>JARFIY010000035.1:5883500-7117000 GCA_036346155.1 Sinelater perroti
ACCCCTGCAAAATGCGCACTATGCGAGCACTCTCATCCAGCAAGTTATTGAGATTGCACTGTATATAAAGAGATACAAAAAGAAAACGATCCAGCTAACAGATCTACAAGTATTACACACGCACAGCAAAATGAATCAAACCCAACAACAAAGCAAACATTATTATCTGGTAATATACAAGACAAACAAATACCGTAACTATACAAAATTTTCATCAACCACAATACAATCAAAAACACTATGAGCTCAAATTTTATATAAACTAGAGCAGATAGTACTAAAACAAGCCAAGAACCGAACTAAACTTCCATAGGACATACAAACTCTATTGAATTTATTTACAGTTATAGTGGCCAAATTAAAATAATGGTCCATAGTTACCGTCTAGTTCTATGGAACGCCAAAGGCCTGGCTCAGTATAGCTAAGAAGCAAAACTATTCATAAATATTCAAAAAATTTACCTCATGTTTATTGCAGAAACACATTTTACCGACAGGCATTTTTTTTAGAATGCCGAGTTACACATTCTATAACACAAATCACTCTACTGGAAATGCTGACGGCGGCAAGCAATTATAGGCAGAAATTCAATAAAACACTTCGAATTGCCCACATATAAAGCTGAAAAAATTCAAACTACACTAATTAAAATTACAGAATTTAAGGGACCCATAACAATAACAGCGGCTTACCTCCCACTCAGGCACACAATTAAGAACGAAGACTTGAAGAGATTCTTTGGAAAGTAAGGCTATAAATTCATTGCGGGTACAGACTAACTACAACGTGAAACATCAACAATGGGGTTTACGAGTTACACAAACAAGAAGACGTGAACTACTTAAAACCGTAAACGAACAACATCTATCCTATTTAACAACAGGTAAGCCCATATACTGGCCAAGAAATACACGAAAATTACCAGACATGTTGGACTTCTTTGTAACTAAGGGAATCACAGACGAACATACATATAAAGTCATGTTTCAATCTTTCCTTAAATCACTTAACTATTATATTGACTGTAGTTCTGTCATTATATTTAAGAAAATTTCATTAAAATTACACGAATGATATATTGATTGCGAGTTTCTTCAACGTTTAGTGGATGAAACAACAACACTAAATGGAGTTCTAAAAAGCGAGGAAGACATTGATAAGGCATTTGATAAATTAATCCAAAAAATCCAAAAAGCAATATGGCAATCTATACCGAATATTACCACCAGGACAAAAACACATAATCTTCCAGTGGTTACTAAAATAGCAATAACAGATAAGCGAAGGTTACGCTGAGTTTGGCAGTACATCAAGCATATGCATGATAAAGGAGTTCTAAATAACGCCGCTAAAAACATCAAAAAAATGCTACACTGTTCGAAAAATGATTCGCTACAAAAGCATTTAGAAGAACTGTCTCCTATAAGCATTAATGACTACTCCTTATGGAGGGCAAACAATAAACTTAATCTATCCCACCTATTCCAAACGGAAATGGAGAATAGGCTAGAAACAACGAGAAAAAAACGTAATTATATGCCAGTCATCTGACAGAAGTCTTTTAACATTTTTTTTCACAGATAGAACCATAGGACAACGAAATTACAGAATATATTCAGACACCCCTACAAATGTCATTGCCGATCAAGGCGATTAAGTGGACGGATTTCAAAATACCATTCGAAGAGATCTAAACTTAAAAAAGGCTCCAGGTTATGACCTAATTATAGAGGAAGTTTTAAAAGAGATGCCAGAAAAAGCTCTTAGATTAATAACTTTTATCTACCTAAACCCGGCAAACCACCGAATGGGATTGCATTCTACCGACCAATTAGTCTCCTCCCGATTATTTCAAAATTTTTTGAAAAGCTATTCCTAAAAAGATTGTAGCATGTACTAAAAGAGAACAAAACCATACCGATTTATCAGTTTGGTTTCCGGCAAGAACATAACACTATCGAGCAGGTCCACAAAATACTTAATAATATCAATAAGGCACTAGAATAAAAAGAGTACTGTACAGTAGCTGTGTTAAACATGAGCCATGTTTTTGATAAAGTATGGCATTAGGGCTTACTTTATAAAATAAGACAATATTTACATCACTGTATTAGCTATAGATCTTTTATGGTAAAATTTTAGTCCAAAAACACCTCACTTCATTCCATACAAGCTGAAGTGCCGCAGGGTAGCGTTTTGGGCCCAATCTTGTACACTCTATATACTGACCGAAAACGCCTAAATGGCAAACTATGCAGATGATTTCGCTTTACAAGTCATCAACATATATCTAATTGTAGCATCACAGCTAAATGAAACTCAGACTTGGCTCAAAAAATGGCGTATTAGAGCAAACGAAGGTAAATGCGTCGAAAAACGTGTCCACCTGTAACATTAAACGGCCAAGTATTAATACAGATAGATAGTGTTAAATACGTGAGCATACACTTAGATAGAAGTCTTACATGGAGATCGCATATTTGGTCCAAGCGCAAACAATTTAATCTAAAATTCGCTAAATTGAACTGGTTAATAGGTAGAAAGTCAAGAATGTCACTCGAAAATAAACTGTTTATATATAAATCCATATTAAAGCCCATATGGACGTATGGAATTCCACTCTAGAGTGCAGCCAAAAACTCAAATATCAAAATACTATAAAGATATCGATCCAAGGTATTGGGTATCATTGCTGGTATATACCAAATATGCCAACAGTTAAAGAAAAGGTATGTGGAATGAGCAGGAAATATCAAATGAGACTAGAAACCCGCCCAAATTATTTGGTAGTCAACTTGCTTTATAATAGCAGAAAAAGACGAAGAAACCGACAACATCCAGTAATGCTAGTACATAAAATGAAGTTTAGTTAAACAGTAAAAAAATTAACATTAACATTCTATTTTTAGGAATAGCATCAATGGGTGTTTACTTTGTTCATGTCTTGATTGTATACTTGAATAGACATTAACACTTTTAACAAATTTACTTACTGCTCAGTTATTGGATAGATTGTAAATTTTGCAATAAATAAAATGTATGGCATTTTTTGCAGTTGAAGGCATTTGCAAAACTAATTTTTCCTATTTACTTATTTTAGAAATATTCATAATAATCACAGTAAAAAGTGCTTTTGTATATTATTCATTTGCATTTTAAAATTTTTTCCCACATTAGCATTTAGTGTTAATACGATTTTCATATTCTGTGGTTATATGGAGCCAGCAGATTTCATAATGACGATAAATATAAAATTAGCAGGCTACTGCAACATTTATGTTTTGAAATTGCTGGTTAAAGAGCTTTATTTGGCCATTTTACTAATTCAGCCACTTTTGGATACGCCTGGAATTATAAAGCGTCGGTCAACTTTAGAGGGACATCGTTTTCAATGGACGGTGACGTAGTTTCGGCCACGTGCAGAGGCTTGCATTCGTACAGCTTGAGTACGGTAATTTATAACCAGTGTGTATATATTATTTTGGTGTTTAACGAAATTTCATATATTTTTTAATTATTATTACTATCTATAATCTGCTCGTAGAGCAACAAGTACATTAATGGAATGAGTGTGTGTGGCCATGAAAGCAGATGTTCATCAACAACTAACCTGTAACAATCAGAAGTTTATTGTGGAGAGAAACTTGAGAATGTCTGCTCAGTTGCCATTAATTTATTTGTGTTTGGTCATATACAGGACGTTCTTCCATGTTTAGATTGTGTGTCTCAGTGAGAGTAATAGATGGATAGGTATCTTTTAGTTTCGTAGACCTTGCTTTATTGATTTTAATTTGTTACTTTTTAAACCAATTTTGAATTGCATTAAGGTGGGTTTATAATTTTATGGAGGTTTTTGTTAGATCTTCATCATTGACTAATAGTGCAGTGTTGTCTGCAAAGGTTGTGATTGAAACTCCCTCATAAGTTGGAATGTCTATCGCATTCGTAGGTATAATGCTGGTCCTAAAATGTTCTCTTAGGGCGTCCCAGAATCTGGAATCAGGATGATAATTTCCTCTTCGTATTTGATTTGGAAGAATCTGTAGGTAGAATTGTAATATTAATTAAATGTTATTAGGCAACCGATTTTTTAACATATACACTAAGGTTTTATGCCAGACTTTGTCAAATGTCTAATGGCTAAAAAGACAACATTGTAGTATTTTTAACTTTATAGGTGGTTAATAATTTATGCTGCTCTATTAAATTGCCCAATTTAGAGTTCTGTTTCTAAAACCGAATTTACAATCTGGTACAAGGGTTGTTCTTCTAGAATAGGTATTAGTCTCCTGAGTGATATATTTTCTACCAATTTTAGGGTTATGGATAATAAACTTATAGGTCTGTATACCCCTGCTAAGTTAGATGGTCTGCCAGACATCTGAATTAATACGATTTTTGTAACTTCTATTTTGATGGGAAGTGAGCAGTTATTAAGATAGCGATGAATATAAATGAAAGTATTATAAATCTCTTGGTTGTAAGTTCTTTTAGGATTTGTCCTGTTATTAAGTCCTATCCGGGTGATTTCTTTTTTGAAATTTTTATCTGTTTTACTTTAATAGCTGGATTGGTTGCAATAGCTGTAACGGTGCATCTAAAAACCCTTTTATGGCTTTTTACGAGAGCGTGCTGGAAAGTAATGCCTCCAAATGTTTTATCTAAAAACTCTTAAGGAGGCATTAGAGTCTAGATACCCATTTCAAGGTGATTTTGAGAATTAATTGTACAAAACGGTTGAACCTACTGATCTCAAATTTTGTGTTCATATCATTCATATTTAAAGTAACACTTAAATTTTTATATTTCTTTTTATAGCAAACTGTGCGAGATATATATATATAAACACATAGGTCATGTCGCGAAATTTCGTTTCTATCGGGGGTGGTGATTGCCGCCGTCCTCGTCATCTGAAATAAAAGATTCTTTTTTTATTTTATTCTGTAGACATGTGGTTATCTAATAAATAATTTGAAAAAAAAACTGTAAAATGGCGGCGCTTGAAAGAATATATTCTGATTTTTACTAAAAAATTTCACTTATCATGGTTCGAAAAAATAATTGTAAACAAATACAAAAGTTAGAAGTTCGAACGATAGCCGAATATGTACACTATGTGTATGTTTGTGAGAAAAATACACGCCCAACTTGAAAAATGTCGTTTCGAGAAAAACGCGTTTAAAGTTTTCTTCTACTGACTCTGGATTTCTTCGTATTACCAAGCCTTAGTATGTACTTAAATCATTTATAATAGCTTCTATCAATTTTTCTGTTTCTTTTCCATTGATGCCTTTGACGTTTTTTTAGCATACGTTTTTGTACGTAGCTAATGCATTTTTGGTTTTTTGAACGACATAATTTTCACCATATACCATAGCCTCCAGAACAGATTTAAATCTAAACCTTTATATATCGGTCAATTTGACGAATTTCATTGTAATATTTTACGGACACATTCTTAAGACCCCAAACTCTAAGAAAGTGCTAAATAAAAAAAAATCGATATTTTGGACCGGCTAGACTATAATATCCCCTTAAAGCTTTTTAAATAAAACAAACTTTATTAACCTTCCACATATTTATTTTTTATGTCTACATATTTATTTCTCAACATAGTTACCCTGGCGAGGAACACATTTCTCCCACCAAGAGATCAGTTTGTTGATACCGTCACTGCAGAATGTCTGATTTTGTTGACGGAACCACAACCTCATCTCTGCTTGCACCGCTTTATCACTATCAAAGTGAATTCCTTGAAGGTGTTCTTTAAGTTTTGGAAACAGATGAAAATCGGATGGGGCCAAGTCGGGACTGTATGGAGGATGATCGATTACAGTAAATCCAAGGCGTCGGACTATTGCAGATGTCGCAGCGTTTGTTTGTGGTCTAGCATTGTCATGCTGAAGGACAGAGTGTTCCATGTGTGAATGAACTCTTTGAATTTGTGCTTTTAATTTTCTGAGGGTCTTGCAGATTTCATGGTGGTGCCTTTAGGCATGAATTACAAATACACCACGCCTCGAATATCCCAGAACACTGTGAGTATGACTTTGCCTGCTGATGGCACGGCGTTGAACTCCATGAATGCTCTCTTGTTTTCGCGGTCAAAATGGTGAACCCAGCTTTCATCACCTGTCACAATGTTGTAAAGGAACCCGTCATCCTCACGCTCAAAACGCAAAAGAAATTGTTGACGGATGTCCAGTCTCCTCTGTTTCATGTCAGGAGTGAGTATTCGAGGCATCCACCGTGCACACAGTTTTCTGTACCGCAGTTCTGCAATGATGGCCTGTACACGCTCTCGTGATATGCCACACTTACCTGAGAGCTGTGTCGGAGTTATTCGACGATTTTCTCTGGTAAGTTTATCAACCCGATTTCGATGAGACTCGTCAGTTGCCGTACGCGGTCGTCCACTCCGAGGTCTGTCACAGACGTCGAGGTTAGCACCACCGTTTCCTTCATTACGAGCACGAACTCCATGTCGCACATTACTGATGTCGATACAATCATCACAGTACACAGTTTTAATTCTTCTATGGATTTCAATTGGAAGCACGTTTTCTGCGGTTAGAAACTCTATTACAGCACGCTGTTTTTCGGACACCGACATAGTTACGTTATACGCTACAATTCAAAGTCCTCTAGTGGTAGAGGGTTGTAGCTTGCGTCAGCGAAGCAGGAAAGTCAACCGAGTAATACCTCAAACGATATTGAGAACAAAATAAAAAATTCGGGGCACTACTTTTCAGCACGCCCGCGTATAATGAGTAGTTGCTTGCTTCTGCAGTCGATAATTCTTCGATAAATTTTTTAAAAGTCAAACCTTAACATTTTCTTAGTTGTTATTGAAATATTTTTTTTTGGGGGGGGGGGGGGGTTAACACTTTTGAAATCGCCTCTTATTTGTTATTTTGTTAGATATTTCCGCTGGGTAGTCTTTCTTCTTGAATTTATCTAGTAATGTAGGTTTTGATTTCTATGCAATGTTCTGTACTGCTATTAGGAGATATTCTATTGATGTTATAGATGTACTTATAGTTAATATCACATAATATCGTATTTAGATTGAACTATTTGAGTTTTTTGATATACAATGGTAGCCTTTGTAATTGGCGGGGTGATCACCTTTGCATATTTATTCGTTGATGCATTTCTTGTGGTACAATTTTGGTATCATCTGAGCGTATTTTAATTCTGATCTGGCTGCATTTCTATTTTAACATATACGATGCATTCTACCTTGAATATTTCTTTATTTTCCTTTAGTTTCACTCCAATGAAAAATAAACTTCTAAATTCTTGTTTACTTGATTTTATAAATTGTAATGTTCTTCCGTGAGTAGCCTTTAGCTAGTAAGGCTGCTTTAAATTCATTAATGTTGGTTGCATAATGCAGGTTTTTAATTACTACTCTTCAGCTACATTCCTGTTTGGCGCTAAGGGTATGCCTAGCAACATTATTATTATCATGAGGTTTTTAAATTTTTCGTAGTTATCTATCGTAAGAATATGCAATTTTATTTTGTTGTCATTCATATTTTGGTAATAATAAATGTATTTAGTGATTGTGTTTTTAGCTAAACGTGTTAATGGGGCTACATTGATTACACGGTGAATGACAAACGCCGACGACCGTTCAATTTTTTCCCAATTATTTACGTGCATTTTTGTTACTTATAGCTGTCGATTAGTTTTATAATATTGTGAAGAAGCTCTATGTAGTGTGTAAATACTTTTTTATCTGTTGTACTTATTTATTAGCCTTGTTATGGGTCGACAAACACGTACGTTTTTGATAAATGATATGGTTTTTGGCACTGTTGTTTTATGTGCTTTTTTTTAAATTATTAGCGTCTACGTTTTTCGTTTCACAAATTACATTTTTTATAATTTCCATTTATTAATATAACTAAAGGATCGTCGTTTCCAATGTCCTGTAGATCGCTGCATTTTGTTACAATATTATTGATATTTCTAAACAAAATTAATATACCTACCAAACGTTTAAAAATGGTTAGTGATAAATAGTTCAGTATACAATTTAAAATGTAAATGGCTTACTAAACTAATTTTTAAAATTAATGTTGTCTGTGCATAGAATTAAAACATCTTTTACTATAGTACAGGTTTAGAACTATGCTTCTAAAATTAAGAATATTATCAAACTGTTAATACTAATCAAATTTTAACATTTTTATAAGTTTTTTTTAGTTCTATAATATGTATATCATAATACGTATTTAATGTAATGTGTATCGTAAATGTTTGAAAAGATTATTTGCTTTTATATGCATATGTGATGATAAATGTGTGAGGTTGTTAGTTTCTTATCGATGGCCTCTTTATGAGTATATAGGAAAAGTATTACGATATACGGCGCATTCTGGGGAAATAAAATACACAGGAGCAAAATCAGCAGAACAGCGCTAAATATTTAGGTTTGAAGTGATTGTTTAATAGCGCCTGTTTTGCTCTATAAGAACACGCCATCGCAATATATGTTTCACAAATAGACATGAAAAACCAAAGGTATTATCACGAATTTGCACAATATGTATAGAAATAGAAGTAGTTAAAAACAAGGAAGAATATGTCTGACGTTAACTCTAGCCAATTATATTACAAAGGACACTAAAGAGGAGAACAAGGTAAGAAGAGTGCAATTTCTAATAAAAAAAAAAAACTTTAAACTAGTTATGCTCTAAGTATCAAGAAATAGCGAAAGTTAGAGTAAACTTACTAAGAAATGGAGTAGAAATACAACACGCTTATTTTTGGACAGGCAAATTCTACCACAACAAGAAAAACACAGCAAAATAAAATATGTAAAACAAAATAAAACATTAAGAAAGTAAATCAGCGAGAACTAAATGAAACAAATGAAAAAAATTTTAAATCTAATACAAAAAAAGAACAAGAAAAGTGCAGGAAAAAAATTAAGTACAGAATATGTCATATCACCTATCGACCAGAATGATTCTGGAATAAGAGACAAAAATAAAAAACTAAAAACAGCAGAACAATTTTATTTATATGAACCTATACATATAAAAGAAATAATACCTATAAACATTAAATATCAACTAAAAACAAACAAACGTTAATTCAAAATATATTTTGAAAGATACATATATAAAGAAGAAATAATAGCAATTTAAAAAGGAATGAAAACTTATAAAGCATCTAGGGCAGGCTTTGTACTAACAGAATTGTTGAAAGAGAACATAGAACATGTTATACAGGATTTGAAATATATTACTGAAGAAATATTTATGAGAGAAAATAAATTTCCAAAAACTAGAAAAAATACTAAAACAGCATTATTATATAAAAAGAAAAATAAGAAAAAAAAAGAAAATCTCATTGTTATTTTAAATATATAAACTACGCAGTTAAATCATTATCAACAAAATTAACAATAAATTAGAATAAAGCAAGTTGGATTTTGTAAAGCATAAAGCACATACAACGACTTGCATACTCGAAAAATCTTAATTGAAAGATCAATCGAATATAAAATGTAGTTATATTTAACCGTTATATAAAGTAAAGAAGGTTCCAAATACAAATAAATAATAATCAGATCAATTTATGAACATGTGAAGATGACAATATAAATACATAAAAACACTGCATAAATCCTAATAGAAAGAGGTGTAAGACAGGGTAACATGATAAGCCAAAAACTATTCAGAATTGCCTTGGAATTCTAATTTAGAGAACTAGCTAGGGATTATAGAGTGACGAATGACGTAATGCTCATCATAGATAATTTCAAAAATTTCTACTGTAATCGGAAAGAATAGGAGTAAAAAAACTCGTATCTTAAACGAGAAATGGGGAAATAATAAAAATTACCCAGAAATATTTTAGCCAGTTAATGAAATTAGATAAACAAATTCTTACAGCTGAGGTAAAGAGGCAGATAATAGTATATGCTACAGAACAAAAGATGCCATTGTTTTAAGACGAAAAGTGTTTATTTAATAAATGTGTATTAGCTGTCCTTAAACATAGGGTGCAAAATTATATGTTAACAGATTCTATCATCTATAAATTAGCCAAGGCAGCGACCAATAAGAAGGCTAATACTGAATATTAAACTAAAAGATTGAACCAGAAATGAAATGCGTCAAAAAAAGTAATAGATGTAGTACATACATCATTCTTAAAAAGGAGTTAGGCCGGGCATATAGTGAAATAAATGGACAGTAAGTGAAACAAAGATAAGTAAAGGGCGTTCTCAAACGAGATAAGTGGATATTATAAAATAGTGGTTGTCTTTTATAATGGAGAAGTGCCGAAGATCGTGAAGTACTAAAGCAATTAGGGGAGGTCTATATTTGACACTGGATAGAAAGAACTGGATTATGGTGATGTATGTATTAAAATACTTATTTTAGTGTACTATTCTTTTTGGTGCTATTAATTAATGTGAACTAAGAATACAGTGGTTTATATGGTAATAATTAGATTTGGAACTCTCTGTGGGAGTCCGCACCTACTTGTCGTGCGGAGTTGAAAGCAGTTTCTCTATGAACAACTGAATGTTTTGATAACCCTCCTGTATTCTTTCTGTAAACTTCAATTTTATACGGGTTTTCTTCATATTCTTTTCTTTCTATCTAAATACTTTTTTCAATTTCTTTTTCTTTTTTACCTCTAATCCTACTTTCCTTGCTTGTTCTTCGATGCCTTTGACTATTACTTTAGTTCTTCTTTTGTTCTAGTTAACACTGCTAAGTCATCGGCATAGGCTAGTATTTGGTGAGGCCCCGATATAATTTTTGTTCTAAGTTTATTTTTGTTTCTTTTAATATGTTCTCTAATACTATATTGAAAATTGTCGTTGATAAAGGATCTCCTTGTTTCAGGCCTAAGTTGCTTTGGAATTCGTTTGATAATATATTTTGTATCTGATTGTGTTATTTGTAACTTTTAGAGTCATTTTACTAAATTTATTGTTTCTTCCGAGATTCTTAGATTTTCCAATGCTTTAAAATTTCTGATCTTTTACTTATCATATGCTTGTTTAAAGTCAATGAAGATTGCGTGTATGGGGATATTTTTCTTACTGCATTTTGCATGGCTTTGTTGTATGATGAAAATCTGATCTGTTACTGATTTGCCATGTCTAAATCCAGCTTGGTAATTCCTATTTTATGCTCTGATTCTTGTTTTAGTCTTTGGTTTATCAAGTGGGCTAGAATCTTGTATGCCACATTTAGCAAAACTATTGGTCTGTAGTTTGTTACTTTGTTTCTATTACCTTTTTATAAATTGGGCATATAATCGCTTTAGTCCATTCCATTGGAATTTCTTTGTTATCCAGATCTTAGTTATTAATTGGTGTATTCTTTGGAGTATTCTTTTATCTGCGTGTTTTATTAATTCAGCTTCTATTTTGTCTGACCCTGGGCATCAGTTATTTTTGTTTTGTAATTACTTCTGTTACTTCTTCATAGGTTGGGGTTGTTGACTTATTTCTTTGTGTGGCTTGTGGTTGTGATGTCTCTTCTTCTTTCCATTTTCTTCGGTTAGTGTTTGTTTAAAGTAATCAGCCCATATCTCTGCCATTTCTTTTCATCCATACATAAGTGTCCTTTGTATTTATTAAGCTCATTGTTTTATATTGGAAGCCTTTCTTTTCTTTTTATGTGTTTATAGTATTCTTTTATGTTCTTGTTTTATATGCTTCTTCTATTCTGTCTAACTTTTCTTTTATTGCTTTTCTTTTTTCTTCTGCATAGTTTGTGTACTTTGTTTCTCACTCTTTTGTAATTTTCATATAAATCTTCTTCCCTGTTTTCAGGTATTCTATTCTTATTGCTTTTCTTTCTTCAATTGCTATTTCACATTCTTCGCCACACATCCTTTATCTTTTGCTTTCTGGTTCCTAGTTGTTTACCTTTTTAGTATTAACTTCAGTTGTTCCCATTCTTTTCTACATTTTCTTTGTATTTGTTTTTCTTCTATGGTTTTTGTACATTCTTTATACTTTTTGTGTTTCTTCTTTCTGTAATAACTCGGTGTTCCTAGGTATTATTTTACTCCTTTGTATTGTGTTTGTTGCCGTTTGTCTTATTTTGTTAGTACTAGGAAGTGATCGTTATACATCTGCTCCTCTATATGTTCTAATCTTTGTTATTTTGCTTGAATGTTTTTTTGTTAACACATGGTCTATTTGGTTTTGTTTTCGGTCAGGGCTAATCCAGGTCACTTTGTGTATGTCTTTTCTTTTAACATTGTGCTTTTAATTACCATATTTTGGGAGGCAGCGAATTCTGTGAGTTTTGCCCGTTGTCGTCTGGTTCTTTATGTAAACTTTCTTTCCGGTAGTTACTCTAGATGCATCTTTTTCCTACTTGTCATATCTCCTATTATCAATTTTATATCGTATTTGGGCTGGCCGTCAAGGATTTCTTCTAGTAGATCATAGAATGTCATTTGTTTCTTCTCGTAACGTTAGTCGGTGCATGTAAATTTATAATGTTAATTTTCCTATATTTTGTTCTTATCCTTAACGTACTTATTCTTTCGTTTATCATATTATAATTTATGACTAATTTTTAGCTGCTTCTTTAGTAGGAAGCCTGTTCCTAATCTATTTTCTGCCCGCCTCCGTTAAAAACACATAGTGTCCGATATCAGTTAGGTTGTGCTTTTATATTTGTTTCTTGGATTGCTAGGATATCGATGTTATATCTGTGTGCCTCTTGTGCAAGCTGTTTGAGTTTACCTTCTTTATTTAGCTTCTTTATTTAACATGTTATACAGGATTTGAAATATATTACTGAAGAAATATTTATGAGAGAAAATAAACTTCCAAAAAAACTAGAAAAAATACTAAAACAGCATTATTATATAAAAAGAAAAATAAGAAAAAAAAATGAAAATCTCATTGTTATTTTAAATATATAAACTACGCATTATCAACAAAATTAACAATAAATTAGAATCATACCAGCCCATTAAGCAAGTTGGATTTTGTAAAGCATAAAGTACATACAATGACTTGCTACTCTAAAAATCTTAATTGAAAGATCAATCGAATATAAAATGTCGTTATATTTAACCGTTATATAAAGTAAAGTAGGTTCCAAATACAAATAAATAATAATCAGATCAATTTATGAACATGTGAAGATGACAATATAAATACATAAAAACACTGCATCAATCTTAATAGAAAGAAAAACTATTCAGAATTGCCTTGGAAGTCGAATTTAAAGAACTAGCTAGGGATTACAGAGTGGCGAATGACGTAATGCTCATCATAGATAATTTCAAAAATTTTCAATATAAGGTAGAAAAATTTCTACTGTAATCGGAAAGAATAGGAGTAAAAAACTCGTGCCTTAAACGATAAATGAGAAAATAATAAAAATTACCCAGAAATATTTTAGCCAGTTAATGAAATTAGATAAACAAATTCGGACAGCTGAGGTAAAGAGGCGTGCTATGCTCGGAATTTGTCAGATAATAGTATATGCTACAGAACAAAAGATGCCATTGCTTTAAGACGAAAAGTGTTTATTTTTTAAATGTGTATTAGCTGTCCTTAAACATAGGGTGCAAAATTATATGTTAACAGGCGAGTGCTTTATCTGTTAGGTGTTGGAGGATGTTATTTGTGATGAGATCATGACATAATTTCGTTCATCGTCGTTAATTACTTGCATAAAAAGGGTTGGTGTGCAGGTAATTGCTGGAGTGGAGGTTTTTTCGAGGTGTGATGCAAAAGCAACAGCTTTTTCGGCGTCGGAACTATGCTTTTCGTTGTCGGTTTCTGTAGTTAGTGTGGGAATATTGTCTCTTTGGTGTAATATGTTTCTTGTTGTTCTCCATAACCCTATGTCTCCTGGGCTAAGATCAGCTATCGGTTGCTTGTAACAATTTATTCTTATGTTGTCTAATTCTCTTTTGATTAGGTGTGTAATATTGTTTAGGAGATTTTTGGTTATGGGGTTCTTGGTTATTTGCCATTCACGTCGAATTTGGCTTTTGGTTTTGATTAGTTCAATTATGTATCCCGGGGGATAATTCTAGTTTCTCGGAATGGTCATTTTTTGTGGTTTGCAGGCCAATTTTGTACTGCTTTGTATCGATATGGTAATGTGGTTTATTATCGAGTATATATCTTTGGCTTTTAGAAAAATGCAGATTGTTGTCTAACAATTTTTTAAATTGATTCTAGTCTATTTTCCCGTTGATAAGTTTTGGATTGAGTTGTTTGACAGATAATGTATTTGCAAAAGATACAAGAACTGGAAGATAATCAGAGTTATGTTATGACATTTTGAAACACTGGTTTATTAAAGTTTTTTTGAAGAACAATGTCGAGAATATCGGGCTGGCGACCAAGTCGGTAGGGGTAATAAGTGTACTCGTCAGGAGTTAAGATTTGGAATGCGTTGTTTATTGCAAAATTTTTGAGTTTTATTTCCTCTGGGTTAGTAGCTCTACAACCCCATAATGTGTTTTTAGAATTTATATCGCCTATGACCAATAGTGGTCCAATTGCATCAAAGATTTTTTTAATATCTTCTTCGATTAGTTTTTTGTTTGGTTGCCTGTAAGCACTTATTATTGTAACGTGGCTCTGATCATCTAGTGTAACCTTTATCGCTGTTGTTTCAATTTTTAAATTGTCGATTTCAGGAAGTCGTATGTGGTCGAATTTTGTTTTTATAAGAATCCCCAATCCGATCATTACGATAGGTATGATATCCTGGAATTTTAAATTTGATGGTGTCGTCTAGATGGGTCTCTGTTATGAAACCAATGTCTACATTATAAGGGCTAAGAAGGCTATGAATAGTGAACGTTGGGTGTTGATTCCGTTCGCGTTCCAATTAAGGATGGTTAAAGTTTATATGACTTTTTTATTATGTTTATGGTCCATTGAAAAGTAGCGGCAACAGAGTATTTGTGATAAAGGATTTAATTTGACTTAGATAATGTGTTATTAGGTGTATGATGAGTTGTGTGATATTGTCGGGTATTGTTAGTCTATTAGCTGAAGTGGTTGTATTGTTAATTAGATTTAATCTACTTTTGAGTTTTTCTGCAAATGTCTGCATGTTGTTTAAGTTGGCATATCTACGATGGGGAGCACTGGTGGTAGTGGGCATCCCCAATAGTTTGCACTGTGGTTTCCCCGCAGTTTGCTCATGTTGGTAGATCGCTAGATTTCATTTTTCAGTCTGTATATAGGTGGCTGCCAGCACATTTGACGCATGCTGGTTTTAATGAGCAGTAATTTTTTGTAAGTCCATATTGTTGACAACGGTGGCATTGCGGTATGTTTTTCGTTTTTCTTCTGGCTTCTACTGTTACTATTGAATGGTACATTGAGATTAACGACTAAATGCGTTTGGCTTGTTCATTTTTATTTAAATCTACTGCACAAACTGGCAGTGGTTTTTTGTCTTTAGTATATAAGCGAGTGGGGCTGTGGTTGCAGGCTACCAGCGGGGTCACAGGTGGCGGATAGTGAACGGCCTCAAGATATTGAGGTTAGCTGCGAAATAAGCAGACTTGTCTGACGAATAAGCAGTCCCCGACCAAGCAACAACAATCAACGACCGAATGACCGCCGGTATAGTGGTCCTCTTGCTAATCAACAGCTTCGGGTGGAGGAATTAGCAAGGGTTAGGGCACCTCTTGCCCTGGGGGCGAGAAATCGTCCCTAAAGGCGGAAGAACTAACATTGACGAATATATTAGTGAACGGCATGAAGATACGGAAGGCAACGGGAAACCACCGTATTAAAGATCATAAGATATCCCTAGTACAGATAAAATCATGGCTGATTTCAAGACGAAATGTTCCGGAGTTTATAGTCCCCCAATCGGATCTCCGGGGGGGGGGGGGGGGGGACAGTTTTGAATAATGCTGAGAGAAAAGTAGTGAAAGGAAAAAGAAGAACAAAAATAGCGACGTGGAATGTGAAAAGCTTGTTTACAGCGGGCAAAATAGACAACACTGTCCTTGAAATGAGACGTTTAAAAATAAATATATTAGGTATTAGTCATGTACAATGGCCGGGGACCGGAAAGTGCCAAACTACAAACGGCATGATGTATTACTCTAATAATGATGACCCATCACATCGATACGGAGTGGGAATCATTGTGGATAAAGCAACCAATAAAACAGTGTCGAATTTTACGCCTATCTCTGAAAGAGTTATGCTATTAAAACTAGAAGCACAACCAACTAAAATAAACATAATTCAGGTCTACGCTCCAACAGCTGAAAAAAGCGAAAACGAAATCGAGACATTCTATGAACAGTTAAATTCTGCACTAAAGTTAACAAAACAACATGAAGTTACAATAATCCAAGGTGATTTCAGTGCAAAAGTCGGCCGAGGAAGCATCGATACCTGTGTAGGAGAATATGGACTAGGCACACAAAATGAAAGAGGGGAAAGTCTAGTCGAGTTCTGTCAAACCAACAACTTTGCAATAATGAACACGTTTTTCAAACTTCCAAACAGGAGACTATACACTTGGAAGGCTCCTGCAGATGGGATAAAGGGAACCAAATAGATTACATACTCATAAACCAAAGATATAAAAACTGTATAAGATTAACAAAAACATATCCAGGGGTAGACGTCTCCTCGGATCACAACCCAGTAGTAGCAACATTCTTCTTCTCTTCTTCTACTCTTATATAGGCTATTAGCCTGTTTCTAACTACACATTTCGTGTAGTACTATGAGCCATGTTGGGCGTACGCAGGTGGCTAGTCTGACCCGTTAGAAGAAGGAGAATGTACTTTACGACCGCCAAAGGTGTTTGTATGGTGGCCAGAGCACTCGATGTTTGCCGTAATTTTGACTTGGGAGTCGAACCCAGGGCCCGCCGGCGTTAGTCTGGCAGGCGAAAGTCGCGCTGTCGCGCTAGTAACAACATGTGAATTAAAATTTAAAAAGTAAAAAGACAAAGTTAAGCAATAGAATTGACACCGCAAAACTAAAAATATGGAGATACGTAAAAAGTAGAAGAACAAGTCAACAGCAACCTAACTAATGCAAAACCAAATATTAAGCAAACAAAAATGTCAACGAGAAATGGAAATACATACAAACAGCAATTATGGATGCCGGTAAAACATCATGATGACAACAAAGAAAGCTAAAAGTGATGGATGAATGAGGAGATACTTAAACTAATGGAAGAAAGGCAAAAACACAAGACCACAGATCCCACACGATATCAGAATATCAATAAGAATATAAAAAGAAAAATAAAAGAAGCCAAAGAGAAATGGTTGTCCGATAGATGTGAAGACATAGAAGATTGCGAAAGAAAACACGACAACTTCAATTTACATAAGAAAGTAAAAGATATGGCGGGAATAATAAGAATAAACCAATCATATATTCTGAAAGACGAAAATGGGAATACCGTAACGAGTGTAGAACAGAAACTTAAGACATGGACAAAATACATAAAAGACACGTTTAACGATGAAAGAACCAATAGACCGCAGTGGGATACTAATAATAAAATAGGCCCCGAAATACTTAAAAGCGAGGTACTACATGCGACCAAACAAGTAAAGAGTGGTAAGGCGGTCGGGCCTGATGAAACACCAATTGAACTAATAAAACTGATAGAAGAAGAGACAATAGATGTGCTACTTGAGCTATTTAACTTAATCTACCAAACAGGCATGATACCAAAAGACTAGCTAACCTCAACTTTTGTAGTACTCCCCAAGAAGAAGAACGCAAACAAGTGCTCAGAATACAGGACTATAGCATTAATGAGTCACACCTTAAAAATATTTCTGAGAGTAATACACAACAGAATATCCAGAAAACTTGATTATGATATCAGTAACACACAGTTTGGCTTCAGAAACGCTATGGGAACTAGCGAGGCGCTGTTCGGTATGAATGTGTTGATGCAGCGATGCTTGGACATGAACTATGAGATTTATGCCTGTTTCGTGGACTTCAAAAAGGCATTTGACAAAGTCCAACATGAAAAACTAATAGAGATTTTAAAATCAAAAGATGTGGATGAAAATGACATCAAGATCATATGTAATCTATACTGGGGCCAAACAGCAAGGATTAGAATTGACAATGAAACATCAGAGGAGATTGAAATTCTCCGGGGAGTAAGACAAGGCTGTGTGATGTCGCCTTTATTATTTAACGTATATAGTGAGGCCATCTTTCAGGAAACCCTAGAAGAACGCAAGGAAGGGGTAATAATCAATGGCGAAATCGTCAATAATATAAGATTCGCAGACGATACCGTTATAATAACAAACAGCATAGATGATTTACAAGATCTAATACAAAAATTGAACAACACATGCAAGGAGTACGGGTTAAATATGAATCTGAGCAAGACTAAATTTATGGTAATAACTAGAACAGCAAATGCTAATGCAAATATTACCATAAATAACACAATAATAGAAAAGGTAGACACATATAAATACTTAGGAACATGGGTAACTAAGGATGCAAATCACTCAAAAGAAATAAAGACAAGGGTAGAAATAGCCAGAAATACTTTTGTAAAGCTCGAAGGTTTCCTTTGTAATAGAGACCTCAACTTAAATCTTAGAACAACCCTCAACCCTATTATATGGAGCCGAGGCTTGGACCGTAAGACAGAACGAAGTCAATAAAATAGAAGCCTTCGAGAGATGGTGTTATAGAAGAATGCTTCGCATTTCATGGGTGGACCATATCACAAATGCCATAGTCCTACAAAGAATGGGCAAAGAAGAAGAAGTAATAAAAACAATAAAACGGAGGAAGCTAGAATACTTGGGACACATAATGAGGGCAGAGGTCGGTGCTAAGACTGATAATGGAGGGCAAAATACAAGGAAAGAGAAACATAGGGAGACGGAAAATGTCCTGGCTTCGAAATCTTAGAGAATGGTTCGGGATAACATCGGCAAAACTTTTCAGAATTGCTGTAAACAAAGTGAAGATAGCCATGATGATCTCCAACCTCCGTTAGGAGACGGAACATCAAGAAGAAGAATATAAGCGAGTTACTTTTATTATTGGTAAGGTTTTAATTAATCCTTCCTTTATTTCCCGGTCGGTGAGGGAAAGTGGAACATTCTTAATAACCACTGATATCGGTTTGTCGTTTGGGTTTTGATAAGTATGGTACTGTACCTCGTTTGTGGTAAAATTTTTTGTTAGTGTTCGATAGTCGTTTTTGGTTAAGTTAATACGGAGTGTAGTTGTGTTGTAAAATGTTGTAAATGGCCCGGTAGAGAGTTTTTGTATATCTTCTATCAATGCTTTGTGGTTAACTGCGCATATTGGTGGCGCTTTAACTTGTTCGGTGTTTGGTTGTATATTTTGCGGGCTATCATTATCCGAAGAATGTGTGGGTGCTATGGGTGTTCCCAGATGTGGCGGTAGATAGTATTTGTTGCTTGTTAAAAGATCTTGGGTGGTCCATGCGTACCGTTTCTGCACCTCATTGATACGCGGTGATAATTTAACACATTTGCGTTTATTTTGCAATTGATAATCCATTTTTAAATCATGGTTGGCGATTGTTAACTATATTTAATAGAAATGAGTAAAATAAAATCACTTACTGCTTGCAGCGATAAGCGTTTATGTCAAGCGTGTCGTACTGTTATGGTAGCGCACGCGAGGCGTCCGCTTCGATTTACTGCTCGTACTCGACTCATTTTGTGGAATTATAGTTTACCAAACTTTTATTGCAATAAGTCAATAGTGGCATTATCAGCGTGATATGATACATCGTCTTGTTGGAACCAAATTAATTTCATCTAAATTTGGCTATAAAAATATGTTAACATCAATCGGTACCGTTCACTAGTTACTGTAACTGCATCTCCTACCTTGTTTCGGAAAAAGAAGGTCCGATGATGCCACCATGCATAAACCACATCATACAGTGATTTTTTGCGCATGCAAGAACTTTTCGTGAATCTCATGTGGATTGTATTCCAAAAAAGACAATTTTGTTTGTTAACATATCCACTTAACCAGAAATGAGCTTAATCTGTGAAAATCATTTTTTGTCCAACATTATGATCCATTTCAAGTTGCTCTAAAGCTCAAGCAGCAAAATCACGGCTCTTACCATAGTCTAGCAGCTTTAGTTGGGTCAACCCAATCTTATACGGGTGTAAACCCAAATATTTTCGCAAATTACACTAAGTTGTAATTTTAAGTGTAATACTTGAGTAATGTTATATCTTACAGCGAATATGTTTTCCTCATTTCTTGAATTTCAACGTCTTGTTGGCATTTTCGTATGGCGAAGAATAAAATTTCTTTCAAATTTTTAACAATTCGACGAATGGCAAGCACAGAAGGGTAATTATGTGGACCATAGGTTTCGTGCAGAGCACGCTATGTTTTTACAAAAGAACGTCTATTTTCATAAAATTTTTGGACAATAACCAAACGTTCATGAATCGTATATTTAGCCATGATGAATTGTCAGAGCATGCTAGATGCAAACGATAACTAGTGGCAGTTATAATATTTTAAGCATGGTTGCCATTTCATTTTAACACTAATTTTATAAAATAACTCTTTACAATACTAGTCATTTACTTCTTTATTGAGTTTTTGATCTTATTAATGTACGTTTATATTTAAAAATGCTGTAATTTTAATAAATTAATTTAATTTAAGCCACATTTAAATGGACTTTAGAAATATAAAAAATTTGCTTTTTAGATAATTGGATAATGTGGTAACGTATAAATTTAATACCGCCTCTTGTCGTTGTGTTTTACAATGTTTTATAACGGGTATTACAATTAATGTGATACATAAACGTATTATGGCAGTATCTTTTAAAAAGAAATATTGGCAAATATTAAGTAGTGTAAGTCAAATTATCTTTGCAACAAAAACAATATTTGTACTTATGTGAAACATGCGTTTTATATTTCATAAACTTTTAAACATTTAATTTACTACATATATTTTCATTCTAATTTTTATGAAGTAATACAGAATACTGTAAACTTTTTATAAACAAGTCACAACTAAATCTGGGGAACAATGATAACTGACTTGTTAGAAGAAAACTAAATTGTTGCAGTTGATACAATTTAAGGCTGCATTAGGTTAAAAGACAACGTTAACTACGTTTAAAAGCATTAAATTAATTTTACTAGCCAATCAAGTGTGGTTTCATATAAGGTTTAGGAGTCAATACAACTTCTCACCGTGGTAGTAAAAGATACATAAAAGGTAATGATGTCGGGTCGATGAATAACACCACGTATATAGTAGGATCTGAATTGTATCGTACAGTGGAGTATATTTAAGACGTTTCACATTTGATATTACAAAATGAATAATTGCGATATTCGTTTGACTTAAATATAAAAGAAAGCTATTTAAAAGTTTTATATAGTTTTTTATAATTTATTACATGCAATAGAATACAGCAAAAATGGAAAAAACTTTTACTTTAAGATTTGTATGCAATAGTAATATTTTCGAAAAAAACAATTATTTTTAATACGTCTTTTGTCCTTAACAAGTCGTTTAACATTTTGATTGGTATAATGTGCACTAGTAATACTTGAGACTAATTTATACTTACATAAAGAATAAAAAAGATCAATAAATAAAAACAAAATAAAAACTGAAAAAATATTGATTGAGATTATATCACAATTTATTAGATAATAAATGAACTTAAAAAAATCAAGAAAACTACATAGAGTTGAAATAACTATAAAAGGAACAAGAGTTTAAAAATTTAGAAAATCCTACACAGTAGTATTGCGGAAAATATTTCTTGCTACAAGAAAAAATACTTTTCACATTGAAGGTAAGGTAGAATAAATTTAAATAAATAGTAATTTTGTTGAAATGTTTATAGAATGAAAATCTAAATAATCAAATAAATAGCTCCAGTAGTGGAACACTGAAGTAATAATTATAATAAAATGTTAATAAAAATAGATATAAACATGGGGCCGGTGAAGACATTGCTCTGTAAGCAATCCCAGAACGAACTTAAAAGTTCGAAATCGAATATCTGGAAAATTATTCGACATAGAATTTTTTCGACTTCATTTTCGAATTCAGCGTAAAAATTCCTATAAGAATTACATTTAAAATCGTAATGTCAAAAATTCTCCCGAAATTCGAAGTCGAATATCTCGAAAACTATTCGAGATAGAAATTTTTAATTTCGAATTCGAAATCAGCGTAAAATTTCCTATAAGAATCCATTTTCATATTTTAAAAAATCTGTAATTTTGTGACGGACCGACAGACAGACATATAGAATTCAGTAACGAACTTTTTAAGTTCGTTGAGAATATAGAAAAACATTTAGTTGAGTTCTATATATTTGAAGAAGAAATATTACTAAAATAGAGAAAAACGAAATAAAACCTAAAAGTTGTAAACAATTGGAAGAAGAATTTAGCAATGTAATATAAATTCTATAATACCATTGAAATGTTAAAGAAAATTAAAAGACAAATATTTAAGGGACTAAAGAATATGTAAAATATTATACAGCAAACAAAAAAATGTAAATAAATTACATAAAAAAATTAAATAACACATAAAGCAATATGAATTAAAGGCAGAAACAAGCCAGATAAAGATTAAGAAAATAATAAACATAAAAGAAATTACATATGATAAAATAATATAGAACTAAAAATGATCAAAAATAGTAAAGGGGGATGCAAAATTTATGCCTCTGTTCTTTTTTACTTATTTGTAACAAAAATTATTTTATTTTCTATCTTATATTTTAAACATTAATTATTCAAATTCCATTGCCTCCTTTAAAGATTGTTTTTCTACAGAAGAGTGGGTGCATAAAAATTACTTTTTATGTAAATGGTTTATTTTGACCACAGTTTGTAGTCGTTGGGGTGAGAACTATTAAATATAGCTAGTGTTTCCTCTATTTAAGCTCTGTTTGATAAATGGTGCCACCTGCAGCGTAAGGGGCATGATTGAAATATACATTTCTCTTTAACTTCCTAAGTTTATCCGTTAGATCTTTTCGCACTTTGGCAATCAGTTATTTATAATAGTTGTATAGAATAGTTTTCCATCATTACAGGTAATTGATAAGAATTATTTCTTAGATATCTCAAAAAATTAACAGTAGAGCTTTTTCGGTGGACGGCACCAGCTTGAATTTGCACGACGGAAAAAAATCCCACTCTTTCTGATTTTTATTTTAGAGTTCCATGTTAAGAATAATAAACCTTCAAAGCTTGCAACGCATAACGAAGTGGCGTAGCAGTCTCCCAAATTTGAGAGCGCTCTAGTTAGGTCACTAACGCCGACCTTTGACCAATCAGTTTCAAAATCACTAGCAAACAAGCCTTTTTGGTCACCTGTCGATTGGTGAAAACAGAATTTAGAAATTCCCAGCCGTTCTCGAGTTTTTGCTCGGACGGACGGACGAACGGACGGATAGACAGACAGACAGACGGACAACATGAAGTGACTCCGCTTCGCTTTGCCGCTTAATAAAAATAATCATGATAACATATTTATCAATGAAGCTTTCAGGGTTTCTCAAAAACGCTCGCAAGTCAAAATCTCATTTTTTATCATTAACGGGTTCTATCTTTTACTGATTCATTAGTGGGTATGCCTTAATAGACATTAATTTAATGAGTATTTATTAATATTGAAATATTATATCAAAATCTTTTTAAATTATTTTGTCTGTAGTCATCCATATAAAGAGTTTTTCAGTACGTCAATTTTTGTAAAAAGTTTGTTTACACTTAAAGTCGCGGTAAAGTGTTTTGCAATATCGTAAGACTCAATAGACTTCTTTATGATTGCTAGTCCTAGTTCTTTATGATTGATGTCCTAGTGATTTTGAATCGGTATAATCCTTTGTTCTGTAAATCTTTTAGCATCGTTCTCTGTACAACGGTTTATTTCCTATAAAGTTATTATATATTAGTACGTAGGCATCTTTTCGCTTAAGAGAAAAGTACCTTAACCTTTATATACGCATTAAACAGAGCAATATACCTGTTGCGGTCAAAAAATAGACTGTATAGTAATTTTAAATTTGAACAAAAGGAACAGGAGAAAATAAGAGTGTCAGTGAAAAGATAGGATAAGTTGCCCCAATCTTCACAGCGGAGTCCATTGGTAGCGTCTTTCCTAGTGCAAAGGTTCCTACTTTGTTCCTTGCCGGGTCAGAAGCAAAGGAAAATGAACCGAGTTTTCTTACTGGTAAAATTTCAACCCCGAAATGCAATTGGGAAACACAACGACCTTCGGGAAGAGGTTAATCTGGTCGGACAAATATCGAATTCGCTGTGATTTATCCATTTTTGTCGCAATTTTGATAGAGGTCATTAATAATTTGACAAAGTATAAAGAAGTGCATCATAGTTCTTAATATGACTATAACCCTTTCGTTTATGGGCATCCGGGGAATAATATCTAAAAGTTTGTGTGGGACTGCTAATTCCGTTTTGGAAGATCGAAGAATATATTCCGGATGGGAATATGATATCGGGGATATTAAATACTCCAGAGTGAACCAAAATCAGTGCAGAGTACACAGGCTTCTTGGCAACAACAATATCATAATTGGAATGAGATTAAAAGTAAGGGACAGAAAAGGTTACGTTACTGCATATGGAATGCAACGGGGAACCACCATTGTCATTTTTTCTTAATAAAATATAACATGGCTACATTGAATTAAATATTGACTTCAGTTCAACAAGCCATAAAGGAGATAAACATAAGAAGAATAAAATTAGTATCAAAGTCTAAAGATTGAAAGCACATAGGAAGCTTATACGTTACAGGAAATTAGTATCCAAATTCTTAAGAAATATCTGTGTTAGAATTGAATTTTTTAGTAAACAAAGTTTGGAACAACTGGCGAAATCTTGGACAGGATGGAAAAAAACAGTCAAAAAAATGAATAAAAAAATATTAAAAAATTGATAAACAAATAAATAGAGAGATTAGAAAGGTCAAAACAGGATGTCAGAAAACAAACGTGATAAAATAGAAACTGTCGAAAGTAAAAATCATTTGTTTAATCTCTATAAAAAAGTTAGGACGGGAATGAAACTATACAAATATAAGTGTTCTGAATTATTGGAAGGCTCATTGAACTGATAGGAGGTGGACTTTTAACACGAGACTTTTAATTATAAGTAACAAAATAAAATATGTTGTTAAGGAAATCAAGGTAATTAGGTCAGATAACATCGCCAGCGTGGTCCAGCGGTTGAGGCGCGGACCGTGATGCGGACGGACCTCGGAGCTCTCCGATGCCTGGTGTGTGACCTACTTAGTCACTGAAAATAATTGAGTACCTGTGTTCACTTTGAACAAGAGGTAATAATGATGGTTGTCTAAGGCGCGGTGCTTGTCACATCGCCTCGCATGTGGTGAGCGTATGAGAGCCTCAACCTCTCAGTTTGCAGGATGTACTCCCACTCGGGGCGCTAGAACCTCACCACATTTATTTTCATTTTAGGTCAGATAACATTTATTATTTTAAAAATCATGGATGACAAAGAGATAAACTGGTTTATAAAGATGTTAAGCATTATTTACAACACAAGAATAATAACATAAAGTTAACCAAATTCCACTTTTATAACTCCACCTACGAAAATAGCACAAAAAAGTGTGGAGATCATAAGATTATCAGCCTCACGAGTCACTTTTTGAAAATAATTTGTATAAGGTTATTGAAAAACTCCTGAGGGGGGCGCTTCTTGTAATCTAAGTTTATTTTGAATTGTGGTTTTATAAAATGCGTTTATAAATCAGAACGCGTTTGACAGAGGCAAATATAATAAACTCATCCCAATCTTAAAAACAATCGGTTTAGATGATAAAGTATTTAAAACCATCTATAACATCTACTTCAATTAAACAGCTAAAGTTAAGGTGGAGTACTAGTTAACCGAAAGTTTTAAAATAAGGAAAAATATGAGGCGTATTATACTCCTTGCGCTTCAAGGCTTGGTCAAATAAAATTATGAAAGAAGCTCTGGAAGATATGGAAAAGGGCGTACTTATAAACAGGGAGTGGTTAATAACATTCAATATGCGGATGATACTATTAAATTTTCGGACAGTCTTATTGGCAGTCATTAGCAATGGTCTAGAAACTTTTGAAGAATTGATGATCAACCAATAGCCAACCGTAAAAGTTAACAAACACAACTATTTGAGTATAAATATCAAAGACAAATGGTAAGATTCAGTTGAGATAAAACTAGGAATAGAGAAAGCAAGAGCAGCATTTGCTAAAATAGATAATTTTTTCAAAGCCGTAGTTTAATGCTAAGAACAAAAATTTGTTTACTCCGTTGTTATGCTTTTATGGCTCTTCTTTATGGGTTGGAATCCCGGACCTTAATAGAGGCGTGTTTAAAAAGACTCGAATCTTTCAAAATGTGGCTACTAGCACATAATAAGAATTTCTTAGGTGGATCACATTACCAATAACGAGGTTATACTTAGAATGAACCAAAAATCTGAAATCATTGCCAGCGGAAAGTGGCGTAAATTCAAATATTTATGCTGTATTATAAGAAATTAAGATATATATGGCGCACTAGAACTAATTCTGTAAGGCAAAGTTTACGGCAGGGGAGAATCAGGAAGAAGAAGGATATTCTGGCTGTACAATCTGAGGAAATGGTTTTCCGTGATTACGGTCTTACTTTTTCGAGTTTTTTTTTTGTTAGTAAGTAAAAAGTAGCTATGCTAGACACTAACATCTGAAAGGAACAGCACTCCAAGAAGAGAAGTGTTGAGTGTTGTTTAAACTTCGGTTGTTTATTCGTTAGCTATGAAGTCAACAGCATATACGGGTATCGCTAGTTTTTATGTTATTGAGGACTTAGTAATTTAATTATTGGGAGTTATACTTGTCTAGTTTTTTAAATATTTCTTTTTTAGAAAACTTTATTTTGGTCGCAATAGGTATAAAATTTAATTTTGTTGTCCATATAACATCAAAACTACTTTCTCAAGAAAGGTTTCTGTAGTATGCTTTGTTAGTTAAATTAACTTTTAGCGTTTATTAAGGTATTCAGTTGTAAAATAATGTGTAGTTAGTGTTTCTATCTTTTATGGCTTCTTGGTGGTTTAGACATTCATTGAGAAAAAGTAGCAACATTTTTGGTTTGTCATCAGGTGCGTTGAGCTCGTCAGATTAACTTAAAATAAAGAATCGATTTTCTTGGATCAGGGTTTCTGTTGTTATTTTCTCTGTGCCTCAACAATGTCCCTGAAGGGTAGCGATATATTTTTGTTAAATTTAAGAAGGTTGAATTTATTTGATACTTAAAATTAAATAAAAGTACAGTAGAGCGGTTGCAGTTTGATTGGTTGCAGCGATAACAGAGCAGGAATACGCGAGTGCATCGTCTGAATGCTATCCGTAAATTTTCCTAAGATGTGAACCATATCTACTTGAATTTTTCTTACCAAAAAAATATTTATACGGTTAATTTATTCTAGCTCGAATCTCTAAATTATACATATCTAAATAACACTACACAAATTGTTATTTAAAATTATGTTAAGAAGTATTAATTATTTTACATACGTGCATGTTGCGCTACGTTTATTCAAACATGATGTTAAAAATTGTAGCATAAGCTACATGTGCATTTAAAATAAAAAGAAAAACACAAAGTAATACAATGAGAAACTAGCCAACGTTCATTTTTTGACGTGGTTAATTACTCGATTTGTTTCAGGAAATCGCTGGTACTAGCTGGCCGCTGCAGATTTAACAAGTTAGCAGCTCACTGCGAATTCTCTGTCGGAGAATTCGAATCGGGCTCTCTAAACATAGTTGGACTGCAACGAAATGGAAATTGTTGTTAGTGTAAACCGCACTCGCCGCAAGTGTACTGAAGATAGAGCGGTTGCCATAGTCTCCTTAGGAGCCTCTCAGATGTAACTGAAATGCTTGGTAAAGGTAAGACCAAGACAAGTTAAGAGTTAATTAATGAGTTTCTGAAGTTAGTGTTATGTACTTGTTTGTAGTTTAAGCAACGCGTTGCGTCCACCTTTTTAGTCATTTGCTGTTGCTGAAGGTTTGCACAAATAGTTGGTAGAATGAACTGAATTTTGTTTTAAAAAGAAGAATTACTAAGTGCTATTATTAAGCAACAGGAATAATGTTACGTTTCACTTTAACGGAAAAAGGAATGAATAATCGATAAGTAGTTTATTTTGTCCTTGTATGTATAAAACTGATTTATTATTAGTTATAATTGTGTTTATAACTGTTGTAAAGTCTTACAAGTGCTATATATCTGATGATTTGAAAATATTTGTAGTGGTAGCTTTATCTGATCTGGTTTGTGACTTGTTTCTAATTCTTTATGTAATTTATTTCGCATTAAAAAAACCTTTTTATTTTAATTTTAAAATTTAGTTATAATCAAAACATTATTACTATTTAAAGTGTTGTTTTTGGTATAGCAACTACCGCTGTTATATAGCGAAAGTAATCAATTAGAGTTGTTTGTCAAAAGCAGTTAAATATTGTATTAATTTAGATTAAAAAATTGCCTTCCAAAATAAGAGTCATATTGCTCAATTTATGATTTTGAACGGATAATTAATTATGCTTATAATAAAATTTAAAATTGTTTTATATAAATCCTTAGTTTCTTTAAATAAGTTAGTATATTGATGATGTGGTCCGAAAATAGATATTTTTTAAAATACATCATTTCACCTTGTGTAAATATTAACAAATAAATATTTATTGTTATTTTTAGTGCATTTTTTTTGTAACAGTCGTCAAGAGTTTAATTTTTTTAGATGTACAATGTTCATGTTGGTAGAATGATTTGATAAATAATGAAGCCTTACAATGTGTATTGTTTAAAAAACTGCATTTTCTTCTAAAGTTCACTCTTAAGATGTATGACTTAATTTTCCAATATGAAACATGAGTAAAATTAGTGTGTGAAGTAAGTTATATCCTTAATGTTGAAATTCTGCTATCATTTGACAATTTCTGCAAAATATTTGGAAATTATTTAATTTAGGTTTAGACAGCAAGCCAGTAATGTCCTTTTTTATAAAATTTATTAAATAAATGGGACTGATGGAACAAAAATCATCACTTAGTTTTATTTTAATATTGTTTTAAAATAAAGTGAAAGAAAAATTTAAATATATGGTATTTCTTCTCAATTATTAATTACGGTTTTCTGAGTAATTAAAAAACCATTTGTTGCTGATTTTAAAAAAACGACTTATGGTTGGTTTCTTTTTGTTATTCCCATTCCTTATGCCCTTATAAAAGGTCGGATATATGTTATTTATTTGCTTCACTAGCTTCTTATCTATGAATCTATTTCTTCCATTCTAATCTGCTCGTAGCTAATTTTCTAATTTGTTCTATCTCTTTTCCCGTTACTTTCTTATTTCTGTTATTCTTTCTGTCCATGTTTTTCTTGGCTTTCTCTTTTCTTATCTTTACCAACCTCCATTATTCTTTTAACAATTTCATGTAACTTTATTTTAATTATATGCTTTAACCATTTTAATTGATTTTTTCAACTTTCTTTAATGTGGATTTTTGTTCTATTTTATTTCTAACTTCTTCGTTAGTCATGTAGTTACACACCCTTCTTAAGTATTTTATTTTTATAGCATTTATTTCATTTTCAAGATTAATTTCCATATTATTGCTCATGGAAGTATAAATACTAAATAAAAATGATTTTATACACTTTTATGTAAGAAAAAAAATTACTATAAAATATATTACTATACAACAACTAAAACAGAAATCATCATAAACACTGGAAAATATTAACTTGAACATTAAACATTGGTTTTATAAAAAAACACCGTTTGCATTTAATACTGCTTCTACGATTCTAGGCATTCTTTTAATTAATTTTTTGAATTTATCGAGTAGTAAATCTTTTCAGGTTTTTTAAAGATGATTTTTGGATGTGGGATTTTTTTATTATTGTTTTGTCTAGCTGATCCCACAGCAATTCTACGGGGTTAAAGTCTGGACTTTGTGGTGGCCATGTCATCATTTTGAGTATTTTTTGTTTTTTGAATAGTTAGATAGTCCTTACAAAGCGTTGAAGTATGTTTAGGATCGTTGTTTTGCATCATCATAAATTACTTCCCGATTAATCGCAACTCAGATGGTATAGCGTTTTTTCGTTAAATTTATTTTATAATGTGCTTTTCTCATAATGGCATTGACTTTACTAAGTCTTGCCCTACACCAGCCAAAGAGAAGCACTTCCACACAGATTTAATTTCGTGTTTAACAGTCAGAACAATACAGTCCTGGTTTGTCTTTTCAGTCTTAAACCGACGCACGAAGATTCAAATTTTAACACTGTTTAATTGTCCCGGATCAATGCTTTTGTATCTATTAGAGCTATAGAGCCTTATTATCACGCTGTAATAACGGTTTTTTGGTCGAAATACGATTATGCTGACTGATATTGTTTTATCACGTCCCTGGTTAAACTCCGCATAAATATCTGTGGGTAGCTCATTTTCTATTTCGCTTACTCATCAGTCTGATGAACTGTTTCTCTGCATCGAATGTTATTCGTGATTGCCCACGACGATGACTACCCTTAAGATTTCCTATCCCTCTGTAACGTTGTAATGTAAGAGTTACCGTTGAAGCATAAACTCTTAACATTTTTGCGATGTTACGCATTGATAGCCTTTTTCAATGTAAAGTGAGAATGGCTAAATGAGTTCCTATGGAGAGAGGCGTACCACAGGCCATTGAGTGGAAAAATTCAAAACAAGACTGGGAAGAAATTCAAGTGAGCGTCACAAGTTCTGATGGTAAACTGACGAACTTCCAAAGTCGGAGTTCCGGACGGTGCACAGTTTTTTTAACGTAAATAAACTTTTAAAATAAGGAATAGGGTCAGAAAAAAAGATTTTTGACTGTTAAGTGACAGTTTAAGGGCGTACAAGCATTATGTTTATTTTTATTTTAGTTTTTGGCCAAATAAATGCTTATTTAAAAATTCTACAAGTGATTGATTATTTTCGTTCAAGTCAATATCGTCTAAGGAGATGGTAAAGAGTTAAACAAAACAAAATTTACTACGAAAATTATAGTTATTCACTGTACAACTGAATTTTAATGTGTTTACATTTCCATGAGCGGTAGTGTAGGTAGAACTATGGCAATGCACACATGTTTTTTTTAAATATGTGATTTTATATTATTCTTTCCAATTATTGTTTGTTTATTTTAAAATATATCTTTGTAGCCTTTCTTGTTCTATCTACAACTTACTATCTGTTTTTCTATTACTTCTTGGTATACTCTCTAAATATTCCTATTTTGCCATCGTTTCTAAATTTTGATTTTTACAGGTTATTTTTATATTTTGTATATTATTTTCCTTCCTATCACTTCTATTACCGTTTGCGGATGTTGCGTTTTTTATTTTTAATGAGCTTATCCATTAATATTATAAATAACAAAGAATTTGACGTGTCGCCTTCCTTTATTTCAAATTGTTTTTACTGAATATTTGTATTTTGCCTCTTACATTTTTATATATACCTTTTATTAATTTTATAGAAACTTCTAGTAGTTCTGAACATTCTTAGAAAATTTCTTTTGGTACTGCATCGAAAGCAGATTGTAAATCTATGAATCCTAAATATAGTTGTTCCTTTTTCTATATTATTCTATCCAAAAAAAAATGTTATTTTTAATTTATCTGTTTGGTCTGTGCGGTATATCATCGTCTTCTAATTTTAATTCTATAATTTTCGTTGTTCTTTTTTCCTTAATTCTGGTATACACTTTAAAGCATGTTAAGGACAAGTATATTGTTCTATAATTTCTGCCTTTCACTTGATATCATTTTTTGTAAACTGTCATTATTAGATTAGATTCCCAATCTTTTGGTATTGTATTTGTTCCAAGATTTATTAAATATTTTCCAAAACCATGTTTGTCTCTCTTTTTTTAAACATATTATTATTTTAGAATTTATGTTGTCTTCTTTACCTGATTTTTCTATTTTAATGATGAAAAATGAAAAAAAAAATATTTAAGTTATAAAAAGACTTCATACTCGGTGTTACTAGTTTTTCATTGGGAACACCAGATGGTGGATAGAATAATGTTTTTTAGATATAGAAAATTTGCAAAAATCAAATACTCAGATTTGAGCAAAACTAGCAACTGAGTTAGGACAGTTAGTTAATTGAAACTAATTACAGACAGAGAACAGAGAAATTGGAATGGTTATGATTTAAACAGCAAAGACGTGAATGAAATATTTATCACTAATAGCAATGCTACACTGCACAGAAAGCAAAAAAGAACTACCATACACATTTTCTTAGCAAATTAATTCACAACTGAAAACATTAAAAATGCGGGCTTAGTTCTACGGGGCTTTAAATAGTTATAGATTAATAAAAATTTCCAGGTCAGCTACAGGGATAGTACATGGAATATGAAAACCTCACACGACAAGAGAAAGGTTACGTTACTAATATAGCCAATAAAGTGAAAAGAAGAAACATAAAAAATACAGTATTTATTCAGACAAGGCAGCCGAATTCAAGAAATTGTATAATAAATGACTATTAAATGTACTGTACTATTTAGGAATATCTATGGATAAAAAACGACATGGAGTAGAAGTTATTTTCAAAATTTTTTTCAAACTTAAAAAATCTAGTATCGAGATTTTGACCCTGATAAGGGAAATCTAGAGGCAGGAACCTATGTCAAAAACGAGGATTTTTGAATGGCACAAGATGTTTAGTGAGGGAAGAGAAGGCGTGTAAGACGAAGAATGCAAAGGACGTCCGTCAACGAGCCGTAGTGGTGAAAATTAAATAATTTTTGGATTCTGGTCGGCGTTTAAGTGATCGATTGATAGCTCAGAAGTTGAATTTACCGAAAACTGTAGTGTATGAAATTGTGTCTGAAGAATTTTTGACAAAGTACGATATCGCAAGGTACAGCCGTACAGCCCGGACTTAGTCCAGTCCAACCTTTTTCTGTTCCCAAAACTCAAATCCAACCTGAAAGGAACCAGCTGTGGGTCGGTGGAGAGAGTCCAAACCGCCGTAACCAAGGCCGTAAACAGCATTACAGTTTCCGCATTCCAGGAAGCCTTCAAAACGCAGCAGGTACGCTGGAAACGCTGTGTAGATGCAGAAAGCAGTTATATTGAAGACTTTTAAAGAAATAAACAATTACCTGCAATACGTTTTTTTATTGAATTATTCCGGATACTTTCCGGACAAACATTGTAGATATCCAAACATATTGAACGCATAATAATCCACAGGAATGGCTCAAATTAGAATTCGATATGCAATTTGTGTTTCGAGGCGCAATGGAAACAAGAAAAACATTTTTTAGCATCCAGTTACAATTCAAAGATGCTGGGATGCCAGCTGTGGCGTACACGTAGTCTTCATTAATTATTATAAAGCTTTCTATAGAATGTGTGGGGACGGTATACGAATATTTATTACATTATGCTTTTATTTACAGACGCTCTTTTATATTAATTACAACAAGAGTTTATTATGGCCACGAGAGTGCTGAGGTCCCGGTCGGCCGTTGGGTCGTGTTCGTGGCGTCGGCGTACGCTAAGGGTAGGCTCTTGCTATCCGGTGGTGGTCCGAACAGTGTTTGCAGGACGCGCTGCAGTCGTTCTTCAGTCGGTGACGCCGCTGCCGGTTTTATGAGGTTGGAGATGCATCCGAACAGTTCTTTCAGGAGCCGTGCCCGGCGCCTTGGCGGGTCTTTTCTGGAGTCCCTCGGCGGGTCTTTTCTGAGGTGTTGGTGGCAACGGGGACAGAGGTTCTGGTACCGACGTTCTTCGGCGGTAGGCTCGCAACTGATTCCGATAGTACCTTTTCGGAGGTATCGATCGGATCGGATGTTGGTGCTGGTCCTCCTGGGGGCCATAAGTCACGGTCACGTAGTTGTCGGAGGTGGCTCACGATTCGGCAAGACCCTATGCTTAGCGGCAAGCGCTGTTTGATGAGGGCCAAGGCTTTTAGACAGTGGCAAGGCCAGTTCGAAGGCTTCGAGTAGCGGCAGTGAACTGTCTTGGACTGGCGTGAGGAACGCTTTTATCTCCCAGGGATTGTGTATTGGGGGTGCTTCCTCCTAGAAAAGATTGCGTGATTGGGCAGGCTTGCACCTCCTATTGTCGGTTCCTGGAAATGCTTCTCGGCTCGGCATTACGCTAATTTGTTCGCTTCGCGGAAACACTTTGTGTTCCGATATTAGGTTAATTCTTCTGCTTCGTGGAAGTACTTTCAACATTTTAAAATGATTAAGATTTTAAAAAATAGTAGTGAGTAATTTTAAAATTATGTTGGGGTTAATCCGCCTACATCTAAATAGATTATTATCAGTCTCAAACAATAAATATATTAAAACGTGTGAGACAGAGCTGTGTATTGTGATTATCATTATTTAACATCTATTCTGAACTTATATTTAGAAAAACAGTAATACCGAATTTTTTGAATACTAATAATACTAATGTTATAGAAAAGTTTAGAAGATGTACAATAATTTATGAATAGTAAACATAGTAAATCCAAATATATCATAATTAGTAAAAGCCAGCTCTACAATTGACATCCATTGATAAACGAACAAAAGACAAAGATAGTTTACAAACGCATATACGCAACCTGAGCTCAGAAGTAAGTGCTCAGTGGAATCATTCACAAGAGGTTCGATCTCACATTAATAGTAAGCAAAAAGGAGATGTTGTTTTTACTCTTCAAAAACTGTTTCTTTCAAATTATTAACAGAAGCAGAACTCCTCAGATGTTATGTTCTTTCCAAAAATAACAACTTTCAAAGTTTTACTGTAGAATTCCAAGAATATTGTGGGCAGACCATAGATTTAATTAAAGATAACACGAAAAAAATGACTAGATTAGAGAATATATAAATTACTAGAAAGAATAATTTAAGATATCAGGAAAACAAGGACAAGGTCGTAGAAGGATTTTGTGGTTAAAAAATCTTAGAACATTGTGCTCTGAGTGCAACAGTAAATGAACCTTTCTTCTGTAAATAAAGTAATGATAAAGTAAATGATTAAGGTAACGGCACCTATAGCGGACACGCCACCAATAGATGACACTTCGTGTTAAAACTTGAAAAAATAAGAAATATATTTTAAATTTGGCGCTTTTTTATTTACTAGGATGGCACCTTGTTATTGACGATAGCAAATGAGCAGTATAAACAAAGCCAACCATTTTGTTTTGTGTGTAAAAAAAACTTTTTTTAAGACAACTTGCAAAATAGCTTGAATTCTGAATAATCCTTGTGGAAAAATTAAGGTAAGTGCTTCCGGTAATTAAGGTTTAATGTAAACATGAATTTTTTTGCTTGTTTTGGTAGCATATCCGACAAAAACAGATATTGACGAATAGGTTTATGGAATGTTTCACTCAATGCCATAATTTAGTGTACTCTTTTAGGACATTGTCATCTTCAGGTTCCCTAAACCGTAAGTCTCCCTAAAGTTGACAGATCTGTCCACTATAGGTTATTTTATTCGTATTAAAATTGAATACTTAAACATCAGTTCTGAAATGTATTTGAAAACAAATGTGTAATTATGACGGGAACCTTAAGTGACAGCCAGTGTTATCTTTAGGTTCCAATGTGTCATCCTAAGGGACTATTTTAATTTCAGATGCCTCAGGTTAAAATATTGCAGTATGACGAGGATGCTATGCGTTCTGCATTGGAAGACTGCGCTAAAGGACAACCTGTTGAAATGGTTGCAAAAAAGTGGAGGATTCCGCGTTCAACACTTTGCTCAAAATTCAAAGGAATAACCCCAATTTCGAGGAAGATGGGTGCTGCAACAGTTTTTAGTGCGGAAGAAGAATTACGATTTAAGGAGTGGGTGTTGGAGCCCGCCAAGAGAGGATGTCCTCTATCAAGATCACAACTTCTGTATAGTGTAAGCAATCTGGCCAAGGAACTAAGAAGGAAACATTTGTTGAAAAACCACCTTCCAAAAAATGGTATCATTGTTTTATGGCCAGGCACCCTGTTATTGCAGAAACAATTTGTCAGAATTTGACTACGAGCCGTGCATGGCAAGAAGAAGTTTTTTCGATTTTGGAGAGAGATCCTTGAGGAGTGTGGAACCCGGCTGGAACGCCGATGAGACTATTTTTTTCTTGAATCCGAAGGGTGGGAAAGTTTTGGCCCCTAAAGGCGATAAAGCAATATTTCAATGTGCTGGGAACGACGAAAAAGAAAATTTAACCGTCCTGATAACAGGCAATGCCGCTGGTGAACTTGCACCTCCCATGATTGTGTATAGTTACTCGAGGGTGCCCTCATTGATATACGACACTGCCCCAAAAGACTGGGGTGAAGGAAAATCAGAAAAAGGGTGGATGACCTGCCAACTATTTTATGAATACATGGCAACATATTTTTCCCATGGTTGCTGAAAAATGAAATTGAGAGGCCAGTAGTGTTTTTTCTTAATGGGCATGTCTCTCATTTAGCAATGGAATTGAGTCTTTTTTGAAAAGAGAAGGGCATTTTGCTTGTGGGTCTTCTGTCAAATGCCACACATTTACTACAGCCCATGGACCTGGCGGTGTTTTGAACCTTGAAAATGAATTGGCAAGAGAAAGTTCGAAATTATCGTATGTACAACGACGAAAACGTCACAAAACTACGTTTGCGCCCTTATTAAAAGAGTTAATCGAAGAAAAGAATAAATCAGCCTTCATTTCTGCAGAATGGATTTAGAAAGTGTGGACTTGTTCCATGATGTCCAAAGGCAGTACAAATCGATCGAAACCCGAGTGCTCCTGTGATAGACAGCTTGCGAGTACGGAAAAATGATCGTCTGGACTGGCTGGAGTCAGTCGTGGGTTCCGAAAAAGTGAAGTTATTTCACCAAGGGATTGTTGATCTAGAGGATAGAAGTATATTCGAAGTGTGGAAGATCGCTTGCACACGAAGACCTGAGACCGAAAAATCCGTCACACTGCAAATAAAGTTCTATCCTCTACATCAACATGTGGGTATTGAAGATCCAGATGAGGAACTTGGTGGTTCACAAGTCCAAACACACTCGTGCCATCACTTTTCAAAAGGAGTCTTTTTATCCTAAAGCTAAAGAAAACCAACGCGATGGTAGGAAGCCAAGAGAAAAAATGCCTATTGTAATCACGTCAGCAGAGTGGACGTTGTATACACAAAAAAGTCTGCTGAGAAGGAAAAGAAGGAGGAAGAAAAGAAAGCACGTTTGGTAGCTCACCTACAAAAGAGACAAGACAAAGCTAAAGCTGCACAATTAAAAAATGTCAATAGGAAACTGTTCCCTCCACAAAAACTTGTAAGAAAATCGCTTGACTCCTTCGACACAGATTCAGAGCATGAATCGCTGATAAGCCTAAAATCATCTTCAAGCGGTAGTGACTCGGGTGACGATATTTCAGGCGCTGAAAACACTGGACTGTAACTACTTGCATAACCAGAAGAAAGGTCAATTTGTAGGGCCTACACATGATGAGAACGTCTTCCTGGAGTAGTGATAGAAGTTCTCCAAAATGGTGCTAAATGAAGGCAATGAAATACAATGGGCGGCTGAGGAAATGACCAGAGAGGGCGACATTTTATTTTATAGCTGGGCGGACGATATTTTAGGCCACGATTGCCGCCTTCCAAATTTAGTAGCCGAAGGAAATTTTTCAGTGCCGGAGTTAAAAGAACTAAATTAGACTAAGTAAATGACATTTATATACTGAATTTTTCCAATTACTTAAGTTAGTACAAGGTACAAGTTTGATTTGAAGTAATTAATTTCGAATTGTACTTTTTTTGTTCATTTTTTAAGACAGTTCAATTAACTAAGTACCTGTAGATAACATGTTTGTACCCAAATAAGTGCTGAGAAATAACTTCGAAGGGAATTCAGGGATTTCTAGCGCTATACCAATTAGAAAAAGTTCAAAAAGTGGGCTGTCATCTTTAGTTTCCAAAAATGTTATCTTCAGGTACCATCATAGTTTTCACTGTCCACTTCAGGTGCCAAAACCATATCCGATATAAAATTAAAAAACAAATCCTACGCTTAAGTTAAGGATAAACGTGCATCTTAATCTGTTAAAGGAAGACACAAAGTAAACATCTATCTTTGTTGTTTGTTTAAAAACTTAATGTATGAGTAGATAAAGTAAAAAAAATCCTTATAGTGTCCACTATAGGTGCCGTTACATTACAAATATTTAGAATTTATTCAATCCCTTTAAGAGAAAATTAAAACGCTCGAACAAAGATAAAGTATAATAAAAACTAAAACATTGCTTGAGAATAATGCTGTTACAAATTTCCTGTTATTATTTTCTTGAGATTTCGACCAAATTTATTGCGTAAATAGCCAATAGTATTAATTCAAGTGAATACCATAACACAGTTTTACAAAAAAAAAAAAAAAATTAAAAAAATACCCCTGTGGCATGACTATGTCTACTATATATTTAAAACCATCAGATTAGGATTTTTTATAACCTCAAAAAGTAGACCCTAAAACCCAATAAATCCCCAATCTATTGACCATTCAACCTTTATAACCTCATAATCCCGTAACCCCTTAACGGCTTAACTCCATAACCTCGAAACCCATAACCCAGTAAGAAAGAGATTAAGAAAGCCCTAAAACACATTGTTCGATCCATACGTGCTTCTTGAGCCTTAAACCCTCTAATAACTCCACAACCCATAACCTTAAAACTCAGTAAAGAATAGACTTATGTACAAATTTCACGAGTTGAAACTTCGTACATTATTGTTGTACTTCTTATTCGTGTGTATGCAATCCAGGACACCTCCACGTGATTGACGGTGAGCAACGGAATTATTCCGCGATCCGGCAGAGACCCTAGATAATGGCGTTTATGCCGCCATAACAAACACATGAAAAAAGTTTACGATGCAGGAGGTCGGATTCCCAATATCGGCGACTGGTTCGAGTGGCAAAGCGGGCCTCCAGGCGTCGTTATCCAGAGACCACATGCACATGATGATCCTAGTAAACCAAACACATTCTGTTATGTTTGTGGTACTTATCAACCACCCAATTCTTAGAAAAAAAAATAGTGACGCTGTTATTAAAGCGTATAAATATTGTTTTTGGTTGAAAATTTCGATTCCGAACCAAAATTGGGTTCTGCATGCTATTTGAGGAACCTGTTATAGAATGTTGACTAACTGTCACAATACTAAAAACTTATCACAGTTGCAATACATTACTCCTGCTACATGAAGCATGCCTGAATCTAAAAAAGACTGTTTCTTCTGCATGACGGACACTCGGGGTGACAATGCTAAAAATCGTTCAAACTCAAGTATTTTCAAACAAGCAGTTATCCCCGTAGTCTTGGTTCCAATTAAGAGTGATTGTCCCAAAAAAAGTAGCAGATACCAATGTTGAGAGAGTTGCCAAAAGAATGAATGGTGAAGATAAAGTGGAAATGGATACAAGTTACGGACCCCTCACTGAGAGCGATATTGAGATGAAATCTGACCGATCGAGTGCGAACGAAGAGGGGCAGGGATAAAAAAATTTGATATCACAACTCTTCAGTCAAAAAGATGACTTAAGAGGCTATAAACTTCTGGACTCTAGGTTGAAAAAAAATCTCCTTGAGAAATCTGCAAAAATAACCATGTATAGTAATGGGAGAAATAATTCACACCTTTCTTTACTCACGACAAAGCCATTGATTTAGTATATAGCCGGGCTTATAAACACTATAAAAGATGGTGTCTACAAAGTAGAAATAATCTCTCGAGAATCGCATTACTGCTTTGTAAATTAGTAATACTATAACGCAAAGCTTAAAGTATCGATAGCAATTCTGACATCAATAATAAGTTTATAATGATAGGACAGAGTTGAACATAAAAATATTTAAAGTCATATATATATATATATATATATAATATTATATATATATTAACCCCATCCTAATTGCACTCAACAGTCCTTAAGGAAACATATGACAATGTGAAGATTGTTTTTCAGAAAATAAACTATTCTGAACACCAATGATGAATATGTGGGGATCTCAAAGTCATAGGTATTATTCTGGGAATACAGAGTGAGAACATTAAATTTACCTGTTTTCTTTGTCTTTTTGATAGTAGGGATCGTAAAAATTACTATTCTAAGAAGGAATGGTCTAAACGAGTGTATATATATCTATATATATATATATATATATATAAATTATATATATATATATATATATATATATATATATATATATATATATAAAGAGAATATATATAAGAGAACTTGTACAATTAATAGAAATTGTAAAAAAATTGTATTTTAAATTATTGTTAATAAGTTTAACAAAACACGATGGAAAGAAACAGCTACATAACAGCTCTCCATTATTTAAGAGTTATATGATCCGTATAAAATTCGAGAAACAAAAATACGAAACAAACAAAAGAAATTTAAAAAGTTAGTAATTGTCTGGAAATATATTGTAAACTATTAATGAATAAACGCGTTTATCAACTATTAAAATTATAAAATAGCACAGCATTATCTGCTCAAATTTTAAATTATGGTAATATAGAACAAAACGTTTTTCAAAGTCCCTAAAGTATCTGATTGAGCAAATTTGTACAACAAAAATTAAGTTTATTAACTGTATAGGAGAGAGGATTGAACATAAAAAATATTTAAATGTCTTTACAAACAACATGCATTTATCTACAGCATTTTCGATTCTTTTTAGAAGTAAATATTGTACCAAATAAAAGTATTGATTACCTCTACTTAAGAAGATTATACGCTTTTTTGTTGTTTGCCTAATATTATTAAAATAAGCGTAAAATACAGCTGTGCAAACCAGTAATCGCAAGTCGCAGATTTTGCTAAGTAACGCACACCATGTGAGTCAAATGTGCTACGACGATAATTGCTTCGCTAAAAATAAGTGCTATAGGCCCAAGAATTGGGATCTAAATATTCGACGTAATTTTTTGAAAGTGCCATTTAGGAACCCCTTGGTCAGGCTGTGTAATTTAATTTAAACGGGGCAATGGAACTCCTACGTCCAGTGTGAGTGACCTCTAGTGTAAACACATGTATTACTCGTAAGTAAAATATTTATATTAAATGACTGTGAGAAAACTTAATTTAATTTTGACGCTCGCACGGATCTAAACAAAACATTAAATATTTTAACAATTTTTATTTTTATTGTACATACTGGTTGCACAAGTTTTTCTATTTTATAATAAGGAAGTTATAAAACTGCTAGTAACGTGCAAAAGTTCACCTTAGATTAATCGGATTTAGTTATTAGCTAAAATGTTGTGTAAATAAAAGCTGACTTTGTTTTTATTTTTCAACTTCAAATAAATTAACTACAAAAATATTTATGTGTCAAAGTACAATACGGTTAACCATCAAGAGAAACTTTGCCATAAACAAATATAATTTTATTTCTATAAAAATTTATTGTTTAAACAATACAAATTAGGTATTTAAGCTCAACAAAACGGTAGTGCCGTTTATTAGTTACCAATGTTTACGGATGTAACCGTTAGATTACTGTTTATAGGGTTAGATAAATTAATTTGCATCACGGATGTTGCTGCCAACATAAAGGAACATAAAGATGTGGTTAGACAAAGAATACGCCATATTTTTGCCAGGGTTAAAGTGTATTGAATTAATGTTGTCAAAGTTACGGTTTTTAGCAATTTTTATTAAAAATGACCCTAGATCAATATTTTACATATTTAAGAAGTAAAAAGTTAAAATATTTTTAATTGAACTTTTTTAATTTATTATTAGTACTAATAAAATTTCATGTAATGTAATAGCCAGTATTTTTCAATAACCTTTTTCTAATTGTTAAAAGGAATTATTTATTGATACAACATGGTCTTAGTATTTAAAGTACTATTGTTCTTCTTCTCCCTTTTACCTCACGGTGTTGGGGTTTTGAGCCATCGGTTGTAAGCGTTTCTATCCCTTGCCAGGATCTTTATTTGTTCTATGTTCTTGCCTCTTTTCCTTGCCACTTCTCTGATGTTGTCTTCCCATTCTTTTCTTGGCCTTCCTCTGGGACGCTTTCCTTCATCTTTCATTGCAAACACTTTCTTGGGTACCTTGTCTCACTCATTCATACCATATGTCCAAACCATTGAAGTTGTTTTAATTCTACTTTTTCTACTAAGGGTTCCTGATCTAGTTCGTCTCGTACACTGCGATTCCTTACACGGTCTCTTCTTGTTTTTCCAATTACTCGTCTTAGGTACTTCATTTCTGTTGCTGTTATTTTTGATCTGTGTTTGTCTTGCATTACCCATGATTCGGCTCCATATGTTACGGTAGGCACGTAGATTGTTTTATATAAGTGCATTGTTGCTTTTCTACTTAATTCCTTTTTTCCTATTAAGGTATTGTTTATTTGATAGTAGACTTTGTTAGCTTTATTTACTCTGCTTCTTATTTCTTCGTCAATTTTCCCATTTGCACTTATTCTTACTCCTAAGTATTCAAGTTCCTCTACTTCCTGCAATTGTCTTCCTTCTATCTGTATTTGCATTTGCCTTGCTCTTTCGTTTTCTTCTCGCGATATTTTCATAATTTTACTCTTGTCCGTATTTATCTGCATCCCTTCTCTTCCAATCTGTTCTTCCATGTTGTTACTTTCCTTTGCAGTTGTCCTTCACTTGTTGCGATCAGAATGATATCGTCGGCATATAGTAAGTCTTGTGTCAGTACTGGGTATAAATTCAGGTATCCCAGGCTAGTATTTCTGATGTCTTTTTTACATTGTTCGTTTATGTAATCCATATATATCACGAAAAGTAGGGGGCTGAGACTATCCCCCTGTTTTATGCCCTTTTCCATCTTGAATTCCGTAGATGTTTGCCCGTTTAGTCTTACTGAGCCGGTACTATTGGTATTTACACTTCTTATTACTCGTTTTAATTTTGGGCTTACCTCCAGATGGTCTAGTGCTTCCCATATATATTGGCGTGGTACTTTATCGAATGCAGATTTTAAATCTAAGCATGCCAAATATAGTGTTTTGTTTTTATCTATTCTTTTCTCTGATAGTTTTCGAAGGGTAAATATGTGATCGTGGGTTTGTCTCCCCGGTGTGTATGCTGCTTGTTCATCTTGTATTTTATTTCCTATTTCTATTCTTAGTCTGCTTTCTAAAATTCTTGAGTATACTTTGAACGCTACTCCTGATAGACATATAGCTCTGTAGTTGTCACTATTTGTGGAATCTCCTTTTTTTTGTGTAGAGGTACAATGATATTTTTTCTCCATTCATCTGGTATATTCTCTGTGTTCCAGGCTTTCTGAAAGATTTGTTTCAGCCATTGTACTAGTATGGGTCCTCCTTTTTAGCATTTCTGCGGTTATTCCGTCTTCTCCGCGGCTTTTCCATTTTTGCTTTCATTAGGGCCGTTCTTATTTCTTCTTCAGTTATTATATCCACTTCTTCCTGTTCGTTATTGTATTCTGCCACTATTTGTGCATTTCTATCTCCCTTGAATTTGGACGTGTAATGTTCCGCCCAGGCTTGTAGTATGTCTTTTGTTTCCGTTTGCAATTCACCAGCAGCATTTCTTATACTTCTAATCTTTTGGGTTCTATTTCCTTTTAGTCTTTTAATTATATTCCAAAATTGTTTCTGGTTGCTTATATAGTTGTCTTCAATTTTCCTTCCGAAACTTTCCCAGCTCTCTCGTTTGGCTTGTTTCACTGCTTCCTTCGCCTCATTTCTTTTTTGTGCATATATTACTCTATCTCCATTTGTTTTTGTTCTTGTATATTTTTCCACGCCTCCTTTTTCTCCTTAATTTTCTTTTCACTACCTCATTCCACCATTTAGTTCGTTTTTGGTCATTGTTTTGTCTGACTATTTTTGTTCCGCATATTTCTTTTGCTGTTGTTTGGAGTGCCGCTTTGAGTTTTTCCCATACTTCATTAAGGGTTTGTTGCTGGTTGCTATTTTCATATTCTTTCAACTTCTCTTGGAGTCTTTCCTCGTATTCTCTTCTTATATTTGGTTCATCCAAAAGTTCTAGCTTAATTCTTTCATATTTTCTACCTCTTTCCTTTTTTGGTTTCTCTATGTTGGTATCTGCGATTACTAGTCGATGTGCTGTGCTCAACTCCGCCCCTCTGATTGCTTTCACGTCGTTTACGGCGTATCTCATATTTTTGGTGTATGTTATATAGTCTATCATGCTTCGATGTTCTAGCCTTGCACTTCATATGTGATTTTATGAATATTTTGTGATTGAACCAGGTATTTCCTATGAGTATTTGATTTATGATACAGAAATCGAGCATCCTTTGTCCATTATCATTAATTTCACATTCCAGCCCATGCTTTCCCATTGTACCATGCCCTCTTCTTTCTTGGTTTCCTATATGGGCATTCCAATCTCCCATTACTATAACGTGTTGGTTTTATTCTGTAGTTTCTCTGTTTCTCTCTGTAGTTCTTCATAGAACGCGTCTTTTCGTCTACGGTAGCGTTTTCCGTTGGTGCGTATATTTGTATAATCCCCACTTTTCTTGTAGGTTTAGGTTCATGGTCAATATTCTTGGATTTATAGCTTCCCAGCTGGTTATTTTCCTATTTAGTTCGTTACTTACTATGATTCCTACACCTTCCATTGTTCTGTTACCTCTAGGTGTACCTGAATATCTTAGTGTATACCCTTGTCCATATGAGTTTCTCCACTTCCTTTCTTTTTATTTCTGATACTCCTAGTAATTGGATTTTATACTTTTCTATTTCTTCGATTATTTCAGGTTCCTTCCCAGTTAAAGATGTTACGTTCCATATCCCTAATCTTATCCTTTTTCCTGCTTTTAGTCGTCTTCGGGTTGACCGTCCATTTCCGAGGCTCGTTGAATTACTCTGAATCATGATACCTTGTGTGGGTGATTAGCCCAACGACAAGGGTCCCGTTACCTCGGGACAACTGGTGCAAGGTTATACCCCCCGACGCTGGGTCGCCAGAACCCCGTTTGTTTTCTATCAGGGTGTACCGGGCATTTTATTGTGCCTCTCTTGCAGGTGGGGTTGACATTTGAGCCCTTGGATGTTGGTGGGCCCCTTACACCCCTTACTATTGTTACTATTATTTTTATAGTATATATATATATATATATATATATATATATATATATATATATATATATATAACTTTTTCCATTTAGTAGTAAGGTAATTATATTAGTTTTGGCAATTTTAATGGAGTTTCTATTAGGCTACTAAATTTTTGAAATTATTTAAGCATAGTTTCACAATACGCGTCGTTTAGTAACCCTAAAAATATTAATTATTAGTGGGCAGTATAGTTGCAATAATATAATAAAAAACCGTTTATTGAAACTGCAGCACAATTAAAAAATGTATTGCATTGAAAATTTTATAATAAATTAAGGATGCTATAATCACATGACGATTAAAATTTGTCTGTCCAAAATTTGCTTTTAATGTTTCTTAAGTATGAGATCTGAGAGCAGCGACATCATGTGTAAAATAGACATAAAGTGTTCTTAACCATTTACTATGTAAAAATATCTCATCGTTGATTAACGGTACACTATTAACAAGTGATAGATACATGAAGGGCGTTTCTTTATGAGAAATAGGCCAAAGATTTGGTCACCATGGCAGTATTGTAGCGTGAATATGGAACCAGTGAGTCGAAGAAAGTACTCATTTGAAAAAAAAACGAGTTTTGGGCAGTACGTATGGCAACCAACGAGGATAAATGTCACCTATAGAGACTTGCAATTACAGACCGTAGAGCAACTTTAAGTGCCTTAGCACAATAAAGGTGGATCGTTACACGATAGTTAGACATCGATTACTGGCATTGGGACTAAAAACACAATGTCCTTGCAACCACCACTGACTTCCCTGCACCAGCAACGAAAGTTATAGTGGCAAAAGGCGATTGTGGACACACAAATGGCAATTAATCGTCTTTGCTGATGAATTCAAACTTTGTTTAAACTAGGATAGTCGGATATTAATACGCCGTAGATGCAAAGAAAAGGCGCAAGGGAGCAAATGGAGGTGTTATGGTATGGGGTGCAGTTATGATAGCAGGTCACATTTAGTTGGAGTTAGAAGCAACGTTACTAGTCTATGAGATTTTACAATACGTAGTATCTTTGTTACTTGAGAGGGTGTCATAAACAATATGTTCGGCCACATGTGGCATGTAACACATTAGACTTTTTTAAAGAAAATAGAGTGGAAGCTCTCTCATAGCCAGCTCTATTATCTGGCCTATCACTTATTGAAAATATTTGAAATATTATTGCGTAAAGGGTACGGTGTCTGATTTTTATTATGTGAATTCAAAGGATTACTTTAATATTAAACTTAAAAATTAATTTTTAATTAAAAAATACTTTAAACATCAAATTAATTTTATTTTGTAAATTGTTCATATTATATGTAGATACGTACAGATTAGACAGGACAGTTTTTCTTCTTATAATGAGAATATTTGCAAGTATTAGAACCACTTATGTTTGGTTTGTGTTTTATTATATTAATAATATTTATCATTTTCGAAGGGTGTTAACGTTACCTTTTGACACCTAATTATATTACAGTGTTTACTAAGATATACATTTTAAAAGTCAGTTACCAGTTATTAACTTTCTACAGCGGAGCTTATAGAAAGTTAAGGAGATTGTCATCCTGTCTGTCTGTCTGTGTGTCTGGAGACACTATAACTTCCGTTCTATTCAACGGATTCACTTCAAACTTGGCATACACACATCTTAGGTCAGCCAAATCAGTTAATGGTAACCGAAGTGACCGTTACAATTTCGAAAATTCATTATACTCACATGTCATGCAGCATATCATTCGACAGCAATTTTGACGCTGATCATTATGGGAACATCAATCAACATCTTAATTCCTTTTAAAAGTTTTTATCCTAATTTCATCGCACCGCTGTAGAAAGTTTCCTTTACGGTATTACACCGTTCTTGTTTATTCCTGTAACAAACATTTTTACTTTTTCTAAAAACCTATACATCTTGTTATGTAATTTATTATATATATAGCAATTTTTTTTTATAAAAAGGTGGCCTAAATTAAACCCCGGATTGAAACTCTGCACCTTTTTTTGCTTTGCCGTTGTCAAATCTGATACTTTTATAATTTTATCTACGATTCTTCCAATTAGTGAATATGAAGCACTTTACAAAAAAAAGCAAGTTATTGTTTTTAAAGTGCATTACAAATTCGCAGAGATGGTATTGAAAGTCGATGGAATTTGTGGTTGTTATACTGCACCAAATGAATCAACTGATCAAAAATTAATTATAAAATTTTATAAAACCGAGTTGGCAGTGAAGACTATGCTATCAGCATGTGTGAAGAGTCGGTGAGAATAACTTTATAGTTAGTCAAGGAGTCAAGCTCAATAACAGTTGGATATTTAAAGAAATATTATTCAGATAACACTCATTAAAAACCTGTATCTTCAAGACTATAAAAATCAGCAGAGGTAAGAACTGAAGCTTGCTAACTAATTCGTCAATTGGTGATTAGAGTGTCACGAATTAGATTATCAGTTTAGTGCAAAGGCCATTTTTGAAAGTGAAGTTTATTTTTAACTCGACGGGTTCAATAAATAAACAAAATTGTCATATTTGGAGTTTGGAAATTTTTTCTAATTTATGAAAAGCAAGTGTACCTTCGAGTCACTGTTTGGTGTGGATTTTGGGTGTGGTGTTGTGATAGGCTTATACTTCTTCGATGATGGTGTTATAAATGCTGTAACTGTGAATGGTGATTGTTACTGTTACATTATAACTAATTCTTTGAGCATCAACTAGGCAACATGAATTTGGAACAAATAAAGCGCTAGTAAGATGGCGTTCTTTGCCATACAGCTCAAAGAGCAGTCGACTTACTGCAGCAATAATGGTTGCTTAATTTCACGAAATGCCGACATCGACTGGCCAGCAACATCTTGTGGTTTCACACCAGGTGACTTTTTTGTGAAACTATCTGAAATCTAAAGTCTAAGCCAGCAATCCACAAATAGGTAACGATCTCAAGAACGAAATCCGATCTGTTATCGATGACAAGTGCACAATTGTAATAAAAATTATAATAAAAAGAACTAAGATTTGCAGTTGATGTTGAGATGGCCATTTGTTAAAAACAATTTTATGTATTTAATGGGAGACTATGTAATTTAATATTCAATTTAATTTAATCATAAAAGTAATTCAAAAGTAGTTTTAATTGAAATTTAAATCTGGTGTTCAGTATGGGCTATCATTTAGAACAATTGTCGGTATTTATTTGTAGAGATAAATTGAAGACACAGACAGAAAATGGAAATATGATAAGGAATACCTTATTGAATTAAACATAGTTATATATAGCTTTGTTTCGTCGTATGTGTAGTAAATTAAATTATGCATAAATAGAATAAGAACATACAATTAATAAATATAGGTTTTTGCATGTGATTAATACATAAATGTTTAAATGTTTAAAAATTTAATGATTGTATACAGATTTTTATATACTCCCCCCAAACTTTATTTAGTTTTAATTTTTTGGAGCATTATTAAAATACAAACATCAAAAGTTATTTTTCTTTATTATTTTTTTCCTTGGAATCATAAAGGTAGGTGACAAATAACCAACTGTCTACAAACGCTTTAATAGCAATATCGTCGACAAATTTCTGTTCTCTAAGTAGTTCTTTTAGTGGTCCAAATAAATGATAATTGGAAAGGTAATAAGTTTGGACTGTAGGGAACGTATAGTTCAGAACAAATCTTCAATATTTTTTCAATTATGGACGACTGTATAAGACCGGATCCTGTGGTGAAACAAGATAACGTTTCGAGTCGCTTTAGTATTGCTGTAGCTTATTGTCATGTCAGAAACAATTTTAATTGACATTAGTCTTAGGTAATCCTTAGTCACGCTGACTCTTGGAAGTCGTTGGTGAAAGAGGAAATTCTTGAGTTTCACGGGGTTGTCGATAGGTAGCACCAGCGCGCTTCGTTCACCTGCCACTTCAGTGTTTGTTAAGATGACGATTGGACAACAGAAAATCATTTTGTGTTCTACGTTTCGCGAAGTGTGAGTTTTTAACAACTGTTCAGCATGATCTTCGGCGACAATATGGTATTAAATATTCTACCGTTCAGAGCATTAGACGATGGTGTAGACATTTCCAAGACACGGATTGTTTCCGTGTATCAGACGAAGAAAGTGGAGCATATTCGACTGAGTTTCGCGCGTAGCCCCCAAAAACCCACTCACCGTGTTGGTCAAGAACTAAACAGTTTATCAACGTCTGTCTGGCGTTTTTTGTGGCGACGATTGATTATAAAACCTTAAAGAATTCAATTAATGCAAGCTCTCCATGCAGATGACAAACAACGACGTGTGAGATGTGTGTAATTATTCTCGACAAGGTGGCAGAAAATGACAATTTTGTAGCACGCTTAGTGTTTTTTGACGAGGCTACGTTTCATTTAAGGGTAAGATAAATCTTTATATTGCTAGAATCTTCTTCTTCAGCCTTCTGCCATCCACTCCTGAATGTAGGCCTCACCCATTTCTCTCCATCTATGTCGGTCACTGGTTTGTTTTGTCCAGTTCCTACCAGCTATCTTCCGAATGTCATCCACCCACCGTTTCTGAGGTCGACCTTTTTTTTCGCTTAGTTTCACGGGGGCGCCATAATAGTGATTTCGTTGTCCATCTCTCATCCGCCTGTCTCGCGATATGTCCGGCCCATCTCCATTTGAGGCTTGCTATGCGCTCTATAATGTCAGTTATTTTGGTTCTTCGTCGGATTTCTTCATTTCGGATTTTATTTCTTAATGATATCCCCAGCATAGCACGCTCCATAGCTCTCTACAGCACTCTCAATCTATTTGCATTCCGTTTTCATACCGTATGTAGTCATTGGTAGGATACAAGTATCGTGGATTTTACATTTGAGGTTGATCGGCAGCCCATGTCAGAGATATTCGTCTTGTAATTTCAGTACCTTGGTTTTCTTTTCCTAATTTGATGATGTGTCCTAAGTATATATATTCTGTCACGTTCTCCAGCGTTTGGCCGTCTCCTGTAATTTGCATATTGTATAGGCTCATGATTTTAGTCCTAGCAGGATTTATCTTCAGGCCTGACTTTTCTGCTCCTTGTTTGAGTTCTTGCATCATGGTTTTTAGTTCCTCTGGGTCTTCAGACATAATCACCACATCATCAGCAAAGAGTAGGTGACTGAGGAAGCAACCGTCAATTTTTAAACCCTTCTCTTGCCATTGAAGTTTCTTAAAAACATCTTCTAAAACTAGCGTGAAAAGTTTTGGGAAGATAACGTCCCCCTGTCGTACGCCTCTCCTGATGTTTATTTTGTCCGTTTTAAGGTCTTGATTTATTTTCACGTGCATTGTTGCCTTTTCGTAGATGTCTTTTATTATAGTATATCTACTGTCGATTCTTGCGTTATTCATTGATTCTAATATATGAGTCGTACTTATAGAATCGAATACCTTGTAGAAATCTATGAAGGCTAGATGTATGGGCACACTATACTCGGTCGTCTTCTCTATGATAGTGCGTAGAGTCTGTAGATGGTCAGTAGTGCTATATCCTTTGCGGAAGCCCGCCTGCTCCACTGGTTGGTAATAATAAAATTTGTTTGTCAGGCGGTTGGTAATAATTCTCGTCAACAGTTTATATAGTTGTGATAGTAAACTGATTGGGCGGTAGTTCTCTATGTTAGTAATCGCACCTTTTTTGAACAGGAGTATTGTTTCTGCATTGTGCCATCTGTTAGGTATTCTTCCTTCTCGTAGGCGCTTGTTTAGTAAAATATGTATTGCACGTTCGAGATTTGTTCCTCCAAGTCTTATCATCTCTGTTGTTACGCGATCTTCTGCGGGGCATCTATTGTTTTTCATTTGTTTCAGAGCTAGTCTAATTTCATCAATGGATATCTCTGGAATATCTTCAGAGCCTGCATTGAGTATATTTCTTTCTATTTGTGATTCCTTATGCGGTGTATGTGCTGCATATAATTCGGTATAGAAGTGTTCAATTGCTCTGATGATGTTTTCCGGTTTTGTCACTTCTATTCCCTGTTTGTTCTTTATTTTTGTCATCTTCTGCCGTCCGTTGGATATTTTTGATCTTAGTATTCTCATGTTGGCGTTGTCTTCAATAGTCACGAAAATTGTTTTAATTCTATATTCTCTTAAGTCTTTTCTTATTGCTTTCTTTACTTCTTTGTTTATTGATTTATATTCGTCTGTTACTTTTTCCAATTTTCTCCTTTTTTCTATGAGTTTTATAGTGGTATTTTTGAGTTTTTGATCTATTTGACCCTTTTTTCTTGAGCACAATTTCTTTGTTGTTATTTGGATAGTAGTTGCAATTCTGTCATTTATTTGGTTAATGTCCATGTCTGATAGTATAGTTGTATCAAGTCCCGTTGAGAGTTCTTGTTTATATTAATCTAGCTTTTTCGCTATTTCTGTGTTAGTGGGAAAACGTTGTTGTCTAACTAATTTTTGTCTTTCTTGTTTAATTTTGATGCTTATCAGTGCTCGGACCATCCTGTGGTCGCTCCCAGTATCGAATCTGTTCAGAACTGATACGTCTCTACATATTTTTCGATCTCCGCAGAGGATGAAATCTATCTCATTTTGTATCTTGTTGTCGGGGCTTCGCCATGTACATTTTCTATGTGGTGGTTTCTTAAAGAATGTGTTGAGGCAGTAGAGCCGTTCGTTTTGAAGAAAGTTGGAAAGTGTATCCTCTCTGTTATTTCTAATACCTAGATCATAATTACCTATAAATTTCATATAATTTTGTGTTTTCTTTCCTATTTTTGCATTGAAATCTCCGGTAATGACCAAGTAGTGAGATTTTTCCTGTTGTTTCGCCGTTGATATATCTTCATAAAATTGCATAATTTCCTCGTCTTCCGTTGTACTTGTTGGAGCATATACATTTATGATTTGAAGTGTATAACGTACGTTTAGTCTAATTATTATGTATATGACGCGGTCCGATATGGCCTGGTATTTGATTACTCTATGTTTAAACTTTTTGTTCACTATGAAACCTACACCTCCTATGTAGTCTTTCGTATCAGCATTTTTGTTATAAAGTATATGGCCACTTTTCAGTTCAGTGGTTTTTTCTCCCGGTAGTCGTGTTTCTGCCAGTCCGACTACATCCCATTTTATAGATTTTAGTTCGTTTTGTAATTCCTCTATTTTTTCTTCTGATCTCATTGTTTGCATGTTATATGTGGCAATATATAAATTGTTTGTAAACTTCTTTTTCAGTTTTTTTGAATATTTGCCCCCCCCCCCCCCAGGATCCATGGGGCTGACTGATATTTCATTGTGAGACTTTGAGTTTTTAACTCTACTCACCTGGAGTCTATTTCCGTGGTTTTTGAAATTCGACATTTGGTTTGGTTTGGGTAGTTTTGGAAATTAAAACGCCTCGCTTGTCCTGCGTGTTGGCGAGTTTTCTTTCACCGGCCGATCCTCTGGATACAGACGCCGTTTGCAGCAGCCTAATGTGGGTTAGACGCTGCTGCTAGTTTTGGTCCGCCCCGGGTATTTTATTTCCCCGGTACCCACCATATCTGGTGAGCATTCCCTATCCGCCACCCGGGGAGGCATCCCGATGGGGGACTAGCAACCCCACACAGAGCATCAAATTGTACGACTTTATTTTCCAGCAAAACGGGACACCACCACACTGGATCCTGAAAGTTAGAGAATTTTTGAATACTCAGATTCCATAACGATGGATTGGTCGTATGGGATCTAACGATTTAGCTTTACATCACTGGTCTTCAAGATCGCCGGACCTCACTGTATGCGATGTTTTTTTTGTGGGGGTTATAAAAAACTGCGTATATGTGCCTCCTTTTTAAACTACTGTGGTTGAACTTTGGAACCGCATAACAACAGCCGTGGATCCAGATATGCTCGCAAAAGTTTAGGAGGAATTTAGCTACTATATAGACATATACCGTGCATATCAAGGTAGGGGGGGGGTAATATAAAATTAATCTTAAAGTGTATAATATGAACATTTTAAATCAAATAGTTCTTTTTGTAACAGCCTGTATTACTACTTACAAACCGACCAATTAAATTATTTTAATTATTCTAATTATATTTATCTAGTTATGACGTGGTTTGGATACTTATCAAAGGGTTTTTGAGCTTTTTGTTAAATATCAGTTATTTTATAAAAACTGCGCTTGTTATTGTATAACATTTCGGTTTGGTATAATTTTTTAACATTTTTAAAATTTTTAGTTGCAAGGCTTTGTTTATTATTAGAAATAGTTTCTTGTTATTTGTAGAATTAATTATCACAAAAGTATTATAATTTTTAGATCCAAATTTATTTTATATTGTTTTTGAAGGTAAAGGATAAAAATATTTGACTCGTCATAATTAACGAAACTGTTAAGTGTATACTTTTGTGACTATGGTAATTGTTTCAAATAGTCACATACTTTTTTTAAAGACAGTTACTGTTGATACTAAATTTATATGTACATTACTGTATATTGAAATTGCAACACCAAGAAAAAAATGCATATTAATAAGTGAAACTTTCCAGATTTATTTAATAATATAATGCAATTATATTTACAAAACTTTTCATAAATATTTACATTTATTCAATGATGAATCTCAATTTGGCCTCTTGTAAGTGCCTTCATTCTTTTTGGTATATGCAAACGACAAACAAAGTGTCTTGATGAACTGCATGCATTATTGACACACTTCCGTAATTAAATTTCCTTGGTGGTTGTGGAAACCACTGTATTCTTCGCGCAATAATATTTCAGATACTTTCAATCGGTGAAAGGTTAGGTGATCAGACTGGCTATGGGAAGTTTCCACTATGTTTTGTTAATATAAGTTTTGTGCGTTACGTATCATATGTGGCCGAGAATTATCTTGTTGAAATATTGCTTAGGGTACGCTCTGAAGAAAAGGAAGTAACATGTAAAACCGCATGAATGTACGACTGATTAGTAGTGTTACCTTTAACTTGGGATAGATGCGGCTTGTTATCATAATTAATTGCTCTTCATGCTTTAATACATAGTGGAGGTTGTATACCACGTACGAATGCAATCTTTTTGCTTCCTTGTTTTTTGCTTTCCTTATTTATTTATTTATAGGGTTAGCAAATGCTGTATTTTAAAATTAATATTGTTTATTAACTGTTAATTAATTTACCGTTTTTAAACATATTTTTAAATTGAGTTTTAAAAAATTTATAAGAGTATTTGCCGTGTCTTATATAATTTTTGCTATAGGTATTTCTAAACGTAAAGTTATTACTTTATTTGATATTTACAGATATCGTGTTTTAAGAATTTACAATTTTCTGGATTTTTCTAAAAATGTACTAGTTTTTAATTTTTGCTACTTTTTGGAATACATAATTGATTTATTGTGTAAGTAATAAAACTTATCGTTTGAGATATTATTAGTGAAATATTAAAATACACATAAAAGTTAGGCTAAAATTTATAATAATTAAAGTCTAACTTTTTTCAATTTTAATCTGTGTGAGTACACCATAAGTAATATTCCAAAAGCGCCAGTACGTTTAATAATTTTTAAATTATGATGTTTCATAATTTTAAATATGCATGAAGTAGGTCAAAATGTTTTGATAGAATGAAGAAGCTATTTTAGTTAAATAATTATCATTTAGATCCTTGTAAATGTTATGGTACTAATAAAATTAATCCTAATATTACTATCTCTATGATTAAATAAATGAAAATTGACATTAAAAAAATTAACCCAATATTTTATTAAAACTTATTTTTATTGGACGCAGCTCAAAAAGCAGAGGTTTTCAGTTAGTGGAAAGTTACAATTACGCGTTTTGTTTGAGTGTTATATATAGTTAAATGTATTCACATAGTTTGGGTGTTTTTAAATGAATCAGCTTCAGCAAAGTTATAGGTGAAGAAAACTGTAAAAATAAATTAATCATTTTTTGGATATTACTGGAGACAACTGTAGGGGCTGATGGTCGTAATATGATTAACTTTGAATACTACACTATGGATTGCCTATACAGAGATACTTACGATTAGAGGAATGGATATTCTGCACCACGATGATTTTTGTACACATGTTGCTGCTCAAAAATTATCCTATTTAAATGAACAAAATTCTTATACAGGGTGAACTTGTCGACTAATATTCTCTTTGTTTTTGTAAATTAAAAATAAGTTGATCGGAACTTGGGGGAAATGCATTTTACTTTGGGTCAATAAATTATTATTCGATTTAAAATAATGTAAAACATGTAAAACATGTAAAAATTTAAATTTATTTTTGTTGTAACGAAGAAAGTTCAGTCGTTTGTGTGCATACACTGATTCTAAGAATTGCTCACGTATGTCATCAAACAAAAATTCAAGAATTGTTTAAGCGTTATATTTGCAAGAGTTTTACTTTAGGTCTTTGCTGCATCTCGAACTGTTCACTTTAATTTATAAATATAATTCCAACCCGTAAAAATATCTGTAAAAAATATTGTAATACGTGTGTGTTTACTAATTTAAACTTGGGACTAATGCTAGTGCAGCAGCAAAATATTGTACTTGGAAAAAAGACAATTGCATAAAAAATGGCAATAATTTGGACATTTCTTTGTTCAGGATTAATCCATAGAATATAAAACCAGGTTAGATAATAGACAATCAAAATTAAATGTCAACGAATTGGTCACCAAGTGATCTTGCGACACAAAATCCTAAAAGACAGTTGACACAATGAAAAGTTTTTTCCATATTTGGTGGACTTCAAAAGGCATTATACAGCATAAAAATCTACAAATCGGTTAAAATCTCCTGATAAGCATTTACAGTAAACAATTCCATTGAGTACACTAAGCATTTCAACAAAAACAACTAATACTGGTAAATTCTAAAAAGTTTTGTTTTGAAAGATAACCCACGACAAATAGAGACCAAAGAAAAATAATAAATATAGGGTCAAAGATACACACCATCTCCTGCATTTCAAGATATATCTCCACTGAATTATTACCTATTTTTATCTTTGGACAATCACATGCGTGGTAAACAATTTAATAATATTAAAAAGGTAGAATTAAAAATGGAGATGTCTGCATTTTTTTTTATTATTTCCATAAAAATTTACTATCTGTTACATTAATAACGTTCAGTAAATATATAGCAATAAAAAGTGACATGCAAGGGAGCTTTACGATGAAAACACTTTCTTAAGATGACTAAATTCAGTTAATATGTTATAACAGATAAATATAGTTACTAATTGCAATTAATATTGAAATATAAATACAAAACACACAAGAATATAACTAATTAAATCTAGCTGGTAAGTTTAATGGATCAGATCTTTTTAATCTTTGAGTGTTTGAGCTCTATAGTAATTTTGATGCCAGTTTCAGCCACTTTAGCTGTAACTGGAAGCAGACTGATAGGCCTACATGACATAGTTTTCTCCGGCTTCTGTCCTAGTTTTAGAATTAGATTAACGTGCGCTAATTTCCATTATTGGCTGAAGCAATTTAGCCTCAGACTAGCATTAAATATATATGTTATAATTTTTACACCTTTTTCTGGAAGTTCTTTTAGAGCTTTTGCAGTGATTAAATTGTGTCCGGGGGCTTTATTTACCTTTAGTTTTTTTATAACCTTTTCGACTTCTTTGATTTTGATATGAGCCAGTGCGACATTTTTTTCGACAAATTCGTGAATTTCTCTTTTTTGGTCTGTAGTGCACGTCTGAGAAAATGATTGAAATATTTGTGCTAAGTGGTCTGCAAATGCTACTGCCTTTTCACTGGCATTTCTCGCGGAAGTTTCATTTGCTGGTCTGACAAGTGGAATTGTTGTTCGTGGCCGTTTTAACTTTTTAGTGACTTTCCCTAACGAGTAATTTGTATCTTCGGTAGCGATTAGCTTAGTCAGATACTCTCGTATTGCCTGGTTTTTAAATTGTTCAGATTTCAGTTGATGCGTTGCCTTGTTGGGTTTTTTGTTATCTTTTGTAAAGTTCTTCTGAGTTTACTTTTTGGACTATTTTTTGTTTAACTAGCGGTAGTCAGTATTCTATGTTTTTTTGTTTTTCGTAGTTAATGGTTGCGGCCCGAGCAGAAGATTGTATGATATGAGTGATGTGTTCTACAGCATTGTGCACGTCTTTTTCTATTTTTAAAGGTATGTTTAGATAGACATTAGTATCATTTGGCTTCCTGTATCTAATCCAATTAGTCGCTTTGTTGTAATGTGAGACAGGTTTTGGTGTTTTCAACGCTCTGCTACTGCATTTTGATAATTATCGGCGAATGATCCGAGGCTAGATCAAAACATGATGTGGCGTTAATGTTGCTTGTTGTTAATTCTCTTGTGATGCAGAAATCAAGCAGATCGGGAATTTTGTTAAGATGTGATGGCCAATAGGTAGGTACGTAGTTTAAGTGATTTTCATTCATAGTTCTGAGTGGCTCCCTATTTCGGAGTAAAGTTCATCTTTATCTCAATTATTCATTTTTACGTTATACTCTCAACCCGAAATAAAATGTGATCGTAGGATATTGAAAAGTGATTAAAATCTTCGTTTTTGATTTTGTGCTTTGGTGTACAATATATTGCTGCGAATGTTATGTCTCTATTGACTTTTGCAACTACAATACTTGTAGCTTGAAGTTGTCGATATTAGTGGCTTACATAATGCCCTATTGAGTTCTTTACTGTTACTACTGTGCCCCAATGAGCTGTGCCCTTCTGGGTGGTTTACAGCAAAAATGGTATATTTGGATATTTTTATGTATGATTGGCTGGGGCTGTGGTTGCAGGCTACCAGCGGGGTCACAGGTGGCGGATAGTGAACGGCCTCAAGATATTGAGGTTAGCTGCGAAATAAGCAGACTTGTCTGACGAATAAGCAGTCCCCGACCAAGCAACAACAATCAACGACCGAATGAACGCCGGTATAAGTGGTCCCCTCTTGCTAATCAACAGCTTCGGGTGGAGGAATTAGCAAGGGTTAGGGCACCCTCTTGCCCTGGGGGCGAGAAATCGTCCCTAAAGGCGGAAGAACTAACATTGACGAATATATTAGTGAACGGCATGAAGATACGGAAGGCAACGGGAAACCACCGTATTAAATATCATAAGATATCCTTAGTACAGATAAAATCATGGCTGATTTCAAGACGAATTGTTCCGGAGTTTATAGTTCCCCAATCGGATCACCGGGGGGGACAGTTTTGAATAATGCTGAAAAAAAAGTAGTGAAAGGAAAAAGAAGAACAAAAATAGCGACGTGGAATGTGAAAAGCTTGTTTACAGCGGGCAAAATAGACAACACTGTCCTTGAAATGAGACGTTTAAAAATAAATATATTAGGTATTAGTGATGTACAAATGGCCGGGGACGGGAAAGTGCCAAACTACAAACGGCATGATGTATTACTCTAATAATGACGACCCATCACATCGATACGGAGTAGGAATCATTGTGGATAAGGCAACCAATAAAACAGTGACGAATTTCACGCCTATCTCTGAAAGAGTTATGCTAATAAAACTAGAAGCACAACCAACTAAAATAAACATAATTCAGGTCTACGCTCCAACAGCTGAAAAAAGCGAAAACGAAATCGAGACATTCTATGAACAGTTAAATTCTGCACTAAAGTTAACAAAACAACATGAAGTTACAATAATCCAAGGTGATTTCAATGCAAAAGTCGGCCGAGGAAGCATCGATACCTGTGTAGGAGAATATGGACTAGGCACACAAAATGAAAGAGGGGAAAGACTAGTCGAGTTTTGTCAAACCAACAACTTTGCAATAATGAACACGTTATTCAAACTTCCAAACAGGAGACTATACACTTGGAAGGCTCCTGCAGATGGGATAAGGAACCAAATAGATTACATACTCATAAACCAAAGATATAAAAACTCTATAAGATCAACAAAAACATATCCAGGGGCAGACGTCTCCTCCGATCACAACCCAGTAGTAGCAACATGTGAAGTAAAATTTTAAAAAGTAAAAAAGACAAAGTTAAGCAATAGAATTGACACCGCAAAACTAAAAAATATGGAGATACGTAAAAAAGTAGAAGAACAAGTCAACAGCAACCTAACTAATGCAAAACCAAATATTAAGCAAACAAGAAATGTCAACGAGAAATGGAAATACATACAAACAGCAATTATGGATGCCGGTAAAAACATCATGATGACAACAAAAAAGCTAAAAGAGATGGATGAATGAGGAGATACTTAAACTAATGGAAGAAAGGCAAAAACACAAGACCACAGATCCCACACGATATCAGAATATCAATAAGAATATAAAAAGGAAAATAAAAGAAGCCAAAGAGAAATGGTTGTCCGATAGATGTGAAGAAATAGAAGATTGCGAAAGAAAACACGACAACTTCAATTTACATAAGAAAGTAAAATATATGGCGGGAATAAGAAGAATAAACCAATCATATATTCTGAAAGACGAAAATGGGAATACCGTAACGAGTGTAGAACAGAAACTTAAGACATGGACAAAATACATAAAAGACACGTTTAACAATGAAAGAACTAATACACCGCAGTGGGATACTAATAATAAAATAGGCCCCGAAATACTTAAAAGCGAGGTACTACATGCGACCAAACAAGTAAAGAGTGGTAAGGCGGTCGGGCCTGATGAAACACCAATTGAACTAATAAAACTGATAGAAGAAGAGACAATAGATGTGCTACTTGAGCTATTTAACTTAATCTACCAAACAGGCATGATACCAAAAGACTGGCTAACCTCAACTTTTGTAGTACTCCCCAAGAAGAAGAACGCAAACAAGTGCTCAGAATACAGGACTATAGCATTAATGAGCCACACCTTAAAAATATTTCTGAGAGTAATACACAACAGAATATCCAGAAAACTTGATTATGATATCAGTAACACACAGTTTGGCTTCAGAAACGCTATGGGAACTAGAGAGGCGCTGTTCGGTATAAATGTGTTGATACAGCGATGCATGGACATGAACTATGAGATCTATGCCTGTTTCGTGGATTTCGAAAAGGCATTTGACAAAGTCCAACATGAAAAACTAATAAAGATTTTAAAATAAAAAGATGTGGATGAAAATGACATCAAGATCATATGTAATCTATACTGGGGCCAAACAGCAAGGATTAGAATTGACAATGAAACATCAGAGGAGATTGAAATTCTCCGGGGAGTAAGACAAGGCTGTGTGATGTCGCCTTTATTATTTAACGTATATAGTGAGGCCATCTTTCAGGAAACCCTAGAAGAACGCAAGGAAGGGGTAATAATCAATGGCGAAATCGTCAATAATATAAGATTCGCAGACGATACCGTTATAATAACAAACAACATAGATGATTTACAAGATCTAATACAAAAATTGAACAACACATGCAAGGAGTACGGGTTAAATATGAATCTGAGCAAGACTAAATCTATGGTAATAATTAGAACAGCAAATGCTAATGCAAATATTACCAGAAATACCACAATAATAGAAAAGGTAGACACATATAAATACTTAGGAACATGGGTAACTAACGATGCAAATCACTCAAAAGAAATAAAGACAAGGATAGAAATAGCCAGAAATACTTTTGTAAAGCTCAAAGGTTTCCTTTGTAATAGAGACCTCAACTTAAAATCTTAGAACAAGAATATTACGCTGCTACGTCTTCTCAACCCTATTATATGGAGCCGTAAGACAGAACGAAGTCAAGAAAATAGAAGCCTTCGAGAGATGGTGTTATAGAAGAATGCTTCGCATTTCATGGGTGGACCATATCACAAATGCCATAGTCCTACAAAGAATGGGCAAGGAAGAAGAAGTAATAAAAACAATAAAACGGAGGAAGCTAGAATACTTGGGACACATAATGAGGGGCGAGAGGTACGAGGTGCTAAGACTGATAATGGAGGGCAAAATTCAAGGGAAGAGAAACATAGAGAGACGGAAAATGTCCTGGCTTCGAAATCTTAGAGAATGGTTCAGGATAACATCGGCAAAACTTTTCAGAATTCCTGTAACCAAAGTGAAGATACCCATGATGATCTCCAACCTCCGTTAGGAGACGGAACATCAAGAAGAAGAAGATGTATGATTGTCGGGTAAAATGTGTTTCTAAGATGAGCATAATATCAATGTTATTATTTGTCAAAAAAACAACTTTCTGGCTATCTTGTGTCAGGCCATTGGCATTCTAAAGTGCAATGTTTAAGAATTGAGTCATTATGGTAATTTAGAGATCATGGCAGTGAGCAAATTGAGTCTAGTATCTATTATTTCCATTAATTTAACAATCATTGTTTCCATTTTGTTACTTGTTTACTGTTGATTTTATGTTTGAACTTTATTTCGACTGGCTGTCTATTTGTTGCGGTGGTGGGCGTTTTTCACTAACTTCTTGGAAATAAGGTGTACTCTGTTGTATGAATTGTGAACTTAGTTGTTTAGGCCTTAGTGATGGAAATTTAGGTTTTTGGCCACTAGACAACCTTTGTAGTTTGCGTGATGATTTTTCTGGCAATTAACGCATTTAATATTTTTATTCCTTTTTTTTGTACATTTTTTGTAGGGTGTTCTGCAGTGTATTTGACGCATTTTAGTGTCCTGTGACAATAGTTTTTGGAGTGACCAAACCTTTGGCAGTTTTAACATTGTATGACTTCATGCTTAACGTGAAGGTTCGAAAGTAATTCTTGATTTTAACAGGAATTCTATGTCGTATATATCTTTAATGTTTTGGTTTTGTTCTAATTCTACGAAGAACACCGGTAATGGTGTTTTATTAACCTTATGTCTGATATTTTATATGTTTATTATTATTAATAATTAATTTTTTTGGTAGGTTCTTCTAAATCGACTGTAAAGTGCATGTTGCACGACTCCGAACTTTCGGTCTCGTTTGTGCTGGAAGGAATAAAATTCCGTAAGTTTATCCTTTATAATTAATTCTATAATTTAATTAAATCTTGGCTTTAATGTTACCTATTAACTTGATAAGGTAATTGTCTTTGCCTTAGATGTCCAACATGTCTGTTAGCGGTTTTAAATTATTGACACCATAAACAAAAATAAGAAGTGGTCTAACTCCTTGTTCTGCTTCACTGTTTCCTTGATTGTCTTCGTTTTCTAACAGTGCTACGCATCTGTTAGATGTTGCGGGAGCACTTAACTAATAGTCAGTTAGCTTTTTCTGCTTAGTGTGCAGTGAATTTGTACTAGAGTTTTTGTTTTCTTAAATTTTGTATTTGCCATCATGCTGTTTATTTATCTGCATTGGAATTCTTTCATCCTGCTGATTTACCATTTGCGGTGGGTATGCTAACTGCGCTTGGTACGGAGTTTGTATTTTAGATAAAAAAAGTTTGATGTACTGGTGGTATAGATAATTGTCATGGTTGCTGATATTGAATAGGATTTGGTTGTTGGTATATACAACTGTTACGGTCCTGGCCAACACTCATTTGTGGAGCAGATGGGTATTGTTGCTCACAATTTGGTACGTTAAACGTGGCGGCCCTATTCACATGTGTTTTGTTTACTTTAAATGTTCGCTTTAATTTATAAACACATTTCACAAACTTAGACTCTTCGATCTTTATTTAACATTTCACTCCTTTTTCTGTTTACCCTTTGGACTAGCGACAGAAGTCGCGGCAGAAACGGCTGCGAGAAACCATAGGCCAGACGAACCAAGCAAAATCGGCGACGATCATAGGCCCCCACTAACACGCAGGCGGGTTTAAAGTCTCCACTTGCAGAAACTGATCAGTTTTTACAACGCGGTTGGCGTATATTGATAATCCGTCACTCGAAGCATAGAAGCGAACTGATAATACAACAAACAACCAACACGTTGCATTTTTTGGAAATAAAAATGGAATTTCTAAATTATGTTCTTCCTGGGAAAAGATTGTTTAATGCAAAGGTCATTATTTTGATAAATTTATTTTATGTACAAACATATGTTTTTTCTTAATTTCAAAAACGGCAGAACTCTATTGGTTATGTAATATATTGAAGATTTATGATAAAACACTTATAAATCGAAGAAAACTCAAGTGTGTTGCGTAGAAGAATAGATCAGTTCATGTGGTGTAATATGAGTTATCGTTTCTAATATTATGGAACAATCTTATGAACTGCATTGTTGATAAAGAGATAATTCCAGTAATTTATAAATGGTTTTTCTTACTAATTGTGTGGTTTCATATTTTTACGTAAAACAAGTTATTTGTACAGTCGGGGTATATTTAAAAGTACTACAAGTAAAAAGTCAGTTGTCGTTTTCCGGAGGATGTCTACTGCTGACCCGTTTAACCGCTTGCGTAACGGCAACGTCCCGAATGTTTATTGCAAGACAATCTCCGGAAAGCGCCGCATTCGAGGAGCTTCCGAGGAGCTTTCTCGTCGCTTCCGTCTGGGTATTCGGCAGCGCAAGTAACTTAACACCGTCCGCTAACTCGTCGCGTCTACCGCTAATGTGTGACTTGTTTTCTGCGTCCATATGAGCAGAGCTTTTCACCAAAATTAACGGCCGTGCAAGTGGGACGCGGGTCTCGTGCCGAATCGATGCAGACTTGGCTCGTCCAAACCTCGCAGGACTCATACCGGACGCAGCCGGCAAATTTATGCTGAAGGGCCGGAGGATGGCGAATTACATAAATTTCGCCAGGATTTATCGTAGAGGTAGGGCAAATTTCTCAAATAGTATAATGCAAGTATAGCAGATGTATGGAGGATTGTACAGAACGTTGATTTGCCGAAGAAAGGATAGGCTTGAGCGAAAGTTGCTATCTTATGTAAATGTTTAGTAAATTGGCAAAAATCCCCCCCAAAAGCAAAATTGGCGGTGTATAGTCGACGTTCTGCGAGCAGCAGTGTAAAATTCTTCAACAGGCTAAGCTATTACGAACCCTATTGTTCCTCACAATATTGCTTAGGAGCTTTTGTGCGGTTGATTATAGAGCTTTCACTTGCAGCCGTTTTTTGTTTTTTTACATGTTTTATATATTGCTGAACAGCAAATTATTTATGTTGGCATTTTATTGTTAATAAATATTGTTTTATATTTAAAGGAATACAAAATTACGTAAGTTGGTATTTTACACAAAAATATTTATGTACAATGTTTTAATTTATGCCTCATTTTTAAAAACCATAAATTGTCGTTGATAGTGAAAGTGACATTGTTAAATATGTAATTATCATGATATCAAGAATTAAAATCTTTAAGCATACAGACATTATAATAGTTTTATGTCAAAAAAATGGGTATATCAATTCTAGGTAGTTTCTCTGCAAAATAAAAAGTAAATTATTTTTTGTGCATGTGCGTGTGTAAAATATATATGATGGACAAAGATTAAACATTTGTTATAAAATATTAAACAGTTTCTTCTTCTTTGCAAATCCCGTTTGTCCTTTCAGGCATCAGACGAGAAATCTGTGTCCTGTATTAATTTTTTCCATGCTTTTCTTGCTAAAATACTTATTTAGTCTGTTGATTTTTTTGTTATAAACTTGAGTTTGTTATAAAGTTGATTTGGGCCATTGGTTCGTGTGTGTGTCTGTCTGTCTGTCGGTCTGTCAGTAAACAGGATATCTCGAGAACCGTAAGAGCTGGAGACTTGAAATTTGGTATGCAAGTTACTTGTAGGTAGGGGACGCAGGGGCCGAGCCGTTTGATCGCAAGGTCGCAAAATCAGTCGAAAAGCGGTCGCGAATCTACACGGTTGAAGATACAAAAAATTTATGAGAATAAAAATGATTTGTTATCACGAGCTAAACATAAATGTAAAGTAAAAGTTGGTAAAATAGGAACTCAAAAAAATTGAAGCCCGTGATTTCTGCCAGATTGACCCAAATAATAGGATAAGGAAAGTCCTGTGATGTTCATACCAGATTTTTTTAGTTTCTTTTGCAAAGTTTTTGTGTATAACTTTTAACTTATTTGGGCCTGCTATTCTTTTTTGAATGTTGGGATTAATAAGTTGTTTTCTTATTTGTTAGGTATTTTTTGTTCTTTATATAGTTTATATTCTTGATATAGTTACATCAATTTTATTCCGTTTCCCCCAAACTCTAAGCCTATTTTATTTTCACTACTTTCTGTTCCAAATTTAATTTTCTTATTGCATCTTTAACTTATCTCTTAATTTCGTGTTGGTACCTTATTTGCTCTTACCTGTTTATGTTTTTCTCTAGGCTTAATATTTGATATTTGTTCGTATAATATGTTTCGCCTTCCACTCTCGTATTTGGTTTTACTAGTGCCTTTCTTATTTTCTCATATTCCCCCCTTAAGTGCTTCATTTTTCTTTCTGTTTTAATTTTTTTTTATAATTTTTTCAGTTTCTTATTATCTTTTTGTTGTTTTACTTTTATCAACTTCATCTTTGCTATCAATTTTCCATTATTTTTAATAACTTATTCAATTTTCCATCGCTTTGCTGTTGCTTTTTTACTGTTATCCTTGGAGTTTTTTATTTCTGCAGAATGTTTCATCTTCAAATTCTAGTTCTCTCTTTTTTTAGTTCAATAGAAAATATCTTCAAATTTTATCCTGTCTTTTTACTCTTAATATTGCCCAGAGATTTATCTGCTTATTTACGAACATAAAATATTGTAGATATTTATATTTGAAAATCGGCTACTTTAAGAATTTATCTGGTTATTCTTTATAGTATGGTGATTATGTCTTCTCTTTTCCTTCACTGCTTACAGCCTTGTGAAATATCTCGATACAGCCTAAAATTTTGAGGTTTGTGTTTATTTCATATCTGTTTAAATTAACATCACTAGGACTAGACCAGCTTATTAAATTATAAAACACTAAATTAAGATTATTAAAGGCAAATTAAAAAAAATATGTATGTTGACAAGAAATATATTATAAAAAATTTGGTGTGAACATCACACGACTTTCCTCATCCTATTATTTAGGTAATTCTGGCAAAAATCCTAGGCTTAAATTTTTTTTCAAGGTCCTAAATTCACACACACACACACACGAACCAATAGCCTAAACCAATTTTTTTGGTGTCCACAAATGTGAAAAACTGGGTAGGTCAAATTTCCTCCGATTACATTACATGATATTTAAATAGATATATAGTTGTAAGAAACTTATAAAGAGGAATAATAAAAAGGAACAAATAAGAATGTTTAACATGCATGCGTAAACAGTGAAATAGCCACAGTGCTTTTGAAAAACTACGTATAGAAATAGGACCAGTAATAGGTAGTAGTAGATAACAAGGTTGTTAAATATTTAACTGCTACAAAAAAGAAATTAAAAAAAAACGCTCGAGAAGTAATAAACAAATGTTGGTTTACAGAGTGGCGAAACAGGAAAGCCAAATAGGTAGTAGTTGGAAAGGAGGAGGTCGGTGTTTTAAAAGCTATAGCGCAATGAAACGGGGAGTAATGCGTTTTTGCCTATAAGCAGTTTCTTAAAAATAACAATTTTGTTAATGTTAAACGTCTTTATGCCGACAGTTTAATGTTTCCCGTGATAGGGTGTTTCCAATTCTTAACAAAATACTCTGATGGGTTAAATCGTTATGCATAACTGTTTGGCGTTCCGTTAGACGTCGTGTTCTAACTTTGGTTCTGTTTCGTCATTTGTTCCAGCGCATCCTACACATTTTTTGAAAAAAAGCGACTGATTTCAGAGTCCTATATCGATATAGTATACAATTTTTTGGGCCTCCAACTTTGACGTTTACGCATCAATATAAAAAAAACATGATGGAGCTACGGGTTCATACAACAAGGGCCTCGATGTCAGTTGTTCGACAGATGTTCTCACGTTTCGGTGGTCTCCACGCTTGCCAGATTTGTCTGCCTACGATTTATTTTTGAGGAGTTACCTCAAATTGAATGTCTATGTTCGAAATCCTTATACAGTAGACGAGCTGAAAGTTGCCATTCGCAAAGAAATTGCAAATGGGCAAGAAGATACTGTTAAATGCAATAGAAAACTTTGTAATTAAACAATTAACGCATAACTATCAAAACTGCGCTTATTACTGATTGTTTTGTTATTAAATTTTATATTGAAAATCAATGAAGTTACACTTACTTTGTATTTACTAAAATAATTGATACAAAGATTTGCTTCAAATAAAGAAAAATAAAAGATTATTTTGCAGTGAACTGCAGTGCTTTTAACATTCTTGAATTATTTTATTGCAGTTTTTCTTACTTATGGCTCATATTTTGCTTTGATCTATATTGTTATTTTTATAGAACTCAAAAATATCCTTAATTTTTTAAACAAATTAGTTTAGGTGGTAGGCGTTAGCACTATTATTAATTATTCCCATTTTTTACAGTTTTTTAAGTTAAATGTTATCATTTTAGTTTATGTGGTATACAATATGCCATTTGAGAGCTGGGGAGTCTTCTGTGTTTTTGTACTCTTGCACATTTTTTTTTATTGAAACATAGTACATCAGCAATCAGAATTACAAGAGATTCTATGAGCTAATTTGTTGTTAAAGTTGATTGGCTTGATGAGGTTGGCACCCACTGGTGCTTCCTCGCAGTTTCCTAATCCTATTGATTGAGGATGATGGATTCACACTGGAGGATTCACGTTAGTTTGTAGGTCCCAAGGCCATTTCCGCTTTAATCGCCGAAAGTTTGGTTGTATCAGGTCGTTTGGATGATATGTAAGTCTATCATAGTGTCTGGTTGCCCGTTCCGTAATTACATCACGCACGTATGGTGTGTTGGAGTCGGTATGTAGGGTGAGATTTGTCACGTACCATGGAGCATCCATAAGAGTTCTTATTGTCTTGGATTGGAATCTCTGGATTATGTCTACGTTAGAATAGCTAGAGCAGCCCCACAGCTCACATCCATATGTCCAAATAGGACGTAAGATGGTTTTATATATAAGGAGTTTACTCTCGGTTGCTAAAGGTGATTTCCGACCTATTAGCCAGTACATTTTTTTAACTTTCAGATCCATGGCTTTGCGCTTCTTCTTTATGTGTTGTTTTCAAATTAGCCTTTTGTCCCAGTGTAATCCCAGATACGTCACTTCTTCAGATTGTGGTACATCAATGTTGTTTATGGTAACAGGAGGGCATATTCCCCTTCGCATTGTAAATGTTATTTGAACTGACTTATTTTCATTCACTTTAATTCGCCATTTGTCTAGCCATTCTTCTATGAAATGTATGTGTTCCTGCAGTAATCTTGTAGCAGCTAAATGGTCTTCATTGCACGCGAGGATGGCAGTATCATCTGCGAACGTTCCCATTTCTGTGTACGGTGTTATTGGTATATCAGCAGTGAAAAGTAAGTATAGGACTGGGCCCAAAACGCTGACTTGGGGAACCCCAGCGGTAATTGGCTGTAGTGTCGAGATTTTGTTTCCGAATTTTACTAGGAAATAGCGGTTTGAAAGGTAGGATTGGAAAAGGAGATAATATTGGTGCGGAAATAATGCTTTTATTTTAGCCAGTGACCCTTTGTGCCACACCTTATCAAAGGCTTGTCGGACGTCCAGGAATACTGCTGTGCAGTACTTCTTACTTTCAAAAGCTTTCTGAATTACGTTAGACATGCGGTGGCACTGTTGAATAGTAGAATGATCTCGTCTGAATCCAAATTGGTGCTTTGGGATCCAATCATCTAGTGGTGTGTCTTTATTTAACCGACTTAATATCAGCTTTTCTAGGAGTTTGGCAATTATTGATAACAGGCTAATTGGGCGATAAGATTGCACTTCATTTGGCGGCTTACCAGGTTTCAATATTACTATAATTTGCGCCATCTTTAGTTGCGGCGGCCAGTAGGTTAAGCGCAGAATTGCGTTAAATAATGCTAGTAGTTGTCTTTCCCCAGTTTCTGGTAGCTGTTTAAGGATAGGACCAGTTATGAGGTCGTAGCCTGGTGCTTTTTTGTTGCTCAAGAATTTTATCTCCTGACGTAATTCACCGATTTTAAGATCCCGTATTGGGAATGAAAGTTGTAGTGGGGCTTCGAGGAAGGTGTCTACTTCTATATCTATTGTTTCAGAGTTAGGTCTAAATACTTCTGCCAGATATTGTGCGAATAGGTCAGCTTTTTCTTGGTCAGATCTGGCCCACGTGCCGTCTGTGTTACGTAGCGGCGGTATATGTACCTGTGGCCTCTTGAATCCCTTTGTGGCTTTCCATATACTGTAGTCGTCCTTGGAAAGAGAAGTTACATATTGTTGAAATGTGTCGTTTTTTACTTCGTTCAGTTTTCGTTTAAGTTTATTAGTAATTCGATTGTACTTTGTTTTGTCGTTTCTATTATGTGTTCGTTGCCAGACTGCCCTAGCTTTCCTTTTTCTTAACCAGCTCCATCACTTCTCTTGGGAAGTTTTGTGAGCTGGGTTTTCTTTCCATGCGCGGTGTAGCATACCATGCTGCCTCTTGTGTAGTAGTTATAAATTTGTTGATTCCACTGTCCAACTCTTCAGTCGTTTTAGGCTTATATTAAGATCAAGATGTTGATCCATATACTCTTTAAAGGCGTCCCAATCTGTGCGTCTGTTACATAACATTGGTTTGGATTTTTTTATAATTACTGTAGCACTAATAGTAAGTATGACAGGTGTGTGGTCAGATGATAGATCATAACTGGATGTTATGTCTACGTAGTTAGATGAAACTCCTTTAGCAACGAAGAAATCTAACAAATCCGGAATTTTGCCAGGGTCCGTTGGCCAGTACGTTGGGCTACCTGTTGAGAAATATGTATAATTATTATCAGTTATGAGTTTATTAAGTTCTCTGCCTTTTGAGGTTATCAGTCTACTGCCCCATCTAGTATGCTTCGCATTAAAGTCTCCGCCAGTTATAAATCCTGACCCTAAGGAGTCAAAGAATGGCTGTAGCATGAGTTTGGTTATTTGGTGCCGAGGGGGGCAATATGTTGCCGCTATTGTAATTGGATTTGGTAGTTTACTTCAATCACTGTGGCCTGTAAGAAATTTTCTTCGAATTTTGGTAGTTCGTGATGTGTTATTGATTCACGAATGAAAATGGCAGTGCCTCCATGTGCAGTACCATCCGGATGTTCGGTGTGTGGTAAATAAGATAGTGCGGCATTTTTATGTGGGTTTTTACAGTAAAATGGGTTTCTGATATAAGGAGGATATCAATGTTGTTTATACTGAGGAAGATTTCGATTTCTTGTTTTTTTGATTGGAGGCCGTTGGCGTTCCAGAGTGCAATTTTAAGGAATTTGGCCATTATCGAACTAATTTATTTATTACCTTCGTAAGCATGTTCAAAATAATGCTATTTTGTTGTATTAGTTGATTGAACATACCTTTGAATTCTTCTAAGAACTGTGTGAGTGTTAGGTCTTGAGGTGATTGAGGTTTATTTGTGTTTGTTTGTTCACAGTTAGTATTTGGCATTTTCCAGTAGTTCTTCACTGACAAGGGAGGAAAGTTTTGTGGATTTGTCTTGTAAGAGGCATGTGTGTTTTTTGTGTTTGGGTGTTCGGTTTTATTTTGTTTTGTAGCTCTTGGTAGATTGAACAGCCTTGTAGTTTGCGGATGTGCACCATTGCAGAGTGCACAAGTAGCAGGGTTTCCTTGTTTTTGCATGTAATAGAATTGTGCGGTCCGCCACATTTAACGCAGGCGTATGGCCTATTACAATATGACTTTGTATGGTTATAGTTTTGGCATCTTGTGCACTGGACCAGGTTCATATTTCTGTGGGGCGGTTCAACAGAAATTTTTATGTTTTGTAAGTAATTTATGTTATATATGTCTTTGTTATTGGTGGCTGGCTCCAAATCTACAAAGAATAGTGGTAATGCTCCTTTAGTTTTCTTATGTTTTATGTTAGTAATGTTTCTAACCTTGTGATTATGAGTAGCTAGTTCAGCTGTAATATCATCTACTGGAATTGTAGGATGTATGTGCCGTAGGACCACTCTGTATGCACGATCCTGCTTGATTTGGTAAATGTGGTGAATGACACTGTTTTCCTGGAAATGTTTGACGAGTTTTCTGTACACATCCGGGGAATGCACATTAAATTTGACTACGTTATCAGCCATACTTTGGTGGTGTACTGTTCCTGTTCCATAATATCCTTCAAGCTGTTTATCATTTCCTGATAATTGTTAACTCCATATACGTAGATTGGAGGGGGTTTGGGTATTTTATTTGAGTTTTTGTTGGCACCGTTACCTTGATTATTGTTTGTTACGTCTGTAACTTCTGGTGAAATTGAGTATTTGTTAGTTTGTGTTAGATTAAATGATTGTGATCGATTTTGTTTGTTTTGCAATATCCTTCTTTTTCTTTTTAGGTTATTAACTTTTTGCCAAGCATTTCTTTTGTCTGCAATGTTTTCTTCTTCCTCTGCGTCGCTAATAATAATTTACATTGGTTTTTGTGTCGTGATTTGTTGATGCAATGGTTGGACTGGAGGCGGCATTACAAATTGAGACATTGAAGAGTGACCATATTGATGAGGTTGGAATGTTTGTATTTGTGGCGACATTGAGTAGCTATTGGGCATTTGCTGGCATTGCTCAGGTGTTATTTGTTGTGGGTTGTTATTTGCGATAAATGGGTATTGTTGGTAAAAGGATGCGTTTTATTGCGTTATTGTTGGGTTGAATTGTTGCGTGGGGTTGTAGCCATTGCCAAATGGCAGCATGCCATTAGTTTTACTTACATGCATGCACTGAATTATGTAGTAAACAATACAAAAATGAAAACAGTTTATTCCAATTAATGCACTGGTTTATCACTGCTCGAGGTTCACTGTACGATAGCGATAACATGCAGCGCGCACGACTTAGGCATGTGCTCGGCTTGAGCGCTCGAACCGTACTTAAACAATGATCTTGCATATTTAACACATTTTAAAATTTATTTTATACTACAACTTTTATTAAAAAACTGCCATTGTCTGACAAAAACCTTTAAAAATAACGATAATATTGATCGCACTTTTTTATGCTAGAGGTTTGGTGAACCAAAAATATCTGTCTGGAGAAAAATCGATAAATTAAAGCTTTTACGTACTAAAACGTTTATCTCAAGCAGTTTGGTAGCACAGCTTTGATATGTGAGCTTCTAGGCAATAGTTCTTATTGCGGTATCAGTTTAGGAATATCCTATCTTGTACCATATTTTTCAAATAGATTCGACCTGTCGTCGTATTTTGTCGTTTGGTATCCCCTTGTTAAAATTCCATTGGAATAGAACCGTCATGAAAATATTGCAGTAATCCAAATGGCTCTAGTAAATGTGTTGTGAAGCCTCTCGGATGAACTTTCTTCTGCTTACTTCCGTGATGTTCAGGGTGGTGGCAGCTGTGTGCAGATAGTCAAGAGAACTACTTTAACAAGTTTTAGGACAATTAGATGGCGAGTTAAATCAATTATTTTTATGAGCCTGCCTTTGAAATATTTCTGATAAAGGTTGCAAAAAAGTAATAAAAGTAATTATTACTAAAATAAAACCATAAGGAACAACAAACAAAATTATGCATATTGTTTTGAAATATAAGTCAGGGATTAAAAGAGGTGAGGAACATTCCTTAAGATTTATGCTTCATATGATAATGCTAGGTCATATCGTGTTCTTTTTAAGAGTTTATCATTTTAATTGGGGAAATTTAGCATTTACTAATTAACATTTTTTTTATTAGAAAGGGAAAAGCAGCTGATTAGTAATTGGTAGTAGTTCATGGCTAAAGTTAATGATTGACTGAGTATGTTGATGGTTGGTATTGTGCTACGATAAATGCTTCAAATTGGGTAGCAAATAGTAGAGTTGATACAAACGTTATAACAATCACGTTCTTCTCTCACTAAAATATATACATTTGAGAAATACGAGATATATGTTTCTTAATGTTGTCTCTACCTAAAGCGGAAGAATTTTTAATTAAGGAGGAGAATATTTGAAATTTGTGTTTTACAGCACGTGTATAACTTTAACAATACATATTATGTTAATTACGTTATCTTCTTTTAATGTAATCTTTAATACAACAAAAGTTAGTAGTCTGATTAATCAGAATCATTTATTTAGATTTGACAATTATATATGGAATATATCGATCAAATGGCCTTCTATGACCGTGGTACAAATATAAGTTCTTTTGATCATATTTTTACACATTTCTCTGAAGATTTCGATAATATCTTTGCGAATGATGACTTGAAATTGTATAAGTACACTAGGTTTATTGGCGTATATTTTTCCTTTTAAATATTCTCGTAGAAAGAAGAAATTTGGTGAACGAGGGAGTCAATTGAAATCGCTACCTGTTAACATTATTGCTCAGGAAACATTTGTTGCAGAAGTTTCGTTGTAGCACTGTTCTGTTGAAACTCAATCTTTTAAACCCAAATGGTTAATTTAATAATAAATTTTGTAGTATATTTATTTATCACTTCCTATTATTTGTAACAATATCCTCAGAAACATCTTTATATAAATATAGTCCAACGATAGCTGTGGCTCAAATTTGATATTAGATACTTTAAGAAAGTACATAGGTCATTTGTGAATATTCTGAGAATCTTCGTGCTCGCAAATACGAATATTTTGCTTATTAACAAAAGCTTATTACTAATTTTCGACAAGGTCTTGATTATTTTTCCACATACCACATACCATGACGAGACGTGCAGTTTCTGAATTCAGTACCTTATAGAGATACTTTGGGTGTTAGCTAAACTATCACGCATTATAGCAATATTCTCAATTGAGCTTGTGGTTCTCGGATAGTCAAGATTTGATTGCAAGTAAATTATATGTTTTAGAGTTGTTGATATGGCAAACAGTTGTAAGTACATTATTTTGACCCCATAAATTATGTAAGTTTCTGTAATAGACGACCGATTTTTATAAAATATTTTTAAAATAAGTGTACATTGTTGAACCCTATAGCGTTCTTTATTAAACTTGCGATGTTCTATCATATATAAACTGAAAGAAAAAGTAGTTGTCACGAATACACCCATATGTAGAGATTAATTAATTAGACATATGGCAATTGTGGCTGGTATATCGTATGCTCAATAGCAATAGTGCAGTTTTACGCATTTTGGGAATTTTATAATAGTAATTATCATTTATTTGAGTTTAATAACTAGCTTTATTTTATAAACATCTCACATTTTATATTTTACAAAGGTCGTTGTTATTTCTGTTTATAATTGTTTGTTAATTTAATCTACGATACTGCTTTTTATAATATTGAACTTATTTTTTGCTAAAAAGTCGTTTACACTTGTTCAGCGTTGTAACCAAGCAATTTCAAAAATATTTTATAACAAGTTATATTTAAATATGTACACATGTACATTTTGAATTTTCCATTAAAATTTATTCCTAATAACTATAAGCCTATTTATAGTACATTTTTATTTTAATTCATTATTTTCTTTTGGTTTTATGTTTTGTTGATGACTAGAAAAGAAACACTTGAAGTAGACCACGAGACATGCTCTAAAAATTATTACCCACCTAATTGCTCTGCACAGCTGAACGCACTGGGTTATTCCAATAAAAAGGTTGACGCTGCAGAGGCTGTAGTTTTTGGGAATAATCACCATACAGTATCGCGCCCAGATAAAGCCTGTGGCTGCTAAAGACGCAGATTGCCTGATACTTAGTTGATCGGCAGGTCTGGATAAGTCACCGATGCCCGCAATTACTAAACCCTGTTAATGCGTTAATTACCAGATAACTTTCTACATTCTCGGCATTTCGCTGGACTGAAATTGAACCCGCACTCACCCATTTCACGACCGGCGACCAAAAAAACACCGTTTTCGGGCCTGCAGATTAAGAATTAGCAAGTAAAATTGGGCGCAACTTGTTAATAACCTGCAGGGTGGTTCCACAGGGGTTGAAATCTGGCGGGCACTATCTTGTCCAGAGCCGCCATCGATTTTCTGTAGATGGCCGACATTATGCACAACTTTTGAAATAAGGAAGCTCGCACTATTCGCGTTGCGACATTTAAGCGCTTGTTTTTGAGTAAATGAATGCAAATGAATTTACAGTATCTGGTTTGGTAGGATGTGACGTCAAATTACTTTTCCAAGGTAGGCTAGGAAAGCATAGGCAACAATCACAGCAGACATGTAGTTGATATTTTAATTTGTAGTATTTAGAAGTAGAAATCTCGATGCATTATGCTAATCAATTTCTGTTACCGAGTCGCACTGGAATTAATCGATCTATTCAAAAACTGATTTTTTCTTAAAAGTTTGAATGCGTGACATACAATTTTAAACAATAACGTTGATTTGCGAAACAACCTTACAATTTGAGAGATATAAAAATGGCAATAATAAAACTTCCAAATTTTATTTTGTTTAATAAAGAAGTTGATCTCTTTCACCGCCAAGTAGAGATATAAACGTTCCGTTCTACCAATTTGACCATATTTTAGACTACGTTTTACATTAACATCAAAAACTGTAATATCAAAATTACAAAAGTAATTACGTAAAAGTTTGTAAAAACTTGTAACTCTACTTACATTGGGAGAATATGCAGTTTACAACTTATATATTTTATCAAATCGTATTGAATTTGTATTGCAACTAATTCGGTTGTCAAGATCATCGTTCCTCTGTCATCAAGCTGGCGCGGCGAGCTCGAGTCTCGCTCATCCAGGGTGTATGTGATGGTCTAGCTTTAAGTGTACATGTTAGTAGGCACAATAAGCCATTGTGGCTGCGTAAGTGCGTCGATAATAAAAAATATCAAACTTATCATTGATGAAAAAGTCGATAACTAAACAATAAAAAAGTGATTTCTGTTAATCTGCTATTTGTCGTCATTCATATAGCTATGTATTATTTTTTGTTTGTTTTTATTTATTGATAAGCTACTAATCTAATTTGACAAAACAGATAATATACAAAAAGTATGTTTGATAGTTCATATTCATATTTGTTTCAGATTTTTGAACAATCTTCTATTTTAATTTTTCTGTTTTATTATTAATTATTACCTTTATTTCTTATTTTTTTCTTGACTGTTATATTTACAACTAGTCCTAGGACTAACACTCAAATGTGGTAGTTTCTAATACTGTAATATGAGAAGAGAATATTACCCGGCGGCGATTCCTTTTAATTACTAATCACCAATTAGTAAGATATAGTGTTGTTTGCCCATTTAAATTTGGTATTCCCAACTTCTAGAAAATTTGTCACTAACACACTAGTAGTCTGTCCACATAGTTGGTTGCATATTGGTGTGGCGGCCTTTTCGCCCTTGAACCGCTTATATCGCGGCGCATGCTGGGGGCTGTGATGTCTGCACGTTTTGCCATCGCACACAAAAAGGCATATGGGCTTTTGCTCAGCCGACAAGTCTGCATACGCCGTCGGCGGCACCTTTTGATTTGAAAGGTGCTGGCGAATGTAAATTGCCCGCAAAGACCTGCCGCCAAGCCAGGCGCGAAGCCCGGCATACATTCGCAATCCGCAAAGCGGCCAACTTGGTCGTGTTTTAACACCGCACATTCACGCATCGCAGCTCGGCCAACTTGGTCGTGTCTTCACCCCGCAAGAAACACTCGCCATCCGCAGCGCGACCAATTCGGTCGTGTCTTCACCCCGCAAGAAACATTCGCTACCCGCAGATACCCGATCCGCAACGCAGAGGTGGCCACATTGGAATCGCCGACGAAGCCGAAGCCGATTCAGGTGAGCGATTTGGCAATATTCGTTGGTTGATATCGGTAGCCGCCCCCATCCGCTTACGCGACGGCCGTTTAAGGGACGATTTGGGCCTTCTCGGCTGACGTTCCAAACGGGCCGTACTACGTTTCCACACCGCACCACGAGAGCGGCTATTTACACGCCAGCCTCTCCACATATTTTTTGATGAACTTTGAGATCGGTGTGCAGCGTGTTATTGCTGATTCACCATTCCGCGTTTGCTAAACTGCGAAGAGTCTTGCTTTGAAATATTTGAATTATTTTAATATTCGATGTCTTTGCGCAGCTCCAGAATTACATTCCGTAAGTCTACACAGGTGTTTTTGCTCCAGAGCCAATACATATTTTTCATTCTGATATACAACTATTTTCTCTTTTTTGTAAGGTACGTTTTCTATGTGAGTTTTCTATCTAAATACGTGCCCAGCTACTTAGCTTTTTGTTTGTCTGGCATTTGTATGACATTTAGTGTGAACGGTGGTGAAGTATCGCGCTTTGTAGTGAATGTTATTGCTGTCAATTTATTCTCATTAATTTTTATGCACCACTTGTGTAACCATTTCTGTAAGTTAAGTGATCTTTGTGGTTGTACCGATGTTTGTGTAAAATTGATATGAGAAGCTAGTATCGCAGTATCGTAGTATCATAGTATTGTCTGTGAGTATGGGCATGACTACATTTTCGTTGCATGGTAGATCTACTGTAAATATTTGGTATACAATAGGTCTCATGATTAGATACAGATTAGAATGACTGCCACCATATTGCACCTGATAATACCTGCCATTTAAGTATGATTTTATAAGTAGGTCAAATTAATGTGGTAGGAACTGTTTCATTTTGAATAGTAAGCCAGGGTGCCAGGCTTGGTCAAATGTCTGGTTTACATCTAGAAACACTGCCGTATAATATCAATGTTTTTCAAGATATTTTTCGATTACTTTCACAACTTCGTGAATTTGTTCTAGTGCAGAGTATTTGCTTCTAAATCCAAATGGAGACGAGTTCTTGTTTATCTATTACAGGCATTACTCTTTTCAATGAGAGCTTCTTCAGCAATTTTGATAATACTGGCAACAGTGTATGGTAACCCAGTATAGCCATGTATGGAGACAGCCGTAGATTACTTACTATTCGTTGAACGCTTTATTTTTTTAATGTTTGGGTAAATTGCTTAGTTATCTTGTTAACCTTAATTTATCTATTTCTATCATTGGGATGCCTAGTTTATTGTCATATTTTTCTGGATCTTCTTTTTTCAACTATTTTTGTTCTAATATCTAAAGAATAATTATTAATAATGAAATTTTTTTCAGGATTGGGTGGAGTTGAAAATGGGTGTCATGTTGTATATTACGAGTGAGATTTTCTACTGCAATGTCGATTTTGATTTCAGTTTTTAGCGAAACTTTAAACATTGTATTATCTGTTACGTATTCTCTAAACATTTCTCAATTTGAGCAACTGATTATAAAGTGCATTTTTTCTTTGTTTTGTGATGATATAAGAGTTGAGGTCGAAGCAAGAGTCCACTTTGCAGTAATTTGATAATATCTTTTTGGTGATAAAGAAATCTATGGGGCATTTTGTTTATATCAGATGGCCAGTTAGTAAGCTCATTGGTGGATAGTTGGTTATTGTTATTTGCGAACATAGTTTTGTACAGTTGCCTTTTTTTGGCCTGATTAGTCTGGAATTCCATACTGGATGTTTTGCGTTAAAATCTCCACCGGTTATAAATTGGTTGCTTAATTTTTGAAGAGAATGTTTTGTATTGATTTTGCTTAATATGGTGTCTGGGTGGGCAGTAGAGTGCTGCCACCACTATAGATTCGATGGTACTATTGACATTAATAACTGTTGCTTGTAGATAATTTGTTGTAAAATTTTCAATTTCATAATGGCACAATTTTTCATTAATGATTATAGCAGAGCTAGCATAAGCAGTCACATCGGGATGGTTTGTGCAGTAAGTCCATTGGCATTCCAAGTTTGCTATTCGGAGGACGTCCATTATTGAGATTTGTTAATTAGTGTGTTAAGTAGATTTAACGTTATACTATTCTGATTCATAAATCGAATAAACAATGGTGCATGATGTGGTTGGTTCTTGGGTTGTTAGATCGTGGTTGGAATTTGGGAATTTTTGACGTTTCGTCCACAACTGCGGCGGACATCTTCAGAAAAAATCTTCTAAAAATTAAGTAATTGCCCGTGCGTTTTTGATTTTATACTCGTGTGAGTGTGATAGGGATAGCGTGTGGGGTTCTTGTTTACATCACCGGGTTGGTAGATATCCTAAGCTGGCTAGCGGCTGACGTCAATCGGGTCATCGTTACTTAATTTTTCAAAGATTTTCTTCTGAAGATGTCCGCCGCAGTTGCGGAAGAAACGCCAAGAGTTTCCAAACTCCGACGACGGCCTAACAACTCGAGAACCAACCACACGATGCACCGTAACACCGGCCGTGAAAGCCTTCGCATCTATTTGAGTAAACATTCTTTTAAATTTGCTTAGAAACTGAAATAGTGTAAAGTCGTTATTGTTGTTTCCTTGTATTGGGCTGTGTTGCAATGTAGATATTTGGAAATCTTTGATTGGTGAGATAGTATTTGGTATATTCGTATTATGAGTTTTTTGAGTAACCATGGATTTTCGTTTATTATATTGTAATTGCTAATATACCTGGCAGCCTTTATAATTGATTGGATGTAGGCCTTGGCAAAATATAAATTTGGCAGAGCTATTTTTTGTTTTCTTGCAATGTAAAGTGTTGTGCTTATCTCCACATTTCACACGCAAATAGAGTTTTGTGCAGTGGCGTTTGCTGTGTCCAAATGCTTGGCATCGCATGCATTGTATAATTGTATTTTCTTTCGTGTAGGTTCTATCGATATTTGATGATTCTGTAGGTGTTTTATTTTATATATATATATATTATTATTTACAGCAGATCCCACATTAACGAAAAACATAAGTAAAACTGCTTTTGTAACGCTATGCCTAATGTTGTTAATGTTGGGCATAAAATTCACTTTATAGCTTAGGATTCTTCCTTTAATTCTTCAATATCGATAGATTAGTGCAGATATCTTATAACCATTTGGCGTGCTCTGTCTTCCTTTAATTGGTAGGTATGATAAACGATATTTTCAGTTTTAAGTTATGTGATTAATTTTACTTGTTAGTGATTTGGTGGTGTATTGTTCTCTCTTTTTTTCTTAAATTAAAAGAACGTTTTTGGTAAATATATATTTAAAGGTAAAAACAGTGGTGACGTGGGTAAAGAAATAGTTAAAAAAGAATTTTGTTCCAATATGATTTAAGTATAGATTTACCAAAATTGATGGTATCTATCTTAAAGAAAAAAATAATTTTAACTAATTTCTTGATTTGCGTTTCTCATTAAATGGGTAGACTAGTTTTATGTTAGATAGATGCGAAGGCTTTCACGGCCGGTGTTATCGTGCATTGGCTACGGCAGGCAAAGCTTTTTTACCTTACATCAACAGGGTTATGGACCGGATAGGAAAAATTCTTAATAAACACAACAATCACTAAGATACGGGATTTGCATAGACCAGCCAAGGATACAAGGAACTCACAGGATACACCAGAGGTATATTGCATACTTTGCTCATGTGAGCAAGTCTACATTGGGACTACGGGCCGAACGATTACTACCAGGATAAAGGAACATAAACATCATCTACGCTTCAATCAACCCCATATATCAGCACTTCCTGAACATGCTTTGGAAAATCCTAACCACGAGATAAAATTCGGGCAAACACAAGTTGTACTGTTGTACCAACTGTAAGAATTACTACCCGAGATTATACAGAGAGGCGGTGGAGATTTATAAATATAAAAATAATTTTAACAGAGACGATAGACTCAATCTATCTAGGTCTTGATTTATTGCTCCCAAGGGGCAAAAAACAGACCGCGATACGACGAAAGAGCGAGTGACATTAGAAAATGCCAAAATATTACTTGCAACGACCTGATTTACGTCAGCAGCTAGCCCGATCACGTCATCTACCATACTGGTGACGTCAACCACGCTTCCTCAACACGGTACAGTCACTTAATTTTTAGAAGATTTTCTTCTGAAGATGTCCGCCGCAGTTGTGGATAAAACGTCAAAAATTTCTGAACTTTGACCACGGCCTTATAACCCGAGAACCAACACACGATGCACCGATGTTTTATGTTAGTACAACTACATTCAATTCATAAACTCAATCTGGTAGAACTGTGTTAATGCACAAGCAGTACATTTCTCTAAGTTAGGCAACACATGAAGTAATTGCGGCTAGTTAAAAGAACAATGCGCTCAACAAAATAAAGCACTTTCAAAATCTGTTGTTTAGTATTATAAAAATATTGCAAATTGTGGCAAGATTCAGACTTTTTTTTAAATTATTTTGCGCAGATTTATGTTAAAGTGTGATGGTATAAAAGAAGACAGCCGCAAAAGAATTTCTAGTTCTCCATTATTTGTCAATTATGTTAACGTTGTTGAGAAAGTGTGTAAAACGTTCAGATATAATTCTTAAATTTTTGTGTGTAATGCTGTCATAAATACAGTAAAGATACTCAGGGGCATAAAAACATGCAGTAAATGTTAAAAATTAATAATTAAAAATAAAGCAAAATACAAAAGTAAAAGAACAGCAATAATGGTGGAAACTAACATGTAATAATATGTAAATATAAATAATATGTAAATAATGTTTGGCATAGATTTCTAGTGATTATAACATATTAATGTTTGAACTTCTTATTATGGACAACATTGTAACAAATGACAAGCAATTTGAAATCAGAAAGAAGTTTTATTAGAATATAAAGCCAAAATTAATTTCTAGACTCAAGTTGAATTATGTGATGCTGATACAAAATCGCTAATATTTTAAGGTTATGGTGTTGCCAGATGTCCAACCTTATGATATGACAATTTTAAACCATAACTGTAATGGTGAGGCCATCTTTTGTCAAACGGCGGAGACTTATTCGTACTTTCTTTAGATTTTATCAGTTGCTATAGTTTCGGTGTTATTTGGGGTTAAAATAATTTGTTGATGCCTCTATTTTATTTTCTCCTAATGATTTTAATATTTTGCTGTTCATTCAGTCGAGCCTAGTCGCTTTTTCGTTTTTTGCTCGATGGATTGGGTTAATTATTTCTTTTTTACTAATCGATGATTCCGACAGAGCATCTCTTGAGCTATAGTCAGATCTACTGTCCTCGAATAATACTGCTCATTTTTTTTAGTTATTGTGTGGTATTTATTATTATATTTACATTACGGTATTCTAGTTGATTTAGTTTTTATGTTTGTTTAATACTTTTTACTTCTTTTAATTCTTTATGTAAATGGAATAGGTCATGTTTTGTATTCTACTGTTCAATCTCTGTGCATTTTATAGCATGCCAATTGTCTTTGCTCTTCTTATTTCTTTACGAATTTTGTTGTAGATCCTCTTATATTCTATATCATTTTTATATCTATACCTTCGTTTTTTGTTTATAAGATTCAGAATACTTTCGGTCATCCAATTCTGTTTCTTCTCTCTTCTTTTTTCTTTTAAGTTGTTTTGTGTGTCTGTGAGTGTATTTTTGATTCTGTTCTGTTCCGATTCTACAAATTTGTTTTCTTTTTGTTTGTTTTCTAAAACGTATATACTTCACGTCTAACGTTTTTATTATTCAGTTTTTCTTAATCTAATCGTTTTTTTTGCTTGTATTTTTCTTAATTCTTTTAAAACGCAATCTTATTTTCCAAACATTTTCCTCGGGATATGTTATTGCTGATAATATAGCATTTGAATATCTTGGTAAAATACATACAAAATTAACTTATTTTTGAGCTATTCTATTATCTCTATCATCTGCGGATTTCCAGATATGCAAAGGTCACTTTGGTATTTTAAATAATGTGTTGACTATCACGAGTTGTTTTTCCAAACAGAAAGTTGTCTGTCACCCCTTTCGTCTTTTTTGCGCCTAAACCATAGTCTCCAATAATGTCTTCTTACTTTCCTTCGTCAATCTTGGCGTTGAAACCGCCCATTAGTATTATAGTAATTTCTTCCTTCCTTTTTAGCGCTCAGTGATAGTTACATAATTGTAAAATTTTTCTACCTGTTCATCACCAAAATCTTTAGTTGGAGCATACATTTGCCATTTCTTTACATTTGCAGTATTAGTTGTGAATTGTATTATTATTATCCTCTCTGAATACTGTATTATATTATTCACAGCTCCCATTATATGTTGAGACACAATTATTGCGGCGTTATTGTTGTAGCTTGTGTTGTCATCTTCTGAGTAGAATATAGTGCAGTAATTTATTGTTGTGCTACCAGAGTTACGCCAACGCATCTTATTTATAGTATAGTAATTTGCAATCTTTTTATTTCTCAAATTGTGTTGTGTATTTTTTCAGTTTTATACATACTAGTTACATTCCAACTTTCTATCTTTCTCATCTTGAATATTTTATACTTGATTTTAGTTGATCGGAAGATTCTTTGCATTGCTGTCCCATTTAAGAGATACTTGTACTCGGACCATTAGATTCATTACCCGTAATCACGATATATTGTCTGGGGAAAATTATATTATTCACCTTGGTAGTTTTCCGTTACTTCTCAGAGTGAATGAGGATATGGAAAGGATTAAGTATAGTGTAGGTGGAGTTCAACATGAGATACGATTTTTCCGTATTAGGCAGTGAGAGATAAGCATGATTATGCGTGGGCAAGGACGTTTTCCTGAAGTAGACCTATCCTTATTGGGATCATAGGGAATATTTACCCGCTACAGGTAAAACTCAAGTTACGAATATACCCTTAAGACAAAACGTTTAAAATGTTATACCAAACATCAAAGAGTACGTAATAAAATAAGCGTTAAAAAATCATGAAAAACAAGGATTGAATGACTGCAAAAAAGGCTCTATGATAGTCGAATCTTAAAAATAATAAAAATGAGGCAGAATATAAAGACAAAATAGAAAAGTACAGAGGCTTTGCAGAAAATATAAAAGTCAATATTTGAATGAAAGTTGCAAAGAAATAGAAAATTTTTCTAGCGAGAATTATACACGTGACTCTTTAAAAACTAACAAGAGATTAACCTAGATTATGGCAAATAAAAGACATCAATAGAAAAATTGTTGATAAAACACTGCGAAAACCCTTAACTAAAATAGTAAAAATAGTTAACCAGCCAAGTCAATTGATCATCAGATTAGCTGCGGTACAAGTATCCGATATATTGAAAGAAGTATTCATGCAGGAAATTCAAAAATTAAAAAATTACAAATCGGTAGGAGACGATAAAATTACAACAGAAATACTGAAATAATTTAATAGAACTACTATGAAAAATTAGCAATAATATAAGTATAAAGAACGAACAATGGTCGGATAATTATAAAATCGCCACTATTGAATCATTGCTCTCATTTCACATGTTGGTAAAGTACTACACAAATTTTTTTTCAAATAATTATTAGAATGCAAAATTACACAACAGATGGAATTTAAGAGTAAAAAGGCACGAGAAAGCAAATTCTGAAAGACTGACAGATAATTGAAAAAATAAGATAGTTTTTATTGTCTACATACATGTTTTCTAGAAAATAGTAAACCTTTGATTATGTGGACTGGTCAGAACTGTGGACAGTGTTAGCTGAAACAAATATCTTATTTTATTCAGAAAACAATTGTATAAAAATTGTTCAGCAACAGTAAGGCCAGAAAGCAGTTGCTCCAAAAACTTCAAAATACTATAATGGGTATGGCACAGCGGTATACGTTTCCTTATTTAACATTTATGGGAGGTACATTATAAGAAAAGCTCTTCAAAGCTAATAAGGAAAAATTACTATTGAAGAAAAGAGAATAAATAGTTTACGTCATGTCGATGACTCCACGCTTTTTGTCAATGAATTAAAATGAAATGATTGAACTGCCAGAAAAAGTTAAAACCAAAAGTTCCAATTATGGACTAAAACTGAACAGCAAAAAAGCAAAACTAACTATAATAAAAATAACAAGCAGATCAACAATAAAACCAACGTACAAGATATACAAATTTTATTTGAGCTTAATTAACTGAAATACGAAGAAGAATTATGATAATAATAATAACATTAGTTTTTCCAATAGCGCTATATAATGCAGAAAGTTGGGTGTTAAAGGCAGATGACAGATAAAAATTAGATTCTTGGAGACAGTTGTTAAGTAATAAAAATAAGTTGAAAACACTTTAAAAGATACGATGGAAAGAAATTATTGTTTAAAAGTTTTGGAAACTACAAATGAAGAAGTACTTCATATATATTTTTTTAGTTTTATATTTTAGTTGGTGATTTTAGATAATGTTGTCATAAAACAACGGTCTTATTTTTGTTTTAGACAGTATATATAAAATTGATAATAAATCGACTTAATAATTTTTTAGCAATTTATATAAAGTAACAAATAACCTTAATATCCCATATTTCTCTATTTAACCTGATTTGACCATTACCGTAATAAATATGAAGTAAACTAAAACACGACTTGTATAATCTTATCTGCATTATCAGCTAGAAATTGACATTAATTCCGGTCACGTGTATTACTCAATGCAATTATAATACGTTTATGCAGCAGGAATGGCTTACATTTAACCAATACTAATTAAACAGAAATCTATGCCGCATAATGGTATTCGGTTTTGAGCAGTGTGAATGATTTATAGCACTAACAAATTAATTATATTGTTGGTTTATAACGAAGTGTTTCAGTTTGATTTAAATATTAGAGTAAGCGGTGAAAATGTAGAGTTACCGACTAGAGTAAGAGTTAATAAATGTCTGTAAGATTGATAAAAAATCAACCTAAATCCAATATTCATTTTTGTTGAATTTTAGTAGTAATATTAGTTTGGCGTTGTTTTGTTGTAGAAATGTGCGTTCATTGGTTTACTAATGTAGGATAATGTTGACGTGAATTAGCGTGCGTACTATCTACTATTTATTACAAATTAATTTAAATTGAGTAACTACTTTTAAATTTGACTACAGTTCGGTTCGTGCATTCAAACGGAACGAGGGTGCTGCTTATTATACCTATGGTAGCGATCATAGCTTGATTAAGGTCAGTTTTATATATTTTTGATTTTAATTTCGTACGCGGTGCTCCGAATACCTCGGAATATCAATTGTTGAACTTGCTTGTTGGCGAGAGAAGTGATGAAGATTAAATGGTAAGTGATTTCCTCACCGTGTTAAAGACACGTCGTCAGTTACTAAATGTTAGCATAACCACTCGTTGCAATCCGCCATATTATGACCAAAATACATAATTTCAATGCATGTTTTAGCAGAGTGCATCGCTGCAATACATAACACAATTGCCTCCACAAATTACTTTATTACTGCAAGTATAATTAAACTTCGAAAACATATCACAGCACCCGCAGGAAATTTAACACCCTCAACAAGACGTTGCAGCAAATCAACAATATATCTTTTGCGTGCAATGTAGAATACATGGAAAATGGTGGAAAGTAAGAAACGCGGCAGAACAGACAAAACTGTAAAATTGCTGAAGCTATTGAAATTGAGCATCTATGATTAGAAATTCGACTACGTTAAATACTATACTTAATTATTTTTCTTTTTTTAAAGCTGTTTCTAAAAATTATTATTATTTATGGAATAGTCGATAAAAAACGACAAAATATCCAATAGTCCATTAAGTATACTTATTTTAATTTAATAGCAATTTTTTTCCGAGTTATGACAACTTTTTGGTTAATATTTAACCGAATGCCATGTTGTTTTAAAAAGAGCACCTAATAAAGTCAGCCAAATCAATGAAAAAGGACTTAGCTATGCTTATCCTAATATGAGCTTTACTTAAACTTCTGAAAGTTACAAAAAATTAATTTTATCATAATATTATTAGAAAATTTTTAAAATTTTATTTTTATTATAGGGTATAAATCAACTTTTGAAGATTTTTTTATGAGTAGGCCAGGCTTTTTAGAGAAAAAAAATTTACCCTGCGGCAGGTCTATCTTAAACTATAGAAACTTTTATAACATAATTAAACTTCATTTATGTTTAGAGATTTTACAACTTAAGAAAAGTTTCACTTTGCAAATGAAAAGATGGCAACGATTTTTAATCGTTTATGAGAAATACTGCAAACTATATCTTTACTTTCAATCGATAATTTTACAATATAATAAAGTCTGTGAATAAAATGTAATTAATAATCATGAAGAAAGTGTCTTTACACTTTAATTAAAAATCTAAATAGATTTACGTTCAATTGCTAATATTATTTCACGTAAAACTACTTTATAGCATTAACTCGTCTTTTTATTTTGGTGCTAATAAGACTGCGCAATTTCGTTTAAAAAACCAAGTGCTGCTATCAACTTACAGCTCGCAGTTCATTGTCACTTAGCAAATTGGATTGAGCAAAACTTTGTTTCTTTTTAAAGCTTATCTCTCTTTCATTAAATTAATTATTGTATTAATTATTCCTGCCAATGCTGTGATGTGTTAACGTTTATTGTATTATTTCGGTCTCTTTACATGTTAACTGCAATAGTTTCAGAAATATTCTTCTTCCAGTGAAGGCATAAAAAATAAATAAAAGAATTATTAATATATATTAGGCAAAGTTACCTGCGTACCTAAATAGTCTTTAATTGTGATAATAATATTAGCAGTACATTCAAAAATCTATCCCCTTATTAGTAAATACTTACACGCAACTAACGAAGTGGTCGACACCGATTTCAATGAAACTTAGATATCTTGTAGAAGGAAAAAATAAGAGACATATATTTTTTTTATCTGTCTATTAACACTATAACCTAAAAGTCCATTCAAAAACAGTTTTCTCAGAATATTTCAAATTATATTTGAGATATCTTTGTAAAATGAAATGCAAATTAATTATTATTGGAAAAGGAATAGAACCGTGGTAGTTTCACTAAGAAGGATTTATCCCTTATTTTTTATAAGGGTAAATCTTTATTCACTTATAATTTTTATTCTTTTTTTTATTAGACATTATGCCAGATCAACAAATTATTTCCTATGCGTGGTAATGTTACATGATTAACAGTGTATTATATATATATATATATATATATATATATATATATATATATATATATATATATATATACATATATATATACTATAGTATATAGTGACTGCTTCTGTGATGTGTGTCCACGTAATTGGATTGTTATAGCGTTTTAACCATCTTCTCAATTCATTTGTCGCGTGTTGTAGTTGCATGATTGCATATAGAAGGTTTTTGCTTTTAGCCAGTAATGGAGTATCATCTGTAAAGAATGCTAAGTCTGCTTTTGTGTTAGGGATGTTATTGGTGAAGCTGTTAAATAATAAAGGACCTAAGAACCTAATTTTAATTGCAAACGTTCTGTTGTCTAGATATGAGAATAAAATAGTCTTCAAGTACCCTGGGATGGCAAGATTAATAAGCTTGTATTTTAGATTTTCAATCCATACCCGATCAAAGTTTGTGCTAAGTCCACAAAAAGTGTTGCTATGTATTGCTTATTTGTGTAACCAATTTCTGTTGCTTCTACAATACGATGGAGTTGGAGACATGTAGAATGTCCCTTTTTAAACCCAAACTAAAAGACCAGTACTAGTTGCTTTCTACCGATTTCATTACATAACCAATTATTGATTACTTTTTTAAGTAATTTTGATAAGGTTGCTAATAGGTTGATAGGTCTGTACTTGGTGGTAGCTCTTTTGTTTTTTCCTGGCTTGGGGAAGAGAAGAATTAATGCACGTTTCCATTTGTTAAAAAAATAGCACGTTTTTGGACATGCGTTAAATATGGTAGATAAGATGTTAAAGCTTGCCTGAGAAGTTGCTTAAGGGTTATGTTAGGTATTCCATCTTCACTTGGCGTTTTGTTTAGTGGAGTATTTTAATTATTGAAGCTTGTTCTTTCGGTGAAGTTTCATTTATTTCCGGCTAGTAGACGGTGCGTTTCTATATACCTAACTACTATGTTTGCAAAACATAGCTCTTGATGACTGCTAGAAGTAAATGTTTTTTCTAGGTGGTCGGCGAATGCTTCACATTTATTTTTATCAGCGTTATAAATTGCATTGCATGAGGTTATTGAGGGAATTCCTTGCGCCTGTTGTAAAATTCTCTTCGTGGTTTTCCATAGTCTCGGGTCGCCTGGTTCGAAGGTGCTAATGTGCTACTGATATATATTTATCTAATTCTCTTTTAATTCTATGTGATAAGTTATTAACCAAGTTTTTCTTTGCAGAATCTCTAGTGCATTGCCACTCCCTACACAACTGACTTTTTGCTTTATTAAGTTGATTATTGGCAAGGGGGAAATGCTGTGGTTAGTGGGTTTTTGTTTCTTTTTCGTAGAGATGTAGCTGTCTGTGCAGTTTCTATTATGTATGTTGTGTAAACAGTTATTGTTTCATCTATCTTTTGCGGGGTTAGCAACTTATTGGGGTATTTGAGATTTTTATCTAGTAGTTCCTGGAAAGGGTTCCAATCTATTTTTACTATCTACAATTTAGTTCTTGGTTCATTCGGTCTTCGAGAAGGTGCTATTATAAAAGTTATTATTACCGAAAGATAGTCTGAGTTAAGTTCAGTACAAACTTCTTGAAATATTTGTGATTTAAATTTTTTTTGAATTATTATGTCCAAAATATCTGGCTCGTGGTCTAATCTATATGGGTAGTTTGTTGGCCCTTCCGGGGTTATTATGTGAATATTTCGGATATATCGCTTTCAAGAAGCTGTTTGTTTGGTTGCCGATATACATTAATTATTTTAATATAAATGTTTTCTTGTGTTTTTATTTTGATTGTTACCGTTTCTAGATTGGAAGTATCGATTATTGTGTCTTCATGATAAATGATTTTTTGTTTTACAAAAACTGCTACCCCACCAGAAGCAAATCTTGCCGCTCTATAATTGCGATAACAGGCATAGCAAAATATTTTGATGCTATCATTATTAGTTAAGTGTGTCTCCGATATAATTACATACTAGGTTTATGTTATATATACTAGAAAAGTTGTGAATAATGTTTGTTGGACCTTTAAGCTGTTGGAGTTCTAGTTCAGGATGTATGAATGAATAAGAGTTTTGTTGCAATTATGATCCATTTAGGACAAGTGACAAAATGTTGGTTAGCAAGAATTATTTTATTTGACGAAGGAATGGTTTAATCAGGTTTAGATTAAGGATTGTATTGGTTATATATTCAGTGTTAGAAGAGTCATTTGTTTATCTTCCCGAGTTGATGGTGAGGTTATTTTTCGCTAGTTGAGTGCTATTTTTAGCATGATGTTTTTAAACGTGTGTTCTATTTTATGTAAATTTTGAAATTCTTGGTCGGACACTAGCTGTTAAAGAAAAGAAGCAAATGCAATGTCTTGTACAACTTATTTCCCCAACTAGCCACAGGTACACAGTAAAGGTAAATTAGGAACACCGTTATTTTTCGTTTTGAAAAAACTAAAGGGAAAGTTTGGATTAGTGATTTTATAAACGCCATTCTGGCCTACAAACGTGTATATTTCAGCTTCAAAATCTGGAAAACTGACTTCAAGGAAAGTTATGTTTTGTCCACTCTTGAAAAACATAAAATTTTAATAATAAAAGATATATTTAAAATAAGATTTGTAGATCGGTTTAAAACATGGATAAAAGAATATTTTCCAAATGTTGGATCTACGAGTACGTTGTTGACTGATTCGTTGGATGGTGATTGTCCCAGCTGTTCAAGAAGTTACATCGTCTGATAAGACAGTACTTACATCTAAAAATAATACCTATAGGAAAAATTGTAAATATCCAACCATTACATATTTATAGCTTTCACTTATGAAAAAAATGTGTTAAATATTTTTCATCCATTGTGATGATCATGGATGAAGACCTGAATTTACATATGAGAAATAATATAAATAAGCAGTTACTAATTTATAACCAATTCTCGTCTACACGTTATCAAAACCTTCTCAAATATTTATGGTAAAAAAGTGGTTATCTTGTCAATAGATCAGGAGATTTTGAAAGTCCTGTACATTTCGGTTTTGGTGATTCATATGATTGTAATAATCTTGCTATTGTTCTTCTTGGTGTAAAAAATCGTTATGTTTAAAACACTTCCTTAAATATTAACATTATCGTTTTGCTTATAACCCATAAATATTCTAGAAGAATGATTTTTTTTTGCAATTATTTGTAGTATCAATAAATTTTTACTGATTATACAAACATCTAAGGTAACAATATTATGGATGAAATTTAGTATTAGTCTTTACTTTTTTAAAATCTAAAATGCGACAAAGTTAGTTCACTTATTTTTTATTTTTTTAAGAGTATGCAATTTTGGCAATTAAAAAAATTAAAGTTTATTTTTATAAAAATAAAAGACGGACTTTTCAAGAGTAAAACAACCAATTTGTAAATGTGCATGTAGAAAAAAAAATTATTTTATCACTGCTGAATTATAAATTATCAAATAACTACTAAAAAGTTGTAATTGTAGATGTGAAATTATATGATAGATATAGGTACAACCAGTAGATATGAACTAATTTTACCGCTAAAATGGGCTATACTTATGCTATAAAAATTTTACGAAAATATATGTAATAAATACATAAAAAAAGTTACACTTGTTTAATGTATAACTATTTTTTAAAGCCTAAAACAAGTATAATTTTAAAGTAACAATAAAAACACACATTGAATGCAAAACTGCTTTAGTTGTTAGATTTTAATGAAACTTTTTAATTAAATTATTTATTTTACTGTACTTTTAGTCTGTCGTACTTTTAAATAGTTTTATATGCCCTAAATTTTGGTTTTAGAAACGCTAAATCCGCTTTGCAGAATTTTTGTTATCTTTGTGGAATTGTTTGCAAAAGTAATTTGAATTTAAAAACAGATACTTTCGTAAAAGCGAAATAGCTGGCTTTCAAAAAGATATGTAAAGCTTATTGTGTTAATGTTTTAACAGAACTTACTTATCATAATTGGTTTATTAAATTTCCTCAACCAATCTTTCGGATGACCAACTGAAATTAATAATTGTCAAATCAATGCCATAATTAAATCGAATCGCCACATTTCAAAAGCTAAATTGATAAAAGAAACCACGTTTATTTTTCAAATATCGAAAGCTATGTTCTGAAGTTTGAATTAATTAAAAAGCTTGATGATTGAGCTCTACATGTACTGAACGAAATTTAGTTAACATAACGCATCAAGATTTGCGATTTGCACCTGACACGTAACGAAAATACCCATTTTTAAAACTAATGACAACCGGTAATAAAAAATAGATTGTTTACAATAATATTAATTAAAAAAACCGTAAAGCAAACGTGATAAATTAGCACAAACCACATCAAAAGTTAAATTGTAAAAAGAAAGATTATGCTGCAAATTTGGTAAGATTACAAATATGTTTTGTATTTTGAGCTGCTAATAAAATTGGAAACTAATGAAATTGGATAAAGTAATCAAAGAAAAACTTCCATAATTGGAGAATTGTGTTTCACAATGACAACGCTAGATCACACCCATCTTTAGTGATTCGTCAAAAATTATTGACATTTACCATGTAGCCCTGAGCTTGTGCCATTTTTTTCTTCATGTGCGTTATCCGTTCCGGGTGTTCGCGATCAATATGGTGATCAATCTTAACTTTGTTGACGGCTGTTCGAAAGAGGTCTACCGTTGTCACTGAGAACCAAGATCTTAAATTCCTTAGCCAGGAGATGCGCCTGCGTCAGGGTCCTCTCTTTCCTAGCACTTTACCTGGTAGTATCAGTTGAAGTATCCCATAACATTGTTCATTCCTCATAATATGTCCGAAATATTGTAACTTTCTGATTTTTATAGTTTTTACGATTTCAGTTGTTTTATTCATTCTTAGTAGTACTTCAACATTCGTCACATGGTCGACCCAATATATTCTCAATATTCTCCTGTACGTCCACATCTCAAAGGCATCAAGTTTCTTCATTGATGCTTCCGTCAGCGTCCAAGTCTCATCTCCATACAACAGGGCAGAGAACACATAACATTTTAATAGTCTAATTTTTGTATTCAAGTTTAGATCTCGAGACTTAAACACTTTCTGCATGTTTACAAATGTTGATCTGGCTTTCTCAAGTCTGCACTTTATTTCTTTAGAGTGGTCCCATTGACTATTTATCGACGTACCTAGGTAATTTATTGATGTTACTCTTTCAATTGGTTGAGAGTTAACTACTAAGGGTTCGGGTGGAATTGTATTCTTACTGATAACCATGTAATTTGTTTTTTGTATATTCATTTCAAGTCCGTATCGTCGACTGACCATTTCAATGTTTGACATGAGTTCTTTTAAACCTTCGAAGCTGTCCGCAAATATAATCGCATCGTCCGCATATCTAATGTTATTCATCCTAGTTCCGTTTAATAATATACCAGCATCTATACGTTGCAGAGATTCGTTAAATATTTGCTCAGAATAAATGTTGAATAAGAGGGGCGACAGAACACATCCCTGTCGCACGCCTCGTCTTACTTCTATCTCGTCTAAATTATTTCCATCTATTGTAATGTATGCAGATTGATTCCAATAGAGGTTAGTTATGATTTGAAGATCTTTGTCATCTATCCCAATTTTTTCCAAAACATTGATAAGTTTATCATGCTTAACTCTATTAAATGCTTTATGATAATCTATAAAGCAAGCGTAAATATCGACATTCACATCTCTGCAACGTTGAAACATAACTTGTACAGCAAAGAGAGTGCCCAAGGCGTTACGGACTCCGAATTGAGTTTCACTTAGTTGTTCTTCACAGAGCTTATATATTCGTCTATGTATTATTTTTAAAAAGATTTTAAGAAGATGTGACATAATGCCAATCGTACGGTAATCGGCACAGTATTTCGCGCTTGGTTTTTTTGGTATGGCAATGAAAGTTGATTTGAGCCATTCTCTGGGTATTTTTCCTGAGTCATATATTTGATTAAAGATGCTTGTTATCCATATTATAGTATCATTGTCAAAAAGTTTTAAAATTTTGGATTGGATTCCATCCGGGCCTGCCATTTTTCCATCTTTCATAATATTTTTGGTGCACGTACTTCGTCCTTTGTTATATATGGTCCACTTACACATGCTATTTGTTTCGGATCACCCCTCTGTTCGTCCTCGAAAAGTTTTGTAATATAGTCTTTCCATTGTTCTATTTTTGCTTCTTTATCTATAATGATATTTCCTTCCTCGTCTATCAATCGTCCAACTGATTTGCGTTTGACCATACCTGCCGCTTCTTTTACCTTACGATGCATGTTAAAATGGTCGTGTTTCTTTTCTAATTCCTCAATTTTCTTACATTGTTCTTCTAACCAATTTCTCTTAGCTATTCTTATTTCTTTCCGAATATTTCTTTGTATTTCTCTATATTTTTCTATGTTGGTTCTCTTATATCTTCTTCTCTTGTCCATCATATACAGAATCTTGTCGGTCATCCATTGACGTTTTTTAGGCCTAGTCGGTTTCAAATGGTTTTTGTAAATTTTTTCTATTGTTGTTCTGAATTCTGCCAGCTTTACTTCAATATTATTACTGGTATCTATGTTCGCAATCCCTTTCTTCAATGTAGCTGCTACTTGGATTTTGATGTTATTGTCTTATTCGTCGTGTCGTATTGTTGTTTACGTTTGTTTTTCTTTACTTTCTTCAGTCTTACGTTTATTTTGGCTACCAGGGCGTTATGGTCAGATCCTCTGTCAGCACTTGGGTAAGTTTTCACTGATTGTATGCTATTCCTGAATCTTTTATTTATTAGTAGATAGTCAATTTGATTTTTGACCACATTTCCAGGTTTATCTTGAGGCGATATATCCAGGTATACAATCTCCTGGCAGGTAGTTTGAAAAAGGTGTTTGTGATAGCGAATTGGTGTTCTTGTGCAAATGCAAGTAGTTTATCTCCTCTCTCTTTTCGGTCTCCCAAACCATAATCACCAACTAACTCCCCGCTCTTCCCTTTTCCAATTTTGGAGTTATAATCTCCCATTATAATGTTTATATCTTGTTTTGGGAGTTTTCTAACAAGATCGTCTAATATTCTATAGAATTATTCTATTTCGTCTTCGGTTTTTTCTGCTGTTGGAACATATACTTGAACGATATTGCATTTATTTGGTGTTCTGCTTAAAGTAACTATTAACATCTGTTGATTAACTGGTATAAAATTCTCGATGAATTGATTCATTTCTTTGGACACTATAATTCCGACGCCGTTTTCATACTTATTTTCGATGTTGCCAGAGTAGTAGATTCTATGTTCTTCAACTTAGCATTGACCTGTTCTCGGCCGCATCATCTCACTGATGCCCATGATGATGATAGATAGTCGTTTCATTTCTCGGATAGCGTTATGGGTTTTTCCAGCCAATGTTCTTACATTCCAAGTACTTATTTTGAACTTCTTCCCTTTTTTCTTTTTGGGGGTGCTAAGTTGGCAAGGATTTCGCTGGATGACGACCAAGGGAGCCTTGCATTCTTTCGTGGTTGTTCTCTCCCTGCCGGATCAAGGATTTCGAAGTATATTTATCAATTCTAAGCTTATCTGCCATATTGATGTACTAGGAATGTCTTTCGCCTTTTGGGACATCAGATTACTATTTATTTCCATCTTCTCAAAACTCCTTTAATGGTACAACTTTCAATGATAATAATCTTATGAAATTGCACTTGGTTAAGCTTTTTACTGATAAGCACCAGAAATTCTAGGAGTTTGGAATCATAAATTTGCCAATAATAAAAAAAGCATATTATTGATTAAAGTTCGGAGATCACATAACAAATAACAAAAGTGGAGGAGGTCATGCTAAGAGTAGCAAAGTTGAAATAGTAGTGGTCTGAACACGTCATAAGAATAGACAATTAAAAATAAACAAAAAGAATAACAGTATGGAGATTGCGGACAGGAAAAATGTAGAATGGCCAAGAATTAGATGGAAAAATGACTTAACAAAAGTAGCGGGAAAACTATGGGAAAGACAAGCTACAGACAGAAAAAACTGGGAAGATAAAGAAAAGGCTTACATCCAATATTGGATACAAGAAAATGCTGAATAAACGAGAGAGAGCAGACAGATTGTTTTATGTGATGGTATAATAAATCATTGAACAGAACATACATTGTTTTTTATTACTGTTTGGAAAGGGAGGGATTATTTTACCGATCCTGTATAAGCATTATCAGTGTGTATTATTAGGTTTTTCAAAAATATCGGCAGTTGCTCTTTTGTTCTAGCTTACACTACTGTATGTCACAGTGCATTCTTCTTGGAGTATAAAGGCTTTTTAACATTGTATGGTAGATTTGAGATAATAATAGATAACCGGTTTTCTTATGGTGTATTTAGAAAAGTTATATGCGATGCAGGTGGGTTGTGATTGTTATGTGTGGATAATTGGTTTTAATATACTTTAAAAATGTTTTTTTAGAATTGGTTGTTTTTTTCTGACATACAAAAAATTACAAATGTTAGGTTAAATGTACAAGAAGCTGGGTTTATAGAAAATGTCATGCAGTTTGTAGTTTGCTTTATGAAGGTTTCTTGGTCAAGTTTTCTTCATAATTTTACGAGAATTGCTTGCTAGTTAAAAAAGAAATAGTTGTCGGACTGCTAGCGTGCTACATAAGTTTTAAACTTTTTTTTATTCTGTTATTCTAAATATCGAAAATCCTAAAATTGCCCAAGCCGCGGCGCCGGCAACGGATAGCAAGTCATAGTGCCGAGATTTACTTTTTGTTCCATGGATAATAATTATTCAAACCGCGTTTATAATCAACAACAAATTCTTGCAACTGGACTAGGCCTTTTCAAACAACCATAGTTGATTAATTATAAATATCAGTTTTCACAACTACCTTCAATGCATTTACAAAGTCAAAATTATGTAGACATGCACGTATATATCGATTAAGATGATAAAACCTTAAGGAAAGAAAAAAGCTGGCATTAATTGCGTAGAATTAAGGATAAATGTGCAACCACAATACATTAAAATAAACAATTACAAAAAGTTAAGACGCTAATTAACTCATCAACTAGCAACATCATGTCACAAACAGATGTTCTTCTCTGCTTAGTTAACCGGTCGAAGAAGAAATAGACGAAATAAAAAATTTTCTCATGATATTTTAAAATCATCTCCAATATATGTTATCAATTAAAAATGAAGGCTGCAAAACGGCCTTGTTTTTTAATTAGTTTAATAAAAAATTATAACGTAAAGGTGTTACTAGATTATAACGTAAAGGCCGCTCTGCGGCCTTGTTAATGCTTTCGAGTGGTGTTCGTTGAGGCGCTTCGCACATTTAAGAAATGCATGCCCTACCTTTTTCAGTGATACAAACAAAATCTCTGACTTGTTGGTTTTTTAGAGCAAATGGTATTTTAAACAATTATGCAATATTGAACTTCACTATAATATAATTTGTCATCGAACAACTTATCAGTAGTGTTTACTTTTAGTAGTACTGCTATTATATTTAGAGATAATCATACAGCCTATATATAAATTGGAATACTTTTTGAGAATATGTTGAACACAATTCAAATTGAATGTTATATTAAAAGAGCTAAAAAGGGGACTACTGATAACAAAAAATCATTTTATTGAAATGTTCCAAGAAGCAAAGTGGCGAGACCCTTCATTTATTGGATATGAAGTAAATCTAGTAAACATTTTGTTAGAAATTTAAAGGCTGGTGTCCTAAAAGCGTAATGTACGAGTTAGATGACAAAGTACATATGATATCTCAGACAAAAGAAAATACAATCGCTTAGGCAATCAATTAAATAGAAAATCAATGAAAGCCTGAAATCAGTAATGTGAAACATAGCTTTGCACACTAACAAAATACAACCATTCGTTTTCAAAAACCGCAGGAAGTCTTAAAAGGCCCCAAGTGCATATTCCACTTACAAAGGACTAATCGAAAATGGGCACGATTGAAATTCGAAAAACCAATATCTTTGCTCAATATTAGCAGAATTTTCCAATCCCCATTCAAATAAAGAAAGTTAAGAAGTGAAAAAATATGTAATAGCTTTATTACAACTGTCACTACCGAGCGAACACTTTTTAAAAAAATTGAATATCTAAACGTTAGAAAAATTCCAGGATATATCATAACCGAAAAGAACTGCCCAAAAAGACATTGTCTTGTTAAATATTTTATTTAACGCAATACTTCTATTTTGCCTTTGCAGCTCAAATTTACACACATTCCTATGATGATATTAAAACTAGCAAAATCACTGAATGAAATGCCCTTTTATAAGTCTATCAGTTAGTGATCACCAGTGATTTATAAATTATTAGTAAAATTAATTATCAGAGGAATTTACATAAATACATTTTTGGAAGAGTTCTATTACATTAATTTACCTTCAGACATGGATGTTTTACTATTCAATAATGTCATCGAATAGTAGATGTAATAAATAAATTGACAGAGGATAAAAGATATTGCTGTGCAGTTTTTTTGGACGTTTAAAGAGCTTTAAAGTCTGTGTTCAAGGATTACTGCTCAAAATCCTTTGCTCACCAATATTTTCCACTTCTCAAATCCTACCTTGAAGACCACTAGATTGCTATTTCCAACTAAAATGCCAGTTACGAAGCATTAAAAACTAGGAAAATAAACTTTGGTATTTTACAAGGTAATGTTTTAGGTTTTCCTCTATCTAGTGTACACTGCTGATTTGTGATGGAAATTTTTGTAGATGATACCGCTGTCCTTTTTTTTGGGAGATCTCATAACAGCTAGTCATTATGTACAAGACCACATTAATTTAATATCTAAATATATGTCTAAATATATCTTGCGAAGACAACTGTATCTATGTACGTTAGTAAATAAAGAAAAATAAAACAGTCCAAGAAAACAAAAGACCTATTGATGCATTTAGATGGTAGAGTTATGTGGAAAACACACATTAGCAATGAAAATGAAATAGATCTAAAAGCCAAAACTGGCTTATGGATAGAATAGTGTACCAGATGATTACTAAACCTATATGGGTGTATAGAATTGAATTGAAGGATGCTCTAGTTCCTCAAATGTCGATTTGCTGCAGAGATATTAATCAAAAAACCTAAGTACTTATAGCAGATAATATTATGTCAACAAGATTATAAATTATTATACGAGGTGTGTAAATAAAGTAATGAAACTGATAGTGTAGGCAGATCGGACATTTGGGAACACTGAGGGCAGCCCGTTTGGAGGAAAGGTGGGTCAACATCTGATGCGCGTTCAGTACGAGTGGGAATGTTTACAAGGCAGTACGTTGTCTGTAGCGGTTTGCCTTCGTAAAACGATTTTGATGAGTGCGTTTTAAGGATAAGTGACAGTAAGGCCTAGCAACGGTGTGCGATCTAGTTTTGCTTCAAACTTGGGGATAGTGCGACAAAACGTTTGCAAAACTTTAGCAAGCCTACGAGGACACTGTTTTGTTAAGGGCGTTGATGTTTCGGTGGTTTAAAGCATTTTCAAAAGGAAGAGGGGCGATCGAAGATGAACGGCCTGTAACTGCATGGAATGACACCAATGTCGACAGAATTCGGCAGCTTGTGTGTTCTGATCGTCGACTGACAGTCAGAATGATGGAAAGTGTTGTATTTGACGCAGACAATTGGAGATGTAGAAAATCTGAGCGAAAATGGTTCCGAAAAGCCTTTCGCTGAAACAAAAGGACAACCGGAAGAACACGTGCCTTGAGTTTTTAGAGCGGATTGAAAAGGACCCTCGTTTTCTGGAACGAGTCATTACTGGTGATGAAACATGGGTGTTTTAGTACGACCTCGAAGCGCCAGAGCCATGAATGGCACACTCCTCCAAGCTCACCCAGGCCAAAAAAGCAAAGATGAGCTAGTCGAGGATCAAAAACATGCTGAATTGTTTTTTATATAGACAGGGAATCGCCCACAAAGAGATTGTGCTTCAAGGCCACGCGATCAACCAACAATTTTACCGAGCGGTACTTAAACGACTGCCACAAAGGGTCATGCGCTTTGTCACACAGCGATTTCAATTAATGATTTTTGGCAAGTAAAAATATCTCTGTGGCTCTACTTGTAAAAATGCACCTTAAAGAACGTCATTTTTGGATAGTATCGAACATTGAAAAGGCTGTAACCAACTGCTACGTCGAGTGGAAGAATCCGTCACCAACGCTGTATGACTACTTAAGGCAATTACTTTGAAGGGGATAATATCCAAGTGTAACTGTTTTGTTTAATAAAATGGTAAAACAATCAATCTCATTACTTTATTTACACACTTCATGTGCATAAATTTCAAGCTCTATAAAAGTATTCGACCATTGCTAGATAATATCCATCGAAAATGTTTGTGCAGAAAATGGACAATAAACTTAGTGATTTAGGTTTAATTATACTTGAAAGTAGTTACAAAACTTACAATGAGATAACGTCATTGGATGTTATTTTTAAACATACTATGTAAGAACATAAACATCATTTGATATTATATGTAAATGTACGTAATAGAGGATATTTTCAAGTTGATAGCTATGTTTGAACAAATTAACGCTTGACCCTTTAATGACATTTTGACCAGTATTATTTTATTTTGTTGTTGAGATTTTCATTGTATGCTCTACGAGGTGCGCTCAGATTCTACGGTTTTCAATTTTTTTTCTTAGCAGTGAGAGTGTGCCGAAAGATGCGGTTAATATTAAAAGGCACGGAAAATATATCTAAATTTGTAATATAGATGGCAGCACTATACAAAGTACACCAGTCGAATTACCGCCATTGCATTGTGTGTTGTATTGTATATTTTAAATGGCAACGTTTAGTGTTTAAGAACAATGTGTAATCATCCGATTTCTCCTCTTTTATGGTGAAACGCTCATTGAAGTTCATTCTCAATTCAGTGAGACATGCGATGAAAGCGTTGTGCACGTTAAAGATGTACGTGGATGTAAAAGTCTAAAGAAAGTCAAGAGTTGTGTGACAATGAACCGAAGCAGTCTTGGCCACAAACCAGCCTGACCGAAACCGTGGTTGTGCGAGTGGAGCAAATTTTTATGGAAAACCGTCAATTAGGTTGTGCGGGATATCGCCTCTAAACTTGGCAATTCCTTAGGATCTGTTGCATCATAACCTAAAAATACGGAAAGCTTTTTTAAGATGGGTCCTACGAATGCTGACCGACAAACACCAGGCTGCGCGGGTGACATTGTCTCAGGACATGTTGACACGTAATGCCGTCATAAATTTCCGACCATAAAGGACACTCTCCGTGACCGCACATTTTTCAGACGAGTCGTTTTTGCATTAGCTATTTTCCACTGGGAAAAGCACACCCTTAAGGAAATGTTTTCAGCAGCCGTGGAATCATGGCAAAAATGCTAAAAAAATGTGTGGATCTAGACGGAGATTGAATCTTTATTTTTATGTATGTCTTTTTCTTTATATAAAATATTGTACATGCTAGGTATTTAAAGTTGTTTGCCTGTTCCAGTGTTTTATTATCAAATACGAATTTTGAACGGAGAAGATTATTTCTCGAGAAAGCCATTATTTATACATTATAAATATATAATAAACTGATAGATAACAAGGTTATTCACTTATTTATCGCATGTTTAAAACAAAAAGAAAATGGAACGCATAATTAAAAGTCAGTTAAAATGTAATGGATTATTATTCCAACCAAGCGTGTAATAAGTACTTTGAGGCGTAAACCGTAAACGACTGATGTTAATCGTCGGAGCATTAATATTACAAAAATTGTAGGTAGACACAGCATTGTTTTTTTGATGATTAGCAGTGCAGAATTTGGTCTCTGTTATACCTGCCCGAGTGTTATGAATATGACAAATAGTCTGTTACAAATTAAACAAATATTTGCTAAATATTTGCTTTTGTGTGTTTTTATTAGTTATGCTTTGTCAAATCTTCAAATTGCTGCAAGTACAGAGCGAGACAATTGCGCAGATGTGATAACAAATTTATTTCTGTATGATGAAACTCTCGTATTTATATTTTCAGGACCTTCAGATGTTTTGGTTAGCCCGCAAATATCTAACGCGCGGGCAATTTTTACATTGAACAGCTCCATGAGCAGCATGTTCCTATTACAAAATAATTATATAATTTATTTGGACAAAAATGATATATTAAATTTTACTTTAGAGACCCTAAAAACAAGCTCAATTTGGAATAAAAGCAGAAGTCCCTCAGGAAAATTTCTTCTAATTACCTATGAAATAACAGATTAGACCATCTGCTCGAAGTACTGTGGCATAATAATATAGCAAATGTAATAGTGATCGTAAACAACGAGTGCGAAAATGAAAGCAGTTTATCAAATATTTGCTCTTCATCCATATTTACAAAAAACAACAGATGTGGTCGAAGCGTCAAAATTGTGTGCAAGCAGTTTTTTAACCACCAACAAATATATTTTCGTCGAGAAATTAAACGGCTTGATGGCTGTATCATTCATCTAATAAGCGGGGCTGCATATCATTTCACAACTGATTTGGACATTGCAAATATGTACGCTGTTTTTAATAAGATAATGTTAATATTGACAAAAAAACTTAAAGCAAACTTGATATGCTCGGTTCAGAGTAATGTCCTGGAAGTTCTCTATAACGAAACAGAAGAAATCCTATTGAGTCCTCGATTAATTCCAACAGCAGATTTATATGAATATTGCGATTTAAGTATTATAGCACATGAAGACAAGTTTGTTTGGGTGGTTCCTAAAGCATCAAAGATTTCTAATTTCAGGATTATCTTATACTTATTTGATACAAAAGTATGGCTTATATTGCTGTCGGTGGTTATTCTGACATCTGCAGTTTGGTGGTTGAGTGCGATTTGTAGCAGTGACCATAAAATATTTAAAGAATTTGTGCATTGTCTATTATCTGTTTTGTCGCTTCTAGTAAATACATCAATTCAGTTTGTACCCAAAGTAGGTATAATTAGGCTCTTGCTGATGTGCTATTTGATCTTTTCATTGCATATTAGCAACTTTCTTCAAGGCAATCTAACAAGTTTTATAACACATCCTTTATTCGAGAAGCCAATTACCGATTTAGAAGGTGTTAAGAAGGCCGGTTATGTGACTATAGCAACTAGAGCGATTGGAAAGTTGATTTTTAAAGCTACTGGCGGACCGTTATTGCACATAATAGAAGATACGGTAATTCTAAAAGAAATCAATATATACAATAATGTGCAGCAAGTGGCTTATTACCGCAACTGCAGCACGCATGTAGCATACACGGCACTAATGCGTATGTATCCAAAAGAACGAAAACTTGTAGACCTAATAAGAAATACCGGCCTGCACGATATGCAAGTTTCGATAGCGATGAGAAAGGGACACTACTTTATGGAGTCGTTTAACAGAATGATTAGAAGAATAAGAGAAAGCGGTATATATCAAAAACTTATCAGCGATGCTGCGAAGTTCAGCTATGATAAAGACAGTACTGGTGATAGAACTGCTTTAGCAATAGCCCATCTATATGGAATTTTTTTGTGGTGGAGCATTGGCTTGTTTATTGCAGTTTTTGTATTCTTTGTAGAATGTTTGTTGTATTATTTTTATTGTAAACGCTGACATTGAGTTTTTGCGCTAAACGGAATACACTTGCACTTGAAATATTTCAACAAAACTAATGCATTTGTATTCAAGAAATAAATTAGTTAAACATTCATTAGTGTTTAATTTACTAATTTTTAAAGTAGTCCATTAAAAATGCTAACATATGAATACCATGAACAACTGTATGACGTGGGCGAGAAAGAAAGTTGAATTAAATAAGTAATTCGCGGTATAAAGTATGTAGTCGAATTTCTCTTCCTCAAATCAAACTCAGATATTTTTTTTATAACTCACTCTTCTGTCTTTACTTTTACAGTCCAAACAAGGCCAACGTTAAATTTGCAACTTTAAATTGATTGAATATTTTTAAAAATTTTGAAAATTACGGTTGGGAAGCCAAAAGATCCAAAACTATTTTTTTAAATAGTTGTTACTGGTTTTATTTTTGTGAGGTTACCTGTCTATTTCAAACTTCATTGCAAAAGAAGGGATTTTAATTATTATATTTAGGTGGTATTTTAGGCTAATAGGACTATTTTCTGGTGTATCCTTTCTTATTATGTTGTTTAAATTATCTAATATTTTTAAAATAAAATTGTATCTCTTTCAATAATTAGGGTTAGCGGACTCCCTTTTAAATTTGAAGGTATGCTTAGTAAACAGAAATTGATGTTTGTATTGTAACTTAGCGCTGTAAATACACATATTAAATTGTAAGATATCATGGAGTTTGGCGCCTGATTTCAAACGGAACGGACGTGTTGCATCATCGGTTCGCTTCTGTGTTATGAGTGGAGACCTGCGACCTCTCGGAGTATTGGTGAGGCCTCGTGTCCGTCATAGATATGACCTGGTTTGTTTGGCTTGAGGCTCTTCGCCACCGTTCCTGCCGCCACTTTTGCCACCATTCCAAAGGGTAAACAACTAAAGGAGTGAAGTGTTAAATAAAGACTGAAGAGTCTAAGTTTGCAAAAAGTGTTTATAAATTAAAACGAACATTTAAAATGAACAAAACGAAAGTGAATAGGGCCACCATGTTTAACGTGCCAAATTTTGAGTCTAAATACTTACTCGCTCTACAAATGAGTGTTGACCAGGACCATAACAGTTGTATGTACTAATAACCAATTCGTATGCAGTATCAGAACCTATCATAATTACTTATACCATTAGTACATCAAACTTTTTTGTTTCAAATACAAACTCCGTATCATTAGTACACCCACCGCAAGTCACAAATAAATAGGGTGGAAGCGTTATAATGCAGATAAACGGAGGACAAGAATGGAAAACTTAAAATTCAATAAAAAAGCCCTAGGACGGAATCACTACGCACAAAACAGAAAAAGTAACTGACCATTGATTAAGTGCTCTCGCAACCTCTAACAGATGCGAAGCACTGTAGACAAAGAATTTTTTTTTTTTTATTTATTGAATTCGTGTACATTAGCAATCAGAATTAATTACAATAAATTCTATGAGCTAATTGCGTGAAGTTTGGAATAGATTTGAAGAGAGGTGCACCCAGTGGTGCAGTCTCGTTACCTCCATTTCAAGACTTAGGGGATGGTGTAAACATTAAATGACTCGATTTTCTGAATATTCATTGGTGTAGCATTCCAGGCTGCCTCTTGGACTGTTGTTATAAAGTGATTAACTGCGATCTCTATTTCTTTCGGTGTTTTTAAGCTTATATTAATATTTATATGTCGGTGGACGTGTACTTTAAATTTGTCCCAGTCAGTTCGTCTATTGCAGAGTACTGGCTTAGGCTGCTTTTGGATAACTGTAGCGCTAATGACAGTTAACACAGATGTGGTCCGAAGATAGATCGAAACTAGGAGTGACGTCCACATAATTTCTTGAAATGCCCGAGGCTATATAAAATCTAATAAATCTGGAATCTTGTTCACGTCGGTCGGCCAGTATGTTGGAGTACCGGTTGATAAATGCATGTAATTGTTGTTAGTAAGAATTTTTCAAGTTCTCTACCCTTGTAGTTATTAATCAGACCCCCACCTTGTATGTTTACAATTAAAGTCGCCACCTACTATAAATCTCCTCTCAAGGGTGTTGAAGAATGGTTGTAGTATGTTCGTGGTTAGTCTATGTCTTGGAGGCAATATACAGCGCTAGTGTGATTGGGCTAGGAAGTTTACTGATTTCGATAACGGCAGCTTGCAGGAACGGTTCTTCGTATTTTGGTAATTCATGATGAACTATCGAGTTTCGAATAATAATAGCTGCGCCACCATGGGCTGTATTATCTGGGTGTACAGTGTGGTAGATGCTGTACTGAGGTATTTTTTATAAACGTTCTTGTTGTAAAGTGTGTTTCACTTATGAGTAGTACATCAATTTTGTTCATTTGAAGGAAGACTTCTACCTCCAATTTTTTAGATTGGAGGCCGTTGGCATTCCATAATGCAATACGTATGAATTTAGACATTATTTAACTAATTTAGCAATTACTGTTGTGAGCATGTTGAGGATCATGCTATTTTGTTGTAGCAGTTGATTGAACATTCCCTTAAACTCGGCAAGGAATTGTGCGAGGGTGAGGTCATTAGATGAGTCTGGTTTATTTGCTGTAACGTGGCTATAGGTATGCATTGGCATATCAACGTAAACATTAGGTTTTGGCAGAGGAAAATTTCTTATATCTGGCTTATACTGTGCAGGTTGTTTCTTTGGTTGCTGTTTATTTAGGTAGGTCTTGTTTTGTAATTCTCTATAGACCATACATCCTTTGTAGTTGGCAGGATGTGGTCCATTGCATAAGATACACGTTGCCGGCGTATCCCTATTTTTGGTGCACGTTCTTGTATCATGGTTACCGCTGCATTTGACACAGCATATGGGCGATTGCAGTATGATTTCGTGTGGTTAAAGTTTTGGCATCTTGTACATTGTACTATATTTTTATTTTGCTTAGGTGGTTCAACCGTTATCTTTAGGTTCTGCAGATACTGCAATTTATAAATATCTTTGTTGTTATCGGCCCGTTCCAAGTCCACGAAGAATAACGGCAGGGCTTCTTTAGTTTGTTTGTGTTTGATGTTGCTAATATTTCGAACTTTATGATTTTTGCTGCCAATTCTGCTATTATTACATTTATTCGGGATTGTGGGGTGTAGATGCCGTACAACTACTCTATACGCTCTCTCCTGCTTGTTTTGATATGTGTGAAATATAACGTTGGCATCTAAAAAATGGGCGGTCAATTTCCTGTATGAGTCAGGCATGTGAACATTGATTTTAACGACATTATTGGCCATACATTTAGAGGTATATTGTTCCTTTTCGACTATGTGCGTGCTGCTAGCTACCATTTGTTGATAGTTTTCGACACCTTGAACAAAGATTGGCGGTGGATTTGGCAGTTGAACAGTTTGACCCGTAGTATTAGTGTTGCTGCTAGCCCCTGGTACATCTGTTTCCTCTGTTAACGTAGAGCATTGGTTTGTTTGTGTTAAGTTGAGTGTTTGAGTTAATTGTGGGTTATATTTCCGTCTTTTCCTTTTATTGCCAGGAACCAATTGCCAAGTGTTATTATTATCAGCCATGTTTTCGTCTTCGCCGACATTACTTAAAATTTCTTGCTGGTCTTTTCTATTTGATTATTTTGCGGCAAGGTTTGCAGGGAAGGTAATTGCACTTGAGACAACCTTGGATATTGCATTACGGGCATTGTATAATACGGAGAGGTTGAACCGGTGGGATTGATGGCACTGCATACTGCTTTAATGGTGTTTGTTCGAAGAGTGGTGGTGTTGAATGTATATTGCCAACCACAGCATACTGTTGCTGTTGATAGGAGGGTGGGTAACCATATTGTTGATACATATTGTAGTTATTTTGTGATGGCGGATTATTCCCATTGCCAGTGGGAAACATCAATATTAAAGTTGATTACATGGGTATTAAATTATTAAATAAATAAGTACGCCTGACCTTAAGGCTGCGACTCGGGCGCGGCGATATCGCAGGTAAAAATTGGCTCGCACACGTCAACTCTGTTTCAATACACGTACTACAACGAATATAATCAAGAAAACAGTGAAGCAGAACAAGAAGTTAGACAATCCCTTATTTTTGTTTCTGGTATCAACAATTTAAAACATGTTAAGTATTCAAGACAAAGACAAGTCAAGTTAATAAGTAACACTTAAGCCAATATTCAATTAAGTTATGTAAAAGACTACAGAAACGTTATCAAAACCCTAAAGAATAGATTTAAGGAACTTTATTTCTTTCAGGACAAATAAGACAGAAAATTTAATGTAGTGTTACGGAATATGTACTCCACAGTCGACTTAGAAAAACGTACCAAAGAAATTAATAATTGTAGGCACAAAGTAATCATGTACAGTATCAGACATAGGGTTAATAAAGCACAGTTCATCGTAGAATTAGAACAAAAGCAAAATATTAATGATATATACGACATAGAGTTCCTGTTAAAATCAAGAATTATTTTTGAGCCTCCACATGTTAAGCGTGAAGTCATATGATGTTAAAACTGCCAAATGTTTGGTCACTCCAAAAACTATTGCCACATGACGCTAAGATGCACTGAAAACCCTTTACAAAAAATTGTGAAAAAAAAGAAAGAGGTAAAAGCGTCAAATACGTGAAAATAAAAATCATTTTGCAAACTATAGAGGTTGTCTAGTGACCAAAGAAATTCAAAAACGTAAATTCCCATCACTAAGGCTTAAACAACTAAGTTCACAATTGGTTCATCTAGGTATATCCTGTTCACAAAATGTTAGTGAAAAAGACCCACAACCGCAACAGGTAGACAGTCAACAAGTTCAAACATTGAATCAACATCAGACAAATAGCAAAATAAAAACAACCACTTAATCTAATGAAAATAATAGATACGGCTCAATTCCTAAAAATTGCACTCTGCCAATGGCCTGGCACAGCATAGCCAGAAAGCATTTATAACAAATAATAACATTAAGCTAATCTCAGAAACATATTTTACCCTACAATCACACATAAAAATGATAGTGAAAAACTAGATAAGACATTATGTAAACTACTAATATCAACATAAACAGCTTGAAGCTACAAGTATTGTAGTTGCAGAAGTTAATAGAGACATAACATTCGCAGCAGTTTATTGTCCACTAAAGCACAAAATTAGAAAAGAAGTTTTTTTTTTACTTTTGCAATACCTTTGTTTTATTTTTGGTGACAATTATAATGCAAAAATGAACAATGGGGATTAAGATTACTTTTACTCTTAAATAAGGAACTGCTTAAATCTATAAATGAAAATCACTTAAACTAATGGTATCAACTGAAGGAGCTGCCTATTGGTCATCAGATCTTAACAAAATTCCGAATCTGTTTGATTTCTACGTTACAAAAGTAATAGCAACAGTAACATTAATGCTATATCATGATTACTATCCTCGGGTCATTCGCTCGTAACTATCAGATATAGTAGCAGAGCGTTGAATACACTAAAACACTTCACAATAAAACCACTAACTGGAATAGGTACAGAGAGCCAATTCATAATAATGTTTATCTAAATATACCTTTAAAAATAGAAAAAAACGTGGACAATGCTGTAGAACACATCACTCATATCATACAATCTTTTGCTCCATTAACCACGAAAAACAAGAAGAAATAGAAGAGACTAACAAGCGCTTAACAAAAATAGCCAAAAAATGGAAACTGAGAAGAACTTGACAAAACACAAAACATTCAAGAGACAAGAAAAAACTTAACAAGGCAACTCACGAATTGTAATCTTTCCTGAACAATTTAAAAACTAGGCAATATAAGAATATCTGAGCTAACCGCTACCAAAGGTACAAATTACTCGTTATGGAAAGCCACCAAAAAGTTAAAATGGCCACGGGTAACAATTACATCTATCACACTAACAAATGGAATTTGGACGAGAAGTGCCAGTGAAAAGGCAACAGCATTTGCAGACTACTTAGCACAAGTATTTCAACCATTTTCTCTTACGAATTTGTCGGAAGAAATGTTACACCTACACAGATCGAATTTTTTTATTGCTTATATCGTTAGTAAATCTATTCAAAAATGTTTGAAAAAATTTTAAAGCATAATTCGAAGTCCTTCATATGCTATGAGTATGAAGATGTGCGCGCGTTGTTTACCATTTGAGCGGGAAGCAGGTAGAAAAGAGCGATCACGGTAGAAGGTAGTCAAAAAGCAAGTAAAGAGGAGATGATTGAAGCAAATCATGCTTACAAAAAAGAAGAAAGATTGCTTTATGGTGCTGGAATCGCAGATTAAAATGTAAGCACTTATTCATATAATTTATTACGTTAATTTTCAGTTTTTGGTATTATTTTTTTAAGTGGGTTTTTTTTCGAAATATTCATCTTTCTATTGGCGTGCAACATAAGTTGGCGAATTATTGACCGATTTTAAAAAACCAAAGCTATAATTTTTTGTTATTAAATTATCTTTTAATTAAACCTAAATGTTTGAAAACATTATAATCATGAGTATTATCTTTCTCTGAAAACGAATGAAAAAATGTAAAAATTTGAATTTAAATATTTTAGCTAAAATTAAGTTCATTTAATAATAAAACATTTGAATATAGTTTAAAATGTAGATAAAATAACTTCGCAGTTTCAATTAATTCCAATCACTTCTTCCCTCTCAAAAAAATTTACAAAAAAGCATAAAAATAGACTTTCCAAAGTAGTTTCCCTTTAAAGTCAAAGAAGTCTAGAAAGTTATAAAAAGGCTACAAGTAAATAAAACCACGCCAAAACACTGAAAAAACCAAAAATGGTAAAATTATAACATATATTTTTAATGCCATTCTGAGGCTAATTGCTTTTCAACAATAAAAATTAGCGCACGTCATTCTAATTCCAAAACTGGTATAGAAGCCGAAGGAAACTGCGTCATATAGGCCTATTAGTCTTCTCATGTTATATCCAAAGTACTAGAGAAGATAATTCTAAAAAGAATAAAATTAATCCTAGAGGATTTTAAAGGAGAGGCTACCATAGAACAAGTACACAAAATAACCACAAAAATTAATCATGATCTACATACAGCTTAAAAAATACTTTTTTAGACGTCAGTGAAGCGTCCGATAAGGTGTGACGTACAGGATTGTTTTACAAAATCAAAAAAGAAACTCCCTGATTATTGTAAAATCTTAAAATTGTACCTTGAAGAAAGATCCTTTCAAGTCAAATATCAAGAACGACTTTCCTCAATCTACCTGATACAATCAGGAATTCCATAGGACAGTATCCTGGGACCCGTTCTATTTCAACTGCTGTATACCTCAGACCTGCCACCCATAAGAAACAATGGTAGCTACTTACGCTGAGGATACCGTAGTGTTAGCTTTGTATAATGACTCAAACAGATCTTTTCAAATACTTCAAAGAACCTTACAGAAGAGAGAAGACTGACTAAAAATTTGGTGTATAAAAGTAAACGAAGGTAATTTAGGTCATGTCACATTTACGTTACGAAAAGAAACGTGTACCTCAGTCATATTAAACGATAAAACAATTTCTCAACAGGATAGTGTTAAATACCTCGAGATGCATTTAGACCCACGACTTACCTGGAAAACTCACATTTGGGAGAATTAGGATTAAAATTTTCACAATTATACTGGTTAATCGGCAGGAACTCTCGGCCAGCTAGAGAATATAAACTATTACTCTACAAATGCATAATTAAATCTATTTGGACGTACGGCATCCCAAGTAGTACCCTGGAATAAAATATTTGCAAATATTGTGCTTTTGGTCAATATGTGCACACATCATTTTAAAAATGATAGCGACTTACACGGGAAAGTTTATTGACGAAAACAGAGGTATACTGCTTCTAGTGCCGATGTAAACGAAGGCCAAAGTAGTCAACACGACAGTTGATGTTTTGGTTGTGGCCAAATCATATAAGCACACGATTTGGCGCGTGAATTCTGATAATGTATCAGAAAACGTCAGCGAAAAAATAAAAGTTCTTTTATGGCAAAACTTAATTCCTCAGAATGTAACAATTCTGTACATACCGTAAACTAATCCGATCACGCGACATGTGAAATTTCTGTTCATTGCTCAAGCATTTATTTAATTTTACTAGTTACTTCAAGTTTGTCATCCGTTGGGTTAAATTACTCCTAGTTTTCAATAAAGTTTAGATAGTTAGTTTTTAATTAGTGGGTATCTTTTAATTCTTTAAATTGTATTAACAACTTAAAGGTGTATTTCGATTATTTGGCATGGCATGAGAATGGAGGAATAATATTATACAAAATTTGACAGTAATAAAGTCTAATAGAGATGATTCAAAAGAAAACGAGAATGGTGTAAAACCATAAATGAAACTTTCGACAGTGGTGTGGCGAATTGGCGAGAGGTGAAATAAATGCATGTACAAAACTCTGGTGTTTCATGGATTCGCCCCGAGATTTTTTGCGAAGAGGCTTACTATGCCTTCATAAACGCGCACACAAAAAATTATGAAGTTCTGAGAACTCGCTGATGTTGGAACTCTGGTGTTTCATGACTTCGAAGCGAGATTTTTTGCGAAGAATCTTATTATCCCTTCATAAACGTGTACTCAAAAACTTATGAAGTTCTGAGAACTCGCTGATATTAAAACTCTGGTGTTTCATGGGTTCGCTCCGAGATTTTTTGCAAAGAGCCTTATCATCTCTTCATAAACGCGTACACAAAAAATTATGACCTAACCGTTGACCACTTAACCTTCCGCCGATTTGGCTGAAATTCAATAGCGAAGAAGGTATTGACCTAAGGTATATGTATGCCAAGTTTGAAGTGAATGCGATGATTATAACGGAAGTTATCGTGTCTCCAGACAGACACAGATAGACAGACAGACACCATGTTAAAATTATTAACTTTCGCCTATAGCGTTCCGCTGTCGAAAGTTAATAATACATTTGTGTAGTATACGTTAATTAACCAAGTTATTTACATACAAATTTAATGGTTAATATTAACCCTGTAATGTTCTTTGATACAATATAAAATACTGTGCAAGTCAAATTTCTTTAAAGAATTGGGGCTACTGTGATCATAATTGACTTTTTGTAAGTTAATTGACTTAATCATAATCTTCGAGAATATATTTTTAAAAAGGAAATAAAATAACCTTCTTTCATGTAGCTGGAGCAGCAGAATTCATATCTTAAAATTAAACAACTTTTAGAAAACTAATTAAACATGCATTTCACACTCGCATTTTAATTTATAATGTAAACCAGTAGACTGTAATAAAGATAAATTTTCTAAAAACATAAGTTATTGTGCTATATTTAACTTTAACTTCAAAAAGTTTGTTGTAAGGTGTCGTCTTACATTGGAGCACAAAGTAAAAAAATTAGTAAATTAAAAAAAAGAAATATTATTGCTTTTAGCTAAAAGCAAATCATTAAAAATAATGTTATTTTGTTTATTTCAAGTAGAAGTTGGTAATTTTATTTTTGTGCATAGTGTGATAAAAACGTACAAGAAAGCATATACAATATTTTCTCTATGTTTTATTTACTCTATGGTGTAGGGAGTCTAATAATCCATGTAAATTGTGCTTAAAATAAGTTATATTAAAAATTTATGAGAAACGTTTAAACTTGTAAATAAGAAAGGTATATATACATAGAATTGTCCAGACTTCTAAAAAGTCCTTACTTATTACTTGTTATACATTCTTTTATACCTCTAGAGCATTGATTCCCAAAGTGGTCCAGGTGGACCCCCAGGGGTCCACGGGAGACTCGACGGGGGTCTATGTTGGCGTGACAAAAAAATGGGGGTTCAGAATTCGTAATTTATCTGGTTTAGATAGTGAAGAACTAAAATGTTGGCTTGACTTCACCTATCAATGTAGGCAGATAATATATTAAGAAATTTTTTAAGGAAAAATCGATTCCATTCACAAACGTTATTTCGGTGGCAACAGATGGAGCTCCTGCCATGGCCGGGCGATGTCATGGATTTATAAGCCATCTTAAAAGAATTATACCAGAGGTAACTGCAATTCACTGTGTCATCCACCGACAACACCTAGTAGCGAAAAATTTGAGTGCTAAATTGACCAATCTTCAATTTGTGATTAATGCAGTTAACAAAATAAGGGAAGCGAATACGCGTTTATTTGCACAATTGTGCGATGAAAATGATGAAGACTTCAACGATTGCTCTTACATACTGAAGTACGCTGGTTGTCGAAAGGTGCATGTTTAACAGATTTTCTCACTTTTGAATCAGTTTTAGAGTTTCTGGAAAGTAAAGATCCAGATTTAAAAGAAAACCTGATCAATTTGAAAGCAGACATCGCGTATTTGACAGATTTGTTCAAAAATTTAATGACATTAACTTACAATTACAACGGGTCAGCCTCAATTTAATAAAACAAAGGTGTAATTTCAGCTTTTCTTGAAAATTGAAATTTATGAAGCAAAATATTAGTCGGCGCGAATTTTCCCAGTTTTCAAACTTGTCACAGGTAGAATGCCTTGATGAGGATATTCACATACGTTCAACATTTAATTGCCCTGCATGATGACTTTAAAATAGATTTGAAGATATTCTGACGATGGAAATACCACCATGGATCATAAATCCACTTGATGAAACGGAAGTGGAGAATGTGATATTACAAGAGGAGCTACTCGAGCTTAGCACTAATGAGGAACTGAAGGTGAAATTTAAAGAGGGTATCAAACATTTTGGCTGCAGGCAGAAATACCCGAAAAATATCCTGGACTGTGGGGATTGCGAGAAAGCTTTTGATAGCGTTTCCCTCGTCATATCTTGTCGAGAAAGTTTTAGTGTCGTTACAAACCTTTTAACAAAAAAGGAGCAGATTGAATATCACAGAACGGGAGATTTGCGGTTATTCCTAACAAAACTGAAGCCAAATATTGATAATTTGCTGTCAATCCATCAAGTACATCCCTCCCATTAAAATTATGACTATTTTGTGATTGTCATTGTAGAAGTTACGTTACGTTATTAATATTTTATTTTAATTATATTACACTGTTATCATATTACAATGTAATATGATAACAATAATAATTAATAGTGTAATCCACGTCTCTGCTCCATACAGCAATACGCTGAAGACATAACATCTCAGTAGTCTTAATTTAATGGGTAAAGATAATTCATGGCACTTGAATAGTTTGGCCATTTTACGAACGCTGCTCCCTTTTCAATTCTACACTTTATTTCCAGTGAGTGGTCCCAGTTTTCATCGATTGTTGTCCCAAGGTAAGTATATTTTCGCACACGTTCGATCCTGTTGTTGTCAATCGTTAATCCGGTGTCAACAATGTGATTTTTGTAATTATCATATATTTGGTCTTTTTGGTATTTAGGGTCAGTCCGAACGCTTGCTAATTCTGTAATTCTGTTCATAATTCGTTGGAGACTGGTGATGTCGTTTGTAAACACTATCGTGTCATCCGCATATCTAAAATTATTTAATATTTCTCCGTTGACTCTGATTCCATCATCTATGCTGCCCAGAGCTTGCTGAAAGATGTGTTCCGAATACACGTTGAACAGAAGAGGAGAAAGTACGCATCCTTGCCTGAGACCGCGTTTTATCTTGATGTCTTCTGATATCATATTGCCAGTTTGCACTGCTGCTTTTTGATTCCAATAAAGGTTGCTTATTATTCTTATGTCTCGATTATCAAGGCCTATTTCTTGAAGTATGTCTATTAGTTTATTATGTTGGACTTTATCGAAGGCTTTTGATAATCGATGAAGCAAGCATATATGTCATGATTTACATCTCTGGCTCTTTGAAATAGAACTTGTAGGCTAAAAATAGCTTCATGAGTTCCCAAGGCATTGCGGAATCCGAACTGTTCTCTACTTATTTGTGCTTCACACGTTGTAAAAATTCTGCGGTGTATAATTTTAGAAATAATTTTAGGAGGTGACTCATAAGGCTGATGGTGCGGTAATCTTCGCAATATTTAGCATTTGGTTTTTTGGGGATTGTCACAAATGTTGATCTTAACCACGGTTCAGGGATTTTTCCGGTGGTATAGATAATGTTAAAAATTTTTGCTAGCCATTCTACACTCGCTTCGTCCATCATTTTTAAAAATTCGGTATGTATATGATCAGGACCTGGAGCCTTTCCGATTTTAACTGTTTTATGCATTTTTCCACTTCGTCGGTGGTGATGGGTAAGGGCTCTACTTCTGGATATTCTTGAGGTTCATCTGATCTATCAACGTCTTCGAAAAGGTCTTCAACATATTTCTGCCAGGCAGAAATTTTTGCGTCTGGTTCTATAATTATTTTTCCGTCCTTGTTGAGTAGCCTTGTTGTATTGTTTACTTTGTAGATTCCTGCAGCTTCTTTTACTTTTTTATACATGTTAAATGCATCCTGTTTTTGTTCTAATTGTTCAATTTCTTTGCATTGTGTTGTTAGCCATGTTTCTTTAGCCATCCTTATTTTGTATTTTATTAATTTCTGGATTTCTTTGTATCTGGTGTCGTTATTTTTGCTTTTCTTCTTTTCATCCATTAATTGTAGGATTTCGTCAGTCATCCACTTTTTTTCTTTCGGTTTTGTACTGTCAGATACTTATCTCCGATTTTGTCAAAGGATGTTGTCATGTCTCGAAGTGTTTCTTCTATGGTTTGGTTTTTGTTTATACTCTGTTCACATGCTACACCTAGTTCTTGTGTCATATTCCCACGCGTTTGCGGGCTATCACTTATTTTCCTAAGGTCCCATTTCTTTTTACAATTTTTCTCAAGCATTTCTTTAGTTTTAATCTGAATTTTCCTACTAATAAGCAATGGTCTGATGCAATGTCCGCTCCAGGGTATGTTTTGGCGGCTAAACAGCTATTGCGATAACGTTTGTTTATTAGAAGAAAGTCGATTTGGTTTCGTACTCTCTTCTCTTTGGGTTTGTCGGGGTTGGTGGAGGCGGTCCATGTGTAGAGTCTTCTTGGTGGTAGCTTATATAATGTATTAAGGATAACAAAGTCTTCTTCTTTTACGAACATTTTAAGTCGCTCTCTCCGCTCATTTCGTACTCCCAGTCCGTATTCACCGATATGCTCTCCGCTTCTACCTTGGCCTATTTTAGCGTTTAAATCCCCATAATAAGAGTTAGTTCTTACTTTTTTAGTTGGTTCAATGTATTTTTAAGAGATTCGTAGAACTCTTCTATTTTGTCTTCCTCCGCTTCGGCTGTTGGGGCATAGACCTGTATTATATTTATGTTTATGGGATTTCCACTTAGTTGGACAAGTATTAGTCTCTCTAATACAGGTATGAAGTTAGTAACATATTTTTGAAGTTTGCTTGATAGTATCAATCCGACACCATTTATAAATTGACCTTTTTCGTTTCCTGAATAGTATACTTGGTGTTCGTCTATTAAGTATTGGCCATTGTTTGGCCATCTCATCTCGTTTACCCCCATTATGTCCAGTTGAAGGCTTTTGATTTCAGCTACTGCGTTATTAATTTTTCCTTGTTGGGCCATCGTACGGACATTCCAAGTTCCAATTTTGATTGGACTCTTTGACAATTTTAGCCTTTGTTGGTCTTGTGATTACTTGTTATACATTCTTTTATACCTCTAGAGCGTCGAATGTTCTATCTATGTTTTGTGTGCTTTTATATCCATCACAATCCTTTTCACTTATACCATTATTTTCTTTTTTTACACTATATACATATGTATGTAATGTATATTTTATTCTCACTTTCTTCTCATCATTTTTCTTAGTCTTTCCACTTTCACACCCCAGTTCTATTATTGACTAGGAATTCTGTCTGCTTCCATCCTTTATGTGTTACATCCATTTAATTCCTATTTTTATGCTTCTATACATTAAAATGAAAAGCCTTATGTAGAGAGTAATGTCGTATACCTGTCCGTTTGTCCGTCCTTTTATTTTTCAACTTTTAGTTAAGGCAGCTTCCGAGCTGGAGACAGGTTTCTATTTCTGTCATTTTTGACATCTGTTATTTCTGACATCTATCAAGCTTTATAATTTTTGATTTGTGATAGAGACATGATGTTTTCAGTATTCAACTAAGGACCATAAATGCCAAAAATCCGTCTGATCGGAAAATCTCGAGACCGGTTTGACTGGAAGTGGCCGCAAATTTGTGTCTATGTATAGAAGCCCGAGACATCTGTGGAACCGCAGTTCCACGTCGGTACTTGTTGTCTTTGTTACTACTGTTTCTTGTTTTAGTCTCTCCTCTAATAAATTTGGTACTTAATATATTTATGTGGTTTTTATTGTCGATTTGTGCTTGCCCATCATTGTTAAGTTCTTTGCATCCTACATTAGAGTCGAGAGGTACACCGCTTTGTGTATTCTCAATTTTATTTTACTGCTTATTTCTCTTTTTCTGAATACGGCGTTCCTTATCATAGAACATATCTGCTTTCTTTTATAAATTCCTTCTTGTATTTTTTTGTCTATTTTTTGCCTCTTGTTATCATTGTTTTAAGATACCTTTTTTAAGATCCTGTTGTCAATTTTAATTCTTCTATTCACGTTTTCTTATTGCCTATTTTTACCACTTTACTTTTACTTATATTTATTTGTAACCCTATCTGCTCTAGTTTCTCTTTCTGTTTATTTATCGCGTTTTACAATTTTGTTTTATTTTTTGTGACCAATGCTGTGTTACATGCATATATCAATTATTGTATGAATACTGACTGCATTTGCCTGTTACCAACTATTGTCTTTGTTGTGCACTCACTGCACTTCTTCATAACTTTGCTTATGGGTATAATAAGCAACAGCGAACTTAAACTTTTTCGCTTTTTGTTGTACTTGTCAGATATTATTCCATGTATGCTTTCTTGTGTCCTCCTTTCTTGTTTGAAAACTACTTGTTCGTTCTTTAATATTCAGTCGCCTTCTGATCTTACTTTCTTTTCTATAATTATTGTGTACATTTTAGTGCAGATAATATTATACACAAACCCTGTAATTTTTATATTAATTGGTACTTACTTTTCTATGTAACAATATTATTATGTTCTGTTCCCATTCTTTTGAAATTTTTCATTTTGCTATGCTTTATTATATACTACTATTTCTTTTATTTATTCTTTTATTTGTTTTCCACCAATCGTTATTAATTCCGAAATTATTACCTTTTTGTCAACTGCTTTTCTATTCTTTAAACTTTTGTTATTCCAGTAAACATATTTTTTTTTGTTATCCATATCGTGTACATTTCCTGTGTCCTTAGTTCTCTATTCTATTTCCGTTAGCAGATCATCCTAAAAGTTCTCTTCATTTCTTATTTTGTTTTAGTTTATCCGTTATTAGTCCTTTATATTCTTTTGATGTTCTGGGTTATCTGTTTTTTTCAAAATTAATCTTTTGACCATTATTACTACTTTTTTTCTGGTTTTCTAAAAATAAAATTTGCTATCAAATGTTTATGGTTTGTGTATAACTCTGTTTTCAGGCATATCTTTACATCTTTTGTTTGTGTTTTGCTTATCCCTAGTATTTGTATATCATATTTTATTATTTTTTTTACTATTTTATGTCCTTTATCATCTAGTGCTTTTATGTTCCATGTTACTATTTTGCCCTTATCCGTAGCCCTATCCATTGCTTTCGATACTATTTTCTTTTTATTTTACCACTCCGAATGGGGAGTTTTCTAAATAAAATATGTGAGAATTGATTGATTTCTTTTGTTCTGCGTAGATGTCAAAGGAGTAAAGTTGAATGGAATGACTTTTTTGATTGGCTGACTTTACTTTTTGACACCCACTCACAGCACAATCAATTAATTAATTAACCAATAACTCAGCCGCAACGCAAATTTATATAGTTAGATCTAATCTTTACATTTTTTTCGAGTTTTTGGGAATATGGTAGAAATGTAGCTGCAGGGGGTCCACCGGAACCAGCCAAACTTTCAAAGTGGTCTGTGAGAAAAAAAAGTTTGGGAGCCTCTGCTCTAGAGCGTCGAATGTTCTATGTTTTTGTGTGCTTTTATATCTATCACAATCCTTTTCACTTATACCTCGAAAAAAAATTGAAGCTCAGGATTTTTAATATACCGGGTGTTCATAAAATGTTTCGGGAAATTTATATTACCGGGTAGATCAAACCGAGACGAACGAAAAATTACAATGAAATTTTTTAATCCTAGGTCAAATAAATAAGTTATAGCCGATTAAAAATTCATTAAACGGACCAATCACAGCGCGCTCGGAGAGCTACCGGGCCGACTGCTGGAGGACGGGGGGGGAGCGCTTAGCCGCTAGGAGGGAGCACGCAGGCGATAATGGGGAAGGCCGTGCGACCGAGCTCCCACGGTTACCTTCAGTGACGTAGCAAAATTTTAAGTACGAGTCAATTATTGTCTTGTACTATTTATTTTAATTAGCTTTCGAGTGTTGGACTCACGCCTCGTCCTTTTTTAAAGTAACAAGTTCCAGGACGAGAGCAGCGCAGGGCCGAGAGGATGGACACGGTATAATATATATAATAATAGGATAAGGAAAGTCGTGTGTTCACACCAGATTTTTCTTAGTGTTTTCACTTTCACACCTCAGTTCTATTATTGACTGGAAATTCTGTCTGCTTCCATCCTTTATGTGTTACAGCCATTTAATTCTTATTTTTATGCTTCTATATATTAAAATGAAAAGCCTTATGTAGAGAGTAATGTCGTATGTCTGTCCGTTTGTCCGTCCTTGATTTTTCAACTTTTGGTCAAGGCAGCTTCCGAGCTGGAGACAAGTTTCTATTTCTGTCATTTTTGACATCTGTTATTTCTGACATCTATCAAGCCTTATAATTTTTGATTTGTGATAGAGACATGATGTTTTCAGTATTCAACTAAGGACCATAAGTCGAGTCAACATGCCAAAAATCAGTTTGATCGGAAAATCTCGAGACCGGTTTGACCGGAAGTGGCCGCAAATTTTTGTTTATGTATAGAAGCCCCGGACATCTATGGAACCGGAGTTCCACGTCGGTACTTGTTGTCTTTGTTGCTACTATTTCTTGTTTTAGCCTCTGCTCTAATAAATTTTGTACTTAATATATTAGTGTGGTTTTTATTGTCGATTTGTGCTTGCCCATCATTGTTAAGCTCTCTGCACCCTACATTAGAGTCGAGAGGTACACCGCTTTGTGTATTCTCAATTTTATTTTACTGCTTATTTCTCTTTTTCTGAATACGGCGTTCCTTATCATAGAACATATCTGCTTTCTTTTATAAATTCATTCTTGTATTTTTTGTCTATTTTTTACCTTTTGTTATCATTGTTTTAAGATACCTTTTTTAAGATCCTGTTGTCAATTTTAGTTCTTCTATTCACGTTTTCCTATTGCCTATTTTTACCACTTTACTTTTGCTTATGTTTATTTGTAACCTTGTCTGCTCGAGTTTCTCTTTCCGTTTATTTATCGCGTTTTACAATTTTGTTTTATTTCTTACTGACTGCATTTGCCTGTTACCAACTATTGTCTTTGTTGTGCGCTTACTGCACTTCTTCATAACTTTGCTTATGGGTATAATAAACAACAGCGAACAAACTTTTTCGCTTTTTGTTGTACTTGTCAGATATTATTCCATGTATGCTTTCTTGTGTCCTCCTTTCTGGTTTGAAAACTACTTGTTCGTTCTTTAATATTCAGTCGACTTCTGATCTTACTTTCTTTTCTATAATTATTGGGTACATTTTAGTGCAGATAATATTATACACAAACCCTGTAATTTTTATATTAATTGGTACTTACTTTTCTATGTAACAATATTATGTTCTGTTCCCATTAATTTGAAATTTTTTATTTTGCTATGCTTTGTTATATACTACTATTTCTTTTATTTATTCTTTTATTTGTTTTCCACCAATCGTTATTAATTCCGAAATTATTACCTTTTTGTCAACTGCTTTTCTATTCTTTAAACTTTTGTTATTCCAGTCAACATATTTTTTTTTGTTATCCATATCGTGTAGATTTCCTGTTTCCTTAGTTCTCTATTCTATTTCCGTTAGCAGATCATCCTAAAAGTTCTCTTCATTTCTTATTTTGTTTTAGTTTATTCGTTATTAGTCCTTTATATTCTTTTGATGTTCTGGGTTATTTGTTTTTTTTCAAAATTAACCTTTTGACCATTATTACTACTTTTTTTCTGGTTTTCTAAAAATAAAATTTGCTATCAAATGTTTATGGTTTGTGTATAACTCTGTTTTCCTGCATATCTTTACATATTTTGTTTCAATTTTGCTTATCCCTAGTATTTGTATATCATATTTTATTATTTTTTTTACTATTTTATGTCCTTTATCATCTAGTGCTTTTATGTTCCATGTTACTATTTTGCCCTTATCCGTAGCCCTATCCATTGCTTTCGTCGTCATTGTGGTTTTTACCTTTTTCCTTAATTATTTTTTTTATTCTGGAGTTATCTGTCTTTACTTGCTCTACTACTTACAGACTATCTTTCAAATCGTACCCTTTCTTCTCTATGTATATCTTTGGTTTGACACTTTTTTCTCATGGACTTTTCAGTGTTTTTTGAGATATTTTTTAATTTTACATTCTTATTAAATGTGTAAATGTTTTTAAAATTGAAACTGATTTAATGTTTAGTTGCATAAGTAATTTATCAGTCATACCGTATACGTTTATGCTACCAATATTTGGTTTTGCAACCTATGTATAGATTATTGGTCATTTTTATTATATAAATATCTATTTTGTTACTCCTAAAGAAAGTATTAGATTTATTCAATATTCGGAGTATAATCATCAAGATAACATTGAAATCATTGGTAGAAATATGTGAACATACGAGGGCAGTTTGATAAGTCAGTGACCTTTTGAATTTCCTACGTAGTAAAAATTTTGAGTAAGTTGCGTTATTTAGTTTGTGTTTGACAGCCACTGAAAGCAGACAAGCTCGTGAATTTCGACAAAAATGGAAAAAAGTGAATAACTGATTAACTAAAATTAGACAGTGTCTTTTTTTTTTGGAGGTATGGTACTCACATATTATGTTTTGTCTCTTCCTTTTAGGTTATCATTCTACAAATGACAATAAAAACATTCTTCAATTTACTCTTATTGTTGTTATCGGACCCAGCTTTTAAGCTGAAGACCGGCTTTACTTTTGCCATTTTTGTTGTTTGTCATGCTTCTATTTCCTTTATCTGTTACGCCTTATAATTTTTACTTTCCTTGTCCTATAATAAGGAAAGTAATGTAATCGGCAGAAATTTGACCTATCCAAAAAATTTGGTTTGGGCCGTTGAGAACCGTAAGAGCTAAAGACTTGAAATTTGGCATGCAAGTTACTTGTAGGTAGCGGATGCAGTGCGAAACATTTGGTAAAAATCGGTCTAAAAGCGGTCGCGAATGTAAACGGTTGAAGATACAAAAAATTCATGAGAATAAAAATAATTTGTTATCATGAGATAAACATGAATTTAAAGTAAAAGTTGGTAAAATAGGAACTCGAAAAAAAATTGAAGACTAGAATCGAACCTGCGACATATTGGTCAGCGTCCGCGGTCATATTCGACTGAGCCATAAGTTAGACGTGAAGCTAATGGGAAAATAATAATGTTGCGTACCTACACATTAAATAAGTTCCAAATTTAGTAGTTTTTTGATAGAACTTACCGTTCGCGAGATTTTAACAATTTTGAGGAGATAATGGCTAACTTTTTGCTGTTTTGCCATAATTACCCAAATAATAGGATAAGGAAAGTGATGTGATGTTTACATCAGATTTTTTTTTTGATCTGTGATAGATAGAGACATAACGTTTTCAGTATTCAGTTGCGGACTATAAGTCAGCTCCAGACGCCAAAAATCAGCCTGATCGGAAAATCTCGAGACCGGTTTGATTGAAAGTGGCCGCAAGTTTTCGGTTCCGGACGCTAAATTTTTGCCTCTATTCACTTTCATTTGAATATAATTCACTGTTATTCGTTTTAATAAAATTTTGCTAAACCTTATAGTTTAGTTTTATATATAGGGTTCGCTCTGCTTTGTCTGTAAAGCAAATTTTGCTTGTTTTTGAAATTCATCATTATCTATTTTAATACTAGAAATTGCTAAAAGCTAAATCACAAATGCAAAATAAAATAATAATTACATTTCAAACTATAATAACAAGCAAGTTTAAGGAAATACTTTTGGTTTGAATGCTAGGTTAAAACTTTCAAATATAATCAACAAAGAGTTAAAGGGTGTATAAGCTCTGAAAGGGCGCAGAAAGACTCTTTCTGAAGTGAGATAAACGAGGTTTCTAAATTAATAAAATAATATTTTTTCCTATTCCGCTCTTTACCATAATCTTCAGTTGAGGCTTATGTGGAGAGAAGTTACTGTACTAGTGCTAATAATTTGTTTCTCCGAAGAGGAGTAGTTAAGGCGTGCTCGCGTGTGGGTAATTATTAACTAATAAACTTGCCCATTAATTTATTCAACGTTTTCATTGTTATACTTTGTCATAGTTTTTGGTCAAAGTTCTGCGAGCACGTTTGATTGCATTACAGTTCGAGCACTAATTCTTCGCCGTATTTCTTACAATTAGGTAGTTTGGAATGTACCACAGGACATCAAATAGTATTTTTAATAATGTATTTTAAAAACGTAGAATTTTAAGATTTATATTACTGTTTGTGCCCCATAGTCGTATCCTGCATGTTCACAGAAGTTTCATGATAATGTGATAGTTGTAAGACAATAATTTATTTTCAAGTGATAACCGCTGCAAATTATCCAGCTTATTTTTCTAAATTTTATGGCAAATTACTTACCTTTTGTAAATAATTGGTTCTTAGAGGTTAAGCGTCTCTCCATACACATATATCTCAAGGTATTTTGGAACATTTGTTTGTTTCAAGTAATAGCCACAGCGAGACAAATATCTTTGTAATGTAAATGTTACATGAATTAACTTAGATTCCTTTGCTTTAATTTTTTATTTTGTTAATCAGGTTTGCGATTTATTCGAGTTTTGTAGAAGATATTGTTATGTAGTAACAATGTTTCTATGTATTGCTAGTACTGCAGAATCATTTAAGTACGTAGCAACTGTGACATTGTTCTTTCTTGGCAAACCCATACTATATAGAAGGTATAAAACAGGACCTAAGATACTTACTTGTGTTACTCCATAATTTATCAGTGCTAATCTAGTGTGTCCTGACATATTACGAGGAAGTATTAGTTTGGTAAATAGGAGTTAAGAATAATAGTAAAACTGTATGAAACAATATTCTTAAGTTTAAACAAATACCCTTCGCGTCAAACTTTGTAGGAAGCTCGACTAATGTTAATAAATATCACTATGTAATGTATTATTATTTTTCGAATATGTCGGTTTGATGCCGATTTCTAAAATCAAACTAGTGAGTAGAAAGTTTTTTTTTCATATTACTTTTATCCGACGCTCGAAAGAGCATGAAGGATTAGAGAAAAAGAAGAAGAAGACTTTTATATAGGCTACCAGTCTGTTTCTAAACATATAGTCAAACGGTGTTATGAGCGACCAAGTCTCGATTAGGAATTAGTTTGTTGTTATGAATCACTTGGGTTTTTCAAGGTTTTATTGACATTATTATTTATGATACTTATTAAAGATAAGTTGTACAGTTTTAAATCTTATAGTTGTAAGTTATTGTAAGATTATTAGAAAATAGCTCAAATCTTGGTGCCTTTTCAAGGTTGACGTTTTGTAAGGTATTTGTTTAACTTCTCCAAGCTTGAGGATTTTTCATTGTGTAGTTTATTTGATATGGTTCATATTTTGGATTTTTTTGTTTATGCTTGTAGTATTTATATTATATTGTTGGAAAATATTCGTTAAATAGTTTGTAAATGTTGTGGATTTTTGTTAGCTTATCTACCATTGTTGTCTTTGATTAATGGAACGTGTACCTGAGATTTCTTTAGTTCCTGTGTGGCTTTCTATAGTAAAATCTGTTATTTCTAATGATGACAGATTACTGAGGTATTCCTGTATTGATCACATTTTACATCCTGCATTATGCCATTTTTGGGGCTTTTTCTTTTTATAAAATTTTTATTTTATTGTAATAGGTCAATTATCTTTGAGGGTAGTACAGATACAATTGAGTATTGCGCATCCCTATATTATTTTAGTGAGTTACTTATTGCTAGGTTAATATCTTCAAAAGTTTTCAACGATGGATTCAGATTAATTGCCCTCTCTATTGTTATTTGTATACCTACAAATCCTTGTTCTTGCTATAGAGTGTTGATTGTTTTTCTTTTACTAAGATGTACAAATATAATGTGATTAAACTTGGTTAATGATCAGATGATCAGATGATTAGAGAAAAAAGATTATACTTTGAGATTTATTACATTAAATTCTCTTGTAATTTCAATATACTATATAAGTCACGAATTTTTAGAATTTTTTAATTCTTGTTGGAGTTAATTTGCTTGCTCTTAATAGCTAATAGTAATTTGCTTTTTAGTGTTGTTACTCGTGCATCCCAGTATTTATGTTTGTATTCCTGTTTTTTTCGATAATATATTTATTTCCTAAGGTATTGAAATCATGTTTGTAATCTTTCTTTTTGTTGTTGTATTTTGACGGCAAGTAGATAGTTGATACTTTGAAATTCTCTGTTTTCTTTTGGAGACATGGCAAATGTTCTACATTGGCGACTTGTGATGTTTAATAGCTTTGTGAATGATTATTGCTGTTTCCCCGTGTGTATACCATTGGGGTTATAGTAGTATATATTCGGGTCTAGGACGTTTCTACGCCGCCGGTTCTTCGCCGCCAGTTCATCACCGTCGTTTTTACGTCGAGACGGTTCTACGCCAGCCGGTTCGACGCCAGCCGGTTCTACGCCGACTGATTTTAATTTATTTTTTGCATTAATGTTACGATTGCTTAATTTGTAAAACAAGAATAAGAAATAATAAATAAAACTTGCAATGCAAATAAAACCAAGAACTTTATCACTACAATTTTAAATTAAAGGAATACGTAATATACATACGAAAGGAAATAGAAAAAATAAGATTATTGAGTCATTTGGTAATTGTGTGCTAGGCCACGTAAATAATCTAGAGGTTCCCTGTTTCCTTAATCTAAGACAATTCTTCGAATACGTTCATCAGCGTCACGGTATTTTTCAACTTCGCCGATGGTAAATGTCCGGCGATGAGTTGCTCAAAATAAGCGTTTCGTCTTTTCTGTACTTTTCGCAATGCATCTATAAATTTCTAAATAATTGTGTGATGCATACCTAATTCACAACGCAATTGACCTCTGAATGATTATTGGTGCGATCTTCTCCATCTATTGTTCTCTGGTATAAATTTCATATTGTTGGATGAAACATTAGCTCGTAATGCAAATTCAGCATAATTGTCGTACTGCCGAATAACACCAATCTGAGCTAAATGCTTCCTCATATTTTATGACCAATGAAAGAAGCAATCTTTTACATTTACTTAGGGAAAGTAATCTTTTATGGCACTAAAAGCTGCATATTTATAATCACAAATGATAGACGCTGGACTTAAATTTGGCACTAGTGTTTTAATTGGTTCAAACATACTTGTATATGTAATACGCTACTTGTTAGGTAACAAAGCATACAATATAGGATGGACTCCTCCACATATTGTTGCCATAACAATATAAATTAGGGAAAATAGACTCGGTGCTATTGCGAAGGTACCATAGCGTATCATGTATTGGCATTATATAAATGCTGCAACCAGCTCTCTCTTTCAAAAATTAAAATTCTATTTGCTCCCTCTCCAACGTCGCTTAGTAAAACATTTTTCCTATTCCTAGTTGAGGCACATACAGCTTATATGTATTTGGCAACACTAGATCGTTTAGATCTGAGGATCAGCGAGTGCAGCATTAATGTGATTCCGTTTTCGCCTGATTACTGTTCTTAAGACTGTATTATTTGGAATCGCAGCTAAAACAACTTAAGGCACGTCGATTACACACTGATTTATAACTACACTTGCGTCCTCTATAGTTTTTTTCTGCACGACGTTTGATTTGGGTAATAACAGTTGCTACTTCTACAGCTACTGCCGAGGAAGGGTGAGAATGATTGTTGATTTCGTTGAGCACTTCTCCAGTCTTCGTGTAAATTCTTCCTTTACAGCGATCCACTTTCTTGCACTGCCAAAATAGTAAACTAGTGTCACTTTTACTAACTTTGTCGAAAACGTACAAATATCCGTTATAGGAACACTTCTCTTTTCCCCTCTTGCTGAGAACTGCTGGTTCCATTATTAAGATCACTGGTTAACTGATTCACGTAACAATTATTTTCTAGCAAATACACTTAAAGTGATGTGTTAACGGCTTCTACACCATATTTATACCAAATACTATTAAACAGTTCTTAGAATTTTAATGTGTGCTAATGGGTCTGTGTAAACTTTCTATGAGCGGATTAAAATTTCTGATTATCTCCTTTGTGTCCCGGATTGTTTCAGATTACCCATTTCTTTTTGAAAATTTGTGGTGTAGACACGGCCGGCGTAGAAACGGCCAGTGTAGAACCGTCCTGGCGTAGAAGCAGCGGCGATGAACTGGCGGCGAAGAACCGGCAGCGAAGAACCGGCGGCGTAGAAACGTCCCATTCCCTGTATATTCTATATCTTGCTACTTATAAATGACTTCTTAGGTTGAAGTGGATTTTTAATGCACATTTATAATTTGGATTTGCAGAAATTGCTTCATTTCTTGTGTGTGTTAGCTTAAGATTGGTATTCTATATTGCTATTTCTATTGGTTAAGCCATTATGACAATTAGTTAACTACCGTTGAGAGAAGGTCCTATTTGACTAATGAGTTTTCTAACATATTTTTTAATTTTGTATTATTGCTATATTGTTGTTGTGTTTGGGTTTGTTTCATTAAATTTGTTTATTTATTGAAAGTTATGTTGCATACGTTAAGTTAGGTTGTATGTATTAAATTGTAATTGGTGCCGGTTCAGTCCTTAGTTGTAGATAAATAATGGTTTCTATTACAACTAACACACTGCACTTTTTGTTTTTTATTTTCCTAACATAATTTGTTGTTAAGTGTTGACCAATGCATTTCACGCAGAGCTTTGTAACAAAAGTTTTTAGTATAGCCATATCGTTGGTGACATATACATTGCGGTATATTTCGTTTTGCATGTGGTGCTTCAAATGCCGAAGAAGTTTATTAGTAGTTTTATTTTATGATTTTCTTATTGTCGCCCGTTTTAAGTCTGCAAAAAATATGAGAGACCGTATAATAATATTTTATTTTTAGATGCTCCACACGTTTGTAACTTCTAGGTTTTAAATGGTGTGTTTAATTCTTCTACAACTGGCAGAGCAGCGACAATTTTTAATACAACTTGAAAAATGTTATCTTGTTTAGCTTTATAGGTGTTATGTGTATTGTTTTGTATTTTAACAATAATAATTTGTGGAGGTTTTTTAATGACTTTTCGATCATAAGTAGGTGATGTTTGAGGTAGTGCTGATTTTTGTAAAGCATTTACAGCGGCATGTAATGTTAACGGGAGGTCGACTCTGGGATCATCTTGCACTCAATCTTTGCTTTCCAAACATTTTTTGTTAAAGACATGTCTACTCGATAATCTTTTTTAAAAAATGATTGGTGTGTTATATTTTATGTTTCTTGGGTTAACGCGGAATTTATTGTTAACTTTCTGCTCGGAATCAGCGCTTATTACATCTCTCGTGTAACTTCCAACTAAATACGCCAACAAACCCACCATTAGGTTAATAAGCACCGTTATGCCAGCTGGTGAGCTTATATGGAAATCCTTCAAGGTCGTGTATATTCAGAATAAATGACTGAATAACATCTATTTTCTGTGTTTGAATATTATAGGTAAAGAATCAGTTCTAGAATTTTTTTGACAAAGATGGTACTGGCATATTTAATGAAATACAAAGTTTCACAAACAACTTTAATTAATTGTAAAAACAATAAGAACGTAGTCAAAAATACTACTGGTAGGCAAAACGTTAAAACTTTTCAAATGATTGTAAATTTTCTGTTGAAAACCATTAAGAAACGGTAAATTTTATAAATTAGCCATTTTATATTAATCTAATTATAATTAAATGTAGATATTATAAATACTTATAGTTATATCTTCGCACTTATTTAATGGATAGGTACACTCCTATTTAGGAGTGCGAAGTTTTATCTAAATTCACGAACAAGGGTGGTATGGAGGGTAAAAAACAAAAAATATAATAAAAAGTGTGATATGAGAACACTTGGAGTAGGTTGTATTTCTATGAAATTTACCTAACGGTTTACATAAAGCGGAATCAGAGTAGATCGAAAAGAATAAAAGAAAATTGTGTCTTTTCAGAGCATTAATTTGGTTATTTTGTAGCTGCACACGCACACAGTTTTAAATTGCCTTTTATAAATACTACTAAGTTTATTTCTTGCTACTACTGCCTATATAATTATTTCACGATTGTGCTTTTCAAACCGTCACTTAAATAAAAAATTGCTGTTATTAGAAGATACGTCGATGCTTAGATAATTTATTATTACTATATGCTGCCGGTATATATCAGTATGGTACAGTTCTTAGGCGATAGGTACTTAAAAAACATGTCGGTTAACATACTGAGACTGTTTACATTATTTACTTTAGTGAATCTCAATAATATGTGTTTGTTGAGTTATCCATCACCATGTACGTTAAAGGTTGTTGAAATGTTATTTATACAGGACGAAACCATATGCTTTATAATTGAAAGTAACGAATCTTCTTTAATTCCTATAAATTTTAGCAACCCAATGATAATTGTAAATATTGATAAAAATATTAGTTTAACCTCACCATGTTTCGATGCGTATGTAGTATTTACGAGCAATTATGCCTCGCTAAATGCAACGTTAATGACATTAAAAAATACGGTGGTTTGGGATAAAAGTCGATCTCCAAGAGGGAAGTACTTAATAGTAGCATCTTCAGTTGATGACGTACCACAACTGTTTCAAGTATTATGGAAATTAAACATAATAGATGCTATTATAGTCAGCAATACCAAAGAAAATACAATTGTCTGTCATGTGTACTTGTCAAATCCATTTTTGGACGAAAACAAGTGCGGTAAAACCGTAAATGTAATTGTCAGCAGAAAGTGCCACGCTAAGGGCATTTCATTTAAATCTGAAATAAAAAAATTAACTAATTGCCCTGTTATGATTGTAGCTGTCCATATAGCCACGTACAACTTCAAAACTGCGCCTGCAATGGCAGTTGCATGGGAAATTACTAAATTAATGTGCGACATTTTAAATACAACTATATCCAACAAAGCCGTCCTTAATGAAAGCGATACTCTTATGAATAGCGATGATGGTATAATGCTTGGTTATTCCTTAATAAAAGCAGCGACACTTTTAGAAGATTATGATCTTACAGAAGAATTTTATAATGATAGGCTCGTTTGGGCTATACCACAAGCCAGGAAAATGTATGGCCTTCGAATTACTCATATTTATGATGAAAAACTATGGTTAACCATGTTTATATGTTCAACATTGGTGATATTTGTATGGTGGATAATTTCTATAATTGCAGTAAAGCCAAGAAATGTTAATACTTTTTGGAAAAGTTTTATAGTCATAACTGCATTTTCATTATCTAATTCTGAGCGTCCTAATTATAACGCCAAAGCCTTAAAAATTGTGGCAATATTTTATTCCATATATTGCTTGCAAATACTTACAGCGTTTCAAGCTAACTTATACAATATAGTGACGCATGCGTTTGATCAACAGGATATTAATACAATAGAAGATCTAGCAAATTCACCGCTGGGTGTGGTGATAGCTGGAGCAGCGGCAAGTATAAATTTTAGTGCAATATATGAAGCTTCGCTGTACAATAAACTGAAGGAGAAGTTTATTCACGAAAAAAGCCTCAACATAACTAACAATTTGCGCAATGTTGTTATGTTTCGTAACAGCAGCCTCATGATGGGCAAGTTTATTACATTAGTGGCTTTGAATGATGGAATAGTAGTCGATTTATTGGATGCACAAATTGGTGGATTGCAACTTGTCATGTATGCAAAAAGGGGGCATTACATCATACCAGTTATTAACAAACTTTTAAGGAGAATGTACGAAAACGGTATTAGCAATAAAGTAGTGCGAGATGGTCTGAGGGTAAATCGCGACAAGGAAGGCAGTGCATTTTTAGTCTTAGGAATAAATCACGTGTTTAGTATTTTTACTTGTTGGGCAGCAGGGTTGTTTGTGGCTCTTCTGGTGTTTTTTACAGAAGTGTTGCATTATCATAAAATTCAAACATAAATTACTGCAAATTTTTATTTATTGTAATGTATAGTGTGTAGTTTATAATATAAAGGCACGTATAGAAAATGTAAAAACTAAAATAAAAAATCTAAAAAAATTTAATTACCAAAAAAGCACATTAAAAGCTTTAGATTAGAAGGTTGACAATTTTTGTTAAGGATAGAGATATAGAGAGTTTTGACCCAAGCGTTTGTAATAGTTGTGATATCATTTTTCCTTTTTTTTCAATTATCATTCGTGTTTATTAAAAAACACCTTGATAATTACACCAGAGTTTGATTTATAATTACATGGTAGTAGAAAGATGTCACACCTATTAAGTCATAGAATTCCCTGTAATTCTAATTACTGATGTATTATATTAAAATTAAAAAAGTCTTGATTTTGTTAGATTTTTTAGCTGTTTTTGTTATCTGAACTAACTGAATTTGAATCATATTTTTTGCATTACATGTGGTTGGATTAAATAAAAAGATGAAAAATTTTGCTGTATTTGTGAGTTGAATATGCGAATTATAGATTCGTTTTTTTTATTACTGTTTTGACTTTATTATTAGGTGAAATTCTTTATTGGTGTATCGTAAACTGGGGTGAGATTGACCCAAGCCTGGTAACTTTAGCCCAACTCCTGAAAATGTTTGTTTTTGGTGGTGCTTTTCAGCAGATACCTTTATTTAATCAGTCTTGGTGGCAAACGGTAGGTGCAGGAATATTTACAAGTAATCGTTATTTAGATTAGTTCGTATTTCAACTAAGACCTACAGCGCCACTTAAGCAAATATTTGTTTTGAGGCGAGAAACGTGCACTGCCAATTTTTATGTTCACAGATGACTGACTTTTTAAATTAACAGTAAGTGAATTTTTCCATACTTATATGTCTATACAACATGTAAATAATGTGGAAAGTTGAAATTCTTCCATCTTATTTGATCTTTTGGAAGTTTTATGAGTTGGTATGACTTTGGCTCATGATTTGGGGTCATAATGACCCAACCTCACTTTCTTTGTTATCTTTCACAATAAGGCTCGTCACGTTTCCAAATGCTTTCTTTTTAAATTCTAGCAAAAGTGGAATTTCTTTGTAGTTATGCCACGGAATTACTAAAAAAAGTTGGGCTCGCATTCTTACAAGAACGTATTAAGTTTAGGCAACTTACTCAACGAGTTACAAAATTGCGATATCAACAATTAAGAATAAGATGAAACATTTGCAAAACAAGCCGGTGAATGACTCTTGCGTGTTCATTGTCGAAGTAGGAGCTGGGTTTGTTCAACATCTGATCAAATTGCCGGAATATAGATTTTCAGTTGTCGCTTTAGGTTTTCGAATGATGGCTAAGTAGTATCTCGATAAAAGAGATACGAGTGGCTGCAGAATTTCTTAAAAAGGCATCCGGTTCTTTTAATCGTGTTTGATAATTAAGCACAGTTAACTGTAACTCAATGAACAAAACAGAAAATAAAAAAAAACAGAGCTGTGTAAACTACATATTTGGCAAAACGGAATTAATAACAAAGTAACAATTAAGCAAACAAAGAAATTGAGAAAAAACAAAAAAAAATAATTATGATTAAATAACTTCAAATATGGTGGGCGGCAGGTCAGTTGTGCACTCTCCAGACTGCGGGAAAAAGCTGATGTTGGGAACAAATGCACGACGGAACAACTAAAACGAGACTTACAGCAAGGAATGGTCTCTGGTAGCCTGGACGGCGTATTTCGGCGTGCTCTTCGTTGGCGGCTTCAACCCGGAGGTGGGTTTTCCTTGGCTAAATGTACTGGGGCACCACGGACGGGGCGGAACGTACAAAAGGCAGCGACAGCGTGCAAGCACAGCGCAATAGAGCACCTGGTCGACTGGCCGGCGGCTTCGTCGCTCACGATGGTTCGAATCAGAATGCCGGGCGGCGGTAAAGATCCTGTTTAGTCGTGACTAGGGTGGGTAGCGGACAATCAAGGTTACAGGTAGAGATGGGATTCGGGAGAAGGGGGTTTCGAGCACCAAACAAATCGCAATCAGTGCTAATATTAAGAAAGTGCGTGCTAATGTTGGTGAAGCTTAACTTAACGAGTACATGGACAACTTTAGTGTCGTTCTGACAAATGTTCCATTGCTTTGTATTTGGAACTATGATGAAATCAATCTTAGCGGTGATCCTACCATTTGAAAGAAAACTTGCAAGCGAGGCACATATTTGCAACTTTAGTAAGAGCTCTATTTCATTGATGTTCTGCGGGACCGCTGATAGCAAGTGTCTTCCACAGTATATTGCCTATAAGGCCGATTATATGTGGACGACATGGACTGAAAACGGAAATTTCTTAGTTACTTAAAGGTATCATTTAAGGTATACCAGATTGTAACTTTCTTTTAGAAACACAACTGTTATACTTTGTAAACAGTGCCTTAACTAAAACGTTGGGGGTTCAGGTGCATGCTTTTGCTTTTCGCCCCTCCTCTCTCTCGTTTTTTCTTTTTCATTTTACGAACTCTGTGTCAAAATTATTCACTTTACTCGTTTTTTTAAAAAAGAAAGTTAAATATACACACATACATACATATGTAATTAATGCTTGCACACGCGCACACACACACAGACACATGATTTCTGTTGGATGAGCCATTGTTTGCTTATAATTTGGAAATAATTTTTTTAGTTTAATTTATTCTTTGCCTTAGTTTTATTTTGATATTTGAACAATCACAACTATTATGCAATTTGATTAATAATAGCGGGTCAAAACAATTTAGCGACTTATCCACTTGAGCATAAAACCGTCAACGAACGTTAATTAGCAACAATCGCAGTTTTTAAATTATTTATAACTATTTATTACTATTGATTACCAGTGGAAGACCTGTATTTCCAGAAATACGAAAGAAAATCGTAGAATCATTTAATACTGGGGACAATCCTCGTATACATTTGCCAAATGTATTTATTTTGCTATCTGCCGTTTGAGATGTGCTACTAAAATATAAAAAACCTAGTAAATTTACTGTAGACAAAAATCTGAGCAATCAAAGAAGCTTTCTGAGAGAGATTCGAGTATTTTAAATTGAACTTTTAAAACTGAAAGACGTTCTTCTGCTGTGGAAATAACTTTAGTAGTATGAAAAGCTATAGGAAATAATATATCAATCACTACTTGCGGAAAAATGCTAAAGCAATTAGCCTACAAGTTTTACAAAGGAAGACGTATGCATATAAATTAACGTAACTATTGTAATTAACTTTGTTATTTACTTATACGAAAGAAAAATTATTATTGACAACAAAACAAAAAATTGTTTAAAATTCGACATTAGAATAGTGAACATTAATAGTATGGGTTGAATCAAAGACTAAGTAACTAAAGTAAGTTGGCAGTTTCAAGCCTAGAAAAAAAGAGGATTAGTGAGCGGAGTTAGCAACCTACCTATCATAAAGCAAATCATTCTAGTAGAACTACGCATATGATGATATATGATGAAGTCATGAATAAGAAATAAACGAATGACAGTAAAGACTTAGGAGCGGAAGCATGGAATGTTAATTTATGGTACAATAATCGCTAAAAATAATCATAGAGATTGCTGAAAAGAAAATAAATGTATGCGGTATCTTTGTCGCAAGAAGAAAGGTAAGGGCACACAACTCATACAGAATTACATTTTGGTTTATAGTGAACAACAAAGAAAAACATACATGAGAGTGCGGGAGTGAGGATGCTTCTGTATGTAAAGTTTTAAAGTTATATATATATATATATATATATATATATATATATATATATATATATATATATATATATATATAAAAAAATCTTTACTATTTTTCGATCCAATGCGTAATTAGAGAGATAATGGCAATTCAAGTTTTAATAAATTGACCAATCACAGCGCGCGACCTCACTCCCGCGACCAAGCACTCCCCTTCGGCCTCGCGCCGTTCGCTTCCATGCTTTACCACGCGCTGTGATTGATCAATTTATTAAAACTTGAATTGCCATTATCTCTCTAATTACGCATTGGATCGACAAATGGTACGAATTTTTTTGTTCGTCTCGTCGAGCTCTATCCGGTGGTATAATTTTCCTCAAACATTTTTGGAACACCCTGTATATGCAACTGATTAAAGATACCAGTCTATAACGCATTTTAGATATGATAACACTAAATTCGCCTAATATAGGTAGTGACTATTCATTTGTTTTATGCAAAATTTAATTGAAACTTGTTGGACGACGACAAACCAACCTTAAAGAGATAAAAATTTTAACATAGAATTGCTAAATAGAAATAAAAGGTAACCCAATAATTAATAAAGATAGTATAAAAAAGCACATACAAAAGTAATCACTAACATTGTAAAAGTATAAAGCATAAATCAGCAGATAATGACAAAGGCTAGACAGAGTTAGAATCAAAGATGTAATAGATGAGTTACGTAATGAATATACTCCGATTGGTAAGAAGAAGAAAGGAATGGAATATGAGATACAAAGTAGCTGGAAAAACTCTAATTATATTTTTGAGTAAAATTTAGCATATCTAAAAACAAGACAACTTAAGGAAGAATACTGAGATAATTTTATAAAGAACATGGCGAAGGGTAGAAAAAGATATATTAATAAATAGGGAAGTTGAAGTTGCGATATAGTAAAAATAAATGCTGTGGGTCCAGAAAAATTTATATAATACTCTACAAATTTATATAATAAAGAAACGACTAAAACTAGAATAACACCAAATAAAGAAAAATCTGATGGTGTATCAATGAAATATATTTAAAAAATCATCAAAACACTGAAAAACATTAAATTACCGAGTCAGAATGGAATAAATAATAAGCTGTTTAAAATATGGAGGTCAAAAATTAAATGAAGATCTCTAATAATGATTTAATGTAATAATTATAGAAGCAAAAGTGCTAACAAATTGGAAAGTATTTACAATAATCTAATACGAAGAGAAAAGGAAGAATAACTTGGAAAACTATCGAGGGGTAACGCTTTTAAATGCAACGCAGAAGCTATCGACTAAGAGAAAAATAATAGAACACTTTAAGAACTTCCAATATTTGGGAGTAAATGTAACTAGTAAGTAGTAACTAGTATGTAACACATTCGACGCAGTAAAATAATAAATTACAAAAGATGTACAAGTCTTTTTTTTTATAGATGTAAATAATGATAGTAAGATAAAAATCTATACTATGGTTAGAATCTATAAAGAAAAAACTTCTGCCGACATTAGAATGTATAAACCACCGTAATGAAAAAACGAGGCTATACAGAGTTAGAATCAAAGATGTAATAGATGAGTAACATAATGAATATACTCCGATTGGTAAGAAGAAGAAGGGAATGGAATTAACACGTAAATAGAGCCAAATGCAAGAGACTCATTAAAATAGCATAAGATAATAAACCACAAGGCAAAAGGAGGCAGGAGAGACTACAAAAGAAATTAGAAATTTGAACTTTAACATCGAAAAAAGAATGAAAATTTGAGACTTGCCCTAGAATCGCAAATACGTCATTTGATCTCCTGAAAAAACGTACCCTAATGATGGTTTAAAAAGGTACTACAAAGTATTGAGTTTCTTTAATGATTTGTGAACATATGACCGCCCAAGGATTGAAACTGTAAATACTTCAAACTATTAATATAAGAATTATTAATCAAAAAAGAGGAAAATATATAATCAGTTTTATAGAATTATAACAACACTTTTAATTTCAAAATATTGAGTATTTTTTAATTTTTCAGTTTAAATTAAAACTGTGCTATATATCGTTTAGTTTAGTAAGTGTAATATATAAGTTTTAATGTTTAAAGACTAAAGTTTCATTTTCAAAAATCGTAAATAATACAGTTAAGCAAATATTTTTGACGCAGGGCTCAGTATTACTTTAGCCAAAATATATTTGTACTATAAAAAAATTATAATTAGAAGTGGTTTATTCAGTGTTTTTTTTTGTGGCACTATGGATGAAGACTAAATTTTAGAAGACGCATATGCTGTGACTTTTGGCTCACTATGATTTTTTTTGATGAGTTGTTGAGCTTCTGCTCTTTCGAATGCCGCTTATTCTGCAATTTTATCAAGTCTGCCAAGGCTGTTTTTTAGTTGTGATAATTGATTCTTATGCAATTTTTAACACCGATTTTGAAAATGATCTTTATTTATTATTATCACTTCAAGATTTTTGAAATATCGCAAATTTCAAAATTGTGAAAATTTTATACTGTAAAATAGACATGAAAAGTTTTTTTTTTATAATGAATAAATATATATTCACTTTTTGGCTTAAACTACGGATTTTTATAGCAACACAATTGACCTTTTAGGTTTTTTAATGAAAATTGATATAAATGAAACTAATTTTATATTTTATTACATTTTGTATTATTTGAAACCATTTCCCTACCCTTATTTTTCTCTAAATGCCCCTTAGGGAATCTACAAGATTGTTTGGATTAAAGTTAGCGAGACGATGGGAGAGTATGAGTTAACACGTGTCGGACATTTTGTCCATTTAAAAGTGTTACGAAAACGTGGAATTCGTTCTCGATAAAATTAAATACGTCAATTACATGCGGCGATCTCAAAATAATATCGATGCTCCTAGGACACCAAGGAGAATACACAAAATGTCCTTGTTTTTGTATGAATGAGATGGCAGATACAGAAAAAATCGTTGCATAAGGAAAGATTGGCCAAAAAGTGTTTTATTAGAACCTGGAACCAAAAATGTGCTTCAAAAAGGACTCATAGATCTAAATAAAAATTCTCTTCCACCTATTCATATCTAGTTACAATCGATGAAGCAATTGGCCAAAGCCTTTGTAAAAGAAAGTAAATGTTTGAAATGCACCTGCGGCAAAATTATAGCCGTATTAATCGCAAAACTAAAAGAGGGCGTCTTTACTGGTTCCAACATGCCACAAAAGTACAAAAATATAGGCTGTTCCATGAGTTTGAAGGTTCACTTCCAAAATTCATATTTGGACTATTTTCCTGAAAATCTGGGTGCCATTAGAAAAAAAATGGGTGAGAGATTTCATCAGGTGATCAAGGAAATGAAAAGGAGGTATCAAAGAAAACGAACTACTACGACGATGGCTGATTATTGCTGAATGAACTTCATAGAGAACATAAAATAAAAACCGCGAAATAGAAAGAAACTTCGACACTTGGAATAAAATTATAAGTATTTTACATAATACATTCGTCATTAAGGGTAGGTAAAGGGGAATAGTGGTTTACAAAGGCACGACATAAAAATTAATTAAATAAATAAAAATAAAATAATTTAAAAATTCACTAAAATAGAAATTTAAGTTAATTTTGTAGCAAATTTTATTAGAAATTAAGAGATTAACAATACTTCCTGCCCTCACCTTTAGACTACTCACCTGTTTAGCTATAGGAATGCATACTATAAGCCAAAAAAATAAATAAAACAACAGAAAAAACGTTTTAAGTCTATTTTCAAGTCTCATCGCAATTTTTAGATTTTTTTACAAATTTTGAAATTTGCAACTAGCAAAAAATCTTGGCATGAAGGAAAAAATGAAGGACATTATATGATTCATTGCTAAAAAATACATAGGAATCAATTTTCAAAAGTTGAAAACATGATAGAATCCAAATTTTGCAGGTTGTGTTATTAGTAACCATGCTAAAAAAGTGTTTGGGATTTTCTCAAGTTGCCAAAAAGTTTTTTTCAAATTTGTACTTGCTATAAGTTATGTCATTGTAATGCGATAATAATCCATCAACATGTAAACAAATGTCTTATTAAATAAAAGTTGACGTACAACTGTATCTTGGTTTTATTTTTTGTATTTTAAAGTATACACATTTTAAAAAAGAGTGCTAAATACAATAATTAGAGCAATAGAGAATCTGTAAAAAAATACACAGAATTAGATGAAAATAAAGCAAGAAAAATTGAATCTACTTAAAATATCAGGCGTAAGACTAGGGAGCATACTAAGCCTATTATTTTTTTCACTAGGTCTAGATTAGGCAGTGAAAGAAGCAAAATAATAAAATAAATTTTACGAAGTGGGTTGTTAGAAAATAAGACAAATTAAGGTAATCAAATTGTGTTATGCAGACGACATGGTTATCACAGTGAAGGATGAAAAAACGTTGAAGTATACAGAGGAGTATTAGAGAAATTTAATATAAAAATAAACAAGAAAAAGACAAACACTATGACAGCAGCAAAAGAACTACAAAAAATGCGATATACTAGGAAAATAAAAAACTAGATCAAGAACAAAAATTTAAATATATAGGACTAGTAATTATAGATAGTAGCCCCAGCCCGGATGAGCTGTTGAGATGTGTGATTGCGGTGCAGATGGACCCAGACTCAGTTGCTGGAGCTATCTGATGCCTAGCGGGTGGCCTACTTAGTCACTAAAAATAATTGGATATCTGCGTTTACTTCTAACAAGGGATATTAATGGCGATCGCTTAAGGCGCGCTGCGACTACTGAGTAGAAAAGGTATATGTACATGTAAAAGCCTCAATCTCTCAGAAGACAAAAAATAGACAAAGAAGAAAGAAAATACCAAAGGGAGTACAGTAAGAGTTTCAATTTTCAAGAAAGTATAAAAACGAGATACTTAAGAAAAAATCAACCATGGAAATAAAATGAATAAAATTAGAAATGTAATATATAGAGAGAAAATAAAAGTAAACCCAATAGAGAGAGAACAAATAGGAAAATATCAACTGAAATGTTAAGGGTATATAAAAATAAAGATATTCACAATTGCTCAACACCCAAAAGAGTAGATAGGTCAATGATTATATTTATGTTATGTTGTTTTTAGATTTTTTAGACCAAATACATTTTATATATACTTCACAACAGATAAAAACACTGGTTTTATTTAATTATATATATAAAAAAAATTATAAGTGCTGCTGCTGCTGTCACACAGGTCAAAGTTCAACTATAAAGGTCAAAATTGTTCGTGCCTTTCCGTGCCGACCCGAACGCCTCCGAATGACAAATTCTGGCTTGGCGGCAGGCGCGGCCGAGGTATTATATTTCCGGAACCGTAGGCGATAGAAAATTTTCGTTTGAGAGCGGGTAATAAAGCACTCGTTTAAATAAAAAAAATGAAAAAGTGTTTAGTCTAGAAAGTCTATAAACAACATAACATAAATATAATCATTGACCTATTTAAATTATATAATTATATATAAATATATATATAAATAAATAAATATATATATATATATATATATATATATATATATATATATAAAATTGGAATAATGTATCGATAATTAATAATTTTAATCTTAACATTTTATTTATATTTATAAATATTTTGAGTTTATGGTAAAAACATTCAGATTTATTTATGTTAATAACTAATAATGGGAAAACTTGCCAAAGCCCAGCGAGCAATGGAAAGGCAAATGCTAAATATAAAGTTGAAAGATAGAATAAGAAATGAGAGTATAAGGGAAAAAACAAAAGTAATAGACGTCAAGAGATATGTAGTATCATTGAAATGGAGATGGGCAGGCCACACCATGAGGCAAAAAGATGAACGATGGAACAAGGTAATACAGGAATGGAGACCATGGACGGGCAGAAGGAGTGTGGGCCGCCCACAAACCAGATGGAAAGATGACATAAAATTAATAGCAGGATTAACATGGATAAGGACAGCTCAAGACAGAGACAAATGGAGATTTAAAGGGGAGGCCTATGTCCAACATTGGATAGATACAAGCTGATAAAGAAGAATAACTAATAAATACATATTTGATTTTAATTAAAATATTTAAGTGATTTTAAGTGTTTAAAAATAATCTTATCTCAAATTATTAATACAATATTATTGTTGGCAAGCAACAATTATATGTTAGTTAACGGCAGTAACCTGCTTGTAGTTATTTAGTAGTAAAAATAATTGAAATCTAAATTTTGCATGATATGTATCAACTTAAATTAATAAATAGTGTTAGTTGTGCATGTTTACATGTCTGCCGAATATTCGTTTTATTTTAATTCGTGAAATTTAAAATTAACATGTATGAAATGCAGCGCCGTTATTTCTCTAGAGCTTTGTAACGGCACCTTTAGAAGGGCGAATTTAGAGAGCTTAACCATTCGGAGAGATGCACATTCTCCGTTGGGATGCGACTATGTAAAGAAGCCACTTCAGAATGGACCCGTGGTGAGTTCCACTATATTTGTTACTCACATAGCATATTAACGTGCACACTTCTGCACTATAAGATAACTTTATTGCATGCAGTTGTGTATGTTTGCATAATCTGTAAAATTAAGCTACCTTTAAAATATGGATTTTATAAACGGCAAGCACATAATATTATTTACAGGCTTTATAATACTAAAATTAGTAAATGTAAGAGATTTCAATGATAAATTTAAAATTATTAATGCTACATCTAACCGTTTTAAGCTTACTTAAAGAAAACAAACATATTTTTTGATATTCTTATTATTAACATTTTTTAGTTTTTGCTTTTATTCCACATAAATGATTGTGCTGTTTTCGTACGTTACTAAAGTAGTTTTTTATGACTAGTGGTCGACATAGGAGTATAAATATACAAATATATGGTTTTTTGAATTTGCCTTTCCCACTATAAAATTTTTTTTCAATTATATGTAACTCTCCCTTTTAATATTGCTTTTTCCATTTAGTAATCAATCACACATGGATTTGCAGTAAGAAATTGCTAAACAAACAATAAATTATGATTTTTATATAATTTAATTTTTTTTTTTGGTTTACTTTTCAAAAAAACTGTAGATAACAAATTGGTCCACTCTGTATTTCGTTTTGACAAATTCCCTAACCTAAAGGTAGAAAATTTGATAAAACAAACGTCATTTTGACGTTTCAAAACTTCCCTAACCTAAAGTGAGAAAATTTGACAAAACAAACGTCATTTTGACGTTTCAAAAGTTCCCTAACCTAAAGTGAGAAAATTTGACAAAACAAACGTCATTTTGACGTTTCAAAAGTTCCCTAACCTAAAGTGAGAAAATTTGACAAAACAAACGTCATTTTGACGTTTCAAATGTTGGTCTGACATTGCAGATGTCATTTTTAATTTTTTGTTGCCAACCGCATATAATTATGCATTAAAAAAATATTGGTTACCAATCATACAAAATTATAGACTTAAAAATTACTAATTAAAAATTTATATTATTATAATTTTGTCTTTTTTTTTGAAACAACTTATTATATATATTTACAAAGTTAAATTCGTATTATCGGTGAAGTCAAGGTGCATTTACAAAACGTTAATTGCTTCCCCGTAGATTTCGGCAGGCGACCGCCGCGGCAGGGCCTGAAGGGCCCAGGGCCCGCATCGTCCCGGGCCATCTGGAACTTGACTCGCGAATATTGACGGAACGAATAATCGTAGGAACGTGATTTTTGGCACACGAGTGCTTTAGTACCCGCTTTCAATTATGGAGCAAACAAAAATTTTTTTTATCTCTTCCGGTTCTTGTAATATAATACTTCGAATGCGCCTGCCGCCGACCTGGAATATGTCCCTCAGGGGCGTTCGGAGCCGCGCGGAAATACACGAACGATTTTTGCTATATATTTCGTGATGTCAACATAACGTCAACGCATATTTCATCAATGTGTCGAAGCGAGACGGAATTAGGTGACCCGCAAACAAAATTATCGCGGGCACCGTCGAATTTTCCCTTCTTTTGGCTGGACGGCGGCGTCCTCGGGAATGTCAAAATTAAAACGCGAATTTTGACCGAAGGAATAATCGCAGAATTATAATTTTCAGTATATGCGTGCATTAGGGTCGTCTTTCAATTTTAGAGCAAACGAAAATTTTTTATCGCTTCCGGTTCCGGAAATGCCAAATTTCGGCGCCCCCGTACGAGCTGCACGAAAATGTTTTGTACGAAGAAAGTGCCCTCTTTTAGGCTCCACAACTTGGTAAGGGAGCCGCCTTCGTATCTCTTGCCGTTTCGGAGATATAAGCGAAAACGTGATTTTTTCCAACTTTGGAGCCGTTTTTGGGCAGGAAGATGGCGAGCAAGGGCAAGGGTTGTTCAGGGTTTTTTGAAGCCACTTAATAGCTCTACAACTTGGCTTTTACGGCAAGTCGATATCTGCGAAAAAACGTTGTTTCTTTCAGCCCCGATAGCGTCCTTATATCAACATAAATGTTTTTTAAAATTTGGAGAGTGAAACTTTATTATGGGTTCTATAAACTCGCGAAGACTCCCAGAGAGTTCCTTATCTGTGAGCGGCTCCCAGAGAAAACAATTTCAGTGTGTTTTGGAACGCGTTTTGACACATCCAATATTATTGTGCTCGTACCGATAACGTCGTTTTAGTACAATTGAATCGAACTAAAGAACGACAAAAACCGCGTCCCGCTATCTCTTGCCGTTTCCGAGATATGAAAAAAAATTTTTAAACTTTGACCATTCTTTTCACCAGGAAGACGTCGAGATGGCTATGTCATACACTATGTTTATTTTCTTCAATATGGCCGAACTATCGATCCATGAGGGTGCGAGGGGGTGTAACTCATTTGTATATTTATACTCCTAATTATGATAAAACATTTTTTTTGTAAAAGTTAAATCAGAAATAAAGAGAGTATGAATGAAGAACGTTATATTTAAGTCTTTTTTTATGAAATTTGAGTAGTTTGTGTAAAAATAACTTGTTTGTACCTAAATATTTATTGTTGCACGTTTTTTTTTGTATTCCCACTAACAAAATTATCTGTTTTATTATTTAGTGGGTAAAAGAGAAATTGCTATTTTGCCTTCTTAAATTATTTTTCATAATTTATTTACATTTCCAGCATTATATTAGAGCGAACAGTTTTTAAATTATTCACAGAAAGACAATGTAATTAAAATTAAACAATTGTAAAATAATGAATTATTGTGTGCTGCTTTATTTTTTTTGCTACTGTTTCAATTACTGAATTGTATACGTGGATATATCATTATATTTGGTACAACATGTATGTCTTTTGGTACATTTTTGTCATAAATAATGTTTAAAGAATTTGTTTGCATTAGAGTTTTTCTGAAAAATGCAATTTCTGCTGTCATATCATAAAAGAAAGTGTATATAACCTTTTTCACGCTGTCTTATCGTTTCCTTTGAACCTTTTCCTTCAAAATGATTTGTGGTCCATGTAAAAGTTGAACTATCCATATTTCAATATAAAATTATCGAAGTACGTGTATACATACCTTTTATATTTATTTATTTAAGCTAAAGCAAATAGTCAGAGGAAAGATTAGAACCATTTTTTTTAAGAATTTGCGATTGACTATTTTTATCTACTAAAAGTGAAACAGTTCACACCCTAATTTTGTTAATATCGATGTGGTAGAACAGTAAGATCTACTTTTTACAAAAGCGGCGAAGTTAAATCAGCCGGCGATGATTCTCTTGAAACGAACTGGAGGTCCCTTCCCACATAAGGGTTTCATTTGATTTACGAGTAAACCTATTCCTAATTCTAAATCCTAAATTTGAGGGTAAGGGAGCATTTGTGCGGTTAGAGGGCAATTAAAACGTAAGCATGATAAAAATTTACAAAAAAATAAATGTAAAAGCAATTCCATTGTTATCAAAGATATTAAAAAAATAGTACAATGCATCTCTTTATCGTTGCGAAAAAATTGGGATAAACTTTTACAATAATATTTTATAAAATATTTAAATATATGAATTATATAAATTGTAAAAGAAACAATCAAAAGTGTTTTTTGCTATTAACATTAAAAAGAAAATCGTTTATAAACGAGAGATTTAATAAATGTAATATTTATTGTCTAATAGAAGTGTTTAAGAATTTTAGCAAAATGTTTCAGACGGAATTGCAGGCAAAGACATATGAAAGGAGTCAGCATTAATTACTTTCTAGAGACTTGTAAAATATGTTATTCTTACTTAAACTATCAATCATCTTTATATATATTTAGTAAAAACTGTACAAGATATAAGAAACACTGTAGGTATTCTTAGTTGTTTTTTCAAAGTAAGCATCTTGGAATTTGCTTTCACTGTTTATTCTAAAAAGTTATATGTTGGAACTGCACATAACTGTCTTACCGTATTGTCTCGAAGCTCGTTTACGGTGTGAAATCTTTTCCTTCCAAAGGTGATTTAAGTTAATGAACGATATTCTTTCTGCTATGGTGACAGTAGCTGCGGAACAAATTTTGCCGTGACACGTTTTGTGCTAAGATATTTGACAAATTTACACAAATTTTGGTTTTTGGAATCTGCAGCTCATCTTCTAGTTCATACACGTTAAAGTTATTATACCTTATACTTTTTTTTCATTGAGGCGTACTGACAGAAACCACAGTCTCAAGGGTTTATTGTGCCGGCTCACATGCACTTAACCAACTCAGTACTAGTACGTCACATGCAAACACGGGTCGAGTGAGACTCGAACTCTTGCCCATATGAGCGCTAGCTTTACTTTATACTTATTTAAAGCAACATTTTTTGTACAAAGATTTCCAGAAAATATGTATTTTTTAATTCAAAGGTAAGCTATAAGTAAATGATTAGAATGTTACGTATAAGAAGAGAAGCTGTCTCTATTAACAACAGTTTAGTAACAGATTAGGACGTTCAATAATAGTAGACATTTTTCCAGGGAACTCTAGTTGTATGGCATATCAAAATGCGCACCAAGTGTGCGATGATAAACTATACTGTCACGTAATGCCATCAGATAGCGTTGCTGCAACGTACATAAAAAAGTGTTACGTGCAGTTGTGGACGAAGTAAAAAACCATAAATGGAGGACAGCCATGGATGGGGAAATTTCTTTGGAGGGAGGGAGTAACTGCTTTGGACATTCATACGAGGTTTGTATTCGTTTTTGTAAATGCAGCGCCGAGTAGCAAAGCTGTGTTTTGTTAAATATTGCAGTCCAAATAAAAAATCAGTGGATACTTAGAAAATACACGGAAGTCATTTATCATCCAGAGTGTGTTTGACTTGACAATGGCAAACAAATAAATCACATTCTATGCAACAGATCTGTCTTGAAAAACTTTGCACATTATGATCCATGAGGACTTGAAAATGATGAAGTTCTGTACACAAAGGCGTGTGGAGGAACATTAGCAGATGTTGCAGCTGTACAGCTTGGATCCGGAAACAAGTAATTGTATATACTAAACGAATTATGGTTTTGTCACGGGATGCCGGGAAAGAAACGCCACCCTATGAAATAGCAGAACATTGCAAGCCATGTCGGAGATTGATTATTCTAAAACAAATAATGACTATTTTTTATAATTAAGGGCAGATTTTCTTGACGAATTCAAGAGCAATAATAATATGAGTTATCGATGTATTTAGAACTTTCGCCATCAAAAATGTTAGTCGTCCAAATTTTTCCTGCATTATTTGTAGCCCCTTGAAAGAGGCAGTGAGCAAGAAGTTTCCTTTAAACAATCAGCTTCAGTTGTGCATTCAGAACTGGCTTCATGGTACACCAAAAAAATGGTTTTCGGTAAGTTTACTGAAATTGTCGAGGCGACAGAAACATAATGTATAAACATTAGAAGAAAATAGACTCTAATGAAATGTATATCTACTTTTTTTAATACAAGTTTAGTAAGAAAATGCTATCTTAGATATATAAAATATTCACTACAATAATTACGAATAGATTTGAGCAAAAACTAGAGTTTTACCAACCAAAAAAATAGACTGGTTTTCGAAGCAAATAGAGTACGGTAGAATGTCTTCATACAGTGAGACAGGTTATAGAAAAATCTACGGAATATAACATAGAAGTATGGATGGCCTTCGTCGACTTCCGAAAGGCATAAAATATGGCTATAATAAAAGATATATAAGAAACCCACGATGACTATAAAAATATATGAGACAATAGATAGAATAAACGTCAAAAGAGGAGTTTTCCAAGGAGCGTAATCTCACTAAAATTATTCATCCTAGTACTCGAGGACATTCTTAAAAACTTAAAATGGGAGGATAAAGGATTAAAATTACAAGGAGAATACTTATATAATCTGAGGTTTGCTGATAATATTGTATTGTTTGCAAAGGATAAACAGGAGTTAATAGACATGATAGAAGAATTACAAGAAAAAGCTGCAAATGTAGAACTATACATGAACAACATAATTCACTACAAATGTACCAAATACAGACGAAATAATTTCGATTCATGGACAAACAATAAACAAGACGCAATAATAAATATATGTAGCAAACAAAATCAAAACATTTATTTTTATTATTAACAATTGTAAATTTACCATCTACTCTACATAGAGTATTAAGTAAATGTGATGACAATAAATAAGCAGTGTTAAGAGAAACCACTCAGCAGTGGCACTCTTACACTCTTCTATTGCTTTAGGTTCTCGGGTCGCAAGGCCAGGTTCTGTTTAGTCGTCTCACTGGGAGGACGTTGGTAGACAGTTGGTGGGCTAGTTCACTAGGATGATTACTAATTTTTTCTTGATAACTCTGAGTAAATCGGTAAATTTCTTCAGTAATAAAGGGAATGCTGAGCTCTTCATGCAGTGTCTGATTTGTTACATACCATGGTGCATTCACTATGGCACAAAGAGTTTTTGATTGAAATTGCTGAATCGTTTTAATACGCGTAGGTTTGGCACATCACCATAGCTGAATCCCGTACGTCCAAACGGGTTTCAGGATAGTTTTATAAAGCAGCAGCTTATTTGATATTGACAGTTTTGACTTTCTTCTTAATAACCAGTACATCTGGCGGAACTTCAGGTTTAATTGCGTTACGAGTTCTTTGCCATTTAGTTCGAGCGCGTCATTTTTCGGCAATTAGTTCTTTTATATAGAGTGGTATGTTATTTGTATGATGTACTTGCTTGTTTTCAATAGGTGTAGCTTTCCAGGCAGCTTCTTGAATGTGAGTAATGAAGTTCTGTACCACTTGATCTATGAAAATAAAAAAATGGAGATAGATAAGAGAATTAGATTAGGATGGGCAGCATATACAAAATTAAAGAACATACTAAACATGAATATACTAATGGCATTAAAAACAAAAGTTTACAACGAGTGCATACTTTCAGTTATTACATACGGTTCTAAGACCTGGGTTCTGACTAAAAAGATTAAGAACAAACTAAAAGTACACCAGAGGGCCTCAGAAACACAAAGAGATCACAAAACAAACTAATAGGTAAGAAAAAAACGAAAGCTATAGACATCGTAAAAAGAATCAACTTTTTAAAATGGCAATGGACAGGCCATGTAGTCAGGCACGCAGAAAAATGGAGCAGCTACATCACCAGATAGAGACCATGGGGAGCACGAAGAAGTGCTGGGAGACCCCAACAGCGCTAGTATAATGAGACTCAACTGGTATCAAGTTGCACAAAACAGAAATTCATGGACAAATATGAGAGTGGCCTATATCCAATGGATGGGAAGCTGAAGAATGCAGAACACTATTTTGGGTGCCCCAAATATTTATAATTCAGTTTATTGATACAGCATGTTTATTTACAAAGGTAACTGGGACTGTGCTGGCTTGGTTGAATTGCCCTCGTCAAGATGAAAGCCAGTTTTATAAGTGTTCAATTTGAGTTTGTAGGTTTCGATAGCTTTTCTTTACGGATTTATTGTCTATAGAATCGATTGATGCGTTGTTTGGAAATGTAGTTATTGTACTATTATATGTGGTAGGGTTATCGACTGCAAAGATAAAATAAAAAAAAATGAGTCAAACATTCTTTTGGGGTAGACCTAATTTAATAGGCTAGTATGAAAATGTTTCGAGGTTTGCTTAATTTGAAAATAGCAGTCGTTGAGGAAGGATTTTACTATAAGTTAGTAAGAAGCCGAAATAGTGAGCTTAGGTTTGTATAGAAGTTGGTCATTGATTAATCGTCTATTTAACTTGTTTAACTTTTGAAAATTATATTTATGATTGTATGGTTTTAGACATAATTTGTAGAAAACTTATTAAGTAATAACACGTTTCTTACTGTTTTATTTTAAAGTTAATTTAGTCTTTCATATAGAAGAAATGGAAATGAATTATCCAAATAAAAAGTGATACTTCTATTACTTTTCAACTTAACGTTTGATAAAATATTATTTTTAAATTTATAAATTGTTATATACTTGGTCCGCAGTTGTAACGCACTAGTTTGATGTACAGTACATAAGGTTTTTGAAATAATATTGCCGATATTGTCAGAGAACTTATCCGTTTTATTTTTAAAAACAGGGCATTGTCTCTTAAAACAGACTTCCTCGCATATATCGAATAAAATCATATCAATAATTTTTTCTGGTAGTTAAATTTTTGGACTATTAACAATATTTAATTTCACTTTGTTAAATAAATTATGTAGAAGTTATTTAAAGCATATATTTTATAAAAAAAACTTAAGAAAACTATGATCGACTTGTATAACAAAATTTATAAAAGTTTTGCAGCTATTAGTAAAAATATTTTTAAAACTTAATCACTTTTTAAATAGAAGAGTTTTGAATAGTGGAAAAAATGTTTGGAAAATGTATGAGATTTTAAGGTGTTATTGTTGAAGAAAAGTGAAGGTAATTACACTGTTTCTTGTATCTTGTACTATTTTTGATGAATATATGAATTTTTTTGTTAGTGAATTATAATTTTTTGTTTTGTTTAATTTAAATTGTGCCAATTTATAAAAAATGCAAAATTATTTTTACACAAGCTGATTTAAAAATAACATTTTAATGCGAATTAAAAGTAATCAATCGCAGTAATTTGTCAATTGACAAAAAATAAATGCAAATTGTATGAAAATTAGTTCTTTGTATTTTAAATCTGTAGTTGTGATTGGACAAAAAATGAATTATAAACGGAATAGTAAAGGTGTATACGAATAAAATTGTCGACTAAAAAAATAAATTTGTTGGGATTTTTCATTTTAATAAATTCAAATTTTATTTAAATATTTATTCTGTATTTTAAATGATTGTTCTAAGTGACAGAATTTGATGTAGGTATTTTTTTACTTAAATTCAAACTTTTAGAGGAAGATGTAACTAGAAAATTAACAAATGGTCAAGTATAGGTTGATTCCTGTATCATGACAACAATATGACCAACTCTTTTTGTTTGCAATACTAAGCAACAAGTAATATGGTGTTTGTTTCACACTAATTTATATTTTTTGGATCCCATATATTTTTATTCTCATGGATGAAGAAAAAGAAATTTTTCGATGTTAGAATGAAGGGCTACTTCGATGAGTACTATGTTATTGTCAAGTTTAATACATTGCATAAACATAATTCTGGTTATTTTTGAGTACTCGCTAGCGTATAGAAGCGGTAAATTCTCCTCTAAAGTATTTGTTTATAATGCACCCCTTATCTTATTTTTCGGTTGAGTCATTAAATAAAAATTAAGATTCCTATTGCTTCTAAAAAGCCATAGGTTTATTTACATAAATAATTACGAAACGGTAAAATTGCAGCACTTGTCTGTTAACTTCGTTTTGAAAAGAAATTACGATGCTATATTTCGTTTAATTATGGTAAATGGACGATAAACTCATTTATCTTCTAAAAATGACGTAACTTCCGGGGCACACTTAATGACACTGCAGCCTCAAGAGCTTGTTGTGCTTATTAACATGCAACTTAACCACTATAACTCTATATACATCTATAAATTAAGCCAGTGCGGTAGGTCCCGGACAGCTGAGCTTTTGCTGTTAGTCAGTCACCTACAGCGGCAACGCTACGCTTTGTTCAGTCAGCTAACCGACATTAAATTTTTTTTTGGCGTGCACTCACTATTACTACAGTCTAAAATGCAACTTAAATACTACGACGTCACATACATCGGTGAGTTTCCAGCGAGACTCAAACTCGCCTGCGTATTGAGTTTCCGGACAGAAGAGTCATTCTGTCACAACGATGGTCTACCGATGTTAGTTGGTGTCTAGCGTTGTTGTTTATCTGTTTAGTTTACGCTTCGTCTATAGTTCAAAGTAAGCTATACGAATAAATTACACATAGTAGTGTAATCAGCTAGGTTGTTGCTTAAAAGTAATAAATAAACACAAAAGGGGCTGACCGGTAAATTTGGATGAGCGTCTTTTCAAAAAAGTCCTTGAGTTTTGTTAACATATAAATAAAGAGCAAGTATTCTTTATTCAAATAAGCGTTCCAACATTTAGTTGTCGGGATCTGTAGCAGCAAAAATAGCATTGGAATGCAAAACCTGACTTTCCAAGTTTATGAGCAAAAATTGAGCTGTACAATAATCACAAATTTCTTGTGAAATTACACTACTCACCAAGTTAATGTTTAAAATTATTATAGGTATAATGATAATGTATTAGGTGTGTAAAGCTTTGAATGAAATGATGCAAAAATTAATAAAATTGTTTTTAATTATAGCTGATTAAGTACTCGGATCATAGATATATATATATATAAAACTATTTGAATATATGCAAATTTTGTATAGAAATAATCCTTAAACATCCCAACTAAAAGGTTTATAAAACAAATATACAATTTTTACGTTTTTCAAAAAGGAAATCTTTATTAAAATCTATTAATTTTTATATGTGTGCAAGTTAATAATTAAAACAATGAAAGAGTTGACATATAATAACAATTGCAAATTCATTTGCAACTGCATACAAAATGTAGCAGAAAAACAATTGGACTTATTTTTCTTTAACCATAAATTTTATTTTTTTTACTTTATAAGGTTATCTCTTTTAAATTAGTTTTTTTTTAGGCACTTACACACCAATCAAAGCGTTTTTCTATAATTCGTAGCAGTTCCGTAAGATTGGAAGTTCTTTTAACTCGTTGATTACGCCTTTTTACATATTATCTAAAGTCCTTAAAAGACCATGACTCATCACATGTTATTATGCAACTAAAGAATTCTGACTTGCTCTTAAAGCAGTACAAAAGATCAAGAGACACATCCTTTGATTGTTTCTTGGTCAGCTATGAGGTTTTTTGGAATACGGGCATACATTTTTCTCATGCGCAATTTATGTATTAAAATCCGATGATCTGACATCACAAGAGTCCTTACTCTCCACGTATTGTGGTTCGTGTTTAAGGTTGAAACTTGTGCCCTGGATAAGAAATAGTTTTCTTAAGTCCTTTGGAAGTTTAGGAGCGAATTTGCAAAATTTTACACAAAGTAGCACAACGTTGTCATTTTTGTGACACATTTCACAAATACTAATTTTCTTCGGACACGTTTAACCGTCGTGTAGCAATTCTAACTAGTTATAGCTGCCGTGTGATATAGGGGCTAGTACCGTTGCTGGTAAGGGTACAGTGTTGTCAGTCTCATTATTTTTTTCACATACCTTCTATAAATCATTATAATCAATAGTATGTGTAAATTTGTATGATTGTATTATATAATTTTTCGACAGCAGTCTTGTTATTTACAAACCACATCTTATATATTGCAAAGAGAAATAAGATAAAACTACAATAAGTAAGCTTCCAGTAACTAAGCTGTGGGTTTGAATATTTCAAAAGCTTCAAAAGCACCAGATCACTTACTCAAGATAATAGTTGTTTCTATCGCTCTTTGACGCTAACGCAACGTTGTGAAAAAACGTTATGAGAATTATAAAAAGTTTTTGCTAAAAAGTATGTAATATTATAAATATAAACTGTTTTGTATTATGGCAAATTTGTTTGTTCTCCATTTATTAGGGAAAAAGAGACTTTAAAGAAACGTTAAAAATGTGATTCAAGCTTTAACCTGTAGATTAATTTTTGTGAAGTAGATTTAAGAGAAGATAACGAAAAAAAAACTTATGCTAGTATTTCTAATATTAAAACCTAGTTGATACATATATCTTATTACAGTAAACGATTGCTTTCGCAAAAATAAAGCTAACTTTTTGGCGAAAATTTTCAGTAAAAGAAATGTGTTAATAAGAAACGATTGCAGATTAAAACTGTAGATATTCAGTTGGTTTCATCATAACTATTGTTACAAAACGTTTTTTCTAAAAATACAAACATATCCTAATATTCTATTTTTACATAAATGGTTGTTAAATCAATGCATTGAATTGGGATAAACTAAAAAAAAGGAAATAAAACAATTGGCATTATTGTAGAGCTAAGCTAAAGTTTCTTCGTTTGCTTCTAAACGATGGAAAAACTTTTACTGCCTCATAAATTTATATTAAAAATATAATGAAATAAAATAAAAATCATCGTATACACTTGCATTTTATACAATCTAAAATGGTTACAAATTTTTATCTCACATAACTATAATGTAACTAAAAATGTAATAACCACCTTAACTTGCTTCTCAGCATGTAACACAATAGCTGTTTAAAATGTGTGCAGCATGCTTGTAATTGTCACGTACTTCGTTTTTCTACTGAGTTGAATGGTACAATTCAGAAAACTTTGGATGTAATGAACTTTCCCGTGCTTGCCCCTGATTGACTTCGGTAGTAAATTACTGAGAAGTTTAGAGAGCTAAACAATGTTGCTTCGTTTATTAGCTGAATTCAATGGACGTGTTTTAGGTGTTAAAATGTACATATCATCAAAATGCATGTAGCATTCATTATTAGGTTTTTTTGTAGCTTTGTCATTTAATTAAAGTTTTACAAAATGCTTCTTAAGAGAGGAATATTTTAGTAACGTACTCTTTTACATAGTAGCTCGTTTGTCTTAATAAATAAGGGTTGTCCACTTGTCTAGGTTAATATTGTTTCTAAATAGGTGTTTACATTTCAAACTTAATGCATTGGTGATTGACATTTAATAGCGTAAGGCAACATAATAAGCGTCCTATTCGTTTTATGTAAGTGCTGATAATGCTATGACATTAAGCTACATAGACACTTGATATTTTAAATTATAAATATTAATAACTAATATGAACAAAATTTTGCTTTTAATAAATATCTTTAACATTTTTATTTGATGAAATTTAAAAATGTTTGATTTTAGGTTCAAAACTTTCTTTTTAATAAAATTAATTAATTGTTAAAACTAAAAAGGCAACCAATTAATTAATTTATTTTGTAACTGACTTTATTCAAGAAATAATTGATCGGTGCTAGGATATAGAGGGATTGTGTATTATATAAAACCTGTGGTACACTGGATTTTTTACCCAAAACTAGCCTTTACTTATACTGCTTATGTTGCGGTGCAATTTTTTCTTTATTTTACACTTAGGACTGCCTTGCATTCCTGTTGTAGCTTTGATAACTAACATTGTTTTTAAGCATACTATTTTTTTTAAGAAGTCAACATTTACAAGAAAAAATACGTTTGTTTATCAATAATGCATTTTAGTTACTGGGATAATTACAACTCATCGGTGAAAATAGTAGAATTTCTGTTCCTAAATACGTCTGCTTTAATTCAGTCCGTAGATGAAGATTTCATTTATTGCTTTATTGAAATTTTAATCAGTAACGAAAAGAACTTAATAAAGTGCCTTATAAGTTTTGACTTGAAGATGCCTGTTATATGATGCTAGGAAGGAAGTATTTTTCATTAGATTACAAAAATGCTGGAATAATAACATCAAATTTAAAAACGCTTAAGCCGAGAAGTACCTAGAAGGATTATTTTCCTAAATATTGTAAACACACGATTGCTTCTCATTAGCAAAATAAATTAATAAACAATGTTTAAAACAGGAAACTCTGAAATAAATGTTAATAAAGTGTCGAATAAATGGATAGTAATATAAAATTAATGGAAATAAAAAGGTTTTTAATAAATAACTGTACTGATAATTTAAAACCTGACATAAAATACTGACGTTTTTTTTAAAATAAATATCTTATTTTAAGAAATATTTTTATTTTTTTTAATTGGATCTGCTTATTTACAATCTACTTAGTTCTAAGTAATAAGTAAATGTTACGTGATTTACGTGACATAAAGGGGTTCAGCAAATACCAGTTTCCCCATGATTTCACACTACACCTAGCTGGTTATATAAATTTGTCTTGTGGCCATTGTCTTTTCAGGTCTTCTGCTAACGGTTCGCTGATTGCTGAGCTGATCAATGAGATGATTTGCATGTTCTGGCAACTTGTTGATAAATTATTTCGAAATTTCTGGACTTCGTTAGCTACGTATGGTATCCCCAGATCGTTGTGTAGAGTTTCATTTGTAACATACCAGGAGCATTTGTTATTAATCCAAGGATCTTTGATTCGAATTTTTGTAGTATTTTGGTATGGAGGGCCTTTGCGCAGCTCCATAGTTGGATCTCAAATGTTCAAATACGTTTAATAATGATTTTATATAAGAGCAATTTGTTAGAGAAAGATAGTTGAGATCGTCTGCCGACTAGTCAGTTTATTTGTTTAATCTTTAGGTCCATTTGCTTCCTTTTGGCTTTGATATGTGCACTCCATGTTAGTTTCTGGTCCAGATGTAGCCCGAGATAGTTAATTTCGGTCTTCTGACATGAGCAGATTTATCACTATTTACTGCTAGTTGCCTTTTGGAAAACCAAAAATTGCAATCTAGGTGGGCTTGCAAATGAGCTGAGAGAATAGCCGTGTCATCAGCGAACATGGCCATTGAGGTATTGGTTGTAGTTGGTGTGTCAGGCGATGTTTATTCTTCAAAAAAAAATCACTATTTTAAGGAATACGTTTATAAAAGTGGTGGGGCTAGACAAAAATTTTGGAAACTATGTAATTACAATTTATGAATAATAAATTTTGTTTTATTTTCAAAAATGTAGTTACAGACGTTATATGTAAGCATATATATGTACCCTACCCAGTTTTATTTATGCCTTAAACTTCGTTAATTTTGTTCTTGCTTTAATTTTTTTATTGAGACTTTGGCAAAGCTTTTTTTAAAAGGTCTTATCATTAATATATATAAAAATATATAAAACCTTATATTCGAAAATAGTTAGTGGTTAAACATCTGAATCTGGGCGTGGGCAATCACTAGTATTTTTATTACAAGGACGTGTTTATCTAGTAACTTTTCAAAAGCGGACAATTTTTTAACAGCTAGTTCATCCTATTAAGTGAGAATTTGTATAGGACTAGATATATCATTATCTTGTCTGGAAAAGTTAGTACTACTTGTTAACTCTTGTTTAATGAAGCTTAAGAGAAACACTTGAACTTGATATTTTTCTTGGCTTTATAAGCTAGTGATTCGTTGTTCTCGGTTTTCTTAAGATAAGGTATCACTTGAATTTACGCAATAGTTGATTAAGTCCGCTAAGACATATGCAGTAATGATTCGTGCACCCTTATGAATTTACTTCAAAATCTTAGAATTTTTCTTAAGACTGGCCAGAAGTAAAAGGAAAGTTTTGAAAAATAAAGTTTAGGGTATAGCACGTATTTAATGTCCTTGATGGACCTTTTGAGTAAAACTTGATTCCTGATTTTTGAAATGATTGGTGACACATAAAACATTCAACTAGAGTCGAGTCTTATGTAGGCTCCGGTCGAAACAAACAAAGTGATAAGGATTGCAAACCCAAACCGAAAAGCGCTTTCCTAAAAGGACAACTAAAAAGGAGACATAAGCTGTGATACCCTCGATGACAAGATTTGCAGAAAATTGGAAAAGTTGAGTTAGAGATGAGAAGACCACGGAGCTCATAGATTTTGTACTATGTGTTCCTTAACGATTTTCGTTTTGTCAGAATTGCATCAAATCTTGATGTGGTCACGCTCACGTTCCAATAAATAAAATAATTATTTCACAAAATGTCTGCAATATGGAATTCTATTTTGTAGAGTAAAAATGCATTTATTAATTTTTTAAATTTTTGACAGTCTCTCATTACAAAATAGTTAAAGCGGGTATCTTCTCAATTAAAAAAAAATGGGTTATTACCTAAGGCTGTTAATTTGGCCATTAACTTAGATATACTCTCATTAAAAACATGCATAACTCCAATAAGTACAGTGAAGATTTTTTTTTGGAAGCCGCTTAGTATTGCTTGCAATTTTACAGCAATGAAGCTTTAATGAAAATCAAAGTAACGATAACATCGATAATATTGCCCATAATTACTCATGTGGCTTCTCCCTATGGTCAAGGTACATAAAGTGCCTCAAGGGCAATATCTTAGCATTAAAAAAAACAAATTTATTTTATTAATCACAATACAAACGATTATATTTTAAAACTTTTAACTATCGATTGTCTAAATCATTTCTTATCTTTTAAATTAAAGAAACTCTGATCTACAATTTCAGCAGATCTTAATAAAGTAAGTAAAAAGTGCCCCATTGAACGAAGTAGGTAATAATCTGATACAAAATCTGGCCTAAGTGCTGAATAAGGTAACAATTTGATGCCGTTAAGTTCATATATCTGTTACATGTTTTTTTTGTAGTATAGCTGAACTAAAATTAGATATCTATTATGGTTAAGTTGTCTACAACAGATTTGTGGTACATATAGTTCTACAAAAGCATCCGATAAATATTTTAGACTGATAGAATGGTGCATACGTGTGTTATTAACAAATTAAATATTTGAAGTGCACCCTAATACGTTTTGCAAGTTGCAACTCACTTGATGTGATACAGACATAACAAGTGGTATTGTTTTGCAATGAGTGTTGTTTTTGCTAATATATTTGAAACGGTATTCTTGTGCCACTACTCCCAAGGCCAGTGCGTTACATGCACACGTCTCATATATTCATGCGAAAATGGATAAAGTGGTACTATAAAATAGAAGCTGTGTATGAATTTGCAAATAGAGAAAAGAGACAGGTCACTTCGGCAAAGAGTAATCAAGCGATAGCGCAACTATTTAAAAAGGGTATTACAGTAGAACCCATGGCAACCAAATGACGCTTAGAAGCTTACAACATTACATGGTGAAATCCCCGTAATTCAAGAAGGCCCTGTCACTTGAGCACTGTTTGAAATATGCGATAATGCGTGGTGCCGGAAATTATCTCGGGCGAGTCTATTCGCTTAAAAGAGGAAATTTACGTCTCAATGTTTTTGGTTTGTTTATTTTAGTATTCAAGGGCTTAAAATCTGTTTTGGTAAGTCAGTAATGTACATTTTGCTAAAGTTCATTTCTGACCTCAAAATCGGATATTGTTATTGTACGTATTTAGCTAAACAGGGTCGGCTGGCGATGTTAACTGCAAGTTGCCAACAAAAAATATAAAGAAACAACATCGAACTATTTTCAGAATCAACAGATTTTCATATTTGATCAGTTTTATTTATAATTTCAAACCCAAAGTTCACGGCACTGCTCGTTGCAAGCAACATAGTTCATGGCCACGCAGATTAGCTCCGTCCATAGGTCCTTTACGAATTACGAACACTTTAAATTAAAACGTTAAGAACGTTCCTTACTGAAAAGCACATGGAAAACTACGTTTTTGGGTAGAAAAAATTTAGAGATAAACTGGATCAATGCCATATTTACTAAACAAGGCGTTATTTTCGGTTTAGTTTCGTTTCAAGCGGTCCTGGTGTGCACATGGAAAAAAGCTGTTCCAAAGCTTTATTAAACATTTTGTTAAGCGGCATGTTTGGGCATGTTTGGTGAATAGGGATTTGGAACATTACACATTGTTTGCTACAATTTGATTCAAAATGGTACACAGTTGATAATGAAGCGCGGTTGTTCCAAGAAGGTAAAGTCTCCAAACATTGCAACCGAGTATATACGACTTAGAAAGAACAAAATAGGATCAACAGCTTGGATTAGGCCATTATAATCTCTCGACGCTATTCCAATAGAAACTGTTTGAGTCTACATCAACCACAATTTAAAAGATAGACGCATAGATTATCAGAAAAACTATCTCAATGGATTCGGAAGTTAGAGCGTCCACTTCTTGCTTTTTATGCTGTAAACTTAATCGTCAGTATTCGGTTGCCATACATTATATAATAGTGGTGATTGGACATCTTACTAAGTCTTTTTTTTACTTATTGGGGCACGAATATTGGAGTACACACTCCGCTCACTTCAAAATTTCCGTTGAAATTCAAACGTAGTTAAAATTTAAAAGCAGAATTTTGCGACAGTTGATGTTAACACATTAATGTGCTATAAATCCCTGCGGTACCTAATCATTAGACAAAAGCTTGGAATCTATCTAGAATTACACAAAGCTCGAAAATTTAAAACACATTTGTAGATATCTAATAATGCTCATTTTTATAAATGATTCATTTCCAGTACCGTATAAACTTATAGCTGTTCAAGGGTTTATTAAAAGGAACGAAAAGACTAACACGCCTATAGCGTGAACCAATCACGCCAACAATGCGTTCACTAAGTCGAAAACGGTAATTAAATCTAGGAGTTGGACCCAACGATACATCATTCGTTGTCAATTATTCACGTCCGTTGGAAATGTCGAAAATTTAGCTGGCCGCTTTGAACACATCTGCATAATTACTATGCCTTACGCTTAAGGCTTCAGGTGGTGATTAACTTATATCGATCGATTTATTGGATGGCCCGAGGCAGTCCCCATCCTTAATCTGGAGAGACCCATAAGCTAGCGACAGCTCTATTATTTCGTAAATTTTTAATTTTAACGTGCTGTGGCAAATAATATTGAAAGATCAAGGGCTGTAATTAAAATCAAAATTTTTACTAAGTTATACCGATTATTTATTAGGTATGGGGCATATCCACTTAATATCTTAAAGCCAACTGATTGATCGTACGTTATTCGCTGTGAATAAAGGTTGATACGTGACGACGCACAATATAATTGGACGTACGCTACGAAAATTTAAGGTCATACAAATTTATTCAACTTTTATCATCTCATACTAAGTAAAGTAATGTTTAAGCGAAGCAATTAAGTTTAACTTTGCATCACTTACTACAATCTGTTTTTCCAGTTGGTTTTCAATATCCAAAGAGTATAAAGCATTTATATTCTATATTTAGCTGAATGATCTCTTCTTTTCGAAACAACAATAAAAAAGCAACATAGATTTTATTGTACCATCATATAGAACAATGTTTCTTCAAAAAAATACGGCTTTTTGATGAGAAATTTCGCAACAGCACACTAAATAATTACACATTAATTGTGGAGAGGTGGTCCATGGAATTGTCAAGAATGTTGTTGAATCCATTACCTGCTTATTGACGCAACCTGGTAAATAAAAATTAGTTTTGTGACTACTGAGCACAAAAGCATCAGCTGGAACGTTTGCCAGCATGTCCTCCAAAGCAGGCGCACCAGTCACATTTTTAAGTTTCTGGACCACCATTAGCTTGGAGATGGAACATGAAATCGTAGTGTAGAATGTTTCGCACGTTCTAATGGGATACTCCCAAAACGATAGAATGCTTAGCTGCGAAATGTTGCGGCGTATGGCAACAATCTGCCTCACCACTGCGATATTCTTGGGTGTCCGAACGCTACGAAATCTACTGGGTGATTTTTATTTTAATGCTAAACCAGTCTGTTGAAAATTACGTAATCACAATATCATAGTATTCGTTTGACTTTCAAACTATAAACATCGTGTCGCAAGCGTCGCCTATAAATAAGTGTTAATCGGGTATCATTCAACGCGAGTGATATCCGGCGGCCGTGTCACGGTTGTTCAGCTATCGCGTAGTACATATGTTTTATCAAACACCGCCAGCACAGTCGCCGAATGAGGCGATATTAATACAACAAAATAATGCTCTTTTCCAGGAAAATAGTGCAAGGTCACAAAATGAACAAGTGCTTTTTGCTGCTTGGCAAAAATCGGAGAATGAGAAAGCCAGTATTACTAATAGATTAAATGCTCTTCAAACGCAATTAGAAAATTTACAGAAGGTTAATGCGGATTTACATGTTAAATTTGCAATGTTAGAAAATAGTTCAACCCAAAATCCTCCAACATTATAGAAGGAGGAAGAACTAACGGAGTACTTCACGGATGAGGAAGACCTAGCAAAAGAGACCGAGTGGGTAAGAGTAAAGAATAAAAAGATAAAGATGAATACATCGCTTACCCCCCCCCCCCCACAAGACAGGCAACAGGTCTTAGAAAACAAAACAATACAACCAAAGAAAGATCCACAACCACCGCCTATAATTGTGGACGGAATTAATAACTTTAATGACATCCATAAACTCATAAGTAACTCGATTCGTGGTTTTCAAATTAAGATAATAAATAACCAAAACATTAAAATTAACGTCTCAGATGGGGAAAGCTATCAAGCCCTCACGAAAGCTCTGCTTGACAATGAGTACTAGTGGCACTCTTTTGAAAATAAACAAAATAGACCTATTAAGGTGATGGCTACTAAGCTTCATCACTCATGTAATTCGGAAGAGATAGTTAGCGAACTACGAAAAGGAGGATATAAAATACTTGAAGCAACAAAAAAATTACAATACAAAACAAAACATCCTCTAAACATGTTCATGTTGTCATTTAGACATGATGAAGACACTAACAAAATTTTCGAAATAAAAGATATCATGGGCATTCGAGTAGAAATTCAACCCATTAAAAAAAATAAATTAGTGCCACAATGTAAGCGGTGTCAAGCATATGGGCACACACAGAAATACTGCGCTAAAAAACCCAGATGCGTAAAATGCACGGGTAAACACTTTACTGCAGAGTGTAAGAAACAAAAGGAAACTCCTCCAAAATGTGTACATTGTGGGGAAGCACATCCAGCTAACTACCGTGGATGCATGGTAGCAAAAGAAATACAGATGTTAAAGAATAAACAAATGAAGAAACCGAGTCTACCCAAACAGCCAAACAGATTCGACCAACAGAAAATAAACCCCATTCCATCAAAACAAGATAATGCTCCTAAACCAAGGACTTATAGCCAGCTGGCATCTGAAAAGCCGCAGAAACAGATTGAGAAAACACCAAGTCAACAAAACTCGTCAGTTGAACACACGCTCCAATTGATCTTGGAAAAATTAAGTAAAATGGACGATCGTATTTCAAAGCTGGAATATCGCGCTCAAGGAGCGATACCTAAATCTAAAAATGGCTAATAATAATATCAGAATAATGCAATGGAACGCCAATGGACTACTTCAACATCATCATGAATTACAAGCAGTCCTGGACATAGAAAAGATCGACGTGTGTCTTATTGCTGAAACCCATTTTACCAAGGAATCGCATATAAAATTCAAGGGATACAGGGTATATCACACTATCCATCCAAAAAACACCGCTAGAGGCGGTAGTGCAATAATAATAAGAGAATCCATTACACATTATCTAAAAATTCAATATCAAACAGAGGAAATTCAAGCTACAGCTGTTAAAGTTAAAACAAAAACCTCCGAAGTTGTTATCACATCATTATATTGCCCACCTAGATACGCGATTAAGAAAAATCAATACTTAGACTTCCTCGAAACCCAGGGATGTAGATTCATTATTGGAGGTGATTTCAATGCGAAGCACACCCATTGGGGATCGAGGCTAACGACTACCAAAGGTAGAGAACTTCTATCAGCATGCAACCAGCTTAACTGTGATACAATATCAACTGGGAAGCCTACCTATTGGCCAACCGATAGCAGTAAGATTCCTGATCTAATAGACTTCTTTATAGTAAGGAATATATCCCCCAATTACTTATATGTTGAGGAAGCATGGGATATGCATTCTGACCATTCTCCCATACTACTCACACTAAGTGACAAGATAATTAATAAAGAAAACTCGCCGAGGCTTGTAAACAAACTGACAAATTGGAATAGCTTTAGAATACAACTTGAAAATTCCATTAATCTGTCAGCTCCACTTAAGAATGAAAAACAACTTGATGAAGAAATCGAACTGCTTATTAGTAACATTCAGCAAGCAGCCTGGGATAATACTCCAGAAATTAAACGAAAGGTAAAGGGAAATAATTATCCGAAAGAGATTATGGACCTAGTTACAAAAAAGAGAAAACTAAGAAAAAGATGGCATCAAACCAGAGCACCTACGGATAAAACTGCCCTCAATAATGCCACTCAACAGATAAAGCGGGAGATCCTACAAATTAAAAATGAATCTATGAGCAACTTTTTAAGTGAATTGAGCAACGACAGCAAAACGTACTATTCCCTTTGGAAAGCCACAAAAAATCTAAAACGGCCTATTTTACAAAATCCACCGATCAAAAATGCAGATGGTACCTGGGCACGTAGTAATCAGGAAAAATCTTGTAGATTTGCAGAGCACCTAGAAATGACTTTCCAACCAAATGAAGGAGACGATTCACAAGACTGGACAGAACCAATACAGGAAGATACAGTCATTAGACCAGTTACACCTAAAGAAGTCTCTAAAGAAATCAAGAATAACATTAATCAGAAAAAAGCTCCTGGCTTCGATCTTATTACAGGTGAAATTTTGAAGCAACTCCCAAGAAAAGCCACAATAAAATTGACCAATCTCATCAACGCCTCATTCAGACTTAGGTATGTTCCTAAGTTGTGGATAGTAGCAGAGGTCATAATGATCCCTAAGCCAGCAAAACCGCCACAAGAAGTTTCTTCGTACAGGCCTATCTCACTTTTGCCTGTTATATCAAAATTGTACGAAAAATTACTCCTTAAAAGGCTGAAACCGATAATCGAAGAGAAGGCTTTAATTCCTCATCACCAATTTGGTTTTAGAGAAAGACATTCAACCATAGACCAAGTGCACAGGATCACAGATATAATTGAAAAATCACTTGAAGAAAAGAAAGTCTGCGCTACTGTCTTCTTAGATGTGGCTCAGGCTTTTGACAAAGTATGGCACAAGGGCTTGTTCCACAAATTAGATATATTGTTACCTCGGCAATATACGCAAATTTTAAAATCTTACTTGTCAGAAAGGTATTTCAGAATAAAACAAGGAGACACCTATTCTGAATTGAAAGAAATTAATGCAGGAGTACCACAAGGTAGTGTGCTAGGTCCAGTAGTATACTTACTTTATACCAGTGATATTCCTGAACTCGAACACGAAACTATCGCCACCTTTGCCGATGATACCGCAATTCTTGCAGTTGGAAGTGATCACGAAGAAGCCACGAGGAAGCTCCAAACGTCTATTAACAAGATCAACGCCTGGACTAGTAGGTGGCGGATAAAGTTGAATGAAAGTAAATCTGTACATATCAATTTAACCAATAAACGGAAACAACACATACCCGTTAAAATTAATGAAACCCAGATCCCATATGCTAATACGGCTAAATACCTGGGTATGACACTCGATGCGAGGTTACGCTGGAAGGCCCACATTAAAAGAAAAGAGAAGAACTCGGTTTAAGGTATAAAAATGTATTGGTTAATAGGACCAAACTCCAATTTGTCCACACATAATAAGTTACTACTATATAAGCAAATATTAGGGCCCGTGTGGGCATATGGCATCCAACTCTGGGGTTGTGCCAGCAAGAGTAATATTCTTATCATTCAGAGATTTCAAAACAAAGTATTAAGGAACATTGTAGATGCACCCTGGTACTGCCGCAACAGTGATATCCATCGGGACCTCGAGGTGAAGACTGTAGAGCAAGTCATTCTTATGTTTGCCAGAAATCACGAACAACGGCTTCTTCAACATGTGAACATAGAGGCCATCCAGCTCCTCGATAATTCACAGCTAGTGCGAAGACTCAAGAGGACCAAGCCCTTTGAGTTAGTTCAGTGATTTCTCCAAAGCAGAGCATAGTGTGTGTCTAAGTGCGTACGTTAGGGACAATATACCTACTTAGTATTATCAGAACTCTAAGGACACTGATGAGTAAGACCTTAGTTTTAAGTTTCTTTTTAGTTATTTTAAGTTAGAATTGAATTACTCATTGATCTACTAAGATCAGATTGTAATAAAATAAGTGTCTTTGCACTTACAAATTAAAAAAAAACAATATCATGGTTTCTTGGTCGTAATTACATAATTATAGCTTTTAAAGTAAACACAAACGCACAATGTTTACCACGATAGGCCGCCTAGCAATACATTGCGCTCTGTTGTTAATTCAAAAAGGAGAAATCATTTTGTCGGACTTTAATACCAATCTCTGGAGTTCAATAGAAACATAACGACTTTTTTGTTACGATTCATGCAGTTGTAAAGTATTATCAGTAATGGAACTTTCTTGTTAATTGTAATGACCCTAGAAAAATTTATTTGGCAATAATGTGCATTAATAAGTATGTCTTGTCATAAAACACTTTCTTTATCTCGTTGGAGCATCACTGATAAATTAATCCATGCTTAATATTGTACAAAATAACAGCTTATAGGCTTATTATTAAAGTTTATTATTTCTAAACAGCCCAATATTTTATTCGCGTTGTGGCTTAAAGAAAATAACATGATAAAATTATACTTTACATAAAGCATTATTTTCTTATTATAGATAATAGTTTTAAAACGTGTATTATATATTTTACATAAAAAAATTAATATAAATTATACAATATAACAAATATTAAGTGTACTTTTATTAATTTAAAAGTTTTCATTTATATATCATAAAATATTTAAAATTAATTTTACAAAATTTTTGTTATCAAGATTACATAAATTAATTTTCTAAATAATTGTTTGAAGTCAGTTACTTAGAATAAAAGCAATTAAAAGCAAATGTTCTTTTAACAAAACTTCAATGTAGACTTTCCTAGAAGTATAATTGCATAACTCTCAAGACTTTGTCACGCAGCGCAGGTTTATCTCTGAAACAATTTGGGGTGGTTTACCCAGCGAACCGAGAGTCCACAAAGAGAATTTATTATAATCACACTTTTCACTCTGGTAATTTAAAGATGACGCCGAGATCCTTGGAGATTTGGTGTAACAAACGTAATTTTAATTATACGTCAAACTACACAACTCAAACACATAGGACTAATTTCTCGACTGCGGATAGCAAATATGAAAGGAAAGTTAAACTAAACCTTCGCAACTTTCCCATTTGGAAGCAAATACAGTTTTCGTAACAGACAAAGCAAATCCAGCAATTGCGAAATTGCCCGTGTTCTCTAGCAGATTAACCATTACGATGATTACCCTTAAACAATAAATGAAAAACATTTTAGTTTGTTGTTGACTTTAATTAGAATAAACAAATAAATAAATTTATAGCTCTTCGTAGCACACTGAATTTATTTAACTGAATATCTGATTAATTTTTAATATAAATAATAGAAAGTTGTTCTAATTTACAAACAATATAAATTGTTAAGAAATTTTATGAGCGCCATTTCTAAACCGTTTGAGCACAAATAATGAAAATCCCGTGAGTTGTTTGTAGTTTTCCCGACAATATCTGTGCAGAATCACAATCGAAATGCCACAGGTATCTACTGTGTATACGATTCCCGAAAGAGTACAAATAATTGAATATTGATATAGCCCTGTAAAGAATGCGAAAGAAACTGTCAGAGTGAAAGCGAAAAGTAGACCGGAAGTCGACCCGAGGACAATAAAATTGTATATATGTTATTCATATTGAAAATTTTTTAATTCTTAATATGAGTGAATAAATGAAAAATTTCATTGATTGGCCGAAAAATAGTTGAGAAAATAGTTAGAGAAAGAAAAACCGATTCACCAAAAAATATCGAAGAAGTCCAAAAATTCGTAGAAGTATTCGTTTTCGCTTACAAAATTCAAGTGAATCAACCATTCAACGATAAAGTAATAATTGAAAGACATAATTTTGCGAACACTGTCAAAAAAATTGATTGAATAAAAAGAAATTGATTATCAAAAATGTGGTTCTCGGATGAGTGTCATTATGAATTGGAAGGCTATGTAAAAATTCAAAACCCTCGGATATGAGGAACCAAAAAGCTGAAAACAATGATCGCATGCCCTTTACACTTAAAGCAAATAACTGTTTGGTATCCCATTAGCTACTATGGCATAGTGGGCTCATATTTTCTGACAGAAATAATTACTGGTGAAATTTATAAAAGTCAAATTTTGGACAAATTTTTCTATCATATTAGTTGAAATTTAATGAAACAAGAATTCTGGTTTATGCAAGATGGTGCTCGAATCCATCAAACACAGGAGAACATGGCTGCTATATCACGAGTCTTTGGCTCGAATATCATTGCCTTGGATGCAAAGACAAAGACAGGCGGAGGAATTTAGGGCCACCATATTCTCCCGATTTAAACCTCTATGACTATACACTCTGGAATTTAACAAAACGGTGCTTATCATCCACATCCAGAAATAATCTATGGCCTCGAATTAGCATTAAAGATGCCATTCATTCGATAGAACAGAAAAAAGATCACTTTTTGAAACGTCTGGCACTCATGATCAAGAGGAAAGAAAGAATGTAAAAATATTATTATGTAGTCCTTATCTAATTAATAAATAGCAATTTACCCGGTCTGAATGTATTTCGCAGCCTCTTTGTAATTTAATCTCAACCATCAGCATCCAATTAATCGCCACCTGTAATAAAAAATATAGGTTTATATTTAAAAAATCAAAGTTGACCTTGAATTGACCTTAAAAATGAACTTCAAGGTCAATTTTAAGGTCACCAGTATTTGACCCCTTCTAAACCTTACAACTTTTGTTTGAAATATTTTTCCCAAAAATATCGCTGTGAAAAGATATTGACCCAGATAGATTAAAATATATATATATATATGTATAGGCCGTTCGTCTTATGGCTCCCTCTGTATATTGATTTGAGATAGTTGCGACGAATTTTCCCGCTTGCGCGGTGTGTCGATATATAAAGCAGAGCGGCTTGGGCCACGGCCTCTTCTCTTTTCGCTCGTTCCGTCTTTGAATAATAACCGCGGTGGTTTAAAAAGCGTGCGGCCGACTTTAATTTCTCGTATGTACGAAACCGTTTTGACCGAAAATTCGCTGGCGTGTTTAATTGGCGGCAAGAGTTTCCACATCCAGATTGTCGTTTGTTGGAGGCCGATTGTTATATCGGGATTCGATATTTTGCCAACCAAAGTTTCCTCTTCCCGGAGGTCCCGTGAGCCAAAATTGTGGCAGCGGAAAAACTCGGTTCGATTTTCTTTGTATCTGACCCGGCGAGGAACCAAGAAAGATCTAGTCGTAAACTTTGGACACAACCAGCTAAAGGGCCCACATCAGGAAAGGCGCTTCCGATCGGCCCCGTACCGAAGATTGGGGTAATCTCTTTTTTCCACCCACACCCTTTCTTCCTCTTATCATCTTGGTGATTCTGCAGAAGTACAGCATGGGAAGCCGATTTCTGCAGCAGAGTGTCCGCTTCCAATGGCGAGGCTTCCAGCTTTGGCTTTTGATGGAAGTTCCTTTGTTTAAAATTAAAAATACGACACAGTCCACTTAAATCATAGAAGCAAACAATCGTGGGCAGAGATAGACGGTATGGTTTCTTTGAAGAGAGAAAGTTTTAAAGCTTTTAGAGTTCAAAGGTAAAAAGGACTGTGCTGAGAAAAGCAAAAGTAGTAAGCGTTCAGAAAATGCGTTGATTGATGTCATCAGGATTTATTCCATGATATCTTTAAGCCATTGTCCTTTTAATCTTATGTTTATTGTAGAGATTGATATTAATTGATTGTTATGATTTGTGTGTTTTCACGACTATTTTTGAATGAAATTTTGATTATTTTATTGATCTATGAGATTACAAAGTCATTGTGGGGAGTCTGGTTGCTGATGAATCACTGAAAAGAATCTTTAACTAAAATATTGGAAGGATTTTGCTGTTTGAAGGTTTTACTGAAATCCAATAGCTTAACTCCATTTGTCTATACAGGCTTAGGATGACTTTATATTATTTATGGTGACTTGAGGACAGCCACTTCATCTAACAGTAAATGTTATTTATTTAGATTTACCGCGGTGTACTTTTATTCTCCACTGATCTGGCTAAGTTTTTAATAGTTTTTACGATGCTCTGGATGGATTAATGCCCGATGATATTATATCTACCATTAGCAAAGATTACAATAAAGGTGGCGTTAGTAATTAGGACTTTTGCAGTGTAGAGAATGTATAGAAACACCGGAGTTAATAGTGTTGTAGTTTGATAGATAGTTTTCAAGTTTCATTTGGAAGTGTTTTTCATTTAGGTACCATTTTAATAATAGGTAGCGTTTTTTATTTTATACAGTAGTCTTAAGTGTCATATCTTATTAATTACCTGATAAACGTTCAAATATGCCAACTCACACATTTGTTTCCTTCAAGTCTATTTCTAACGGAGTTTACAATTTTATGGGATTTCTAGTTGGTGGAATGGTCTGTTTGGAAACCGAACTAGCATAATGGGTTTTCGCAATCCAGTGTAGTAATTGGTAATAGGTTAATTGGCCTGTATAAACTAGTTTCTTGTGGGGGATTACAAGGTTTTGATACCATAATTATTATTAAATATAAATAAACTCCACCGGAAAATGAAAAGTAGCGAGCGTCAGATTAAATCTTGCGTGAGGAGGATTACTGCTTTTTTGGGAGCTGTTAGAGTACTTTTCTGGCTATAAGAACCTACCTTGGAGTTTTATTTACTTGTCGATCTCTGCTGGAGTAAATAATTTTAGGAATTTTTTTTATTTACAAGTTATTGTCAGATCAACAAAGGAAATTGTTATACATGACATATGTATTATAGACTAAAAATTACAATAAATGGCTTGGCAAGACTATTTATAACGTCTTGTTTACAATAATTACAATAATAAATATTGCAATTAATAGTTTATTAAGTATGAGAAATTGACAATAATTGAAGACCTAAGGAAATTATTGCGTTAATCACTTGTCGTCAGAGGCTACTAGATCCTGTGGTAGTCTTCGTTTTAATCTACCATGTATGTTCAACTGGCACAAGTTGTAGTGAAGGACGCCAGCACATGTTCTCGCGTTTTGTAAAAACTTTTTAGTGGTTTGACGAATGAACTCGTTCACATGATATACACCTAGCTCGTAGTACAACTGGTTGTTACGAATATACTACGGCGCGTTCACTGCTATTCGTAAAACTTTGTTTTGGAATCGTTGTAGTTTATTAATGTTCGTTTGGGATGTAGTACACCAGACTGTACAGGCACAGAGAATTAATGGGCGTAGTAGCGTTTTTGTACATTAAGATGGTGCATTCAGACTTCCATGTTGACTTGCGATTAATCAATGGATACAGTTGCCTTAACCTATTGTTGCCCTGTAATAGCTTGTGATTGAGATGAAAGCTCCAGGTTTGGCGTGTGTTTAAGTATACTCTGAGATATCTGACTGCCGAGTCCGTTGGATTCCATTGTATGGGATTGCCGTCAATGATGATATTAGATACGGTAGCTATTTTCCTTAAAGTAAAGATTTTAGTCTGACATTTCGTGGGGTTAATTTGAATATTCCAACTTTTAAACCAAGTTAGTGATGTTGTCTGCGAATTTTTGTAATTGATACACAGCCTCTTGTAGATCGGAATTTTGAGTGATAAATGCTGTGTCGCCTGCATATACGGCTATAGATGCTGTGGTTACCGGGAGATCGGATGTGTAGATGTTAAACTGCAGAGGTCCTAGTATGCTACCTTGTGGGACTCCAGCATGCACTTGTTTAGTCTCAGATATACAAGAGTTGATCTTAACCGCAAACGTTCTGTCTTCTAGAAATGAGACGATAATTGCTAACAAATAGTTGGGAGCATTTATGTTAATGAGCTTTTTCTTTAGGCCTTCGATCCACACCTTATCGAAGGCCTGAGCAACATCCAAAAAGAGGACTGTAGTGTAGTATTTGTTGTGGTATCCTTTTTGTATTATTCTAGTAATTCGCTGGAGCTGATGATAAGCTGAGTGTCCTCTCTTGAAGCCAAATTGAAATGGTGGTACTATGTCTTGGGTTTCGACGAATTCTAGTAATGTAATGTAAATAATTTTCTCTAAGATCTTGGACAGTATAGTAAGTAGGCTTATTGGTCGATAGTTCGTAATGTCTCCTTTGTTTTTCCCGGGCTTGGCGAACATAAAGATGTGTGCGTGTTTCCAGTCGCGGGGAAAGTACCCAGTGCGGAGGCATGCATTTAACATTGAGGCTAGATGTGCCAGACATTTTTTGGTCAGGTGTTTTAAGATCGTGTTGGATATAAGATCATGGCCAGGTGATTTTCGCCTGGGTAGGGCAGTTACGATTTTTGCTATTTCCCTCGGAGATGTGGGACGAATGTTTTTGGTTATGACTGGAACATTTCGTTCAATATGATTGATTATTTGGAGACAGTGTGTAGGACTACAGATGGATAACGGCGTGAAGACATGTTTTAGGTGTGTAGCAAATGCTTCTGAGTTTTCATTGTCTGTGTAGTACGCGTCATTGCCATTAGTTATAGTGGGCAATTCTTCATGTTGCTTTAATATCCTTTTTGTGCTTTTCCACATACCTGGGTCACCGGGGCCATACTTGCTATATGTCTTTGATATTATTCCAGTTTATATTCGTTGAGTTCCTTTTTGAGACGATGAGTTAAACTGTTTAATAGCCTTTTCGTCTCTGGGTTTCTGGTTCTCTGCCAATTTGAGTAGGAATTGAATGGTGTTTTAAATTATAACCCTGTATGCGTTTCCTTGTTTAGTTGGCAGTTATGGTGGGCTATATAGTTTTCGCGCAGGTGCTTTATTATTTTCCTGTAAGCGTCAATGAAAAGCGTGTTTATCTTTAATGTATTGTTTGTTAGCGTATTGGAGTAATACTTTTCGTCTTCGATACATCGTGGAGATCGGCTGCTAATTGTTTTGATTATCCAAGACGTTGATAAATAGACTTGGTATTACTTGGTTCGTTTAACTACATAAGCAAATAAAATTTATTTATTCAAATGCACTGTTTGCTCTAATAGAAATTTAAGAGAGCTTACGTTTTTATAACTATTGTCGGAGTGTTTGTCTAAAATACTACGCTTTTAACTCTCGGAAAACCCTCAGAGATGGAGAATGGGGGTCACAACAATTTTACACTGTGAATGTCAAATGCGGATTGATACCAGAAAATGAAGAGGATTTCCGTTTTAAAAAGGGCATATCCTGACGACATGCTAATAATGGCTAAAAACAAAGAAAGGATTTAATATATTTTAAAGATATGGAGTCAAGCACTTATGACAAGAAATATTAATATTATTAAACTACACTAGAATTAAAAGATAGGGTGTTTGAACAGGTGAAAAGTTTTAAGTATCTGGGAATAAGTACAGAGGAGTCATTAGAGAAAGAGTTTAATAACAGAATAAATGATGCAATGCAATATATAACGGCTTTATTAAAGAAACAAAAAATTTCAAAAAAGTGGAAGAAAGAACCTAAAACAAAGAAACCAGCAAAGTTTAAAACTAGTATAAGCATTAAAGGTCGTGGTTGGTAATGAAGTTTAAAGAAATGTAAACAACAGAAAGCATTAAGTAAAGCAAGCTATGAGTGAGCTAAATCTACTACGATTAGGAAGCATTAAGAAAAATATAACATGTGAAACATAAATCAGTCTAGGAGACAAAACACGTCAAGTGAGCACCCCTAAAAACCAGTAGGTCGTCGATTTTTAAAAAATGGGTCAAATAAATACTTATATTAATACTAAAGATATCTCCAAAGGATTTTGGGAAATTTCAATTTTTATTGTTTATACGGATGTTTGAATATTTTAATCATTTTTAATTGAAAAATTAATTACTCGGGCACTTTTAAACGAAATGTTATGAAAATTTTATGAGAGATACTTGAAAATTTATATTTTTAAATGAAATAAACAAAACTCTTAAATTCATTTAATTACTACTTTATTTATAACAATTTAATAAACAATTGAATTTTTAATAATGTTCTCATGCTTCGATTATTCTGATTTTGTACGCAAAATGTTCTTTGGACCTTCAGCTTTAAGAATCCGCAAGAAAATTTGACTCCCCAATTTATTCTGTAACTCAGCATCAATTTATATTGATGCAAGTTTACTGTACGCCCGAGCGATTCTACAAACACAGAGGAATACGTCTTTTTAGTTACTCGGGTGATTTAACTTTTTCATCTTCGGAATATATTTTACAAGCTATATTATCTGAATTTACAGGATAAAAATTATGAAACTGTCGCGTATTCTTGACAGTTTTAGCATCTGCAAAACGTTGGGCTAATCGACTTTCATTTGAGTTATGATCCGACTGTGAGCAGAAGCTGAAACTTATTTTTTTGAAGAAACTCTGGCCCATTCGTATAATGTTCTCGCGTTCGTGTTTGTCGTTGACACGTTGCAAGCTCGCTTGATGCGCGCTGTCTTTTTACGCATCCACCCACACCAACCCACGCACCTTTGCCGTGTGTCGTTGCGAAGAAGTTCCACTCTGCATCGACTCCAAAATCACTACGGTGACAAATCAGATTCATGAAATTGTACTTATTTTTGTACTGTGGCCCTGCTCCGTCAGAAAAATAAAATAGTTTTTTAACATTTTCTACGCCATACTCTTTTATTAAAAATTCGACTAGCTTTGTATTAAACAAATGAACCGAATTGGCATCGTGTGTCACTTTTTCTGATATCAAAACATGATTTATATGGTGCACTATTCCATCTTTACGGAAATATATAACGTACGGATGCAAAGTTACTTGGTTGCTTCCACAGTGGTGCGATTGTATTGCATTTTGTACGTAGCACGTATAGTTTTCAGCAAAATCTAAACAAACAACGAATTCACCATTACACACGATTATTTCTTCTTATTAAAATAAGCAGCTTGTGACTTGGCTAACAAATCATGCTTTAAAAGATGTGGCCAATCTTTTTTGAAAGATTCGTGAAATTTCTTACTACTCACGACTTGTTTGGTAACGTCACATCTGAAATAAAAATCGTGATACTTAAAAATTCGAAAAACATACTTGAAATGAGGAGAAAATTAAATGTTCTACACCTGTCAGTACTAATCCATTGGGTGTAGGCGATTTCTTCAATATAATTGTCATTTGGTTGCTTTTCTATCCGCTCAATAATAACTTGTATACCTGGACAAACGCGGCAAGTCGATAAAAAGCACGCAAGCGTTGAAACTTCACATACTGAAACTTTTATTGAGTCATCACATTTTTCAACGAAAGAAATTTCATGTTTTTTTAATTCTTTTTTCAATCTGAATAACTCGAGTCTAATATTCTGATGCATCTTACAAACACAGACGTTGCGAGTACCGCTTTGACCGGCTGCGATGTATTCAGGTGGTTTAAGTTTTTGAAATCTTGTGAAACCTATCTTAGCCTCCGGAAATTTTTCTAGATATTGTTCATGGAGGTTTTTCAGATTAAATAATAATGGTCTTTTTTGAACTCGAATTTTTTGGCCATCTTTGACAACGGAAACACATTCTTTCATGCCAGGCATTACGCGACTAACATCATCTGAAAGAAAGAAATTCACTACGTTCTCTCATGTTGATTCTGAAAGTTTCTTTCCTTTTTTCTTCGAAGATTCTGAAGCAAATCCAGAATTTGCTGCCAAAACTTTAGCTCGAGAGACCATACGACGTGAAACATTGAATTCTCGACGAATTTTTTTCGTACTCCAATTAACCGATAAAGTGGTCGGCACTTTAATTTTTCCGGATCGAGTTTCTTCTTTTGAAAGAGCTTCCTTGATAACATTCACGTAGGCCTGATTCGAATCTTCAGAAGCAGCAGTACTTGCGGTACGTCCATCAATCAAATTATTTATTGCTGTCTTGATAGATTGTTTATCCATTTTAGTAAGTTGATCTGAGTGACGTTTTTTTATCGGTGGTTCGCCGAGTTCGCTCAAAATTTCGTTGATTTTCTTAATCTGCGTCAGGTTCTTTCGTTCATCATCAACTTCAAAATTCGGATCAAGAATTGCATCATCAGCGTTAGAAAAATCCTCCGGGTCGCTTACTACTTCCTCGTCACAAACATCCGCATCAACGGTTTTAGACTCTTTCGTTCTCACTACTTTTTCTTTCGATATTAAATTCACTTCACTTTCACTGAACTTATAAACTGCTTTTTCACACGGTTTACACATGTACAAATTAATAAATTTCTTAAACTTAGCGTTTCGTTTCTTCTGTATCAGTTAAATTCGATCGCACGTGATTGTGCTTTGCTTTTTAAAGGATTACAATACTCATTGAACGTCCCATGGTGCATATCAAACTGTTATGAAAAACTCTTCACGTGCGACTAGTACATTTGTGAACTAAAAAACACTAAGTTTATTACGACATGCTCAGCGAGAACTGCTAGGCTGCATACAAGACGCGACCTGCAGCCGGCGGCAGGTTGCGTCCTGACGCGGCAGAAGGTTTGCGTTTTTTTCCTATCTATGTTTGTAAACAAACGAGTGTCGGGGAGTCAAATTTTTTTGCCGATTCTTAAAGCTGAAGGTCCAAGTAATATTTTGCGTCCAAAATCAGAAGAATCGAAGCATGAGAACATTATTAAAAATTCAATTGTTTATTAAATTGTTATACATAAAGTGGTTATTAAATGAATTTACGAGTTTTGTTTATTTCGCTTGAAAATATAAATTTTCAAGTATCTCTCATAAAATTTTCATAACGTTTCGTTTAAAAGTGCCCGAGTAATTAATTTTCAATTAAAAATGATTAAAATATTCAAACATCCGTATAAACAATAAAAATAAATTTTTTTTTCAAATTTATTTATAGCTTACAATCTGTCATAAAATTGACATTTTGTAATTGTTTTAAAAGTATATATTACAGGACATGATGAAAAACGTTCCAGCGAACATTTTTCCGAAGTTAACCGTTACAGTTTGATTGCACTACACTTCACTTTTACGCGAATCGTGTTGGTAAATCGAGAGGCTTGAATCTCTTAAGCCGTGGCTCGTCATCTCGGGATCCAGGAGTATCTACTAATGCGTTTGGGTGTGCACTAAGTTTGTTTGATAACGAACCTACATTGCGATTCTTAGTACATTTGTGAACTAAATCACTAAGTTCTTTGACGAACCATGGGCTTAAACGAGAACTTTGCTAGGACCGCCTATAAGACGTCGACCTGCGTCCAGCGGTTGCGTCCTGACGCAATGGCAGAAGGTTTGCGTTTTTTCCTATCTATTGTAAACAAACGAGTGTCGGGGAGTCAAATTTTCTTGCGATTCTTAAAGCTGAAGGTTCCATTTTGAAGAAATTTTGCGTCCAAAATCAGAAGAATCGAAACATGAGAACATGTATTAAAATTTCAATTGTGGTTATTAAATTGTTATAAATAAAGTGGATTACTTAAATTGAATTTACTGAGTTTTTTTATTTCATTTGAAAATATGCAATTTTAACCATAGTTATCTCTCATTAAAGGATTATTCGATAACGTTTCTAGTTTAAATGGTGCCCGAAGTAATTAATTTTTGCGAATTAAAAATGATTAAAAGTCCAATTCAAGGGACATCCGTATAAACAATAAAAATTGAAATTTTGCAAAATCCTTTGCAGGTATCTTTAGTAGTGATATAGGCATTCATTTGACCCATTTTTTTTATAAAAATCGACGACCTACTGGTTTTAGGGTGCTCACTTGGCGTGTTTTGTCTCTAAGGTTAATCATACTTCAAAAAATTTAATAAAATATTTTACGTCTTTTAGATAATTTAGTTTACAAAATATATTATGGTTATAATAATCAGATCAAAATATACTAAACAGGACAGTCTTAAAAAAACAATAAATGTAGCTTAATGACAAAGTATGTAAGATGTTTTAGATTGATTTGTTTATATGTCGATTTTAAATGAATAGTTATGTTTTACTAAAAGGTACGACACAATTACAGTAAACTACTTTCTGTAATGGTCAAAACGTACATTTATAATGGATGCATGCTAAGTAAAATATAAATGACCCCACACTAACGCCTACGTTTCAGTTTCTTATAACAGATACACTGTACACAACAAAAATTGAAATTAAGAATGAATTTGAATCGAATGTTTCTTGTGATTTTTATTCAGTATTGCAGCACTTTAAAATATGAAAAGTTTTTAAGTTATTCGGAAGACGAAGTAAAGTTTAAATTTTGCTTATCTCATCTTATGCTAAGTTTGCATGCAGATAACGAAACAGTGCAGTTTATTTTTGAAAATGACAAACGAGAATATGTACCGGTAAGGATTCCTAACCCTTCTGCAGTAATCAGAAGCGATAAATCCGATAAACTTTTTATTGCGACACTGTAAGGCCTTTATTATGTTTGCCGAGAGTGCAGTTTCCCTAGATAAGACATTAAGAAAACTCCAAAATAACTCATTATGGAACGAAAATAAAAATTCAAAAAGAAATTTTGTAATATTCTTGTTCGTTCCAGACGATTTAAATAAATTAACAAAAATACTTTTGGAATTTGATATTATGAATGTGTTGGTGGTTGTACAGTTGGAGGATAAAAAGGTACTTAAAATATATATTGCTAATTGGTTTACCTCTGGAAGTAATTGTGGGAGAAAGGCAGAACTAAAATTTCTGAGTTTTTGTGACAGCACTAATAAATTAGCTTTTCCCGTTACTATTAACAAATTTAGTGGATGTCATATAAAAATGATGATTCCTGTATACGTCAAAAACGCCATGAAAGATGGTTATGGAACTGTTTTTAGAGCTTTGGCTAGATCTTTAAAAGTTATAACAACTTATCTGACCACTAAATTTTAGTATTGGTGTTGTTCCAAACATATCTCTAGTAAAAGATGTGCTGTACAATAATACAAATGAGATAACGTTTATGTTATGTACTATTAAGTTAGAATCGTTGTATAAGAACTACGAATTTACTAGTAATATTTATACAGATAGTATGATATGGGTTACTCCAAAATTTAAGGATATAGACAATTTAAATTTTATTCTTTCTATATTTGGAATAAAAGGTTTTATTGCAATTATAATAGTTTTTATAGCAACACCTGTTCTATGGTGGAAAATAGAAAATATTTATAATTTAGAAAGTGCATTCAAAGAACTTCAGAGATGCTTTCTGGCCGTTTTAGTTATTTCGTTTGGTAGTACTAGCAATTTGTTACCAAAATATTATGTTATGCGCATTCTTATCATTAGTTACATATTGTACTCACGCAAGTTTGTAATACGTTTCAGGGTATGTTAAGTAGCGTACTTACTAAACCTAGGTATAAGTTATCAATAAATAGCTTGGAGGATTTAGCGGAGTCAAACTTACTACTTATGGCCGATACAAATACCAAAAAGGTCATATTAGACTATGTAACGGATCCCACTTTTTCAAAATTACATGAAAAGGTTGTTGTACATGATCCATATAATGTTACTTATAATTTGCTGATGGTCGCTAATTCCGTCAACTACGCTACATTTATTGGAAGAGACACTTTAAATATAGTATATCGGGATTTTAAAAGAAAGCTTCACACTGTACCTGGAAGGTCCGGCTTATTACAGATGGAAATTGTGTTTGTAACTAAAAAAGGCCACTTTTTCCTTCCTATTTTAAATGATATCATATTTCGTATCTTAGAGGGCGGAATATATCAGAAATTTTATTCGGATTCCCTTATTGAAGAACATTTGAATGAAGAAAGTGACGAAATTATATTAACCTTGAAACACATGTACGTATTATTTTTTTGGTGGTTGGCGGGATTACTTGTGGCTACGATTATATTCATTTTTGAACTGTTGTATAGTAAATATAATGTTGCAGTTTTGGACTGAAAATATTGTAATTATATAAAACATAGGATATAATTGAAAGTGTATGCAATTTTATAGTAATAAGAAAAATATTGATGCCCTTTTTTATTGTATATTTGAAAAATATAATTTTTCACACTGAATTTTAAAGCGGGTCAGATAAGGCAAATAAAATGTAGCTTGTTTTTTTCTGTATAAATATATACTTTTTATAGATGCACAGTATATTATTGTTTTGACAATTATATTTAATATAATATATTGTTACTTGATTCTAGTATTAACATGGAACGTACACTTTACAACAGTATTACTTTCTTAATATAGTTAAACATCATTTACGGTTGTTTATTAGTTGATATCTTATTTTAGAATTTTAAGATATTAACTTATAAAATGCACACAAAGAAATAAACCTTTATATTCTAGTAATTATACAATTCGTGTTGGGTGATTCTAAGAATCTATTCTCTTATTCTTAGTTACATTACCGTTATTACCCTGTTAATCTAACAATGTCACTAATGTTTTAAAATGCTCCTAGTTGTAAATTATTAAACCGTCTCTACTGTTGTCATACATACCGATTTTAATACAAATTAAACCCAAACATGCTGATAGAAACGCTTTCGAGGCTTATGGTGATTGGCATTATGAACTAGTGAATATTGGTCTACAAAATTCAAGGATAAAGAAGAAAGCTTGACCGACAAAAAGCGTTATAGATGACCACAGGAAGTTAAACTGTCAAGTCGTCATTGGTTTAATCGAAAAAAAGCCATTAATGACATGACAGATATTGGATGACGAGTTTGATTGTCATTATTATAAAAATCAAAGTGGGCTCTACGCGAATTGAACCATGTTTTGGAATTAAAGCGCACTGGGAATGCTCGATCAAAATCAAACGTTAAAGAAAACTGTACTGCCAAATTCTTATGTGTGTTTGTCAACAGCTGAGAAATCCTAGAAGTCAAGTCATCCACAATGTAAAACCTCACATTGCCAAGTTGATAAAGAAGTGGTTGGAAGATGCCGGATGGAAAATCCTCAAGCATACACTATGCAGTCCAGAGCTAACCTCAATCGATTGCCCCCTGTTATGTTTGTTGCAATACTCTGCCAAACAAGAAGTTCCAAAATGTCGAAGTAATGCGACAAATGCCTTCTTTCATTCATAACCGATCGAATTTTATTGCCGCTGTTCCGATTTCTTACCCAAGAAATGACAGAATGTTTTTGAGTTCGATGGAAAATACTTTAATTACGAGTCTCGTCTTTTGTTTGAACTTACATAATGAATGGAAAAACAAAAGTATTATAATAGGCTGGACAAAACTTTTGTTTTAAAATATTAATTGCTTCTTTGATTAGTGCTCTCCTGTATTGTTTATATTTCATCAGAATTCTTTGAAACCCCAAAAATAAAAGTTATATGCTGACAAATTTGGACGGTACACAGTTTCTGAATGAAACCAATTTCTTGGATTAATGTTTACTTTCCCTCATGTGCAATAAATGTAATGAATTAAAATAAAGTGTTTTGGTCAGACCAGTAAAGGTTCATGTTCTTTGAAACAGATCTAATGGCATATTTCAAATGTTTTTCTGACAAAAGATTTGATGTAGCTGTGGATGGTGTAGGAATATTTGAATATATAAAGGACGGGTGGGAATGCATTTTAATGAGTATTATTATCAATCTAATCGCTTCGATGACTCTATCAGTACTTAGCAATTTTTGATATTTTGTACTAAATATGTCCAATTGTATTAACTACTTTAGTAACGAATATCATTGTTAGCTCTGCCAAAGCTATTGTAAGCTGAGTAAGATAGAATTAATATTGTTATTGTTAAAGTCTTATTATTTCTTGTAGTTGTTAATAAAAAGCAAATGGTAAACAATTAGCTATCTTTTGATGTTTTTTCCGTATTAAATAAATGTCATTTAATTTTGATTTATGATATTGCCAGAATGAGTTTGTTGTTGAGATCGGAGAAAGGACATTTAGAATACACTGTATACAAAAGTTTATAAGCAGTCGAATCACCATTTAAGAAAAAAATAGAGCGGTTGTGAAGGCACGGTCACTATACGAATCTCCGTTCTTAAATAAAGAAGTAAAACATCTGAAAGCCTTACTTAAGGACGAAGATAAAATAAACAATGAGACCTAACAGATGCTCACGAAAAACACAATCAGAATCAGTCGCGGTAAGCAAAGGATTGTTTATCTTATATTAACAAAGTTACAAAGTAGAAATTAATTATACTAATACCACCAAAATACAGGACTAACTTCGATCAGTTAAGGACAAAAAAAAATTTACCGAATACATCTGAAGTATACTACATACCGTGCTTGTGTGAGCATCACCATCAGAATAAAGACACCTACACCTCAATCAACCGGAAACATAAATTGCTACTAAACATGCTTTGGTAAATCCCGGCCTTAAAAAGTGACAAAAAATAAACCACTATTCAAATTCCCAGATATTACCTGCAACAACCCGATTTACGTCAGCAACTAGCCCGGTTACGTTAGCAACTGGGAACGTCGACAACGACCTTCTCTGACATCCCCCCCCACTACACGCGACCGAAACAGTAACTTTAATTTTAAAAGATTTCCTTCTAAAGATGTCCGCTGTAGTTGTGGAATAAATGTGGATGTGGATGCTGCAAAATTATAGAAAAATCTTAAAATAAAAACTTACGCACACAGTTGCCGCTGTCCAAAATTGTGCACAAAAGATACTGCAAAAAGTAACAAAGTTGATGTCCTTGTCGGAAGTCTAAAAAAGGTTGCATACTTTTTATACAAAATTATTTCCGTTGGTTTTATTGAAAGAGAAGAATTCGTAACTATCGGTAACAATTTACTAACTTTTGGTAACTAACCTGGCACTAATATCGTGAAGTAAGTTTAAAGCGAGAAAGAAGAATTTGAATATGGAAACGGAGAAGATGATTTCTCTGATTCGAAATGTAGGATACTAACAAATCAATAAGTCTTTAATGAAAGAATGAATTTTAAAGAGTAATTTTGTCGCAGTACATGTGCATAAATAAAAATTACATACATTTTAACACCGGAATATTTGCTATATATATATATATATATATATATATATATATATATATATATATATATATATAAATATATATAATATATATATATATATACATACAAATGTATAATAAAGCATAAGTTGTGCACAAATATATGTTTTTATTTACAATTTTTTCATATGTGCCTAAACTACGAATAACCGATATTTTATTATAATCTCATATAGTTGCCGGTTTCGATAACAGTATAAAAAAATTGACTATATTTTTATTATTCTTTATATATCTATTTAATATAGTTTTTTTTATATTTATATTAGTTTAAAATACTCAGTTTGTTAATAAAATAAAATAAAAATCATACGCTACTATTTAAAAACAGATGATTCTTCCATTTTTATACACATTATTACACATATGTAGCTATAATTGTGAATTTGTATTTATCATTTTAATCTATTTTGACCCCTTAAGTTAAACATTAACAGCAAGTAATATTAAGCTTTTTATAATTTTTGGTTAAAGAACATATCTAAATATAAATAAGTATAAATAAATAATAAATATTCCAAAAACAATAATTTTATTTTGACAATTTGTTATTTAAAAAATAGATTTTTTAAAACATCTTTAAGAATTTGTAATGCGACATCAAAAATGTGTTTGTCACATCTCCGCGCATCAGAAATGATGCGCGACGACCGGGCAGTAAAGTCAAACATATGAGAGCCTTAACCTCTCCGCTCGCAGGTCGTGCACTCGCGCGGGGCGTTAGAGTATTACCATTATTATTATCATAAAAAATCTTAGTAACAATACAAAACTACATTTTTGAACTATTGACAAAATGCTTGTAAGATACTGATCCGTTAGTTTATTGCCAATAATTTTCAAAATATTCGAAAAGCTTCTGTTAAAAAAATGAAACCTTTTCTTGAAGAGGATTCAGAATTTGGATTCAAGGAAGAACTTGCCACCATAGAGCAAGTCCACTGGATAGTACGAACGAGTTCAACCGGGCATTTGAAGCTAACAATAAGAAGTACCGTTTTTTGTGTTTTTGGGCGTGTTCCGAGACTGGTACACGAGACTTCTGTTCAAAGTCAAAAGAACCCTGTTGCACAATTATTATCGTCTTATAAAATTATACTTGACCAACAGGTATTTTTAAGTGAAATTCCAACAGAAACTTACGGAATTATACAAGTAAGCGTATTGGGGCCCATATTATATTTCCCGTAGGGGGCAGACTTACCTACTTCAGAAAATACGCTGACAGCCACATTTGCAGATGACACTGTTATGCTAACATTTTATAAAGCTTCTGTGGTTGTATCAAGAAACTTACAAACCTTCCTGAACTGGGTTCAAAACTGGATGCGGATTTGGCATATAAAAAGGTGTTATTATATAAAACCATACTAAAACATATTTGGGCATACGGACTGTAACTCCGAGGCACCACCAGCAACTCTAATTTAGAGATTTTACAAAGGTTTTAATCGAAAACCCTATGAATCCCAGCGGACGATCCATAGTACCTGAGAAACGCAGTACTCTATCGTGATCTTCGAGTGAACAATATTAAAGGTGAAGTGTCGTACGCGAGTGGAAGGTACCTCACTTGACTTGGAACACATACCAACTCTCGCGTAGTGAACCATTTAGATAATGGTATCACAATTCATAAACTAAATAGATACCATCTTACATACCTAGTAGACCATTTCTAATTTTTAACCATATGCATATTACATTTAGCTGTCTCTTAACTACACATTCTATTTAAGTATATCTTAAGTATTCTTGTTCAAAGGTTTTCTCTGGAAATGTATTTTCCTTCTCAGTCTAATTATAACATGAAAATTAGTTTACTGCTCAACTGAGTAGATTGTAAATCTCATTAATAAATATAAAAAAATATATGTTTTTAACTGTTACTTGAAAATATAGTTCTTGTTTAAAAAAAGCAACATTTAGCGTTCTTATGACAAAGTTATATAATGGACATTAATTCTAAAATTCTAAATTAATTCTATTCTGTTTTATTTTTTATTCTGTACACAATAAATGAATTTAATCAGACTAATGCCAGTTCCGGGAGTCCGGGCCTGGCTCGAACGGTAGTGCAGGTGTCTTAAAGTGAGCCTAGAAATCTCCAAATTCGTTAAATATAGTGATTTTAAATACGGGAAGTCGTATTAGAAAGACAAATAAAAAGTGGAAGTTCATAAAAATAGTTAAATAATAAGTGGAAAAACTAATTTATTAGTGGAAATAGGTTAAAATTCGTAACACTACAAAATAGATAACGGAATAAAGCGATAGTGCGCCCGCGCGAACACACGAGCGACAAGATAAACAACGTAAACAAAACACAGAGAGGGATTCAGTAGGTTTTTAAAAAACCACTACAACTAAATTTGTTCAAAGTTAATAAAATGGAGGAAATCCTAGCAGAAATAAAAACAAAACTAGGTAAATTAGATAAACTGGACATAATAGAAGAAAGTAATGCAAGGCTTGAAAAGAAAATAGAAAAGTTCCAAAGCGAAATAAACAAAATTAAAAAGGAAAACGAACAACTAAAAAATGAGAACATTCAAATGAATTTAAAACTAGAAGTGCAAGATAAGAGGCTGGAGGAAATGGAAAGAGAGATAAAGAAAAGAAGACTGATTATTCACGGCGCAGATGAACAAGCAAAGGAAGAAGACCTGCAATTAAAGGAGATAACGAAGACTATTCTACAAGAAATGGGAAAACAGATGGACATGGAGCAGGAAGTAACAGATATCAGGAGAATTGGCAAATATCGTAATGGAAAATCAAGACCCATTATGGTAGAACTACACAACTGGCAGAAGAAAATAGAAATACTTAAGGCGACAAAAAATTTAAAAGGAACAGATATATACATAGAAGAAGAATTCACAAAGGAGGTACATAAACAAAGGAAAGAGCTAATAAAATTTATGAAAATAATCAGAGAAAAGGGAAACCATGCAATAATCAGATACAACAAATTGATAGTAAATGGAACGCCCTACACACTTCAACAGCTCCAATCTATAGAAATAGAAATACCAGGAATAAAAAAGAAGGAAAGCAATAAGGAAAATGGAAACAAAGATGAAAACGAAGGGGAAATAGAAAATAGAAAAATACTGGACATCGGGAAAACACAAGATCAGGAATATAAACGAGGCAAGAAAGGAAGAACATTAAGCCAGAGGTCACCAGAAAATAGTGGGGAGGCAGACGTATGAGACAGATTATTAAAGATTACTAAAACAGGACGGCATTTAAAAAACTAATAAAAACCAAGGGCAGAACGACACAGGAAACGACAAAGGCAACGGAAAAGGAAAACGAAAAACACAAACCAAAAAACACAAAAAAACGAAGTAAGAGAGAAAAAGAAAACATAGTGAAGATTGGAACGTGGAATGTGAAAACCATGTTAGCAGTAGGGAAAATGCAGGAAATAGCAAAAGAAATGAAGAAATACCAATTAAGCATCCTAGCGCTCCAAGAAACAAGATGGCGTAGTGAGGGAAAGATTGAGAAGAAATATTTTACTTTATACTACTCGGGAGAGAAAACGCAAGGAAGAAACGGAACAGCATTTATGGTCAATGAGAAAACGAGGCAGAAAATAATACAATTCAGGGCAGTCAATGGCAGGATATGCTACCTAAGATTAGAGAATAAACAAGCCAATATATCTATGATAAACAGCTACGCCTCAACTGAGGAAGCAGACGAAGAGGAAAAAACAGAATTCTACGAGGAATTAGAAAAATTGTGTGAGACTGTACCCAAAAACGACATACTTATTATACTCGGAGACTTCAATGCGAAAATAGGTAAAGAAGACTTTAATAAAGAAATAGCAGGAAAACAAACGATACACGAAATTACAAATGATAATGGCACCAAGTTGTGTAATTTGGCCTCAACAACAAATTCATTTGTAAGTAGCACTAAATTTAAACACAAAACAGAACACAAAATTACGTGGATGATTCCTGGCAGAACAGACGGCAACCAAATAGACCATACATTAATCTCGAAAAAGTGGACAAAATTAATACACGACGTAAGATTCTACAGAGGCGCAAATGCCGACACGGGCCATGTGCTAGTAATAATGAAATTCAAGATGAAAATAACAAAAAATAAGAAGATAATGAAAAAACGAAGGAACTGGTACACACAAAAATTAAACAACGAGGAAACAAAAAGAAACTACTGTGAAACATTAGAAAAGGCACTAGCTAAACAAGTAGATAATATTGAAAATGAATGGACTAACATCAAAACAAGTATTATTACGGCATCAGAACAAATAATAGGACAGAGAACCAACAAAACACCAAAAGAATGGTTCGACGAAGAGTGCCAAAAGAAGAGTGACAAGAAAAGAGAAGCAAGACAGAAATGGATAGAAGCAGGAAGGGACCAAGAACTACTCGAGTACAAGAAAATTAAACAAGAAGCAACAATACTATACAAAAAGAAAAAAGCTGCTTGGATCACCAACAAAATGCAAATACAGGAAGAAAACAATAAAGATAGTAGAAAACTATTCGACTACATAAGACGGTTCAATACAAAAAAGGCAGCAACAGCAAAAATAAGTAAAAAGGCCTGGGAGACATATCTCACTGACTTATATAAAGACAACACAAGAAAATAGAAGAAGAAATACGAGATGAGAGAGATAACGAAGTGGACCCACCCACATGGGAAGAGTTTATGGAAGTAGTCAAACAATTAAAACGGAACAAAACTGCAGGACCAGATGAAATAAGCAACGAACTGATAACTAATGGAGGAGAAGAGTTGCTAGTAAGAATTTTCCACCTAATGTTAAAGATATGGACCGAGGAAAACATGCCACAAGACTGGAGAAATGGACAAATCACCCCACTCTACAAAAAAGGGGACCCGATGAAATGTGGCAACTATAGGGCAATTGTACTACTAAATACAACCTACAAAATATTAACTTCCATAATAAGAAGACGATTAACCAAATACACAGAACAAAAACTGGGACAATATCAACAAGGATTCAGACAAGGAAGATCGACGGTAGATGCGATACACACAATAACACAGGTAATAGAGAAATGCTACGAGTACGATATCGAAATACACCTACTCTTTATAGACTTCCAACAGGCGTTCGACTCCATAAATAGACAGCAATTACTCAAAGAAATGAAAAGCATGCAAATACCAAGAAAGCTAATAAGATTGACTAACATGACAATGATGAACTCTACTGCGCAAATATTCACAGTCGAAGGTAATTCAAGCAAGATCAATATAGAAGTGGGAGTGAGACAAGGGGATGGACTCTCAACCACGCTGTTCAATATAGCACTAGATGGAGTCATAGGTGAATGGAGAAATAAAATGATAACACGCAACTCTACACAGATAATTGGATACGCTGATGATTTAGTTCTCATAGCAAGAGATAAAAGAAGCCTGGAACAAGTAATAATGGAACTTATGAAAGAAGCCGAGGTCAGAGGCTTGAAAATAAATGAAGAAAAAACAAAATACATGGTGAGCACAAGAAGACTAGATAACTTAAGAGGAATAAAAGTAGGAAGATACTACTTCCAAAGAGTAGAACATTTCAAGTATCTGGGAGTAATAGTAGAAGGGAAGAACGAGAGAAGTCCAGAAATAATAGAAAGAATAAAGGCGGGAAATAAAGCGCACTGGAGCTACCAAAAGTTCCTAAAAGACAGAAACCTTAGCAAAGCAACAAAGCTAAAAATATACAAAACGGCCATCAGACCAGTCATAACGTACGCCGCAGAAACAATGTGTTTAAACAATAAAGATGAATTATAAGAAGAATAGTTGGACCCGTGAAGATTCCAAAAGGATAATATAGACAACTCATGAACTTCGAAGTGAGGGACTCATTAGGTGGAGAAGACATAGTTAGAGTTATAAAAGCCCAAAGACTCAGATGGTTTGGACATATCCAAAGAAGAGAACCCGAAACACCAACAAAGAAAATACTAAACTGGACACCAATGAGAGGAAGACCAAAAGGAAGACCAAAAATCAGATGGCAGGACCAAGTGATGAAGAACATACGAGATATGGAGATAGTGAACTGGAATGAAATAATAAAAGATAGGAAAAAATGGAAGAAAAGGACAAAGATGGCACGGACATATAACAAACTGTAATAGAAGAAAGATGTAAACAGAATATGCGGACCGATCCTCTGCACAATCCGGATCAGAAGAGCTCAATCACGAGCGACCTATACTTTGTTAACAAAGTTTCAGGTCTATATATAATGCCAGTTCCGATCACCTTTTAAACGTCTATAATTAATATCTTAAATTTGTTCGATTTCTCAATTTATCATTTTTTAAATCTAGGACGGCGGACCATTCATTTCAGAAAATTAGTTGAAGTATTTTTCAACTGCAATGCACCTTCACCTGATCTTCCGTCGGCTTATTGCCCACGGTCTGTTCATTTTAAAGAACTGTTTATTATTGATTTAGCTAAACAATGGTCATGTCGAACAAACGTTGTGCTTTATTAGATGCTTTTAAAAATATTTTAAAAATTTAGAAATTTAATAACCTGTATGATTTTATACTTAATCGCAAATTGTCTGTTAATCATGCAAGCATAAAGACTGCGTATTCGTTGTTTCTAATACGCTATTACAAAACCAATATATAAAAACGTGCTTTAGGATTGCATTAAAAATCGTCCCTTAGTCCAATTTTAAACAACTTGAGGTTGCGTAATCTATTTAATCTTACATAGTAGACCTACATCATTATAACATAAAGTTATTTTTGACACCAACTTGTTCTATAGGTACTGGGTATGAAACTTGTTTATCTTTAGATTAAAGATTGTCTGAATGTTTTAAATATCCTAAAATATTCACATTTCAGCGATTATTTTACTTTCTTCTGAAAGCACCAGGAAAAGTTGCAGTAATTTTTTCCGTTTGTACATTAGAATATTATTTGGATGTTGTATTTTTAAATGAAGTGGTAACTGGTCATCTGAAAACGCTTATTTTAAACTTTCTAGCAAACAAATTTTTTTTATAGATCGGAAGTTAACCTTTTTTAAAGGTGAAATTATTATAGTAAGTCGCAACCGCATCATAGCTGTATTAGTGTTTTTCTTCTTATTTAGAGAAACCTTTCGTGATTTTATATAAACTGATCTTTATCCATAGTTTATAAGCATTTATGAATTACTTATACAAGTTTTCTTAAGTTCGGGTGTAGGTTAATTGAACATTAGTATTGTGGAAATATGATAAATTTTCCAAAAAATCGTGTCACTTTCTAGCTTTTTGAAGACTTTGAAAATAATACAAACAATTAAGTAGTATGTTTGAAAGATTATTAATTATAGCTAAAGTAGCCATCAAGTTTTGCAAAAAGTTGTTATTTAAATCTTGGGATATTCTGTAAAGTTTTTGGTTAAGTGTAATATAAATGCTACTGCATATCTACTAATGCTTTAGATGGTTAGAAAAGGTGTTGTTTTATAAAGTAACTCCAGCGATAATATATTTACCAAGTAACATAATATTGTATCTGTTTTATTTTATATTAGAACTATAGTTGATGTTTTGTTATTAAGGTAGAAAAATTTATTTGTTGGTGGTACTGATAATACTTTGTTTGATGTGGTAGAACGTTTCATATAGTTTATTTAAGTTTTAAGCAACAGCTATTATATAAAACAACATTGTGTAGATAAATGGATTTTTTATAGCAATTGACTAAAAATATAATTTTGTCATCACCGCCTGTAACTAACCGCATCATGTATTTTTTGTGATATTATTAATTGAAATATAAGAGTTTTTTGTCATCAAAACTGTAATTCTTAGATAAACTGTAATTTTAAAACAAAAAATTTATTAACTTTTAACCCAAAAACACCAGTTTGATATATAGGTGTAATGTAATTTGCTTTCGTATAGTCCGATCCGATAAAAAAACATAGTGGAGAGGCAGGCGTGTAAATAGCCGCTCTCGTGGATGCGGTTTGGGATACGATACCGATGCGGCTCGTAAGGACCAAAAATGGAGAGGCAGGCGTGTAAATAGCCGCTCTCGTGATGCGGTGTGAAAACGTAGTACGGCCCGTTTGGAACGGCAACCCAGAAGGCCCAAATCGTCCCTTAAACGGCCGTCGCGTAAGCGGATGGGGGCGGCTACCGATATCCACCAACGAATTTTGCCAAATCGCTCACCTGAATCGGCTTCGGTTTCGGCTTCGTCGGCGATTCCCAGGTGGCCGCATCTGCGTTGCGGATCGGGTTTCTGCTGGTAGCGAATGTTCTTGCGGGGTGAAGACACGACCGAATTGGTCGCGCTGCGGATGCGTGAATGTGCGGTGTTAAAACACGACCAAATTGGCCGCGTTGCGGTACGTGAATGTTGCCGGGCTTCGCGCCTGGCTTGGCGGTAGGTCTTTTCGGGCAATTTGCATTCATATCAAAAGGTACCGCCGACGGCGTATGCAGACTTGTCGGCTGAGCAAAAGCCCATATGCCGTTTTGTGTGCGACGGCAAAACGTGCAGACATCACAGCCGCCATCATGCCGCCGCGATATAAGCGGTTCAAGGGCGAAAAGGCCGCCACACCACATAGAATAGGCTAATTTGATTCTTTACTTTTTATCTGAATTTCTCTGAAATGTAGTGTTTCGATATTGTATAACTATTTTTATAATTATAGTTTTTTATGTTTATTATAAAGTGTATTGTATTAATTGGTATGTTGATATATTAGGCTGTCAAGATCTGTCGTAATTATATAAATGTTATATTAAGTTCTAGTAATCATAGCAAATTGCAATTTTTATATGAATTAATTTAAAGAGCACCTCGATTATTACTATATTTTTGACGTTAAAACTATGTTGATTTATGGACATGTGCATTTTTGTAAACATTTATGTAATTGTTGTTTGTTTGCAGTAATTATTTGTAATTTAATAAATTAATTTTTTAAGTGTCTTGTTTCAAATAATATAATTTAGATTATATTAAAGGTTGATTGATAATTTACTTTTTATTGTTTTGTACAGTATCTTTATTATCTTTAATTTTTTAAAAAAAATTATTTTAGCTAAAATAATAAAGAAAAATTTTTGAATGTGTGAGCTACTCTAAACTGTTTGTTCTTAGTATTTATTTTAGACGAATAGGTACTTGTAACAAAAAGCATAATATAATTATGGCTTTCATCTGCGGTGGCTAAAAGGGATATTTCGAATGTATATTGACAGAAGCATAAGTGACCACATTAGTACGCCCCTTTAGTTTCCTATTGTGCATGAAACGTATAGAGTAAAAGGGTAAAAGTGAAGATGAATTTAAGTCATATCCTATGTGTGATGTTTATACAACAATGTAGTGCACGGCAGTATAAACATTTTTTTTCGGATGATACAGTAGAATTTAAATATTGCTTATCTGAACTCATTCACAAGTTATATGAAGAAAATGAAACTCTACAATTTATTTTTGAGGAATTGTACACGTGGTATATGCCAACAAATATTACAAATCCGTTTGTAGCAGTTCGGGCTAACGCATTAATAAAATTGTCTTTGGATTCTTATAAAACGTTTGTTATATTAACTAAAGGTCAAATGTTTCTTAACAGTACATTAGTTCAGTTAAAGCAAAGCTCACTTTGGAGTGAATATACTACATTCGAAGGAAAATTTTTAATATTTGTGTTTTCGTCGAAACATTTGAATAAAATAACAAAAATTCTTTGGGAATTTGATATGATAAATGTAATTTTGGTTGTAAAAGAGAAAGAGGTATTTCAAATATATACCGTTAATTGGTTTACACAGGAGAGTGATTGCGGAAGAGAGGCAAGACTAAAATATGTAGATTTCTGTAATAATGCTCCTGAATTAGCTTTTACCAGTATTGTAAGTAAGCTAGAAGGTTGCCGTTTAAATGTTGTTCTTCCTCCTTACGTTAAAGTTTCAATAAAGGAAAGTTATGGAGCTATATTTCGAGCACTACTTAAGGCTATAACGATCGTAGGTGCTTATTTAAAAGCAAATTTGCAAATTATTGAGTCTCCAGAAATGTTTTCAAAAAAAGAAGTGATGTACAATAAGACAAATGGAATAACGCTACTTATATGTTTAATCAGATTAGATATGTTATATGCAAACTACGATTTTACGAATTTTATTTATGCAGACAACATGGTATGGGTTATGCCTAAATTAAGAAATGCATCCAGCTACAATTTACTTCTGTCGATTTATGGAACAGAAGGACTAATAATAATCACAGTTGTATTTATAGTGACTCCTCTTCTTTGGTGGAAAATAGAAAAAGTTTATGGCGTAAAAAGTGTTTTTAACAATCTCCAAAGATGTTTTTTAGAGATTGTAGCTATTTCATTTGGTAATTCCAGCAACTTGCTGCCGAAGTTTTACCTTTTGCGTATTCTTATAATTAGTTACATACTATATTCGATGCAAATGTTCAATATATTTCAAGCAATGTTAAGTAGTGTACTAATGAGTCCTAGTCACAAGAAAATTGCAAAAAGCTTAGAAGAATTGGCAGAATCAGAAATATCTATTATAGCTGATACAGACACCAAGATGGTCATATTAAATTATGCAGCAGAAGAGACGTTCGCAAAGCTACATAACAAGATTGTTGTACACGATCCTTATAACATCACCTACAATTTGGTAAAAGTTATTAATTCTAAAAGTTTCGTTACTTTTTTAGGAGGAGACCTACTTTCTACAATTTTTCCCCAGTTTAAGGAAAAATTAGATATTCTGCCCGGAAGGACTGGTTTAATGCACAAGGAAATAATGTTTCTTATTAAAAAGGGTCATTATTTTCTGTCTACCATTAACAAGATCACCTTTAGTATATGGGAAAGTGGATTATACCAGAAACTGTACTCCGACTCAGTTATCATTGAGTCATTAGATGAAGAAGAATACGATAAAGTCATATTGACGATGAAGCATATATATCAGGTGTTCTTTTGGTTGCTTGGGGGGTTGCTTGCAGCTACACTTGTTTTTATTGTTGAAGTGATTGTTAGCAAGAGAAAAAATGCAAATTAAAACTTAAATAATGTCTAGAATATTATTCCAATTTGTAATAACATAATCATAATTTCAATACATCTGCACAGTTAGTTAATTACACAAATATATTGTGCTTAAAGTAACTAAGTGTTAGATATAAAGAAAATAAAAAATATAATATTTTATATTTATGACGTACATAACCTAGGTATGTAAAGAAAATGATTAAATAACATCTACCGTATATCGCTACAAATCAATGAAACGCGTTTTTAACGACTTTTGTCGCTACGGGAGTAAGATGATGTCGATAGTAACGAAAGTGCGACATTTTTACCATATTCTTTCTTTTTGGATTACTAATATGTCTAAAATTATCTAAGACGTGCCATTTGAGCAGTATTGAATGCTTCATAGATTAACATTCTTTGGAAAGTGAACAAATATGAAATGAAATAAATAATTGTAGAAATAAAGCATAATATGTGTGTAAATGTGTGTTGAGGCCTCCTATTTTAAAAAACTATATAATTACAATAAACTTTAAATTGCCGAGTTTTTAATGTTATTTGTCGTTAATGAACTTTGTTGGTTCAAATTCTGAAATAGTGAAGGAATTAGTGCTGTGATAAATGTTGTGGAACAAACGACTATAACTAAAACACCTAATGGCCACTGAATAATTTTACGCACAGTTAATATACTTTTAGCACCATTTAGAAAATCTCAGAATGTTTGTGTGCAGAGGAAACTAACACTAATGCTTTTCACTTCATAGCGGTTTCAGTCTTTTTTGGCAACGCCGGCACCCAGGAGATAAATTTTACGAAACATTCTTCTGTATGCTTTCCTTGACGTACATTTGCTCCATTAACGTAATTATTAGTAATGTTCTTGATGTTGTAATATAACAGAAACAATAAGACATCGCTTTAGAGTATATAATCTTACTACGAAATAAAGTCTTTCCTTGTTAGTTTTCTCAATGGTTTAAACACACAGCAATTTCTTCAAATTGGTGAGAATAAGCATGCTAAAAACAGCCTTGTTCGAATCAGAAAGAATATCTTGAGAAGTAATCAAAAGTTTGATGTATTCAATTTTGTCCAATTCAAAGTCCAAACGAATTGCTATCAAGTTATTAATATAAATACGAGAAAGTTGCATATCAATTTCTAGCGTAAATTATAATAATTAACTGTTGAAAAGTTACGGTTAGGTTTCGTTATCAAAACGGCATTACTTTAAATCAATAAAAATGGAAAGAAATAATAAACCTAGTTTTACCTTGATTGCGCTTTTTCACAGTAACCTGATGATAAATGTAATGCAAATTCAAGATACCCACAAACATGGTTTTCTTATAGGTTATCCACCATGCAACATGGATAAGGATCTGGTAGCAGAAGAGCGTTGAATTTGTAAAAAAATCAATATTTTTGGGACCATGACAGTAAGGACATAATATGACAATTTGTCTTTTTTAATTATCTCTTGTTTAAACTTTTTTAAGGTGTTTAATACTGGGAAAAGTCTATATAGATAAAGGGCAGTTAAAGCATTGTTATAGGCTGTTTTTTGGTTTAAATATAAATGATATTTTTTAGAAATTTATTGACATGAGTAAATTCAATTGTCTGCAGAGAAGTACCTTTCTTTGCACAAAGTGAAATATCAATATGACATGTATTTTTTGCAACAGTTTTTTCCTTATCACCAAGAGGCTTTGATATTACTTCAAATTTGATTTGTGGAATATATGTAAACTGTATAATATACTAGAAATATCTAATATTATGCAAGTACTTTTAATAAAGCAACACTTAGAAGTGTCTTACTATCAAGATTTTCCGGTACACCAACAAATTTATTCTAAATGGCACCTTTATTTTCTCCAATTTCGTTTTCAGTAGTTCAACTGTCTTTTTCTTTTTTAATTTTCTCTTTAATAGATGTAACGTTTTTTGAAGGTCTGTTTAGACAAAGTTAATAGACTTATAAGCGTCCCCCGCGTGAATAAGAGTTCACTTTTTGAATAATAAGAATTATACATATGTTATAGGGGGATAGGATTTTAGAGATACTTAGGTATCGCATAGCAAAAAAAGTCAGAAACTACTGCATTAGTCATTTGCGCGTTGCATACTATGTAAGGTATGTTCTAAGTTAAAAAATACTTTTTGATTTCAGCAATAGTGTATTTTGCATCGGTATCTACAACATTCACAATTGTTATAGAAAATTTTAATATAAAAACGCTAGTAGCACTTTTCTGGCAGTTTGGCACTGAAAACAAAGGAACATATTACAACTGGCATATAACGGGGAAGTTTTACAAATATTTTTCAAGCATTCTTATTCTTCTTTCAAAGTTTCTTACTTTCGTTTTTAAAACGACAAAAACTTTTAATTTATGTACTAAGTACAGAACACCTTCTTCTTATACGTATCTCTGGCTAAGTTAATTGGAATATATGATAATAGTATAAGCTATAATTGATTTTTTATGTATTTGTTTTGTGTACTAATGAGTCCTAGTCACAAGAAAATTGCAAAAGCTTAGAAGAATTGGCAGAATCAGAAATATCTATTATAGCTGATACAGACACCAAGATGGTCATATTAAATTATGCAGCAGAAGAGACGTTCGCAAAGCTACATAACAAGATTGTTGTACACGATCCTTATAACATCACCTACAATTTGGTAAAAGTTATTAAAAAAGTTTCGTTACTTTTTGGAGGAGACCTACTTTCTACAATTTTTCCCCAGTTTAAGGAAAAATTAGATATTCTGGGAAGGACTGGTTTAATGCACAAGGAAATAATGTTTTTATTAAAAGGGTCATTATTTTCTGTCTACCATTAACAAGATCACCTTTAGTATATGGGAAAGTGGATTATACCAGAAACTGCTCCGACTCAGTTATCATTGAGTCATTAGATGAAGAAGAATACGATAAAGTCATATTGACGATGAAGCATATATATCAGGTGTTCTTTTGGTTGCTTGGGGGGTTGCTTGCAGCTACACTTGTTTTTATTGTTGAAGTGATTGTTAGCAAGAGAAAAAATGTAAATTAAAACTTAAATAATGTCTAGAATATTATTCCAATTTGTAATAACATAATCATAATTTCAATACATCTGCATAGTTAGTTAGTTACACAAATGTATTGTGCTTAAAGTAACTAAGTGTTAGATATAAAGAAAATAAAAAATATAATATTTTATATTTATGACGTACATAAACTAGGTATGGAATGAAAATGATTAAATAACATCTACCGTATATCGCTACAAATCAATGAAACGCGTTTTTAACGACTTATGTCGCTACGGGAGTAAGATGATGTCGATAGTAACGAAAGTGCGACATTTTTATCATATTCTTTCTTTTTGGATTACTAATATGTCTAAAATTATCTAAGACGTGCCATTTGAGCAGTATTGAATGCTTCATAGATTAACATTCTTTGGAAAGTGAACAAATATGAAATGAAATAAATAATTGTAGAAATAAAGCATAATATGTGTGTAAATGTGTGTTGAGGCCTCCTATTTTAAAAAACTATATAATTACAATAAACTTTAAATTGCCGAGTTTTTAATGTTATTTGTCGTTAATGAACTTTGTTGGTTCAAATTCTGAAATAGTGAAGGAATTAGTGCTGTGATAAATGTTGTGGAACAAACGACTATAACTAAAACACCTAATGGCCACTGAATAATTTTACGCACAGTTAATATACTTTTAGCACCATTTAGAAAATCTCAGAATGTTTTGTGCAGAGGAAACTAACACTAATGCTTTTCACTTCATAGCGGTTTCAGTCTTTTTTGGCAACGCCGGCACCCAGGAGATAAATTTTACGAAACATTCTTCTGTATGCTTTCCTTGACGTACATTTGCTCCATTAACGTAATTATTAGTAATGTTCTTGATGTTGTAATATAACAGAAACAATAAGACATCGCTTTAGAGTATATAATCTTACTACGAAATAAAGTCTTTCCTTGTTAGTTTTCTCAATGGTTTAAACACACAGCAATTTCTTCAAATTGGTGAGAATAAGCATGCTAAAAACAGCCTTGTTCGAATCAGAAAGAATATCTTGAGAAGTAATCAAAAGTTTGATGTATTCAATTTTGTCCAATTCAAAGTCCAAACGAATTGCTATCAAGTTATTAATATAAATACGAGAAAGTTGCATATCAATTTCTAGCGTAAATTATAATAATTAACTGTTGAAAAGTTACGGTTAGGTTTCGTTATCAAACGGCATTACTTTAAATCAATAAAATGGAAAGAAATAATAAACCTAGTTTTACCTTGATTGCGCTTTTTCACAGTAACCTGATGATAAATGTAATGCAAATTCAAGATACCCACAAACATGGTTTTCTTATAGGTTATCCACCATGCAACATGGATAAGGATCTGGTAGCAGAAGAGCGTTGAATTTGTAAAAATCAATATTTTTGGGACCATGACAGTAAGGACATAATATGACAATTTGTCTTTTTTAATTATCTCTTGTTTAAACTTTTTAAGGTGTTTAATACTGGGAAAAGTCTATATAGATAAAGGGCAGTTAAAGCATTGTTATAGGCTGTTTTTGGTTTAAATATAAATGATATTTTTAGAAATTTATTGACATGAGTAAATTCAATTGTCTGCAGAGAAGTATTTTCTTTGCACAAAGTGAAATATCAATATGACATGTATTTTTGCAACAGTTTTTCCTTATCACCAAGAGGCTTTGATATTACTTCAAATTTGATTTGTGGAATATGTAAACTGTATAATATACTAGAAATATCTAATATTATGATTTTAATAAAGCAACACTTAGAAGTGTCTTACTATCAAGATTTTCCGGTACACCAACAAATTTATTCTAAATGGCACCTTTATTTTCTCCAATTTCGTTTTCAGTAGTTCAACTGTCTTTTCTTTTTAATTTTTCTTTAATAGATGTAACGTTTTTGAAGGTCTGTTTAGACAAAGTTAATAGACTTATAAGCGTCCCCCGCGTGAATAAGAGTTCACTTTTTGAATAATAAGAATTATACATATGTTATAGGGGGATAGGATTTTAGAGATACTTAGGTATCGCATAGCAAAAAAAGTCAGAAACTACTGCATTAGTCATTTGCGCGTTGCATACTATGTAAGGTATGTTCTAAGTTAAAAAATACTTTTTGATTTCAGCAATAGTGTATTTTGCATCGGTATCTACAACATTCACAATTGTTATAGAAAATTTTAATATAAAAACGCTAGTAGCACTTTTCTGGCAGTTTGGCACTGAAAACAAAGGAACATATTACAACTGGCATATAACGGGGAAGTTTTACAAATATTTTTCAAGCATTCTTATTCTTCTTTCAAAGTTTCTTACTTTCGTTTTTAAAACGACAAAAACTTTTAATTTATGTACTAAGTACAGAACACCTTCTTCTTATACGTATCTCTGGCTAAGTTAATTGGAATATATGATAATAGTATAAGCTATAATTGATTTTTTTATGTATTTGTTTTATATGCCAATATTGCATCAAAACTTTTGTTTAATTCTATTATGTAAGTTACACGTTAACGAATACCTTGAAGCAATAAGCCACGTACATTGTTTATTTGTGCTTTATTCTGGAGTTCACAGGGTAACTTCAACTGCAATGTATGTGCGCAGCTAATAAAAATTTTTTTACCTTGCTGGTTCACTGCTAAAGCAAAAATATCATCCGGAAAATGATGTGTAGGGTTAATGTGTTAAAATAAGTGCCTTTACATAGGTCTGTAATATTATATCAGTAAGTCTTTTTCAACCCTTTTTACCAAGTATATGGGTTTTCTTCGAAAAACATGAACAGAACACAGCGTTATTATCAGAACGTTTGAATAATTTTTAAAAGTTGACGTGCCCTTCAGATAATCATTAACGTTTGTACTGTTGAAACCATTGCAACGAGTAGAATATTTAATCAAACTATTGAATGGAGTTACATCCTTTATGGACTTTTCAACAATGCATATATGGATTCACTAGCCATTTAAATCAATTGATGCAATCTTGGTACGCCACCTGTAGCGAATGCTTTTTGATAAGCAATCGGCAGTTCTTTAGCGAATACTTTGCGATGCAATTAAAAGAATATAGTTAATACGCATTTATTTCTACACAAAAGTAAACTAACAAGTGCTGTAGAACGATATAATGGTGTGAGAACGACGCAGCACAAGAGCGGAGCTACAACCCTGATTCAGTTCAAAGAGAAAACAGCTGAATATTGTAGGATCGAACCTTGGGATGCCACTAGAAATGTGTACAGCTGCTCGTATATTTAGAAGAATACAATACTTCTAACATAGGCATAGAATGAAAATGGTTAACACTGCAGGTAATACACATGTTACTTTGGCCAACCGAGAAGCATTCTTTTGTAATAAAATATTTGTTTTTACAAGCCCAAATTACGTCACTAGCGGTAACGGCGGTTTGTTACACTGTGTATAATAATGGTACAACCTATATTTCGGAGAATGACCAGTAAAATGGAAGGTTCTTTGGTTCAAACAGCTGGATTATTACCTATTGTTTTAATGAAATTTAGTTTCGCCCACATTGTAGTCAAGTTCATCAACTGTTTTTATTTGTCGAAATTCAACTCTATATAATTTCCAAAGATTTTTAGCATTTTTTAGAAAAATTAAAGTGATGGATCAAAGAATGTAACAGTATGTAGGAAGTCTTGTAAAAAATGAATATTGATATTGCATAATTAAAATAAACGTAATTTCTGAGCTACTAGCATAACAAAATTAAAAATTTAATTACCTCATAATAATGGTAATGGGCTTAAACTTCTTCTTCGTTTTTGGTACGCTACTAGCTTGTTTGTTTACCGATTTTTTCTTTATTTTTCTTTTTTTAAATAATTTTGTCTTTCCATCTCTTTTTCAGGCGCCCTACGATTTTTTTCCATTGGTCTGTTATCTCTTGCTTTCCTTACTAGCTTACTACATTCTTGATATATGGTTATTCTATTATTGACGTCTACCTGCCGCCCATTCTTACACATTTGTGACTTTGCAGTTTTCTCTTAAATTTACATTAAGTATTCTATTTCTTCTTGTTTTACCTTTTATTTTTCTTCAAACCCTCATTTTTGCTACCTCACTTTGTTGTCTTATTTTTGCGGTTTTTTGTTTTGTTTCTAAGGCGTAAATTATTAATGAATAAACAATGCTTTTATATAATTTTATTTTACTTTTGTTCAAAGTAATGGTTTCATATAACATTATCTAAATAGCCGACGACCCTGTTAGCAATTGACATTTGTTCGTTTACTTCTTTTTCTATCCTTCCATTCTTTAATAGTTAGCAATATATCTAAGTACTTAAATTCCATTACCTGCTTGATAATGACGTCACTTAAATTAATTTACACGGTCTTGATTTTTTGGAGATTGCCATTGTTTTTATTCTCAGCCGAAATGCTCATGTTATACTAGTGCATAATCTATTAAAATTATAACAGGCACTTTTCTTTAGTACATGATAACAATAATGTCCTCTACTATGATTTTGTCAAAAGCTTTTTTATTGTATTCAAGTGATTTTTCAATAATTTGCCGTCCTATAAATATAGCATCTATACATAACTTGTCGCTTCTAAATCTTTGTCCTTCTTTCGTGTTAATTGTTGCATACAATTTCTTATTTATTATTTTTGTCACTAATTTTAAGGTTGCATTCAGCAAGTTAATTCTCCGGTAATTTTTTGGCTTTAGCTTATCTCCTTTCTTGAACATAGTAATCAAAATACTTGTTTTCCATTTTAGTGTTATTGACTTACTTTTTTCGTATTTAGAATGTTAGCTGCTCAGTTAGAATAGGTCTGCCATATTTTAAGAGTTCGTTAGTTGTCAAGTCTTCTCCTGGAGATTTTCTGTTCTTTATTTTTTTTACTGCTTCTGTGACACGGTCTCCTAAGATATCTATTGCTCTTTCATTTACTTCTATTTTATTCTTCATCCTATGTGTCTCTGTAGTTTTTCCTTCTCCAGCAAATGTGTACGGTATTCTTTCCATGTATTTAGGTATGTTAATAGTTTGTGCTGAAAATAGTTCTCTTATTTCTATCCTCTCGTTTCTGATCATCCTCCATATCTGTTTTTGTTGCTCATAAAAATTACGCTCAAGATTTTGTAGAAAGCTTTTCCAATAGTCCTATTTTATCCTTCTAATGCTGGTGTTAACTTCGTGTCTAATTTGTTTGCATTTATCATAAGCTACTAACGTTGTATTTGATATTTTTTTTAAATGGTCTGCACGTTTTTGTTTATATATATATAATATATATATATATATATATATATATATATATATATATATATATAACATATACACACATATATAATAACATTCTTGATACAAAATATGACAGAGTATTTCCAGCGGAGATTCATAATATGAACGTGTGTTCATACGAAAGAATAAGTGGAACAATTGGAACTACTTTCATTAATTATTTTAAAATTAATTTACGTAGTTAATTGTATTCTTTTGATAAATAATGCAATTAAGGTTTATTTAAAAAAATACACGTCATTTTTTATCCTTATAGTTAAAGTAGTATTAATTCCATTGTTGATGATGCCTTGGCTAGCAAAGTTTTAGTATGTGTAATACAGGGAGTTTCTTTGATGTTACTGTTACATGTAGCTTTCAGCACTATAAACTCTAATAGCTTTTTTCATGCCTTAATCGTGAGATAATACGGAGAACAAATAAATAGATTTATCTAAAGTTAGGCTACTGACAGCACAATGTTATGGTATATGATAATGGTTTAATAAGTAACTAAATTTAAAGTATAAGTTAAACGTATATTCACCAACGTTTCCCTATGTTCAAGATTTCTTCACAAAAGTGAGTTTGTTTGACATTATCTAAATATTTGTTTACGCTTTGACTAAATTTTGTTTGAGCTAGATCTAGATAAGAATGCACACAAAAGAATTTAAAATCTTAATTCAGTCAAGTTCTGCTTAGTGACATGGTTTAGTACCGGGGTATAATACAATAGAGTAGTACTTGTTCCTGATTTTTGACAAATCTCTCTTAAAGTTTCGTATAGCATTTGATGGTAATGGTTTTAGTTTTGATAAAATAATCAGTTTAAAACTAACGCTATTGCAGTTACAAAAGTCGGTAAAAACATTTAAATATCATTTAACACACAGCAATACGTAGAACGTACGTTTAGTAAGCTAATTAAAAGTTTGGATACTAGTTAATTAAATTTTATTAAAAAATGTTCTAGTCCTGATTAATAAATTAAAATATTTAAAATAAACTTGCTTCAAAACTAAGATATTTACTTTTAGATGTAGATAGGAAGTTTAGGAAAAAGTATGTATGGAAGAAAAAGGGAATATAAAGTTTGCTCCAGTAATAGTACATTACTATTGCAAAAAATTTTTTAAAAAATTTATAGACAATACGTTTACATAAGAATTAAAACAAACTTTAAACTCGGGGATTGCAAAATATTATCTTGGATTCAGATTTACTTTCTATAATTAGTTTTATTTTTTATTTTAAACTTGAAATAGTTTTTATTTCGTTGGGTAATTAAGTTAAAATTTATTTCAAATTGATGGCGGTTTTGAGCAGTCTAATTATAATATTCTTGGTGTCTTCTCGATATATCTTATGTCTATATTAAATTTAGCAATATTTTGCAGTTGAAGTATATATTTATTTGCATTAGAACATTTCTATATTTAGTGTTGTGTATTTGCAAATAAATGAGGTATTTATATTAACATTGTGTAGGGATGCAGTTGTTGTAGCACTTCCCTATCAGATCACAAATTTTCCTCACCACCCACACTACACATTTTCCGCTAATATGACATTATCATCGGATGGAAAGTTAATTTATCTATGGTTGTAGTTTTAACAAGTTAAACGTTTTGTGAAAACTAGCAGCGAAGGAAACATCGGGAATACGGTTCCATCATGCAACAAGGTAAATTATTGTGAAGAGTAATGAACATAAAAATGAGCAAATATGTGCAATGTAATAAAAAAAATGTATGGATTAAAGTAAAGTAGAAATTTTGCAAGAAATAAAATTACCAGATTACCAGAATATTTTAAGAGAATAAGGAAAGTAACTGATAAGACACTTGACCTACACAGCAAGTGCGCTACATTTAAGAGTCAGCGATTAATCTGAAATGCTACCATTATACCTGTGGCGTAGCAGAAAGAAAAGCACAAAGGGGATGCTAAAAACCAAAATTATTAAATTATTAGGAACATACTAAAAAGGATAAAAAATGAGAAAGAAAAATGAGGAAAAGAAATACGCAGAACTGTTTAAAACCAAAAAAAGTAATCGGACAGCGTTGTTTAGGAACGAAAACAAACATGACATAGAGGGAGACGAAATGGAGAAATTTAAACAAGTAATGCAAGATATGAAAAACAGTTCAACCGAGGAAATATGTAATTTAGAAATTTTTTTACAGAGGGATCAAATATAGGAAAAATAAAGAATAAGCATACCAGAAACCAAACTAAAAAAATAAAAAAGGTATAAACGTATAAATATTATAATAGTAAGAGGGCAGAAAATACAAAAAAAAATCAATTATCTGAAGTATTCATCGGTGATGAACTAATAATTAAGATGAATGTAACAAGCAGTTCTACAAGAAAAAGAAAATGACAAACATATTATAGTTGCAGAAAAGTGGAAAATAAAAAATATTATTAATAAGAAAGAACCAAAGGGCGGTGATGTATGTAATGAAAATTATTTAACGAAAGAAGAAATAAAAATTTAAGAGAAGCATTGCAAGAGAACATTTTAAAAGTTATAAAGTAAATGTATCATAGCGTAATACATACATAAACAGTTAAATATATGGTCGGAATGCTAGTCTGCAAGGACTAGGGAAAGTAAACTAAGTAAGGTAGCTATATGTGTATGTGTGTGTACGTGCGTTACGTGGGTTACGTGTGCGCCCTAAAGATAAAAAAAAGAATTTTATAGGAAGCTCCAGGAAATATGCAGAGAAAAAGTGGAACACGTGATCATAATGGGACATTTAAATACATAGTCGGGAAAAATAAAACAATATGGTCTTATAAGAAAATATGGCGGAGAAGAACAGTAATGGATAAAAATAATACACTTCTGCGTAGAAATTGAGGTGGTGATAGAAAACCCAATCTTTGCATACAAAAACAGGGGATAGAAAATGTTAGAAGGATAATAACTTTCAGTAATAATACAAGACCGAAAGTAAAACACATAAAAATATACAGAGAGCATATGTAAATGAGGATTATAAACATCTGATAGGAAAATTTATGTTTGGAAAACCTGGAATGGATTACCAAAAAAATTTTAAGGGAACAAAAAAAATGGAAAAACTATAAAAGACAACAAAGACTAAAGATAATCAAAATTACATAAACAATATAAATTAAGCTAAGAGCACTGTAAAAGAGGCTAAAATAATAGCCTGAGGAAATTTTGGAATAAAAGTGAAGTTGTGGAGAAAATTAAATACAATTTTGCACAACAATAAAGACAACTAAAATGAAGAAAATATGCCAATAAAAATTTCGAAAGATAAGAATAATAAAATGATAATCTAAGGAAAACAGCAATTGCAATGAATAGCCACGTGTAGAGGATAGACATGGGTAAATCTCTCAAGATAGTAACAGAAATGAGCGTGTAAAGTATATAAGATGTAGTGTAAACAAAGAAGAAAACAATAGCAGAAGTGAAAGGTTCGGCGAGAGATAAAAAATACACCGAAAATGGTTGGAACACTCGATGACGCAGCAGTATAAAGGGGTAGAGGAAAGTAAGAAAGTTTTGTGACGTGGGTGGCTGAGCAGTTAATGTTACCGCTTCGGTAGTTGTACAATAAAAAATATTTTGTTTGCTATCGACTTCTCGAAAGAGGTATCCAAAAATTTCCTTTCTTTAGGAAAGGAATATGCTGTGCATTTAAAATGCGAATAATAAAAGAAACCTCATGTATATTTGTGTGAAATCGGAGAAAAATATTGGGAAAATTTTTTATGCATTTGCATATTCAATTGAAAAGCTAAATATTTCACATACCTCTAACAGGAACTGGTGAAAACGGGCATTACACACCTAGCAGTTAAGATGTATAAAAAATTGCTGTCAGATTAGTTGATTAAGTGATATTTTCAATTATCTTCTCTGTCTGTCTTTCACTAGTCCCTGGTACCCTCGAAGGTATTTTCAATTATCAAACTTATAATTATACTTTAACACCATTTTGTTTCCGCATTGAGAATAAAGCTAAAACCTTTATTGGTAAAAGTAATAGCTTTATTTTCTTTACTTGTTGGTAAGAATATGCCTTTTAATTTGACCCCCGAAAATTATTACAATACTGCGTTAATTTAAATATAACTAAAGTAATAATTAATTTACTAATAAACAGTAAACATTTATATTTGTAATTGTGAAAAATAAAGAAAACACTTTTGTTTTTGGTTTAGCTATCATTAAATTTTTATTAGTAGGAATATATGTAACTAGATTCTTGTCGTAATATTTGAAATTTATAGTGCTAAATGGGCCCTTGCTTCTATTGTGCAATCTACACCTCGCTGTGTGCGTAACCTCTGAAATTATTTGTGACTCTAAAATAATCCATACCAAAAGCCTGCAAAATTTGGGTGTTTTTTAACTTTTCATAATTGATACCCATGCATTTTTTAGCGTTGAATGTGAAAGTAATCTTCATTTTCTCATCACGTCAGGATTTTTTGCAAATCGCAAATTTTAAAATTTGTAATAAGTCAAAAAATTGCTAAAATATACGTCTTCAAAATAGACTTCAAATGTTTTTTTCTTATAATTTTTTTTGTTTTGGCTTATACAATGCATTATTATAGCTAAACAGTTGATGAGTATAGATAGGAGCGCGGGGGTGGAGATCATTGACCCCTTAATTTCTAATGAAAATTGCCATAAAATTAGCCTACATTTCTATTTCAGTGGATTTTTTAATTAATTTTTGGTATTTATTTAATTAATTTTTGTATAGTACGTCATGACTTTAGAAACCATTCACCCTTTTTACCCACCTTTAAGCACAAAGTATGTAAAATACAATTTTATTCCTTTTATGTTCTTTATGGGGTTCATCACTGTGTAACATCCAGCAATATTCAGTCATCATCGTAGTAGTCTATTTTATTTGATACCTCCTTTCCATTTCTTTGATGTACTGACAAAATCTCTTATCTATTTTTTTAACGGCACTCAGATTTTTCAGTAAATAGCCTAATTCTGAATTTAGGAAGTAAACCCTCATGGAACAGCCTACATTTCTGTACTTCTGCGGCATGTTTTCAACGATTTATTTGAAGTTCGGATCCTTGATATTGCCTAGAAACTTGAATACAACGTCTTTAAGGGCTTTTTCTGCGACTTTCATTTGTTTCTCAAAATTACCATCGTCCTGGATAAAATTAAATATGACATGAATGCTCCTAGGACAGCGATGAGGGTACACAAGGTTCCTTTGTTTTTGTGTATGAATGGGATAGCAGAGACATAGAAAATCATTGAATAAAGAAAGACCGGCTAAAAACAGTTTCATTAGAATCTGGGACTGAAAATATACTTCAAAAAGCTCCCACAGAGCGTCACACTTTTTTAAATGGACAGAATGTCCGACGGGTATTGACGCATACTCTCCCACCGTCTCGCCATCTTCAACCCAAACAAATTTGTAGATTTTTAAGAGACATTTGAGGGAAGAAGCGGGAGTAGGAGGGTTTCAAAGGTCTAATGTACCTTTTAAAAATTAAAAAAAGTAATAAAAATAAATAAATGAGAAATGTAATGATATAGAAAATTAGACTCATTTATAGCAATTTTTATTAAAAAGCTTAGTGGATCAATAAATCCCTTATGTTTCTTATCCGACCCTCCAACAGTTTTGCTATAATAATGCATAGTATAAGCCAAAAAGTGTATATATCATATTTATTTATTATTAAAACAAAAAGTTTTATATCTATTTTATATTATCAGATTTTCTCAATTTTTTGACTTTTTCACAATTTTGAAATTTGCGATTTTCTGAAAATTCTAACGTGATGGTGAAAAATAAAGATTATTTTGGGATTCAGCGCAAAAAAATACATAAGAATCAATTATCAAAAAACAAAAAATCGCAGGCTTGTGTAGTTAGCTGTTCCTAGTATGTTAAATAAAGAGAAGTATTATAGCAATGAGAAACCACTGACAACAAGGATAATAGAAATGTCAAGAGAATAGAATACGACAGAGAAGTTGTGGGTCTAAAAAATAGAAAAGCTACTGATGTAGACTATATAACAGTGCAAATAATTAAGGATAAACAAGAGGTAAACCATAATAATATAAATTAATCTCCGAAATGTATAGAACAAGAATTATACCAAAATACTTCAAAAGCAGTATTAAATTGATAAATGTGTAGATTATAGGAGAATAAATCTAATATTCCATATATCAAAATATCTTAATAGAATCGTTTATAGAACAATCCATTACAAAAGATTAACTTATTAATAGAAAAATAGTGAGAAAAAGATAATATAGTATATAGTATTTATGGATATGGGAAAGACCTTCAATAATATCAGATGGTCAAAATTATTTAAAATAAATTCAAAACCGGGGTTTAGAAAAAAGATGTACAAATAATAAGAATAAAAATAATAATAAAACAAAAGAGGGCAATAATCTTCAATGAGCAAAATTAGGAACGTTGTTCGATAAGGCTGTGGTCTGTCATCACTGCTTTTTAATGCTTACAGGATCTGCTAAATCAATTTAGAAAAATAGTAAACGTAAAAATAAACATGGGGCCGGCGAAGAGATTGCTCTGTAAGCAATCCCAGAACGAACTTAAAAAACCTTTCGATTTCGATTTCTAATTTCGGGAAAATTCGAAATCGAATATCTCGAAAATTATTTGACATAGAATTTTTTCTTCATTTTCGAATTCAGCGTCAAATTTCCTATAAGAATCACATTTAAAATCGTAATGTCGAAAATTTTCCCGAAATTCGAAGTCGAATATCTCGAAAACTATTCGAGATAGAAACTTTTTGATTTCGATTTTGAAATCAGCGTAAAATTTCCTATAAGAATCCATTTTAAAATTTAAAAAAATCCATAATTTTGTGACAGCGACAGACAGACAGACAGACCGACAGACTGACAGACCGACAGACCGACAGACATATAGAATTCAGTAACGAACTTTTTAAGTTCGTTGAAAATGCAAGGAAGGAAAATGTTAAAATATCCAGAAAATATAGCAGTGTTAAAAACGAAAAAAAATTCGAATTAAGTCTTGAAGAAATACAACATAAAAATAAATAAATAAATAACTAAGGTAATGTTAAATAATAAACTAGTCTCTCTAGGAAAACTTCAAAACGTTGAAGGTTTTTGATATTTAGAAAGCATAACAATAAAAAACGGAAGAAGCAATATAAAGGTAGTAGAATTAGACAAGCAAAAGCAACAATTTTTAAGTCAAAACTTTACTAATATTTATTAGGATTTTACTAAAAAATTGAAAAAGATTTTTATGGTCATTTATGTGGAGAATAGTGTAGCTCGGTTAGAACTGGACAGTAACCCGAAGCAGAAAAAAGAAGATTTAGAACTTTTGGAATGTTTTACTTTCAATAAATGCTAAAGGTTAGGTGGTTAAGCCGAATCAGCACAGAATACTAGTGAGAATACAAGAACCTAATGAAAAGAAACATATACTAAGACATGAAAGCGTACCTAATACTAATAGAAGGCGTGTTAAAAGGAAGAATGCACCAGAAAGATTAATGTTAAACCATATTTATCAGATAATAAAAAATATTTTTTTTATATATCATATAATTAGCAATCAGAATTACAAGACATTCTATAAGCTAATATGCTGTTTTTTAATTACTAGGGTCGTGGTTGGTGTGAAGAGGACTTCTCCAGTGAGTTGTCCTCTCTAATCCTGTTTAAGGTCTGCTGGCCAATTTCGTTTCAGTCTTCTACCATTTTGCGCATCAAGCAGTGGGTTCAACAGGGGGTTGACGTGGGTTTCCAGTTTGTTGTGATGTCTTGTACTTTTTTCTTTTATGGCGTCCCTCACGTAAGGAATTTTTAGATCATTGTGAATCATCAGATTGGAGACGTACCATGGTGCGTTCGTGATCATACGAAGTATTTTTGATTGGCACTTTTGAATTTTGTTTAACTTAGATTTACTCGCACATCCCCATAGTTTTGTTCCATACATCCAGATTGGTTTAATTACAGTGTTGTAGAGTAACAGTTTGTTTTCAAGCGTAAGCTTAGATTTTCGTCCAATTAGCCATTGGAGTTCTTTCATCCTCAAGTCAATCTGTTTACGTTTCTTATCTACATGTTCTTTCCACGTCAATGTTGTCCAGGTGTATTCCTAAATATCTTGCACTTGTAGATTGCGGTATTGGTATATTGTTAAAATATAATGGTGGGCATAGTGTAAAATTTATTTGCACAGATTTTGTCTCATTAATTTTGATTTTCCATTTACGAGTGCATTTGGTCTAGGTGGTTTTGTAGAGTGGTCAATGCTATGAGTGGGTCAATGGCAGTTGAGAGAATGACAGTGTCATCGGCAAATGTACCCATTGTTGTGTTTTCATTGGTGGGAAGATCGGCTGTATAGAGCACGTAGAGCAGGGGTCCCAAGACGCTGCCTTGGGGCACTCCAGATTTAATTGGACGTTGGACCGACACCTCGTCATTGACTTTGATGCAAAATTCTCTACTACTTAGGTAAGATTTTATCAGTTGTAAGTGATGGGTAGAAGTTCTTTGATCTTATATAGTAATCCAGTATGCCATACCTTATCAAAGGCTTTACTGACATCTAGAAAAACTGATAGACAGTATTTATTTTGGTCTAATACTTGATTTATTTGGTGACTGATTCGATGCACTTGCTGTATAGTGGAATGGTTATTGCGGAAGCCAAACTGATGTATAGGTATCCAATCTTCTGTCATTGGATCAGAGTTTATTCTTTGCAGGAGGAGTCGTTCGAGTAATTTTGAGTTAATTGGTAACAGACTTATAGGACGGTACGATGATACGTCGTTGGGTTCTTTATCTGGTTTAGGGATTAGTATTATTTCGGCAATTTTTAATTGTTTTGGTCAGTAGTTTAGTCTTGCGATAGCAATGAAAATGTAGGTAAGTAAAACTAACCCTTTCCTTGGCATCTCCTTTAACATTTTTGTAGTCACTTTATCTATTCCTGGATCTTTTCGAGGATTTAATAAGCTGATTTCCTTCTCAATCTCTTTCGGAGTAAAGGATTTGATCTTTAGTATCTTGATAGGGATCTCGGATAAATGTCTGTCTATAGCATTGTCTGTAAGGTCATCATTAGGCGTAAATACTTCGGCAAAGTAGTCTGCAAATAGGACGGCCTTTTCCTTATCACTTCTAGCCCACTGTTGATATGCTATTCAAGTGTTATGGAGGAGAGGTATTGGCGCCTTAGTTTTTTTTATGTTTTATAGGTTTCCATATGGAACTGTCGTATCTGTTGAGATTGGTAACATAATCATGGAATGACTTTTCTTTCATTTCTTTTATTTGACGCTGCACTTGGTTATTTAATCTATTTAGTACAGTTTTATCTGCTGATGCATGGGTACAGTACCACTTTGCCCTGGCTCTTCTTTTTTCTGCTATAAGCCTCTTAATGACCGTAGGTATTATGTACTTGTGATTTTGGAATTCTGTGTGAGGAGTGGCATGTTGAGCGGCCTGTTTGAGGATGTTTACTAGGGTGGTTAGGACGGTGTCAATTTCCTCTGGAGCTTTCAGACTTACTCTCTATTTTATGTCTTCTTGTATTTTGTTCCTGTAATGTTCCCAATTTGTGTTTTTGTTATGAAGTCTGGGCGTTGGTTTTTTATGAATAAGATATTGACTGATTGTTGCAATTACCGGCGAGTGATCAGAGGAGAGATCGTAACATGGCGTTACGTTCATATACGCTTGCGAGATCCCATTGGTTACATAAAAGTCCAAAAGATCTGTGATCTCATTGGGGTCTGACGGCCAATAGGTTGGTGTACCCGTTGAAAGGGGGGAGTAATTATTTTCCTGTATGAGATTAGCCAACTGGCTGCCTTTTGTTGCGATTAGTCGAGATCCCCACAGCGTATGCTTACTAGTATAGTCTCCACCTGCAACAAATTTATGCCCTAGTGTCTGGAAAAATTCCTTGAAATTTTATGTTTTGATATTGTGCCGTGGTGGGCAATATACTACTGCTACTATTAATTCGTATGGGAGTGTCTTTACTTTAATGGCTGTGGCTTGTAAGTGATTGGTTACATATTTTGGCAGTTCGATGTGGCTTATAGAACTTTTTATTAAAATGGCGGTCCCAGCATGTGCAGTATTATCTGGATGATTGGTTATGTAGGTTGTGAAGTTAGGTATGTGAAAATATGATGTCTGTGAAATGTGTTTCGCTGACTAGGATGATGTCCACTGAATTATGATGAAGGAATATTTCAACTTCATTTTTGTGCTGTAGAAGGCCATTGGCATTCCACAGGGCTATTGTTAGAAATTTAGTGAATTTTACTTATCAGCGTGGTAAGCAGATTCATCACCATGCTGTTCTGTTGTACGAGTTGCTGAAACATAGCCTTAAACTCATCTAAGAATTTGCACAGGCTGATGGAGGGTGTTCCTGTGTGATGTTCGTTGTGTTCTCTACTCTCAGTTGAGCGTAATGTATTTTGTTCGTTGGTTCTGTTATGTTTCACTGCTCCTGCATAGCTTAAATTTTGTTGGATACTATTTGTTTGAGGTTGGTTTTCTGTATAGATGGCTGTTAACGGATTGTGTTGAATGTTTAGTCTATTGTTAGCATTGTTGGATTCTTTTAGTAAGCCTTGGTAGAATTCGCAGCCTTTATAGCTAGCCGGATGAGGACCATTGCATAATGCACATTGTGCAGGTGTGTCTTTGTTTTTTGTACAATTATTCGTGCTGTGAGTCCCTCCGCATTTAACATATACATAGGGTTTAGTACAATAAGCTTTAGTATGGCCATATTGCTGACAGCGTATACACTGTGATATACCTTTAACTTTTTTGGGTGGTTCAATAGTTATTAGTTGGTTTTGTATTTTTTGTATTTTATAAATATTTTTATTGCTTTGTGCTGGCTCTAGGTCAAAAAAGAATAGGTTTAAAGTTTCTTTTGTTATTCGTTTTCTTGCGTTCATAATATTTCTGACTTGATGCCAGTCTTTACTAAGTTCTTTTTTAATGCTTTCTGTGCTAGTTGTAAAATGTAAGTGCTTGATTACTACCCTATAGGCTCGTTCCTCCTTCGGTTGATATGTATGGTGCATAATTTTGTTTACTTGCATGAAGTGAATCAGTTTTCGGTAAGTATCAGAGGTATTGCAATTGATTTTTATTGAATTGTTAGCTAGAGATTTTGTGCTGTACTGCTCTATTTCTATGATTTCATTTAATTTGTTTATCATTTGTTGGTAATTTATTACGCCATAGACAAAGATTGGCGGGGGTCGTGGGACCTTGTTTTCTACTTGTGTTGTGTTAGTTTCTTCTTCCATGGCATCGGTTAAATGGCTATATTTATTTTGTAGTAAAATGTTTTGACTGTTGGGTATATTTATTTTTCTTCGCTTGGTTTGTTTTACTTTTTGCCATGGGTTTTGTTTGTAGTTTTCATTGGGGTTTTCTTCTGTTTCATCATCGCTGATTGAGGTTAGTCTGTAGTACTGGCGTTCGTTGTTTGATTGCTGCTGCTGAGTGGGATGGGAATGGGCTGGTGGGTTAATGTTCTGTTGCGGTATGAAGAAGTTGCTACTAGTGGGTATTGATTGACTTTGTTATTGAAAGTTATAGTACTGCGGCATTTGTGTGTTAGCTAATGTAATACCCGGTATAACGTTGTTCATTGGGACTACTTGCATGGGATTATTATATGGTACGCCATTTTGGTTATAATTAACTCCTGGGCCATTATATGCTGGTAACATTTTGAATTTTAATAGGTTTAATAGATAAACACAGTTACCTTTTATTTAATTTCCTAGCATTTATTGACCGCTAGTGATTATTAGTTATTATGTCCGTTACTTTTACAAAATATTTAATCTTAGTGTAATGTAGATAATGAGAAATAATTTACTTGCTGTTCGGTCAGCTGTTTATTGTGTATAAAATCGTTATCACTTTCATGCACTTGGAGCGGCGATTAGCACGTCTATCCGCTACAAAAGTCAAATGGGAACTGAATAAAAAATATGAATTCACAAATATATATAAAACGTAAAAAAATTAACACCGCATAGACAAAATTGGAAACAGTTATCCAACAAACCAATTAAGAAGATTAAAGACTAGGAGTCAGAGGACACGTAAGTAACTCATATATAAAACTGAACTATTTTTTTTAATTTATCGAAGCAATGTAAAAATAGCAGATAGGTGTCACATCTATCCTCCGAGTGGTCTAAATAAATAATAATTTCAGGGCAAGAAATTTTCACTACAGAAAGTTTAATTATTTAGTACTCGGGAGCAGACCGTGCGTTTTGTGTGCGAGAATTCTACAGAAACAACGATTCGGTGATTATTGCACGAAAAAAGTTCAGTAATTATCATGATTTGTTTAACATAAATCAAGCGTTAATTACAAGTATTTTTCTCGTCAGAAAATGGGTGCGTAAGTTCAAAGAAATCGGTTCAACTATGAATATACTTAAGTTGGGACGACTAAGATCACCAAGAACTGATAAAAACCCAGAGAGTGTACGACAGTCCGTTCGCGAGGCTCTTGACCTATCTGTTTGTAAACGGGCAAGTGTTTTGAAGATTATCAATGCATTGCATTCCGCACAAATATTTGTGTCTGGACCCCTGTAATATTTAATTGATGCAAGAATTAAAGCCCAACGATGCCAGTCAGAGGCTTCAATTGGTTAACCGTATAACTGAGCATTTCAATTAATTCAACATTTTCTTCTCGCATGAGGCACATTTTCACCTCAATGGTTACGTTAATAAACAGCACTGACGTTACTGGAGGGCTACAAAACCACAATGCAAGCATCATTCACCAAGAGTGACTAAACTGCAAAATTTTGCTGGCTATTTCAAGGAATATGGTTTCAGCAGTACAAAGCAACATCATAAACTTCTAACATCTTTTGCCACGAGTTGGTGAAATTTTTCCCAAAAATTGATTTTCAGAAGAGGTGATATAAACTAGTCTCTACGTTTAGCCCTGATTTGACTTCTATAGAATTTTTCTTGTGGGGATATCTTAAATCAAAAACATACAGTAGCAATCCGGGCTTTCTCATTTTACTGAAAGAAAATATTCGCCAAAAAATGGCAGACGGAGACGTTAAGAGTCTCGCGAGCATGCAGGACCACATTAAGATGACATTATTTGTAAAAAATAATTTGCCAAATTCTTAGTAATAAAAAATTCTTTTAATACCAAAAAAAGTTTTTTTAATAGGCGTCTCTTTTAGTTTTCTATAATTACCTGAAAAAGGAAATTTTCTTGGGACACCTGGAATAACTCAAAACAAATTCTCAATTCTTCTAGTTTGAGCAGCAATACGGCAGCCGAGGTTGTCATAAAGCAAAATTATCTAAGCACTGCTGTAGCTCATTACGATATTAGAAACAATTTTAGCAACCGTTTATTGGCGATTATTCTCGAGATGTTGGCGAACAAAACGAGTATTCTCCTCAGCACTCTGGTTCTCTAAAGACGTTAGTAAATTTTATTTTCAATCGCTTCTCGCTTTTCAAAAGTTGTTTATGCTATGGTTACAAATACATCTTTCTGACCATACTATTTCTTATTTGTATCTTAAATTTTTTCTAAAGTTCAGACGGTTTTACGCCTCTTTCATGAGGAACTTGGTTATAATTCGTAGCATAATGGTCGAGGATACGATTTGCTCTGATATCTTAATACTGACCAAAGAAGTACGAGGATAACCCTATTAATATTTCCTACCTACAACGTTTAGCAGCAGCGGCCTTTTCTATTAACTTCACGGTGCTTAAAGAAGAAATTATAGCTTATATTTAATTCAACCACGTACATTTACGGTAATAGATACATCAGATATATTTTCAAGCAATCGCTGCATTAATTATATTAATCATACATTTTAAGTAGTAATAGTAATGTAGAAAGAGCTGCTTTCTCAAAAAATATGGTTAATGCCATAGTACAGTTATCGCAAATAATTACTGAAACTTTTAATTGCACGTCTTGCTTAATTTAAACTCCGATTAAAGAAATTTTAATGTTAACTTGAACGTAAACTAAATTTGTTTGACAGATATATCGCTACAAGGACAACGAATACTTGAATAATTATTTTAACGGTGATTGAAAATCAGAAAAACCATCACTGTCTACGAAAGTTTTGCGATTGTATTATTGTTTTTAAAATAACACCAAATACATTCAGGAATTAGACAGCCGTACTGTATCAAAGTGATATGAAAAGCCTCAACTTTTGCAGCGGCAGCTTTTAAAACCAATCTCGTGTTACCTACCAATTTGAAGTATGTAATGGAATTTCTCGGAATTAGGGGCGATATTGAGACTAATGCTATGCTGTTGGTTAAACAGTTCGAGATATTTACCTTTAGTTTTCGAAAAAATTGTTTTATAATTTGAAAACAGTAATTGTTATATAAAATGATATTTTTAGAATGACTAATAGGCTAACTGTTGCAATTTTTAGAAAATGTGTGAAATTCCTTGTAAAAATTGAAAATATTTAATTATTACACTCTATGCCACATTTCTTATTATATGGAATTTTATAATTAGTATAATAAATTAGAAATATTATTTGATAGAACAATAAATTTTTAACTACTGTTACTAATCATAAATTAGTTATTAAGATATTTATTATTTCTGCGAGCTAATATTTGTTGGGAACTTCTATTACACATAGCCAGTTATGCTAATAGAAATATTATAATAATTTGCATAAACATCATGCTTAATTATTGAAGCTATCCTATCGTATTCCATTCATATAAATGGGCAACATTAACAATGGGAGTGCCTGTCTGACACAACATCATTGCTGACATCCTCATTAGGGCTAGCTGAGCATCGCAATACGGTGTGGCAATTTACTGCTTGTAATCGGTCACGTACGTCCTAATGTTTTTGTAGAACATTCCTATTCTTGTTTAACCCTGCTGTTAGATTAGGCCCATTTGGTCCAAATTTTTTTTGTAATCTCAATAACTTTTGAACGGTGTAATATATTGTTTTGAGGTTTCGACTCACGTGTTTTATTTTTGTAACAATATTTTTTTTTGGAAATATTAGGCATCTAATTTAAAGCTGTACGGAAAAAATTAAAAAGTTACTAATCTTTTATCAGGGACCATTTGGTCCAGTGAATATATCAATTTAATGGAATACAAAATACGAATCTTTAGTTGCGTTTATTTACAAGAAAAATATTATTTTACTGAAAGTGTTTTTCATTACATGCTATACAAAATATTTTCCGGTTTATTTTGCAAATAAAACTTTCGCAAGTGAAGCATTTTATGTTAGATTTAGCCTTACAGCAACTACAGATTCCCCGCTTTCTTGCCCCCGCTTTAGAAGAAGCAATTTTTGATGAATTCGCGGAAATTGAAGATGAGGTTTGTATATCAGTCAATAACTTCGCTGACAACTGTTGTTGTGGTAATCTACTTCGTTTCATCATATGCGCGTTTGCCAAACAAAGTGCTAGTTTTCGCAAAAACTCTGGTCTCTGGCGATTTCGATCAGCCGGTACCCGTGAAGCATCGATCTCAGAAAAAAGTATATATGCGTTCAAAGCAGATATATGCAGCATATTTGCGAATGCAATATTTGGCCATCAATTTGTTTTGTTGTGTAGGAGCTAATCATTTGGTCAGCAGTATCTACTCCTCCTATAAGAAATAAAACATTAGAAACTGTAGACGACAAGCATCAAAGCATACCTTTTGTTGAATTGTAGTAGGAAACAATCTCCGGTTTCTTCTTCGCTCCACTATCGTCAACTGCAGCTGTTTTATGCATTGAGCTTATCAATATAGTTGTTTTATTTTTGTGGCTGACACAGAAAGCAAACGTAGATTTGTATAACGGGAGTTGTTTTACATTCAGCAGCTTTGGAGGTATGAATGTTTTATTTTGGCGCACTGTGCCTACATACGTAAGTTTTCTTTCAAGTATTTTTTTCACTAAATCAAAAGAGGAAATGAAATTGTCGCCTGTTATATTTTGCCCCTTTAACCTTTCCGTCACCTCCAATACAACTCGCTGTCCTTGGTTCTGTTCAGGCTTTGCATTTTTAGCTTTTCCAAGATATGGCTGTATTTTCCAGACGTAGCCAGATTTTGAATCTACAGCTAACCAAAATTTCAAACCATATTTTGCAGGTTTTGAGGGAATAAATTGTCGGAAGGAACATCGTCCCCTGAATCCAACAAGCTGCTCGTCAATTGTGACATTCTCATGACAATTGTAAAACGTTTGGAGAAGGACATGCCAACGCTCCCACAGCTCACGAATAGGAGCAAACTTGTCGTTACTACGCATTAGTGGTCGACTTGCAACATTATTAAAGCGGAGCGCACTTGTAATCATGTGGAAAGTGCCTTCAGACATTATTGCACGGAAAATTGGGCGACCAAAATTTGCATCAAATAGGCCATGAACATCTTCGTTTTTTCCACTGTCATGTACAAATTTTACTTATCAATCATGTTAAATAAATGAAACAAGAATATACATACCGATATACTCCTGCAAGAATGAGAATAGCAATATAAGCACAAATTGTGTCTTCATCAATATCTGTCCATTTGTCATCAAATTTCACTTTGCCATAAATATTTGTGTTTTCGACGATTATTCTTTCTATTGAAGGTGGAAAAAAACACAAAAACGTTGATGGTACATCATTGCATATAGATGTTGCAAATCTAGTTGGGCCCGGCTGTACTGTAATATATTCTGAGTAGAAGTTCCAATGGGTTGTTGTAATGGATTAGCACTCCACACCATTTGGTTTTTTGCTATAAACAATGGGTCAGCACTAACTGAAGCCACATCTGGTTCACTTTCTCTTTCAAAATCACTTATATCATTATTTTCTGAAACACATTCAATATCAGAGTCATCATTTCTGAATTGAGCACTGCATAAATATCATCCTCATTCAAATAACGTTGTCTTTCCATTTTTTCCTAATGTATAAAAACCACGCAACTGTTACGAGATCAAATCACAAACTAAACAAAACAGTGTGCGTATGTATACGTTTTCATAGACAAATGAAAAGGGGAATCCCACAACTTTATACAAGTCAGTCAAGTGAATTTACTTTACAAAGTGGCAGCGTGACAGCAACAAGTGCAATAACACACACAAGCTGGATGTTTGAGCTAGTAAAACTATATGACAACGCATAAATAACTGATAAACGGGTTGTTAGTTAAATTATCAATGGTTTGTAATTACGTTTATAATTTGTATTAAAGTATTCAATCATATTACATGCGAAAATAGGATTAAATTTGTATGTACGTAATTTGGACCAAATGGTCTCTTAATACAGGATCCGCATATTTTTTTTAATCTAACAGCAGAGTTAACGAGTAAAATGCGCTTATATTAATTTAATAAACTAAATTTATATAAAAAATTATGTAATTTGAGATAAACATTTCCAATGTGTAATTTAAATACATAGAAATTTCGTTTCAAATGTATCGTTAAAATTACAAAAAATGTTCGACTCATAACAGATTATTTTATATTTTAGGTGCCAGAAAATTATTTAAATAATTTCCTATAAAGGTATCAACTTTTTCATATATTTTTACAAGAAAATCACCAGTGACTAATGGTTTAATAAAATTGTTAAATGCTAAACACAGACATTTTATGTTTTGTTGCACAAAGTATAATATAATTATAAAGTTTTTAGTTAGAGGAGTAAAATTCTTTGAAATTTTGATAAGACTTTCTGTGCAGTTAGGAAAAACTAAAAATTATAAAAAACTACATTGCAAGAAACCAATATTGAAGGTTTTGATCGTTTAATTCCCAAAATTGTCGTATAACGATAAGAACGATTAGTGTAAGAACTGTAGTCCATGATAAATTGTTTCAATAAAGTTATTGTTCGATGTCCACCTAATTTAAGTCTGCATTGATTTCGTAAGGGTATAGTGGCAATAAGACCTAAGTTTATCACTTTATCTTTGCGAAAGCAAATAGGGCTTTAATGGAATAGTAACAATCGTTATCGCCTCTGTGTAAGCAATTCAAAGTTTATGCATCTACTGGAAAAGATCTTGCAACCATATTGTGCCGCTTATCAGGAGCAATTCTCTGTAATTTTTTGAAGGCCGTAAAACTGCCAACGTTTAATATTACATCAATTTCCTGAAAAATAAAATCAAGGTAGCTTTTCACTCAAAAAGACGAAATTCTTTAGTCTGCAGCTCTACAACAATGCTCTCCTATACGGTGGCAGTAACAACCAAAAATTTACAAAACTTTAACTAAAAATTTTGCCATAAAAACATCTAACGGGTAGGAAATTTAAATCCAATAATGAGCATTTTGTAAATGTGACAACAACCAAAAATCTTCTATATCAAAAAGGAATCAGGAAGGAAAAGTAAAAAAATGTTTTGGAAACATTCAGTTCCAAGCAAAGGCTACTATAGGTTGAGATATAGATATTTAAAATTACTTGTAGAGGGCCTTTATTATGTCACTTAAAAGTTTTTCTATTATCATGCTCAAACTTTTCAGACAATTTTATACTTATCTTTAGTTATAGCTAGACCAAGGTTTGGAGTTTTGTTTACACTCTAGGCCAACATTAAATATAGTGTCAGCTAGAACCAGCTATTTATCAGAAGAAAGGGTTTTTATTGTCTCCGCCTTTTACGAAAGGGGCCGAAGTGCTAGCGGAGCGCTAACTGCCTTCAAGGCCAAGCTTGGCAAGCACACTACCTTGTCTGCCTCTACAATAGCAAGGTAAAAAATATGATAAAAGTTGCTCTATAATTAAATTGTCTATTTTACGATGATATAATAGGTTTATTGGAACGTTTGAGAAGACAGGAAGTGTATATATGTCAAGAACGGGCAGACCAGTTACTGCGACCACTCACGTGACCGTAAAATAAGTTTGGGAGTTTTATGAAGAAAAGCCAACAACTTCGGTCTCTAAAAGCGCAGCTCAACTCGGTGTGAGTGTGGGCTCTATGCACACCACCCTCATCAAGAAATTGAAACTATTTCTATATTTAATTACAAACGCCTCTGACTGAGATTAATATTGGTAAATGTTTTACTTTTGCAAAAGTGTTAAAAAACTTGAACATAAAGTACGTTTATTTCACGTATGAGACTTATTTTCAACTAGATGTCTATATTAACAGACAAAATTACCGACATTGGGATACTGAAAACCCACATTTAACCGAACCCACAAAAAGTTAGTGTATGGTGTGCAGTCTCCCACTATGAAACTGTCAGCCCACTGTTTTTCACAAAATATACAAATAAAGAAGATTAACAAAAGTTCTCGAAAAATTTATTCCCATTGTGAGAGACAGAATACTGGTTTCAGCAAGATGGAGTCATCGCCTATCGCACTCAGAATATCTTTGACATCCTCACAAGAGTCTTTGAAAAGAGGATCATAAGTCTGGATGACCCCCCCCCCTCATAAGATCGAGTGGCTCCCAAATTCCCCCAATTCTGATTTCTTCTTATGGGGTTATCTTAAAAATCGGCTTTATCGGTACAAACCCCAGTCCATCGACGAACTCAAGAATCGTTTCAGAGAAGAGGTTCTGGCTATTTCTGCAGTCATTAGAAAATCTATAATTGAGAGTTTCGGGGAAAGGGTTTAAAATGACCATTTTTAGTAAAGGTAGTCATTTTGAAAATATAGCGCACTAGACCTTACTTATTCATCGTCATAATAAAAAAAAATAAAATTTGATTTTGTGTATTTTTTTTTATAATAATTTTTTTGTATTCTGCGTCACGTAATAAAAGCTCTGTAGTTTGTCAGAAAATACAGAAGTCAGTCATGGGCGCACTGAATAACTCACTCTTGTTTTGGCGCAAATGCGTTTAAAATTGAAGAAATATAAATGTGGTTATAAAAACTTTTTCTCTATTTGCATAAAAATGGATCTGATATTTTTCAATACTTTAAGAAGACTTTCTGCCCCGAAAATATCGAGCCATACAATATAATAAATTACAATTATATTAACAGAAACATCAATATATTCAGTAAATACAGTATTATATACAAGGAACATTGTACGTAGCTTCAGTTATTTTCAAAGTAAACATCATGGGATCTCAAATACTTGCTGCGATTTTTATACAAATTTTTCGGGTGTGGCAAATAAGATTTCTATTGAGTATTTACCTTCTTGATAAATCTGGTTAATTGATAACAAATCATTAACAATTGCAGCGCGATGTTGCTTTTGCTGTGATAACATTTGAGGTAGAAATTTCAGCGTGACACGTTCATTACAAGGTCTTCGGTCAACATCCAATACATTTTAGCTTTTCAAATTCTTATAGTTCTCAGATACTCAGTCACCGATCTTTGTTATTTATAGGTTGTACACGCTTAGCATTTTCCGGTGTTTTGCTCATTGAATGATCTTTTAAAACCTGGATCACTATTATCAAATTCCTGGCGTTATGTATCGTTTGTGCCATGCCTTTCTTTGTGTGGCACTTATAGCATCGTTTCTATTTCACATAAAATTTGATACAGATTTGTCGCTTTACTTACTGTTATTGCGAATGCAATTCACACTACATATGCTCACTCATCGACTCGACCAATAAAGTCACTGTTATTTACACATGTTCATTACAGTTTACTATCGTCGTCTGCCGGCTTACAATGCAACCACACTAGTTGTTTGAATACTAGTATTGCCTCAATATGTTTGAGATAGGCTTTGTTTTGATTGTCGTTGGTGTTCCCCAACTTTCAATAAATACCCGAATATCTGCATTTATTGCATCGTTTCCGAAAGCCTTTTGAATAATCTGAATAACACAAAATTTAACACAGGTTTGCTGCTCTACTTACTTGTACTCTACATGTACTCACTTATTAGCCACTAATTCCCAACTGACTTATTCAGTGAAGTCGTCCAAATCCACGCATGCGCAATCTGGCCTACTATCATAGCCAAATTACATTGCCATACAAATACATTGACCATACAAACTATTTAGATATTAGCGTTGAATGAATATTTATGAAAATTTTGCATAAGTTCTATTAGTTATACCTGTTGGCAAATTTTGAGATTTTTATAATCTTATTAAATCATTGTATGTATTTTGGTTTACCTAAATGAGAGTTAATTAAAAAAATTAAAGTAATCTGACAATATTAATAATTTTAGAAATATCATATATAGGAGATATAAAATCGGAGTTTATATAACTTATTTCAAGAAATTATTTGAAAAGCATAGTTCCCGCAAGAATTGAAACTAAAAAAGTTAGAATTTTAAGTAATTTGTTTTCTTATGTCTTAGCATTCTCATATACATAAACATATCTTTAATATAATAAAATAATTTGTTACGATTCTTGGCAAAAATTGCTGAACAATCGTTAATAAATTTCTATTCTTTGCTTAGACGAAGAATTCAGCAAGTATTCAAATTATGTTAAAATAACAATGCCATTTTGCTATTCCGATGTAATGAGCATGTGTAAAAGATTACGACTTTACTATAATGCGGTCGTTGTATTACAAATGATTGATTAAGTGGAACAACAAACCTGTACTAAATTTTATGTTAAACCTGAATTGGCAAAAATTATTGGAATAATTTAGAATGAATCTAAGGGCTCTACTTTACTATTTACAAGAGTAGAAGTGAAAGTTTGATAAAGTTGTTTGGGGGAAGATACATAGTATTGGGAAAAGTTTGTTTGGTGGTGCGGTATAATAAATGGTTTCCATATAGTAGGTCAACGTTAGTTTCTTATATTCAAACAATGAGGGTATTTTTTTTTTAATTTAATCAGGAGTAATTCTGTTGATAGAATAAGAAATAAGAACAATGTTAATTTTGTGGCTTGCTTTTTATTATGTTTGGTAAGTACTTTTTGTCTTTTCGTATGGCCAGATAGTAATTATGGTATATATTCAACAAGACGTACAGAGTGCTTCAGAAAAATTATTTGATTTAAAAAAACTATAACTATTCAGCTTTTAATCCGTTTTGATCGAACAATGTACTGGTAGAAAGGGGTAATTCACGAATTTCACGCGGTTGACGATAGGTAGCACTAGCGCGCTTCGTTCACCTACCACTTCAGTGTTTGTCAAGATGATGACTGAACAACAGAAATCATTTTGTGTTCTACACTTCGCAGTGTGAGTCCGTAACAACTGTTAAGCGTAATTTTTGGCGACAATATGATGTTAAACCTCTTACTGCTCAAAGCAATAGGCGATGTTATAGACAATTCTAAGATACAAGTTGTCTCTATAGAGGAAAACCCAGTGATCGCCCCCGTATGCCAGACAAAGGTATGGGGCGCATCCGGCTGAGTTTTGCACGTAGCTCCCAAAAATTCACTAGCCGTGCCGATAGAGCACTAAACATTTTCTCAACTTTTGTCTGGCGTATTTTTGCTGCGACATTGGATTATAAAACCATACAGGATTTAATTAATGCAAGCTCTTTATGCAACGACGTGTGAAGTTGTGTGAATTCATCGTCGACAAGGTGGAAAATACGCTTAGCGTTTTCTGACAAAGCTACTTTATATTTAAGTGGAAGGTAACCCTCCATAATGTTAAAATATGGAGTACAGAGCAGCCACATCTAATTATACAGGATGAGAGAGACTCTCCTACACTTAATGTTCTTTTTTGCAATTTTTCTGAAAAGGTGTACGGTTCTTTTTTCTCCTTGGAGAGCATTATTATGGGAATTACATTATCTAGATATGCTTGAAAACTGGCTTTTCCCAATTTAGAGACCGATTCGGATAACTTTAATCTTCAGCAGGGCGGAACACCGCCATACTAGAGCCTGGAAGTTCGAGAATTTTTGAATAATCAGATTTCATAGCTCAGGATTGGCCGTACGGGATCCAACGATATAGCTTTACATCACTGGCCTGCAACGTCGGCGGATCTCACTGAATGCGATTTTTTCTTGTAGGTGTTTATACAACACTGCGTTTATGTGCCTCCTCTTAACTACATTTGTCGAATTATGGAACTGCATAACAACAGCTATGGTAGCTGTGGATCCGGATATCCTCCCAAAATTTTGAGACAAATCTGGCTATGTATGGACGTATGCCGTGCATCCCAAGGGGCACATTGAGAATCTACGATTTGGTATGTAAAGAAGCTTCGAAATTAGCTCTGTAATATAAAATAAATGTTAAGTGTCTATGTTTGTAAAGTGTCTAGTTGTAATAATATAAACATTTCAATTCCAATGAGTCTTTGTGAAATACCCTGTATTGCGTAACCAAGAAATATCGCTTGTTTGCTTGCGTACAATAATTTCATAACTTGTTTACCTATCTTTCAACAATTGTTTATCCATTATATTAGCACGTGTTTTACTTCAGTCGTTTACTAAATCTCGAACTTATCACTTTAAAATATAATTATAATCTTTCTAAATGTCTTTAAACAATAATGTAATACGTGCAAATTTACACTTGGGGCTAACGCTATAGAAACTGCAAAAAAATTGTAGTAAGTTTGGAGAAGACGACCAAAGACGATTTAGAACTTTTCTGGTGAGGGGGTGAATTCTTAAAAGACGAGGGTACTTCAGGCAGACCATCAAATTTAAGTATTGACGAATTAAAAACAATAATGGAAACAAATTTCACTTCAACTTGTCAGATGCTTGCAGAATTGTTTGAAGTGGTGAGACAATACGGAAGTATTTATACATAATAGGAGAGAATTAGAAATTAAACAAATGGGTACTACACGAACTAACTCCCAACAACAATTTCAACGTTTTACAATACATTTTTTATTTTACGACTAGAATCCGATAGTTATTTGATCAAATTTTGACCATATATGAAAAATAAATTATGAATAGACTATGAGAATTGAAATACTTTAAACGATAGTTTTTATCACACTGTTAAATACAACAGAATATGCAGAAACCTAGTCGAACATTTGTATACGAAATGACAATTAAGAGTTTGCATATCTATTTAAATTAACGTCACTTGTAAAGCTGTTACATTCTTACGTTGTCTTATATACTTGCTTTCTTGATTTTAAATGTTATGATGATTTATTAAAAATATTTGAATTCTTTTAAATAAAATTAATAAGTCGGTTTTCATTGAAAATTTCATTTATAATAGACAAAAAGCTTTTGATCTTGTTTGTACAATATATTACTAAAAACGATAAATAGTTTTCAAGTTTGATGACTTAATATCCTTACAAAGCTTATTATGTAGTTTAACTCGAAGAGTATATTTTAATCATCGATATATCGCTAAATATTACTCTCTTGCTTTGGTGATATGATGCCTGTGCTGTAGTATTTATGTAGTAATTCGCTATTATTGTCAAATTGGTTCCGCTATTATGCTTTATTGCCTATGTAATTGTTATTTAATACGACAATTTACATTTCCGCTAAATGTCCAGATTGTTCTATTATTTGATTTCGGCAAGTTAGAGATAACAGCGTGGTAGAAATTAATAGATAAATGGGCATTGTGTTATATTGTATGCGTATGTATGTATAAAGGAAAAATTGAGTTTTACAAGAATAGAAAAAGATTGTGTCACAAAAACGACATTGTTGAAAAGGTGAATACCCGAACTACCTACTAATTATTTTTTCTAAATTTTCGATCATCTCTTTATAAAATTGTAAAATTAGATGACAGTTGTCCCAATGTAGTAATCCTAGCCTTACCTTCTAATAATTCCGTCGTGCCAATTAGTGTAAGTAATATAAACTTGAGCACGCCTGATAACACTTGGATAATGTTAAAGAGCGTGCCATTGTATTAAACGTGATACGTGCTACTCGTTAAAAAGGTATCATTTCAATTGTTCATGATATACTTGTGTCGCTTTGAGAAACTATCAGGGTTCTGTTACGGGGCGGTCAAGGATTCCGCACTCTCTACCTGGTTCCTTATAACTTTTCATGAATATCGGATTATAAAATTTTGGCTTTCATAATAGGTTCAAAGAAATACTTAATCTCATTTTTGCTACACAAATTAGTGTTACAAAAAATAAAAAATACAAAACAATAAAATTATTTTTGCTTATAAAAATATTGACATATTGTAATCTTCCAATGTCTGAATACTGATGTATTTTTTGTTCAATAAATAATTGACGGCGTTGTGTTTTGGGATCCTTAATTCTGTTTTTTTTCTAAACCCTTTATAATTTTATAAAAGTTTCAGTCTGAATATCAGTTAATACATTTATAAAAAAATAGAGCAAAGGATGAGTCTTGAAAAAATTACTGTTAAATTTTGCATGAAACCACTCACAATAGTTTGTCTTCCTATCGTAGCTAGCCGTGAAGCTTGCCCAAATCTTTGGTGGAAATAGTGAATCGTCGTCCACGTACGTTTCTATTAAATAGTTAGAAAATCTCACCAGTCTATCATCTTCTGGTCTTATGCTCATGAGATCAAATATAAAGCAATCTAAAACTTCCATTTGGTCTAAAAATGGCAAGCCAAATACATAATTTAGCCATTTTCCTACTTCATTGTTTCTCTGTCTATATTCGGAGACCAAGCCCAATTGTTGTATTTTCCGAAACCAACTTCGCGTTAAATGGAAACGACAACCAATGATTTCGGTATAAGGCTAAACACCTGAAATTGCATGGTGGATGCCTTTTTCAAAGTCGACCACAAATAATTTTGGATTCAAATTTAAATTGACATCTTGGCATTTTGTCTTTACTAAATTCAAAGCTATTTTATATGTTTCAGACTTCTTGTCCGCTAAAACGTAAAACACAAGCAGTATATAGTGAGCACTCACAAATATATGAAAAGAAAATAGTTGTGTGAAATAATTCAAGCAATAACCAAATGTTCTGACTAAACAGATTTTTTTCGGAACTACATAAAGCTATTAAATTTGTGTCAGACGATATCACAATAATATTACTTTCTTCTTTAATAGACGAAACAAAATTTTCTGCTTTGATAGTTAGACAAGGAAAAGTTGTCAAAAGCTTAACAGTCTCTTCTGCCCTTTTTGGAAGCTTGAGTTGCAATTTTTTCCGTGCGGAATAAATATTATTTCATACATAACGAATATCCCGAATAGTTAAGGTGTCGATTTTTACAACGTTTTCTTTGAAAATTGTATGGATAATTTTGGAAGGCTTTCCAGCTAGGTCTTCTGCAGCCTTTCTTTTGCACAAGCGCTGACTATAAAAACAAACACAATTTTAAAATAAATAAAAAAATTATAAAATAAAATACAATTGTAGTATTTCAACATTCTTACATAATTGTCTATTTAAAGTTTTTATCTTTGAAATGATTATGATCCAAAAACTTCTGAATATAATTTTTTCCTGGTCCACTGTCCACACTTTAGCCCGTCACGTATTTTTAACGCAACGCCAAAACAATTCTTTACTTTTTTTTTTTGCAAAAGCAAACTTAGCCTGTCTAAAATCAAAACCTCTTTTCCATTTTCACTTATTTCAAAATTTATTTATTTTGATAATTGTTTCATCCAATTTTCAAACTAACTGACGAAAATCCATAATTTTGGCAATTTATAGGGGTTGAAGTGAAATCTACAGTTTTACTTTCTAAAGTTTCCTGAGAAGTGAATTTACAAAATTAGAATTGAATGCTGTTATAGATATAGATTGTAAATTACTACCAAGAATACATTAAATAATTGAGAGATTATTTATTATTATTATTTATTAGAATTCTTGAATCCATCGCAGGTAAAATAAAGTTTCTGGATTAAGGAATTAAGAAAGGGATTAAGAAATCATGCATGTTCCTGGTATGATTACCGAAAGTGTAAACATTTTTAATGGTTGCTTGTACGAGAAGACATTGAAAAGTTACGTTTGTTTGATTGCAGCTGCTAGCTCCTCGGGTGATCAATGGAAACGGTCCAGGTGGTCTAATGGGCCAGGTTGAATCTTCAGCTCCACCGGCAGTTGATGGGTGACAGTCCATATAGACACTAGAGCCCCTTTGATGTGGTTGCTTAAAAATAAAAGTATTTTAAAGTGTCCCGGTAATCCGACTGCCAGACGCAGTTATAGGCTAGACCTTTGGTTCCTATGGTAGTTGGACGCAAGTAGGCGACAAATCGTCTGTGCTCGGAAATATTTTTAAAGGTATCCAAAGATATCAAGGCAGCATTATTCAGAACAGGAGGCTATCTTAGCTTTAGACATATTTGTTAAGTAATAAAGGACTCTAAATTCCATTAAAATTTGTTTTTTATTCTACTCTATTCTTGTAGCTGAAATTTGATAGACAATTCCATATCTGTTTAGCATTCGAGCCCTAATGGTAAAAATTACGTATATGATTTAAAACATATCCAATAAATTGAAATGCGTGTACACATAATGTTATAAGTTTGTTTAATTATAATAGAATAAATAAGTAGTTTTAAGTAAATTAGTAAATTTTATTCACCACTATTAAGAGCAGACATGTTACAATATAAATAACGTAATTACCAAAGGATTCAAGCAAAACATCGATGACGCACGGCGCCGAAATAAGTGATAGGTACAGAACATAACTAAAATAAAAGAATACAAAATTATTCCATATTTAGATGCTAAAAGCACACGTTAGGTAATGGACGCTATAAAGTGTTTTGGCGAAAATTATAAAAGTGCAGCAATTGCATTTAAATCTACGTGCGATATCTCGTAAAATGAGACCACAAAAGGCATATTATTAGTTTCCAATAATTTTGACTACATTGGCAACTTATTATAACGGGTTTCAATAAATTGAATTTTGAAATAGTTATCAGTTTTAACATTGTGTTGATCGGTGTAGTAAAATTTAATTTTAGTATATTACTTATTTTCATCTAGAAATCATTTGTTTTATGTACAATTGTTACTAAATCTTAAGCGTTTAAATTGTTTATATAGCTCTTCTATTGGTGTATCGCTTCATTTAAATAAATGTCTTTACACATTTATTAATAAGTTGTTTTACGTGTTTCCTTACACTACGTTTAAGATTCATAGATTAATCCTCAAAAACATATAAATTTTTTTAAAAATTATTTTATAAGTATTTTTTGTATTATATAAATCTTTAATTTTCATTGAGATATATTTTTTTATATTTATTTTGTTTATATTTAGTCCTAAATATGTAATATTTTATGTAAAGAGTTTTTCAATAAAACCAATATGATTTTGAAATAAAAAAAAATAAAAACCATTTCAGATACAACCAAGTAATCTGTTACATTATGTTTAGAATAACACATCATTTAAGTGTGCACCCCGACTTCGTGCACACGAGCAAATTCGACAAACCCAATTTTCGATGACTTTGTGCAATAACAATAATGTTATAAATGCACCGTTTCATGTTGAATCTTAATGCATCAAAGGTTCATGGTTTGTTTGCATAGACTATAGATTTCAAATAACCCCACAACATGTAATCGAAAGGAGTTAAAATATAACTTCTTGTAGGCCAACTAACAGTTACGTTTCTTGAAATTATTATTTTACCAAACCGTTCTTGCAATACGTCAATAGTGGCATTAGCAGTGTGACAAGTGGCATCGTCTTGTTGAAACCACATGTCCTTTTTCTTCTTCTTTACGATTTTTTCTGTCCTTTTAGGCGTCGAATGATTTTCCCTTTTATCTTTCTATATCTTCTATTTGGTCTAACCATCTTCTGATTCTACTTCTTCTGCCTTTTATCGGTTTTCCCATTTTCATTATCCTTTTCAGTAATATTTCCATTCTTATGATATGCCCGTACCAGTTTAACTGTTTTCTTTTTATTTTATTTAATACTGGTGGTTGTTGGGTAGTCTCCCTTATGTGCCCTTTCCTCACATTCTTCATTTAGTTATTTCCATAATCCTCCTTAGATGTTTCACTTCTCTTGCATTTCTGCAAGCTCCAGTTCTCTGTTCATAGGTGATTATGGGTAGCGTTATTTTATTTTGATTTTTAGTTTAACATCTATTTCGACTTTTTTGTGGTCTAAAACCGTTTTGTTCAGTACTTAGTATATTTTCGTTGATTTATTTGCTGTATTGATTAGTTCTGCATCAATTTTACCGTTACTTGTTAGTATTGTCCTCAAATATTCAAAGGTTGTTACTCTTTCTAGTGGGGAGTTCTGTTCCTGTTGATTCCTTGGATTTCATTATCATCAATTTTGTTTTGATTGTGTTAATTTCCATCTTCATAGTTTCTATTTCGTTGGTTGACTTATTTAGTAGTTTCTGCATTTTCCTCTAGAATCAGCTACTAATGCCACGTCATCTGCTGATACCAGGTTAGTTATTAATATGGGTTCTATGTCTTGTATTCTACCACGGTGTTAAGCTCTGTTTTGGTCTTGATTAGCTTTAGTATTTTTTTCATTATGATCACAAATAGGAGTGGGCTTAAACTGCTCTCCTGTTTTATCCTCCTTTTCATCTCAAATTTCTCTGATCTTTGTTCTGCTATTTGTACTTTACCCATCACTTTATTAATAGTGCTTTTTATTATTTGTATAAGCTGGTTCGGCACTTCTAGTTTAGTTAGAGTATTACATAATGCTTGTCTGTTCACTGTGTCGAATTCCGCTTTTAGGTCGATGAAGGTTATATACAGCTCTTTATCTTCTTCTATTGACTTAAGTATTAGAATGTATAAAGATGTTTTCGTTCGTTTGTCTGAATGCCGTTTGCTCTTCCTCTAGCTTGTGTTGTAATGTAACCTTTTAGTCTTGTCTTTAGGAATCTTATGTGTAATTTGAGCAAAACGGATAGCTCCACAATTCTCTCATTTTTATGTTTTACCTTTTTGTGTATTGCGATGATTAAATTAGCTTCCCAGTTTTTATTCATTTTCTATTTATTTAATCATCTTTACAGTATTAATTTCAGCTAAATTTGGCTACAAAAATCTATTAACATTAATCCGTACTGCTCATCAATCACTGTAACTACATCTTCTTACCTCGTTTTGGAAAACGAATGGTCCAATGATGCCACCATACCATAAATCACACCCTGCAGTAATTTTTTGCGGGCGCAAATGTGGATTGTTTTTACACCGAAAACGACAAATTTTTGTTAACATATTTATTTAACCATAAATGAGTTTCACCGAGAAGATAATTTTTCCCCAAAATTATGATTCGCTTCAAGTTGCTTTAAAGCCCAACTAGGAAAGTCACGCCGCTTACAGCGGTCCAGTGGCTTTAATTCTTATACAGGTGTAAACCCAAATCTTTTTGTAAAATATGCTAAATTGTTGTTTTTATGAGCCCTAATTCTTGAGCACGGCGAGGAATCGACAAATTTGGAGCACCTGTAACGCTATCTTTTACAGCAGCAATGTTTGCTACATTTCTTACATTTAGACGTTTTGTTGGTATTTTCGCATTGTGAGGAAACAATTTCTTTTAAAAGAAGGGCGATTATGTAAACCATAGGTTTTGCGAAGGGCACATTAAATAGTCAGAAAAGAACATCTATTTTTATAAATTTTTTGGACAATAATCAAAGTTCTTGAAGCATATATTCAGCCATGATAAATTGTCAGAGAATACTGGACACAAATGGCAACTAGTGGCAGTTATAATATTTTAAGAATGGTTGAAATCTCATTTCAAAATTATATCATTCTTATTGGAAAACTACATTTTTATACTTTTTCCTGCGTATGTTCTGATTACATTTTTTTATTTTTATATGATACATGTATACTGTTTAGTAACAAATGATTATTTTTTAGTCAAATTTATATCAGTTTTAATCAATATTTGCTGATTATTGCAGTTTATTTAAGTATGTTGCATTCTGTATTACGTTGGTACAACTAGCATATGTGAAATAGTTCTCTTTTAGTTCTACATGTTGGTTAACTATTTTTCTACTTATGTAGCAATGGTTTTCTAATTCGCAGCGAAGTTAATTGTGAGTGGGGTAGCTACAGTGCAGGACACATTCTTGAGTTTAGTAAAACAAAGTAACGACTGCGGTGCAACGGGCATTTCGTCAACATTACAAAATTAGCATTTGTCGTTGGAACTATCAATTTGATCAAACTGGCTATTAGTTTAAAGGTAAAAGCACGAACCGATCGCATGTATTGAAGAAAATTTTGGGATAAATTTGAGAAAGTAGCCCAATAAAGCTAACTTGTAGAGTGAGCAGAGAACGTGAACTGCCACAAACAACTGTCTGGCGTGTGTTGAGACACTCTTTAATGTTCAAATCTTATTGTTTACAACTGGCACAGCCTCTTCGCACAGCTCTTCACAGGCTTAAACGCGTAGTGTGTAGAATTTTCTAATGATATGCTCGAAAACATGGACGTTGTCACTTTTCCGCTGCATTTGATGAGGCAACGTTCCACTTAAGCGTGAAAGTAAACCGACATAATGTTCGGATATAGGGGCTACGAATCTCCATGCAGCAATGCAATATGATAGATACTCCCAAAAGATTAATGTTTTTTGTGCCATATTAAAAACTAAAGTTTGTGGCCTTTCTTTTTTGATGGTAACACGTTTACTTTTGGATAACGCATCTTGCGATGTTGCAAAACTGACTTTTTTCGCAAATGAATAAAGATTTAATAACTTTATTTTCCAACAGGACGAAGCACCTTTTAATTGTCACCGGGATTTTTAACGTTTTCTGAATAAATCTTTACCTCAACGATAGATAGATCGCATGGAAAATAAAAGCTTGGTACTTATATTTTGACCCCTGAGATCTCCTGACTCCATTCTTTGTAAATTTTTCTGCTGGAGATTCGTAAACGGATCAATTTATATCCAACTTCTCAAGATAACTTTAGAAGATTCAAAAACCGTAGCGTAAGTGCGGTGAACACAGTGACACAGGATATTCTTTATCGCATATGGAACAAATTTTGCTACCATCTAGATATTATGTATACAGTCAGAGGCAAACATTTTAAATATTTTTAAATTTGAATCTAAATACAATCAAATGTAATTGATACTTTTGTTATTAATACTAATTTTTAATTTTAGAGTTACAAAATTGAGTTATTATAAATTACCCTGTATTAAAAGATACATGAAAAGGAAAGGAAAAGCGCTCAAGTTTTTATTTATACCATCACAAATGTTTAATGTGAGATACTCGTGTCACAAGACATATGTTTATACTGTAGCCCAGTTCGGTCCACATACACTATAATATACCTCCATGGATGTTCTTTACAGCAGCAATGCGGTCTCAAAGTTTATCTAATATTCTTGGGATTGCTGTCACGTAAACCTGATTTTTAATGTACACCAAAAAAAAATCCCAAACTTTAAAATCGAAAGACCAGAAGAGAGGGGTGTCAGCCAGCATGTCGCCCAATCCTCATTTAGATAGTCACGCACTTTATCATATCAATAAGGTGAAGCCCCGTTTTGTTGAAATATGAAGTTGTTGGAATCTTCTGTAAGTTGCGGGATCAGCTATGACAATATATCTAAGTATGTTGTATCCGTCACAACCTTTTTACTTGGGAAAAAGGGCACGTACACTATTGTACACACAAGTTTTGTCTCACCGCCGAACATCAGACGATTAAAAAATTTGTCATCTTTTATTGTCACTTTTTGAATTGGGTTTGTGCTGTCACCTAAATGTTTGAAACAAAGTTTATAAGCCTACACTTTAAAATTGGGCGTTTTCCTTTTCTTTTTCATTTAATATTATATATGTAATACTTTGTATCTTTTTAAAACTGAATGAATTTATTTGCAGCAACCTCATATATCTACTTTTGTTTATGTGCTCGCAAGATCAGTAACAGCTGTCTAAATTCAATTTTTTCTTAAAACCCTTATTAAAGAAAACTGAATTTTATTGTATTCTTTGTAAAACCTACTAATACATATTATCTATTTTACAAAAATTTTCAAAATATATTCAGTATGTTTTGTCCGGCTACAATGCAAGCTGGCAATAAGAGTGGAATGTCATGCGCATGCGTGAATAAGAACAATTTTACTAACCGGTTTAGTTGGAGGTTAGGCGACGGCGAGTGAGTACGCATAATGTGTAATCGTCGTATTTGCAATAACTAAACGAGTAAAATCGAGAATGTGTGCAAAGCTAAAACGTACCTCTGTAGAAACTATTTGAATTATCCAGGTTTTCAAGAATAATGTAAAATCAATACTTTGTAGACTGTTTTAAAAAGTCGAAATAATTATAGGAAAAGTGTGACAGATCCTAAGGTGTTTACTTTGAAGGAGACTGAGGCTAGGTATAATGTTTCTTATATCTTATCTTATTTTTACTAAATATATAAATGTTTTGTTAGTGTAATAGCAATTTTTTGTATGTGACTTCTATGTATATATGACTCGACTCTTTTGGGAAATATTACATAAAATTGATATAATTAATGGTTTATATATTATTTTTAGGTAGATTTTGTAAAAATATTACTCCTTAAAACGCCCTCATATTATAACCATTAAAACTTTTCATTGTATTTTTCCTTTCGAGCTCTTACAAATCTCAAGACATCCCTTTGTTCATACTTTGTATATAAAAGATTACATATACACGTTAAACTATGTTTTTTTTTTAATTTTAAGAGTGAAAAGTGAGCTTTTTATTCGAGGTTTCAATCTGGATAATTCCATTATTTGTAACGTCGGAAATGAAAGTTTCGCTTTAAAATTGTATGGTGGGAGATGTACTAGACTGGAAAAAATTTCTTGATATGTGAGTATTTGGTGACTTAGGGTAATTAACAATTTTGTAGTATTATTTTTATTTAGTGGTATTATTAGTTAATCGCTTTGTAATTTAATTGCTGTTTGAATAATTCTGTTGATGAAATGAGAAATAGGAGCAATTGTTATGGAGAAAGCTAAATGGAGTTATGAATTATAATTACACCCTTATGTGCTACTTAATAATGTATACGAATTAAGAAAAATATGTACTGTACATAAACTTTGTAAAGTTAAAATTTTCTTTAGTTTGTATTTAAAAGTTAGAATGAGGGAGGTTTTTATTGTTATCATCGTCCTGCAATTCATAGATAAAAATTTTCACGTAATTTTGTCAAAAAACTTACAATTGTAAAACTTTAAACATTTTAGATATTGTTATAATGATACTGTTTAATAGTCTTCCTATTGTTTCATGCTGTTAAACCTTTTAACAGTTTTTATAAATAAAATAAGTTATTTTATTTTTCAATTCTTTTGTGATTGTCGTTAAAAGTACTGACAAAAAGCTAAATACAGATAAATCATTTAATTGAATGTAAAGCCTCCTGAAACAATAAAAAGGAAAACGGTTATTTTTCTTAATATTTTTAAGTAAACAAAGCTAGTAAAATGCATTTACATTTATTAAGTAAGCATTATAAAAAAATTTGTCTTCTTTTGATTCTTATGTCTTTTCATGTGTCAGATTTCTTGTGTACCCATTCCTTTCAAGTCTTTACATGTCTACTACATAGGCAACCAATCTCGTGACATTTTAACTTTGTACAACAAATGTATTTTTATCATCTATTTTTTTGTTCTAATTTTGTATAGACTTTTATAATTTTTTAACAAATTTAATCATATTTATCACACTTTTATTTGTGCTTCTTCTACATGATTTTTAATAGCTAATTATAAACCCTCTACGTACTCTGCCGTTCTAAATTTCTATTATTATTGTTATTTTGGTTTTCTCCTTTATTTAATCTAAAGACACAGAAAAATCCAGTACCTATTTTGCTGTTTTTTCCATCTGATCATAAAGTATGATGTTAACTTTTTCTTCTAGATGGAAATTTTGTTATTATTTTTAAGTTAAAACTATTAATTTTTATTACTTTTCTGTTTAATTCATCTGTAATTGTTATTCACACACTTTCTCTTATTTTTTGTTCTGTTTACTATAGAATAGTACACGTGTTTATTTATTAGTCGTTTCTTACTCCTTCCATTTGTTTTTTCTTCTTCTTATTTTAAATAGGCTACTAGCCTTCTAACCGCACAGTTGTGAGGTACTATGAGCCATGTTGAGTGAATCACAGACAGCCTAACCGGTTAATTTAAAAGAAGGTTAGAATGTACTCCACAATCGATATTATGGTTTGTATGAGAGCATTTTATATGTTTGCTATTGTTATTGACCTGGGGATCGAATCTGAGACTACCACTCGCCATTGTAGCAGATCGAGCCTTTACCTTGCGGCTCAAGCTCTTTGATCTTTATTTTTCCTAATATTAATACCTGAATATTGTTGTCACTCATAATGTCAATTATTTCAGTTTCATTTCTTGTCAGCGTAATTGTGTTTCAAGTGCCTGTTCATGTTATTTCGAGTTTTTATAATTATTTCAACATCGCATACCCATTTTCTATTTACCATTTCTTACTATTCTTTCCATTATCTAAATATTTTTCCAAATCTTTCAATAAAATTCTAATTATTTTCTTTTAATTCTAGTTTTGCTTTATTTTCTGGCGTTTTTTTCCTAATCTTTGTCCGAATATTTTACTTGTTTATTATTTTCTTTCTAATAATTCTATTTGATTTTTCTGCTTTTACTTTTGATATTTATATTTTTGCTTTTCATTATGTCATGGATCTTATTCTAGTTTATTTCTCCTTATTTTCTATTCGTTACATACACCGATCTTACGTTACCTTTTCGTTGAGTTTACTTTTTTAATGCACCATACTATTTTAAAATTATTTTTAAATTCCAGGGTGAATTATAAAAAATTTACAAAATGGCTGAAAGTAGGTTTAAATCGACTGACTCCTTGTGGCCTTAGTTTTACTTTCAGTTACAGATTTAACACTTTTCGTTGTATATTTGACGTGATATTTAGTTTATATTTCTTCTTAATATTTTAATTACTTGGATAAAATATTTAAGCCAAGGTTATACGCAGCTAGTTAATAACACACTAAGACAGAATTCCTAAAATAGTTTATATTAATAAAATGTAGAGCGTTTAAAAAAATAAAACTTTTAATATTAATTGACCATAACAATTTAGTTTATGTAATAGATTAAAATTGTAGTACAATTTTTTTATATTTAATGTTTTTCTTATTGTAATAAAGCAATACTGACAGGCTTTAAATAAAGTTGTAATCTTGCAAAAATATTTTTTGTTGTCGCAAATTAATTGTTGTTTTAAGATTAAATTAAAAAAAATTCTGATGACAATAATACGAGAACAAGAGAAATGACCATGTAAAATTTGTAAAAATTGCTCTCTTGATCGGAAACTAGAATTGTATCGTTTGGTAATCGCATTGGGACCTTCTCCCACATTTAGCTTGTGGGCTTAGACTTGTTCTGAGTTTTATTTATTTGAGTAGCTCAGCAGCAAATACAATTCAGAAATTTCGAATTCGCAAGCAACAAAATTATTATAATTGAATATATCTTAATTGGTGTAATTTTTTATTTTTTTTTGTTAAAATTATTGGATTTTAAACGTCTGTTGTATAAAGAAAAGCACACGGATAAATTATAAAATCAGGTCTTTAATTCTTAAAACGCATTATGTCTGTTCAGTCGTATTTTACAATATTGGGTTGGCACACCTAAGATAATCATTTTGTATAACAGTCCGTTATTTTACAGAGTTAATTTGAGATTTTGCAGCAGAACCCTATACTCCAATGACGTCAAAGATTTATCCCCGAAAAGCCTTGTCGCAAAGTACAGGGGACGCGTGTTTGTTTGGTGAACCGTGGGATTGTCTGCGACCTCTGCAACATTTATTTTCCAAACTGCTTTATTTCTTGCCGCTTCACCTTTGAAATGAAAATTTACTTAATCCGCAAGGGCTAGGCCCACTACAACATGACCAGCGCGAGCAACTCCACCACAGCGCGCTCCCTGAAATATCCGGATTTATTATTGGACGAGCAATCGTAAATTGCAGCTTCGCTGCTCTGCAACTGTTGCCAAATGAAGCCATAAAATAGATATTGGGCGCATAAGTTTTACATCAGAGCCTTTTCACGTGAAAAGGGTTGTAGCGGCGCTCGTTTTGTTTCAATTTCGGGCCCGTCTGCGCCATCGCCGAAAAGTCAGACCGCGAAGTGCATACAAGCGTTATTAAAAGGAAATTTTCGAATTGAAGTTTTTAATGCGGCAATAATATCTCTCCAGCGTAAAGTTATTCAAACTACTAACAATTTTCATAAATCTTGTTCTGCGGAGTTAGTCTATTACTTCTGCTTTAATATTGAACTAAACGTTCATGCAAGTAGTATTCGCAGTCTAATATTAAATGGTTGAGTGATCTATCACACGTAAACGGCACCTGCGATGTAACAAATAGCGCAACTTTTACGGTATTAGGTTGCTAGCGAGCGCGTTTTGGATAGCGAAATAGTGCTGAAACCTTATGTACTGATGGAAAATTCTTATTTTAAAAAGCTGCAACTGTTTGTATATTGTAAATAGGCGGTTTATAGTTATAAATGAAAATTAAAAAAGTAAGTTCTTTTTAGTTAAAGTTTATCATCACATCCAAAATTAAAGTAAAATTGAAATTTACATAGAAGTTTATAGTCTTTTATTAGGATTCATTCTTCATTTTTATTATTCTTCTTTTTACTATTTCCCTGTACATTTTTGCAGTGTTTATCTCTTGTAATTTATATACTCTAATAACTCTGTCCGATTTTTTGTATTTTACTTGTGATTTCTGATCTTCCTTCTGCCTTTCAATCTTCATTTTTCCTGGTAAAAAGTTGTGGTTACTACTCAATACTTTGACATCCGTGATCACTTTTTTATATTTTCTGTATTTTATTTCTGCTCTTTGCCTCTCAGGTATATTTGTGTGTATCCTTATACACGTAGCATGTGTTTGCTACTATTAAGTTATTCTCTATACAGAAATTTATTTATTTATTTATTTAAACTAAAATCCTTGTACCGTTAGGTGTCGGATTGTAAATATATATATATATATACATTTCATTTTACATTTTCATGAATTTTATCTTTCCATATCCTCCTGTCTTGGGCTATTCCATGAATGTCACACCACTGGATTCCCCGTTTAACCGCTGCTTGTCTTACTTGTTCTTCCCATCTAATCCTAGGTCTTCCTACTTTGTTTTTCCCCTGGGTTCTAGCTTCGTAGACTTGTCTTGATATTCTGTTTTCATCCATTCGGAGCAGATGTCCTAACCATCTCAGTTGTCTTTCTTCTATAATAGTTCCTATTGATTTTATATTCCTTTGTTCTAATATTTTTTCATTTCTGACTCTGTCTATTCTAGTAATTCCTTCAATTTTCCTGAGGAATCTCATTTCCATTGCCGTAATCCTACTTCTATTACTACTTGATATTGTCCAGGATTCGCTGCCATAAATCAATGACGGTCTTATTACTTTTTTATATATTTCAGTTTTTACTCGTTTTGATATCTCCCTTTTACCAAAGAATGAGTTTTTGAGCATATTATAAGATCTTCCAGCCTTTCCTAACCTCTCCGTTATCTCTTTATCTATTTTACCTCTGTCCTCTATTATTGTACCTAAATAGTTGTAGCTACTAACTTGTTCTAGCTCTTCCCCTTCTAGATTTATTCTGTGTTTTATTTCATGTGTCGATATTACCATGGTTTTTGTTTTGCTTATGTTTATTTTCATATTTATCTTCTTAAGTTCTTCTTGATAACAGTTCAGGTTCTTTTGTAGGTTTTTCTCTGAGTCTGCCAACAGTATCATGTCATCAGCAAATAGTAATTCTTGGAGAGTTACTTGTTTCATTTTCCAGTTTCCTATTTTCATCTTTACACATTTTGTTTACATATTTTTACCACATCATCAACTAGTATAGAAAACAATAGGGGGCTGAGAACACATCCTTGTTTTAGACCGATTTTTGTTTCGAACTCAGTTGATTCATCATTGTGTGTCCTAACTATATTTATACTGTTACTATATAACATTTTTAGCACCTCAATCATATCACTGCTTACCCCTCGCTCTTTTAAACTTTTCCATATATCTTTTCGTCTCACTCTGTCAAAGCTTTTTGAAGGTCTATGAAACAGATATGCACTTCCTGGTTCTTTTTTAGTAATTTTTCTCCCAATTGTCTAACAACAAATATTAAGTCTTGAGTGCTCCTTCCTTTTCTGAAACCATGTTGTTGATCTTAAATGTTGGTTCTAGCGTTTCTCTCAGTCTTCTCTCTAGTATCCTTGTAAATACTTTCGCAGGTGTGCTTGTCAATGAAATACCTCTATAGTTTGAGCATTCTTTCATCTCACCTTTTTTGTACAATGGTAGAATTACACTCATATTCCAGTCCTTTGGCATTTCCTTTTTCTTCATAATTTCATTTAGCAGGTTACGGAACTCTTCTTTTGCTCTCTCTCCCATATGCTTTAGCATTTCTGATGTAATTTGGTCCTGACCCGGTGCTTTGCCATTTTTTAATTTCTTTGTAGCTTCAGCGATTTCCTCTTTTGTAACTGGTTGCTCCTTATTTTCTTCCTCTTCTTCTATTATTATGTCCTCTTCTGTTTCCACTATTCCTTCTTCTTCTTCTTTTATCTCCATCAGCTGTTCAAAATACTCTTTCCATCTTTGTAATATTTCTTTTGCTTCCGTCAATACATTTCCGTTTTTGTCTTTTATATTCTTTAGCCTTGAAGTTTTTGTTTTCTCAGATGCTTTAACGTACTATAGAAGAGTTTCTGGTTTTCTGTATAATTTTCATTCATTTTATGTCCGAATTCTTCCCATGCATCTTTTTTTGCATCTTTGACCAGTTTATTTACTTCTATTCTTGCTACCTTGTATATGTTATGATCTTCTTCTGATCCACTTTGCATGAATTTCTTCCATTTTCTCTTTTTATCCTTTACTTTTTGTTGAATATTTGTTGTCCACCACCTGCTTTTTAATAGATGTATTTGTACACTTGGTTACACCACAGCTAGTTTTTGATGCGTCCAGTAAGGTCTCCTTGAATATTTTCCATTTACGTTCTATGCCGGTAGTAGTTAAAGTTTGCGCAAGTTTTTTGTCCACACTTTCTTGGTACTTTTGCCTAATGTCTATTTCTTTCAACCTATAGCATTTAATTTTCTCTTTGTTATCTTTTGTCTTTTTCTGCTTGGTTACTTGTTATATTTATCTTAAGTTCCATTTTCAGTAGGTAATGGTCGCTGCCTATTTCTGCATGTCTTTTTACTTTGACATCTTTCACCTTTTCCAAATTTTCAGTATTTACTATAAAGTAATCAATGATCGATCTTTCATTTCTGGATTTTATTTCTCTGGTATACTTATGTATCTCTTTGTGTGTAAACTTTGTGTTTGTTATAACAAAGTCATTTTCTATATACAGTCCTATTAATCTATTTCCGTTGTCATTTATTGTTACCTCGCCGTTTTCCCCCATATATCTTTCAATTCCCCTATTGTCTCTTCCTACTCTCCCATTTATGTCGCCCATTATTATTATATTTCTTTCCTCTTTATCAATTTCGGACTGCAATGTTTCGTAGAACGTATCTTTTTCTTCTTTTCTTGCATTTTCATTTGGCGCATATGCCACTAGTATTGACCATGTATTACTTCCATCCATCTTTATTTTTACGGCCATTAATCTTTCGTTTATAAATCTTTCCTCAATAATCGTTTTCGCTTTCTCTCGTTTGACTACCAATCCCACTCCTTCCGCTCCTCTTTCCTTTTGTTCTACTCCTGACCAAAACAGCCAGTATCCTTCTCTCAATTCTTTCATTCCTCGTCCTTTTCTTTTTGTCTCTGTTACTCCTAGATAGTCCACATTTTGCATTTTCATTTCTTCAATTATTTCGTCTTCCTTTCCTGTCATACTCCTCACATTCCATGTACCAAAATTTATTATACCTTTCTTTTGTTGTACCTTTGCCTCTTTTATATTATATATTTTGCTTTTCCATTATGTTCATTTTCCTTATCCATAGCTTGAGTTGTTTCCTTTATCCGTCCTTTATTAAGTACTATTAGTTTTTGTATTCCTTGCAGTTTTAGTTATCTTCAGCATCTTTTCTCTTAGCAGTTTATCCGAATTGTTTTCCGGTGATCTTTGGCTTAGAGTTCTCCTTTCTTCGAGTACTCCCCTTCTGTATCCCATCCCCTTTGTGAACTTTCTATATCTTCTGTTGTCCTGCTTGTTGTATTTTTCGATACGTTTTATACAATTTTGTGTGTTGGAACTCCAGTTATATCTTTCTCCGTCTATAGTTATTTTTCCGTATCCCATTTTAACTTCTTTTCCTTTTCTCTTTCTTCTCTCATAATTTTACTTATTTGGGCCTGCATTTTCTCTCTTCATATGTTAGGTCGTTTTCGATGTAAATACTTGTTCCTTCAGCAGCTTCTTTTTGACATGAGTTCTCTTTTATCCTCCCACGAGTTCAATTCCACAATCACTATTTTTTTATTTTCTCCTACTGCAATATTATATCCTTTCTTGACTTTGAGTTCAATGTTTAGCTTGTTCTGTATTAAATTTTCTACTTCCTCTTTAATCAAGTTGTTATCTACTGTCACACCTTTTATGACCACATTATTCCTTCTTTTTTCTCTCTCCTGTTTCTCAATCGTTGCTTCTAATTTCTTAATTCTATTTCCAAAATCTTCTTTTTCTGCTTTCCACTCTTCAGCTTTCTTCTCCCATTCCATTTTGACCTTATTGAACTCTTTGTTTATTTTCGTAAGCTCCGCCTTGAATTCACTGTGTTTCTCATTGAATTCTGCTTTTATCTCGGTCTTTAATTCATCTAACTTCTGTATTATTGCCTCCATATCTGTAACTTGTATTTCTGTTGTAAGTTTTTCTTCTTTATGATACCTCTTCTGTATTGTGCCTTCTTTTTTTGGCGATCTTTGTATTTTTACACTCTTTTGGAATGCTATCTGATCTGCTTCCCACTTATCGAACTCCTCCGGACTACTTTCCCGGTTATTACACTCTAAATTTGTGTTTGCACCCCTTACTCTTTCCTGCTTTCTAACTTCTTTCTTATTATTCATGTATTTGCGTTTTTCTATACTCTCTGATCCTACACACCGCCGTGATTACTTTATACTGGCCGTGTGATAACGCGATACTCTCTGTAATGACCTTCTAGTCTTTTGTTTATTTTTATTTGTTGTGTATACAGTTCTTATCGTTCACGAGTTTATCACGGAGTTCAGCCGCGGCGCCTGACCTCGACCGCTTACCCGCGATTAGCCGCGCGATGCATCGTTTCAAGCCGCTCAATTTGTTAGCACCTAGTATACTCGAGGAAATTACTATATTATTTTTAAGTTTTTTGCCTTAGATATCCACGCACTTTGGTTCCCTATTTTTCTACTAGTAATTACACTGCTTGCACTTGTCACTGCTTCGTGAAAAATATTTATATGTGGGATAGAGCCCGTAAAACGAGTAAATTTATCGCCACTAAACACTTTCACGTCCATTTCCACAGAAATTTATTATTTATTAATAATTGTTGTTTATATGATTCTCCCCCCCCCCCCCCCAGACGCTTATATCTCGGCTACTAAACTCTCTTAACATTATTAGACTGCTTCTTAAGTTTTTGATCGTGTCCGTTAATTGCTCTCAGAACTCTTCTTTCTTCCTTGTTAATTCGTATTTATTGTTTCTATATGCTATTATTACCACTGTATTAATTATCTGGTCTAATTGTATTTTAATTTTTAGGACCCGTTCTTTTTTCTGTACTATAATATATGTCTGTCTATTTTTAGCGGACCCAGATTTCAAGCTGGAGACCAGCTTTACTTTTGTCATGTCCGTCGTCTGTCACGCCTTATAACTTTTGATCAAGGCAGCTTCCAAGCTAGAGACCAGCTCCTATTTCTGTCATGTCTGTCGTATGTCACGCCTTATAATTTTTTATTTGTGATAGATAGAGACATAACGTTCTCAGTATTTAACTAAGGTCCATAAGTCAAGTCCAAACGCCAAAAATCAGCCTGATCGGAAAATCTCTAGAACGGTTTGATTGGAAGTGGCCGCAAATTTTTCGGTTCCGGCTGCTAAATTTATGCCGCTATTCACTTTCATTTGCATATAACTCTCTGTCATTCGTTTCAATAAAATTTCGTTAAACCCTATAGTTTAATTTCTTGCATAGGGTCCGCTCTGCTTTACCTGTAAAGCAAATTTTCGCTTGTTATTATCCCTTGTACTATTTTTTTTAATTGTCGTTAATATGTCTAGTTGTATCTTGTTGAATTCTTGCATAACTTAATTTCTTCGCTATTTATGCTTCTTATGTTTTATGCGGCCATTTTTATTGCCTTTCTGGTATTACTTTTAGTTTTATCTTTTATTTTCCATTTTCCTTTTTGTCTGTGAATTGTTCTGTTTTGACGCCCATGTGCCAACCAAGCAGTTCATGGGATTCTAATATTTCCTCAACTAAAACAGTGTAATTTAAAGTTTTAGTGTTGCCCAAAACGTGTTGTACCACATTTTTGAATGCAGTCTATGCTCGCAATTTGCATTTACTCATGGTTTTCTTCTCAATTATATTGTCTGACATTAATTATTGTATTTATAGGCCTATAAAAATACCAACCTTAATTTTTCAGACGTGGCTAATGAAAACTTAACACCAACATAATGAAAAAATTTACTGTCCCTGTTTAAAGCTGCCAAAAATTGTATCATTAAGCTAAGTTTGATGTGTAAAAGTGGCAACAGTATTTTCGAGATATCAACTAAAAGAAGTAAAACAATGGGTTTTCGCCAGGTGTGAATGTAGTTCTGACTGGCTACTGCTTTCGAACTCAATGTTTCGTCCTATCTCTAGAGTCCCATTCACATAAAAAACAACGTTTAGTGTTGCCTGCTTATTGGTCGAGCAATATTCCAATCACCTTAAAATCCCCGCACAAAACATTCATGAAGCTTGTACTTTACACTTTTCAACAGAAATTTAAGGTTTTTGTTTGTTTGTTTTTAAAGTCATGTTTACAAATTCATTCTGTCTCCTCAGAGAACATTTTTACACGTTACAAACGTTGCTATATATCAATGTCATTAAAAATTTACGTTTTCTTTAAATTTTAACATTTGTGGAAAAACCTGTAATTCAAAATTTTGAAGCCTATTTTCTGAATCTGTGAAAAAATACATTCCAACACATCTCTTAATTTTAAAACAACAAAAAAAAGTTGGAAAATTGCAGGTTAGTGTTATGTTCTTCTAATGCTTTGGCCAGTTCTCTACCACGGGTTAATGTTATCTGCGAGCTCTATATTAGATTTTTGCATTATAGCCTTCACTTGTTGCTAAAATAATCTGAAAATTGTTTCTTTTTTATAGTATGGTTTAGGGGTCAGTAGACGGCCGAAAATATACTTTCTATTTTTTTTTCTGAAACTTCAATGGTAGTAGCCTGGAGATAATCTAGTTTAAATTTTTGTAGTTTGTAGTATTTAATTTTGCTTCTTACATTAAAGACTGTTTCTGCATAAGCTATGGTGTGGGGGTAAAATGTATCATATATTGTACACTTTGGTATTTATAAGTATTTATTGACCATGGCATGAGGTTTGAGGTCTGAACCATTTGTAGATAAAAATACTTTAATCACCTGGAAATGTTGTGTTAACCCGTTGGAATTCTAGAGTGTGATTTTTAGAATGTTAGTAGTGAAAATAAGCAGGTTGAACATTGCAGTCATTCTTTCTATTAGCTTTGTCATTAATGGTTCTAGTTACCCATTTGTTGTTGCTGTACCTTTTCTGTTGCTCTTTGTTGACTGCACTACGTTTAGGTGATTTCTTGGCGTATGATGTAGGTGGCTGGATAAGTTACTAAGCAACACTTGTAATTAGCTGGGTGGTTGCCCTGACAATTTGCGCATTTTACGTCTTTATATCTGTTTTTTTTTCACAATTTTAGTTAAGTGTTCACCTGCATATTTAACACACCTTGATGTTATGTGGCAACAATTTTTTAAATGGCTAAATTTCTGACAGGGTTGACATTGAATTACTGTTTGTTTAATGTGTGAAGATTTAAACCTTAGCTGAGGTTTTATTAAAAATTTAATATTAAAGATTTATTTATTGTTATCTGATTGTTGTAGTTCCACAATAACAATGAAAGAGGGGGTTTGATAATAATTCTGTGTTTGATGTTATAAATATTTAAAAGTTTATGGCCGTACTCAGGTATTACGGTAGCTAATTTTGTAATAGCTGCATGACTTCGAGTAATACTTTGTTTTTTTTTCAGTTGGAGATTATAAAATTTTGTGTTTTTGTCTTTCAATATTTTGATAACTGCGTTGTAAGTTTCAGCTTTGTTTAGTTGCATTTTTATTCGAGCATTATTAATTAATTTGACTATTTGACTATATGATGATTATATTTAGCTTTTTCTTCAAGCATATTTGTTGGAGGTGTTGAGTTGTTTACGTTATAAACGAATATCAGAGGAGGTTTTATTTCCTCCATCTCCTTCTATGGATCAGTATCAGTAAGTGCTTCATAACAGTTAGATGTGGTTGGGGCAATGAAGATGTTGAAAGACATTTAATTTGTTTGAAGCTGCGATTGGGTTTAAAACTATTAGTTTTGTTTTTCTTGTATTTCGTGACTTACTGAGCTATCACTGGTTATTAGTTTAGATGTTGTGCTGGATATAAAAGGTAGGTATTTGGAAATTGCTGTGTTTATATTTAGATAGGTACTTGTGTTTGTTACTGTTGCTGTTTTTTTTGTTGTTATGATATAGTTTGTTGATACAAACAAAAGTTTAGTTGATGATCACCTATTTTGCTACGCCAAATGTGGAGGCCTATTTTGCATATATTTGTGTTAATGGATAATGGAAACACAACTTTAAGCTTTTAGCCCAAACTGCTTGAAGGCACTTAATAAATAATACTTTCTACAGCTTACTAGTGCAAATTCGAATATCACTTCCTAGTATTTGATGTAGGATAAAAGTTGTTACTCCAGTTCTGCTAGGAAGGCAAAGAACTTGCAATGTTTTTTTTCTCTCAAAACAGCGACACACAAAACGGCGCCAAAGAACTGGGCCATATAGATAACGGGCGTGGGACCCCATCAATATTCTGGTGAGTCGCAAGCTTATTGTTCGCGTAAATTGTTTATGGGTTTTACAATACAGGCGGCACATACTAAGAAATTTTAACGTGAACGGATGACGCAACACGTTGGCTCTATTTGATATATAAGTTCGTCAATGTAAAAATGGACAGAAAATTTTGACCACCAGAAGAAGCTAACTGCTGACACAGCAAGCAGTCTGATCGCAAGAAAAGTGAGCGAACTGAAAGAAAAGATTGACCAGGTTCCTGGGCGGAGCATGACTTACCTGAAAAAATAAATGAGCGAGATTGCACGTCTGTCTAACAACGATAACAAGCACGTTAGGGTTGGTTTCCATATACCATTTTCGGGCGAAAAGATTATCATCTAAGACCGTTGGATCTGTGAAAATGTTTCTGAAGTGCTTGTAGTCATGTATATAAAATTTTCTGTCAAGTCAATGGCCGCTGATGGGGGCTGCATTGAATAATATGATTCTCAATACAATTTGTTGGCACCAACAGAAAGAAAACACAAATGATAAGAGATGACAGCAACAAAATAATAATGGACGAAACTGAGAAAATAAGAATTTGGGAACGATATATAGAAAAATTGTTTGACGACGAGAGACCAGAAACAATTATACCAAACAGAGGAGAAGAACAAAAAGGACCCACAATTCTAAAGCGAGAAGTAGAGAATGCAATACACCAAATAAAAATAGGAAAAACCCCAGGACCGGATAACATATACATGGAACTAATTAAACTAATAAACGAAGACAACCTAAAGATACTAGTTGATTTGTATAATAAAATATATGAAACGGGTAACATTCCAAATGACTGGTTGGAATCAACATTTATTACTTTGCCTAAGAATGCAAATGTGAAATCTTGCAATGAGTACAGATTAATAAGTCTCATGAGCCATGCCCTTAAAATACTCTTGAAGATAATGCAAAACCGAATATATAGAAAATGTGAAGAAGTAGTGAGTGACAACCAATTCGGCTTCAGAAATGGGATGGGAACGCGTGAAGCTCTCTTCTGCATACAAGTCATGATGCAGAAATGTAGAGATCAGAAAAAAGATGTGTATCTGTGCTTTCTCGATTATGAGAAAGCATTTGATAAAGTAAGACACATCAAACTCATAGAATGTTTGGAAAACATTGGCTTAGACGAAAGAGACATAAAACTAATCAAAAATCTTTATTGGAACCAACGTGCTAAAGTAATGGTAGAAGACACTGAAACAAACAACGTAGAAATTAAACGCGGGGTACGTCAAGGCTGTATACTGTCCCCAATGTTATTTAATCTCTATTCGGAAGTAGTTTTTCAGAACGCCTTACACAACTGCAATTTAGGAATAAAAATAAACGGGGAAACGATAAATAACATAAGATACGCGGATGACAGCGTACTAATTGCAGACAACCCTAGAGCATTACAACAGCTAATTAACAAAGTATACGAAGCAAGTTTACAAATGGGCCTAACAATCAATACTAAGAAAACAAAAATCATGCAAGTGAGTAAAAATCCTAGGGGTATAAATTTTACAATTGACGGCAACGCTTTAGAAGAAGTTGGAAAATTCAAATATTTAGGTTGCTGGTTAAATTCAGATCTAAACTCAAATATAGAAATAAGGAGTAGAATAGAAATAGCTAGGCAAGGATTTATAAAAATGAAAACACTCCTGACAAATAAAAATCTAAATTTACAAATCAGATGGAGAATGGTAAAGAGTTATATATGGTCAATATTGTTATATGGAACGGAAGTCTGGACACTAAATAAACACGAGATAGACAAACTGCAAGCCTTTGAAATGTGGTTGATGAGACGAATACTTAAAATCCCATGGACAGCCAGGATTACAAACCAAGAGGTATTACAAAGAATGAACTGTAATAGAGAAATTATAACTACCATAAAAAGAAGAAAAACCGCCTACTTGGGACACCTACTAAGAAATAAAAAATATAACCTACCCCAACTTATCATACAGGGTAAGGTTGAAGGCAAACGCGGAAGGGGTAGAAGGAAAACTTGATGGCTTAAGAATATAAGGCAGTGGACAGGCATGAATGTTCAACAAATATTTAGAGCAGCTGCAGAAAGAGAATCATTTGCCAATGTAATCGCCAACCTCTATTAAGAGAAGGCACGACAAGAAGAAGAAGAATACAATTTACAATAAGTTCTATGTAAAATAGTTTAGTTTTTCTTGTATTTTAATATTATATTCATTGTTTATCCAGATTCTAAATTTACCTCGACGATTTTGTACATCTAGGATTTTAATATGTTTTCAATATTAGTGCCAATAATAAAAGCAATAATTTTCCATAAATTTTTATTAAGCTTTAAATTTTGCTTTACAATTTAATGCTAACAATAAAAAGCACATGGTTACAGTTTTCACTTAATACGACAATAAACACCCAACTTTTAAACAAAAACCAGGAATCATGTAATACACAAATTATCAATTATAGAGTTACCCGGAAATTTATTGTGCCAGACTATAAATGCGTAAAATAAGTTTTACGTACAAAAATTTTATTCATTTCAGAAACAAAACATTTAATAAAAGGTAAAATTTTCGCAACTAAAATAAATCCCAGTATTACGTCATTGGCAGATGCACAAAATATTTTAATAATATAATCCTATGTTGTATCACCATAAGATATGAAGAACTGAAATTAGTTTCAAACGAATTTAGCTGACTTTGACGAACCCTAAATTTATTCTGTTTTAAATAAAATAAATTAACTGATGTAAAATTAATTACATCTTTAAATATACTCTAAATTCATAAAATATATATTTAAAAAATATGTTACATTAAAACCTTGTTTTATACATACAAGTAACTATACGATGTATCGGCTTATATTATAAAAAATGTATTTTTTACCAAAAACTAAAAAATCTCTATCATCCTTATGATCAAAAGTAAAATAAATAATATTTTATAGAACGAAAAACAAATTAAAACAATTTTATCTTTTCTAAACCTCTTTTTTAATAATTGTATACGTCTATTTTTTACAGTTACAATAATATTTGACATTAACAATTGAGGAAGTATGAAAGCAAAATACGAGTACTTACCTAATACAGACATATATGAATAAAAAAGAAAGATTTTTTATGGTGATGGCCTAGTTTATTTTCTTCATTGTATACAGTGTCCGTTTGTTGTTGAATTTTGGTGTCTAGTATTTTTGCTAATATTTTTAATAACAAAGGAATGGTGTGTATAAAAATTAAAGCTGCTAACAATAACTGACAAAGGAGTATTTTCGTTAGAAATTTTTAAAAGACCGTATAATTTTGGAAAACTTGCAGATTTTTCTTTAAATATGGGGAGATTTTTTTTGTATCAGGAGTTTAAGTATTTTGTTTTAATATTAATGGTTTTAGTTTTCTTTTATAGCTAGTTAGTTGGCTTGTTGGGTATTTAATGATAGTTTGGTGATTTTAGTAAATTCTCTATTTTAAAAACAACTGTAGCGCCAACTTTATTTGGCGGCAAGATTATGAAGTTATTGTCATTTTTAAAGTTTTTAGGGCTTGTAACTCGGTTTAATATTGAGTGTAGGTAATGCAGCTAAGCGCATCACTTTGGCTACATTTTGTCACCTTTCATTCGCTCTGTTTTGGAGAGATTAGTAATAAAGGATTTTATTTGGGACATAGCTAATTCACTGAAAAGATAATCGGATAGATAATTTTTACTGCACAGTTTAGAAAAATTATGTTCTTTGATTTTGGTTTCCTTTTCTAAATTAGATGATGGTTTATCATATATTGTTTTAGTAAATGAATTAAGTTGAGATCATGGAAAATGCCACATAGTTTAATATTGATCTAATCAAAGTTTCTTTGGGTTGAGTAGATAGAGCAAAAATAGCTCTGTTTCTTGAGGGTACGCGGAATATAAAAGAATTTTTGATAGTATTTTATTTGTAGTCCTATCGGAATAGTTTTTTTTAACTATGCCGGATTTCAAACACATAAAATCATACCAAAATTTAACTTTTTCCGTGCATCATTAAAAATAGTAACAAAAAATTTTTAAAACTTTTGACCTTTCCGACCAAGTAAAAGTGTTCTTGCTTTACCGTAGAGACATTACTGAATAGGTTACATATTAAACAAATAAAATTTACAAGCGGTATTCACTGCTATTAATAAATAGCTGACCCTATTCGTTCAACTAAAAACCATTACAAATTACAAGGATTTTATAAAATATCCAAACGAACAAACGAATATCAATTCGTATTTACAAATTTTCTTTAGCATACGAAAGGACAATAATTCTTCGACACTATAAAACAGAATAATAGAATACGTCAGAAAATTAACTTTACTTATACAAAAACCATTGCTTCAATTTTTCACCCTATCGAAAGAACAATTCGTTAGATAGTAGAAATAAAAAGAAAACATTTCCAATACCTTAGTATTAGAGATTTATAGTAAATGTTTTTCCTTTTTCCAACCGAGTGGATTTCTTACCAAAAGCTGTTTCCACCAAACTTTCACTTTCAATTCAATAAATACTGAAGTAGATCACGTAAAAAACATTTTATTCTAATTACTCACTTTTGGAAATATTGCCATTTGGCTTTCAAAGACTAAACACACGCTCGACGAGCTCTACTATCATTGAAAGTGCAGTATCACACACCTAATAAGTCGAATCAGAGATGACAACGTAAGTACGAATAGATTTATTTGTTTATCAAATGTAAATACTGTTCGTATTGTTTCCACTCAGAAAGGGCGGTGGTTTTGTCCCGCCAGAAATCTCAATATAAAATAATCCATCCGTTTCGGAAAATTACGGGTTTACGTTTAATTCCCCAAATGTTCAAAAATACCATCATTTTCTTTTGGTGCACTTACATGCATTGCAGCCTCAAGGTGCCCACTAACATGCACTTATTCTAGGACGTTCACACACATCTATGGGTTGAGCTAGACTCCAACTCGTGCGCGTCGACTATAGGGCAGAGGCAACTGCTTGAACCTGCTGAGCCACCGCATAAGGATATCTTCATACTCAACAAATAATCCAAACTAACATGCAATTCCCGTATGTAACCCATAACTAATCAGTAGCCCCGCCAACATATGCATTAAATCCACCCTCACAGGCAATGCAATTCAACTCAAGTCAACAAGCAAATAGAGATACCAGAAATGACAATGGGCAAAATGCTAACATGTATGAAAGTATAGCATTAAACTAAGATTATGAAATAGGTCCAGAAGCCAGAAATAAAGAAGAGAATAATGAAAGCACTATAACGAGCTCAAAACACAATTAGAAAACAGTCAGATAAAGGAAAAGAAATACACCTCAATGTAATATCGAATCGTCAACTCATGACCAAATAAATACTTCCAACAAATATAAAACTCTATCACAACTAAGAGAGGATAATGATACTATTAATCAAACCCGTGTCGGTCAACAATCAAAAACTCTAAAACCTCCTCCAATTTATATCCAGGGAGTAACTAATTATGATAAGATGGTCGAAAACATCACTAAAGTACTTGGGAAAGAACAATACACTACAACAGCAACAAACAGTGACACAATCAAAATCAACCCCCTAACATCAGACTCACAAAGAAAACTAATAAAACACTTAAATGACAAAAACATAATTCACCACACTTATCAGCTCAAGGAAGAGAGAGCATATAAAGTCTTTATTCAAAATCTACATTTTTTAGTTCCAACGGACTTAATCAAAAAAGAACTAGTTGAACAAGGTCACATATTATGCAACATAATAAACTTATGGCATAGAGTAACCAAACAACTATTTTCTTTCTTTATAGTTGATCTTGAACCAACAGTGAAACCAATAAGAAAATATTCGATACAAAACATATAAGCAACATGATTGTTCAGATTGAACCTCCTAAGAAAAAAATGTAATTCCACAATGCACCAGATGCCAGGACTTTGACCACACTAAAACATAATGTAACAAGCTATTCTCCTGTGTAAAATGCGATGGAAAAATTAGAATCCTATGAAACTAAGAAAATCCAAAGTGCAAGCGTACAAATACAAGCTCTTCCTACCCGATAACAATTTCGGCAGTGTATAGCCCGCCTAGGCATGTCATATCAATAGAAGAGTACCAAGAATACTTACGGTCCTTAGAAAATAAATTCATAACAAGAGGAAACTGAAATGCATAACACACAGCCCGGAGTTCAAGGCTAATTTGTCTAAAAGATCGCAACCTATTTAGGGCAATCCAAAGTAATAACTAAAACTTCCTATCAACTGATGAACCTATTCATTGACCTAGTAATTTAAGGAAAAGATCAAACTTAATTGATTTTGCAATTACCAGCGTTTTAGCTAACACATAAACAAAAGCAGAATCTAACCATAACCTATCCGGAAATCACTCCTCAGTTATTATCACCATCAGAACAACAATAATCACAAAAGAAAGCACTATAAAACTATGTACTAAAGCGCGGATTGGGACCATTTCCGAAAACATCTGGAAGAAAATATTATCCTTATTATTAGAATCAAAGAACATTGAGATCTGTATGAAGCAATTCAATATCTAACTACCAGGATACAAGGTGCTGCGTGGTAAGCCACTCCAATACCTTCAAGTAATTCGTCTGAAATAGCCGACATATACGAGATCTCATTATCAAGAAATGTAAAGCTAGAAAAAAGTGGCAGAGAACAAGAAGCACACAAGACAAAGCCTCTTATAACAGACTTACTCACCATCTACATAAAACATTACTGGAGGCACGTAACGAACCCTTTACTAAATATATCTCAAAAATATGGAAAGCAATAAAGTAATTCAAAGACCAATTAGAAATACTGACAACAGATGGGCTAGTACAGACAAAAGCAATACAGACACTTTCGCTTAACACCTTGCCAAGGTTTTCACGACTCGCTTTCCCAAAGAATTAATGACGACCATGAAATTAAATCTTTTCTGGACGCCCCATTCCAGCTACACCTACCAGTCACATTATTCTCACCAGCTGAAATCCGACAACAAATCAATTACACAAATACTTGAAAAGCCCCTGGATATGATCTTATAGTTGGAGAGATTCTACAAAATCTTCCAAGAAAGACTGACATATTTTCCGATACAGTGAAAGTACGTACTGACCATAATGATTGCCAAGACAAGAAAACCATCCGATCAACCCTCTTCATACAAACCGATAAGTCTTCTACCCTTATATCAAAGATACTTGAAAGACTCTTACTTAAAAAGAATTAAAGAAATGGTAGTCTTAGACCATATTATCCCGTAGTACTAGTTCGGATTTCGAGAACTACACTCGACAACATACCAATGCTACCGGATCGTCACCCAAATATTGGAGAGCCTTGAGACAAAAAAGGTATACTCGGCTGCATTCTTAGACATAAAACAAGCCTTTGATAAATTCTTCCAAGTCCGGATAAGAAAGAAAATATCAGACAACCGCCAAATCACGTCCGGAGTACCGCAAGGCAGTGTATTGGGACCACTGATTTACCTGATATACACCTCGGACTCACCAACTACAGAAAATACTGTAATAGCTACCTTTTCAAACAATATGGCCGTTTTGGGAGTCAGCGAAACACCACAGATAACAGCAGAACACCTAAAAAAACACCTTGGTGTAATCCAAGAATTGACAAACAAATGGAGAATAACGGTCAACAGTGAAAAATCTAAACAAATAACATTCACAAATAAACGATATGTATGCCCGAAAACTAGATTCAGTAACACCCCCATACCAATAAAGTTGGAACTTACCTGGAGCGCACATATCAAAGCTAAGAGGAAACAATTAGACTTAAAGGTCAAACAAATGTATTGGTTAATTGGAAACAGATCCCAATTTTCCTTATCAAACAAGTTATTATTATACAAAATAATATTGAAGTCCATATGGACCTATGGGATCCAGCTGTGGAGCTGTGCAAAGGCACCTCATACCAAGATCTTGCAGATATTCCAATCGAAGATCTTGTTCATGCTGGCAGAAGCGCCGTGGTACGCCAGTAGCAAAAAAATTCAGAGACTGGCAATTTAGTAGAATGAATGAAATGATATTGTAAAGCAACTGTCAAATCAACCACTAGTCACAAGAAGACTTAAGCGGAACTGGCCACAGGACCTTATTTTACAACCTAATCAAAACTGATTTATGTATTATCCGGAAGAATAGCGATGGCCAGATAAAAATTTTGTGTTAAAAAGTGTTCACAATTTTATAAAAAAACGTATTGTGACACTTAATCGACATCTGAGAATAGACACATATTACAAGTGTTAGAAAAAGTAACCAAATTGGTTAAAAAAATTTACGTACCCTAAAAAAATATCAAGAGAGTTAAATACTTTCACGTTAGAAGGAAAGGTAAGATTACCCATTATTTGTTTTTTTGAATATTTATTTATAACTACTTTGCAAAGATAAAAATTTGTGACGTCCATAAAATGGAAAGCTCAATATTATAAAGGATCAAACAAAAGCATTGCAATAAAATGCATATGTTTATTTAAAACTATTTCCCCACATAGCAATTTTTTTAGATAATGGCATAAGTTTCGGCTCTACTGTATTAAATTTGGTCTTATTTTAATTAAAGTAATAGTTTTAAAGTAATTTATATCTTTACTAACTATAAACTGTTTGCACATTGTTTGTAACCCTCGATAAACCGTCTTTAGTAGAGATAGAAGTAAATGTAATTTAAATCCACTGTAGTATTAACATGAATTCGGTTTGCAAAATGTTCATTAATTAGACTAACGCACCCTTTTATAGGCCATTTTCAATTATTTATAAAAGACAAAAAGTTTTTCGTTTGAATCGTTATTTGGATATTTGACACATTTGTGTGAAACGTAAAGTTAAAATAAATAGTGCAATAGAATTTAGCAATTTAGATTTTACTGAATTTTAATAATCAAGATTCACTTAATTTTACAAATAACAGGAAGGTGACAGCGTAAAATTGCGAATTTTAATAAAAGTGTTGCACATTCGTACATTATTCTCAATTACAATGTTATGTAAGGGTATTAAAACTGCATTGAACGATATCGAACTCTAGCGGACATATGACGCGGCCTGTAAAGCACAGTTTGTTGGTATGAGTTGTAAATATTGCGTCAACACAACATGTATGTACCTACCTACATTGTGTTGAACGTCCGCTGAATACTCATTAAAAGACAGTTGACCACAATTGTTTCCACATGTGCTTGTACCCTGTGTATTTGACATATGTAACATATGCTTTTGATAAGGGTTGCTGGTTGAAAATAATGTACATTTGCGAAGTCATTCATACTATTACAATGTGCCCTTTGTATGCGCTTCTAAATATGGACCAGTTTTATGCTTAATTAAAATTATTGCCATTGTGCTACTTGTATTCTTGTACGCTTTATGATTTTGGTATTATATATACATGTAAAATAAAGTAATGAAAAAATATTTTACTGGTAAATAAACCACTTGAATAAAATATAATACTGTTGCAAGGTATTTATAAACCCATAAAGTTTAATATTAGAAAAGCACGGCAAAAAATATTTTATTCACTAAGATATATTTAATGTAAAGATATTAGTTTAAAAAGAACTTAATTACAATATAATAAAGTAACCAAGTAAGTGTTAAAATTTTCCTTTCTGTATTTCAAATAATAAACGTTCTTTTCATTTAATAAACTTGGTAAACATAAATAATGTAACATAATTACGTAAGGTACATAATATTACAAGATAGCGCGAAAACAAGGGAAAAATCAGAAAAAAAGAATGAGCGAGAGATCTCCGGAAAGAGTCGAAAGTTTAGAAATAATAAAACAGATAAGGAGAATTAGAAAAACCGAGCGTATTCTACCAAAAAACTAATACAGTAATATGATAGGATAGAAATAATAAAAGATGAACTTAATGTAAAAGGACAAGATAAAAAAAATTAGAAAAAATAATGTAAAGTAGCGTTTGTTAATGCTGATAGTAACGGTGATGCTGATAAAAGAATTACACATTATAAAATATATATTACGACAGTGCAAGAAATAAGGTGAAGAACAGATGGTATCTCAGAAATAAATAAGGATTATGTAGTGCAGCGAAAGAGGACAATATGGGATAAGTTTTATTATGAATACTGAATATAAGCATGCAATAGTAGCTTTTAAACCAGTAAATGAGAGAATAGCAATGATAACAGGTAACAAATAAGAAAGAATAAAGAGATGAAAACCATATTTCAAAAAGGTTTTAAGGAGAGGGAAGCAAGATAGAAAATGATTAAGAACTAGCAAAGTGGCAGTTAGAACACAAAGTACAAGGAAAAACCAGCTTGTAGCAGAAATGTTTAAATTCACGGGTAATGACATGGAAATCACCATACATAAATTAATTTAGAAAAATCGGGGAAAACGGATTTTTTAAAATTGAAGTACAACAGTAATATGTCCAGTACATAAAAAAGATGACAAAACAGCATGTGAGATTTATAAAGGAATGACCTAGCTAAGCATCGGATATAAAATACTAAGTACAACAATAATTGGGAGTAATGTAGGTTAAGAGGAGGAACATCTACGTTAAATAATATTTTTAACAAGCAGCACATTTGAGTTATTGTACTTATTCATATATTTCAGCCTGAAATACAACTCAATTAAAAAAGAACAACTATACAAAATATTAAGGGTGTTTCAAGTACCAACAAAATTAATTAGATTTGTAAAATTGTATTTAAATAATTCAAAAGCAAAAATAAAGGTTTAAGGAGTTACGCCAGAGATATCTAATATTCAGGAAGGGGTGCGACAGGTTGACTAGTTTTCTTTGTACATATTTAATTTGACATTAGAGTGTATAATGAGATAAGTACCAACAACAACAAAAAGTGGAAGGAGGAACAAGATTTGACAATACAACAAAATATTTTTGAGAAGATTTGGTTTTTTAAGAATTTGGGGATAGTAGTGACTGAAGGGAATATAATATGTGATGATTTTGAGGCGAGATTAAATGCCGGAAATAGATGTTGCTATGCATTGAAGAATTTATTTTAATCAAAACACATCTCCAGAAACTCAAAAATTTTGGTATATAAAACAGTTGTGATTATAGTAGTATTATACCGAGTAAAAGCATAGATTCTCAACACAAATGAAAAAATTACACTTAAAAGACGGGAAAGAAAAATCTTATGAAGAATATACCGTTCGGTGTTAGAAAATGGAGAGTAGCGAGCAAGATGTAACTTCGAAATAAAGCAGATGTACAATCAACAATTTTAGTTAACACAATAAAAAGTAATAGAGTGAGGTGGTTCAAGCATTTCAGTAGAATGGGCACATCTAGGTGTTAAAATATAATTTTCAAGGGGAGGTAATATCAAATATAATCTCAAAAAAGCGGGTGTGAGTAATTAGAGCCAATTAAGAGAAAGTGAACAAAGCTCAATGATCAGGCATGAGTTTAACTAGCATTTTAGAAGGAAAACTAAGTTTAGTAAGTTTAGAAAGTTTAGTAGGTTTAGTAAGTAAGTAATTTTATTTACAAATAATAAATAGCAAAGAATCTACAGACAACATTAAACTGTTCGCATAATGATATTAAAATAAACATTTCAATCAATCATAATTATGGTAAAAACGAAGTTGACAAGAATAAAGAATAAATAATGAAGGTTTCTAGAAAAAAATACTCAATTATAATTCAAATTTAAATAGTTAATAAAAAAAAATACTGAACTTTTACCTCTATCAAAGGAAGTGAAAATTTATGATCATATCAACAACGTTATTGTTATACATAAAATTAAATTAAATACAAATGTCGAAGTAAAGTAGCAGTTGAGATATTTTCGCATCTCTAAGTAAATATATTGAGATTAACCACTGGGTTTATCGAAAAGCAGGCTTTGGGTGAGCTTTCGTTTTACCCTGATGTGGATATTTTGTCTGCCAAGGCGATAATGTGCAGCATCGTTGCAAGCGTGGAGATTGGCAAAGAATTTCTGCATTCTGGATCTGATGTACCTATTTCTGATATTGGTCAGATACCTAGTTCATAATGCGGCTGTTTACTTCTAACCTATTTTTAATAAATCATGGTGTGTTCATTGTAATACAAAGCACTTTATTTTGCAGCCTTTGGAGTTTATCTATATTAGTTTCTGCATTGTTGTTCCAGACTGGTAAAGCATTCAAGGCCAGCGGCAGAATGAGGGATTTATACATTAAAATTGCTCATTTAGTTTTCAGTGTCGACTTCTTATTGATGATGAGGTATAATTGTGTCAGTCGGACATAACTTTGATCAAGTTTTAGTTGATACGCAGTTTCTACGCATTTCTGAATATTTGACAGCTTGATCAGTAGGATTCCATCTGATGTCCATATTATTGACCTTAACGTTAGGCAGGTGCGGAATGTGTTTTAAGGTGAATATTTTAGTTTAATACTTCGTAGAGATGATTTGCATATTTTACTTGGTGAGACAAAAAAATATTTGATTGGTTACTCGTTGTAAACGGAAGATGGCTTATATAAGATTGGAACTTTGTGTTAAAATAACCGTGTCGTAGGCAAAGGTTGCTAGAGTAGCAATGTGACTGGTGGCACATCTGAAGTATAAATGTTGCCCCAAGATACTATTTTGTGGAACTCCTGCTAGTATGGTTGTAGTTTCCAAAATGGCAAGGTTAATTTTAACGGTAAATGTTTGATCTTCTAGAAAGAGGAATATAATTGTTTTAATACAGTTAGGGATGTTCATCCTAAACAATTTACTATCCAAGCCTTTATTTAAACCTTATCAAAGGCTTGAGCTATGTCTAGAAATATTGCTATTATGTAACACTTATTTTTATAACCAGTTTCTATGGTCTTCACTGACTCGCTGTAGTTGATGGTTTGTTGAATACTCTTCTTCTTCTCTTATGTAGGCTACTAGCCTGTTCTTAATCTCAAGGTCGTGCGGTACTGTGAGCCATACTGGGCGTACCCCATGGAGGTGGCTAACATTTAGAAGGAAAGAATGTATTTCACGTCCGCCAAAGCTGTTTCTATGACGGTTGAATAAAAATATAACACTTGGGCAAGTAAGCGAGAATAGATAATCTTTTTGAATAGTTTGGGTACTTTTGGTAACAAACTAAGGTATGTAACTGTCAACCCGTTTTTTTTTTTCCTGATTTTGGAAATATTAAGATGTGGGCATGCTTTAAAGTTTGAGGAAAATAGCCGGTTCTAAGCCATGGGTTAAATATTATAGTGAAATAAGCTAGAGATCATGGTTAGTTGTGCAAGCACTGAATTTGGTATTAGGTCATGTTCTAGCAATTTTTTGGTTGGGGAGTTTCTGGGCTCAATAGAGCCAGCGATGACAGATGAGTTTCTTTAAATGTGGTTCGTTACGTATGCCCTATATGTTAAATTGCAAATAATTTTTGGTGTGAAAACAAGTTGTGGATGTTCAGCGAAAGCCGTGGCTTTCTCTGCATCTGTGCTATAGTTCTCTGTTTCTGAGGTTAAGGTTGGTATTGTTTATTTTGGCTTTAATATTTTCTTTGTGGCTATCCACATGTTTGAGTCGCCTGTTTCTAATTCTTCTACGTATTTTTAGTATATATTTATCTTTAGCGTGTACAGCTCTTTGTTAGTACGATGTGATAAGCTATTTAAGGTTCTTTTAGTTTTGTGGATTTCTTGTCCTTAACCATTCTCTTCTCTATCGACTTTTAATTTTAATGAAATCGATTATATATTTTGTAGTACTGTACGTTCAGAGTTAGTTTAGATTGTAGCGTCGATTGATACATACTGTCTACAATTACCGTAGTAACTTTAGTTACCGCTTTGTATACGTCTTTTCTGTTTTTCAGGTGGGTAGGGCAATATAGGTGCTAATCTAGGCTAGTTTAAAATTTATTCTAGATGAATGGAGCGGTGATTTGGCGAGAAACGGGTTGTTTAACTTATGTAGTGCTATTTAAGTATATGAGAATAGGCAGGTGGTCAGAGTCAAGCTCATTTATTACTTCTTTTGCACCAAGATGTCGAAGACATGTGTACATTTGTATGGGTAATAAGTATAATCTGGGTGGGTTATTGTTTGGAGAGCATTTTCGCTTTGAAAGTTTTCCAATTTGAATTTTTAGAGTTGGATGCTCTGCAACCCCATATTGTGTTTTTATTATTTGGATTTTAGATAACTAATGTTGATTCAGTTGTGTTGAATAATACTCGAATATCTGTTTTGCTTAGTTTTTTGTTTGGCTGCTTATGAACACTTCTTATAATGTGAGGTTGATTAATTAATACCACTTTTATGCTTGTAGCTTCCTACTGGTTAGTAGTAATTTAGGGATGGAATGGTGTAGAATTTGCTTTCTGATGATAATTGCCACCCTGCCAGTAGCTTTATCTGAATTTTGATCATTGCAATATACTTGGTAAGCAGATATTTTAAAGGTGTCGTTTTCGGAGAGGCGAGTTACAGATATGCAGGTAATATTCACATTATATCTGGAAAGGAATATAAATAGAGATCTTTGTGCTTTGATGACGTTTGAGTTCCAATTTAAGATTCTTAATTTCTTGGTTGATTAGGGTCCATTAAAAAACAAAGGAAAGAGGGCGTTTGATTTGTAGGAGGAAGAGTTAAAAAGTCAAGAATTATTTTATTACTGATTGGTGCAGCTGATGATTATGGTGTAGTAAAACGCTTAAAATTTAAAAATGGAGAGTTGATTGGGTTGGTTCTTTTGTGTTACATTAGGATTCCTATTTCATGCGTTCGCTGCAGTTGTTTGTCTTCGATATTGAATTTATTTAATACTAGCTATACCCGGCCATCCGTTGCTATGGCTCTATTTTTACCCCCAACAAATAACGCTGTTTTTTAAAAAAAAGCATGTTTTTACCTATCAGGGGTGAAATCTGTATATAAAAACACGCGTCTATTCGAATGCAACATTGTGTCAAAATTTTAAAGCAATCGGAGAAGAACTTTCGAAGATTTAAGATTTTGAACAAACAAACTTTTACATTTTTATTTATATAGATTGTGACTACATCTTCGATAACTTGCAGTAAGGTCTCCGCCACTACTAATCATAGAGGATTCCAATACGAAGGCAGGGCAAAAGAAAAGAAAATATTGCTAAACATGTAACAGCAAAATTAAATAAAGGAAGTGATATGTTGATTTTTTCTTGGATGAACAGCAAATGTGTGCCATGAATGCTTTCTGTAAGAAGAAAGATAAAAAATGGATGTGGATAAGTCCCGATAGAAGAACAAAAAGTTAGTACGACTTTATCATAACACTACAGGAACATATAGTCCAATATGTGTTAGTATTAAATAAAATAAATACAGGAAGTGGTCAGAAGTTTGTGAGAAGTAAAATAATCATCAATTCCAGAAATAAAAGATTTCAAATACAGAGATATTAAATACTACGACGAAAGAAAATTATATAACAATAATAATAGGATTAAGTAAAAGACTAATAGGAATGGCAATAAAAGACTAAGATAATCTAGAAGAACATAACAAAAAAGTAATAACAGCAATCAAAAACTCCGTGTCTAGGACAACAAGGACAGGACGAACAGAGATGTCAAGATTTCCAATAATAAAAATCTAGTGTGAACATCACACGACTTTCCTTATCCTATTATTTGGGTAATTCTGGTAAAAACAGCAAAAAATCTGCCATTATCTCCTAAAAATTGTTAAAATCTCACGAACGGTAAGTTCTATCAAAAAATGTATTATTTTTTGACTATTCATATAAAATTATTTTTCCATTAGCTTCACGTCTAACTTACGGCTCAGTGGGATATAACCACGGACGCTGACCAATATGTCGCGGGTTCGATCGTGGGCTTCAATTTTTTTTTCGAGTTCTCATTTTACCAACTTTTACTTTAAATTCATGTTTATCTCGTGATAACAAATCATTTTTATTCTCATGAGTTTTTTGTATCTTTAATCGTTTAGATTCACGACCGCTTTGCGACCGAATTTGCGATCTTGCGACCAAATCGCTCGGGTGCTTTTTACCAAAAGTTTCATACTGCGTCCCCTACCTACAAGTAACTTGCATACCAAATTTAAAGTCTCTAGCTCTTACGGTTCTCGAGATATCCTGTTTACTGACAGACCGACAGACACGCACACACACAAACCAATGGCTCAAATCAACTTTTTTGGTATCCTGAGGCTATAATTCGTCCAGAAATGTGAAAAACTGGGTAGGTCAAATTTCCGCCGATTACATTACTTTCCTTATTATCGGATAAGGAAAGTAAAAAAGAAAATGTACTAAAAACAGAAGAATATCTAAATGTCCTACAAAATTTAATAAAACAATAAGAAATTTATCTATATATTTAAAAGGTAAAGTGAGATGAAAATCAAAAGAACCAATTGAAAAAAAGATTAGGAGTTATGATTGTATCATTAAAAGGCACTCTGATTCTAGACCAAAATAAGATTTTCGAGTAAATAGAAGAATTCTACACAAACATAACGAAATAGAACAAATAGTAATAAATGTAAATTCAGAAGATACTCCTAAAATTAAAACATACAAAATAAAGATACAATGTCTGAAAGAATGGAAAACACCGAGAAATTGAAACAACGCCCTCATAATATTAATGTTTAAGAAATCTGACAAAACCAGATGAAAACATCTCTAGAAAAGACCGGAGTTGATTTTAGACGAACTGAATTGATAAAAAAGTTCCATTAAAATGTTACATGTAAAATAAAATCACAAAACAATAAAAAAAAGATAAAATGGAACGTAAAGTAAAACAAGAAAACACAATCTTTTCTAAATTTTATTTATTATTTTTTTATACTAATATCCCACAATCTACAGGATTCGCAAAAAATGTTAGCAGGTATAAGTAGCAAAGTAAAATAATTGGGTCTAGATATAAACAAGAGAAAGACCAAGATAATGATAAATGGCTTAGTGGAACAAGGACTTGATATACAGTTGGAGGATAAAACTATAGAAATTATTGACAGTTATATTTGTCTATTAAACTAGCATCAGACAGCCAAACAAAGGAGATAGGCAGATGGATAAAACTGGGTTTGATAGTATTTGGAAGACGGCAAAATTCTACGAAGCAAAATTAACGAAAAACTAAAAATAAAGTTATTCATCCAAAATATTCTCCCGTACTAATCTACTCAGCAGAAACATAAATGGTAATGGCAAAGAATACATCAAATTTGAGAATGGCACGAAAATCAATAGAGCATAAAATAGGGAGAGCAACTTTGAAAGATAAAATAGCAAACATAGGAATAAGATAAAAGTAAAAGATGTATTTGAAAAAACACTTCAATTAAAATGGTTGTGAGCTGGGCACATTGCAAGTACAGAAGATACTAGATGGGTACTGAGAACGGAAAACAGAAATAGAGAAAGATCCTCTTTTAGGTGGAAAAATGGCATAAAAAGAACAGCTGATTATAAATAGTTGCAGAAAACACAATACAGAGTAATGGTGAATATTTGCTATTGTATGTAGTTTAATATACAAAGTGGCGCAAAAGTCACCACTCGATTTCCTAAGGCAGTAATTTTGTAAATAAAAATAATTGGTTATGTTTGTTAATTATGTTTATTTAAACGTTTAATTTTTTTCTCATTAAGTCACGAAGATAATATTGGTCAGGTGGCCATCGCCAGAGTTGATGCATATTCGGACTCGTTGCACAGCAGTTTCCATGGCTTTTCTCAAAACTTTTGACGATAAATTCTCTACTTCTTGTGATGTGTAGTTTCTTGTGGTTCGTATAGACCGTGACTTTAAAAAAGCCCAAAGAAAGAAGTCTGAAATTGTCAAATCGGGCGATCTCGGGAGGGGGGGGGTGAAAATCGCCAAAAGGCGACTGGAAAACGCTTGCTTTAGAATGTCTACTGACGTTCGTGCAGTGTGTGCGATTACACTGTCCTACATGTTCTCCAAACCCGATTCGCCAAATTGTGGCAACAAGAAGTCGTTGATCATGGTTTTGTAGCGCTCTTCAGTCACAATAACAGTATATATAAACCAATTACCTTCCTTCCTTATATGCTCCACGAAACAGTGACTTTGAGAGGATGCAATGGCTCTTTGTGCATTACCCGTGAAATTTCACTGCCCCAGAAGCGATAAATTTGCTTATTCACATATCTGTATATGCGTGTCGTTGGTCATGATGGTTTTCAATGAAAAATCATCCTTATCGCGGTCGAGGTTTAGGAGGGCTAAAATTTACATGCGGTTGGTAGTCTGCAGGCAATATCTGATGCACTGTTTGCAATTTGTACGGAAACATCTTCAAGTCTTTTACCAAAGTTTACTGTAAAGACTGTCTATTGATCCCTAATTGCATGGCTTGTCATCTGGTTGATGTTCAAAGATCTTCTTGGACATCTGCAGCCACAGAACGGTTACTTCAGGGCCGGCACGTCTGTTACTCTCCCGTGTTGAGCCAGTGTCTTTGAGGCGAGTGGCTAAACGCCACGTGACCAGTGAATCGACGATGAAGTTCACGTTAAGCCAAAACCACCGACCGATTATTTCAAAAACATTGACACAATTATTTTGCGTTATTGGGAAGTATAGTGATTTATGGTTTGTCTACGTGTATTCTGCTTCTGTTTACTTCACAAATGCCAAAATCGCGATGACACGAGACGCTATTTGCAAAAATTAAAGCATCTTCCGATAGGGTGATGATTTTTTCTCTATCATGTAGAAAATCTTTACTGAAATACATGTCATGGTTATATGTCACATCATGTATTGTTTAACCCATCCCATGTTCGTTTTTTAATAGAAATATTCATATGTTCGACGAACAAATAAAAATCAGTGGCGGAGTTTTTCATTATTGAATAACTTATTTACTTTAGCTTCTGCTGATTTGCAATTTTAATAAAAAGGCGTATAATGTAATATAATGCAACGCAAAAATGTGAAAAGTTTGTGTGATTTGCCATATAAATATTTGTTTAACATGACTATCCAATTTGAACGTCAGTGGCAGCAACTCTGCTGATTGTAATAAACACCATATTTGTATAAATATTGTATTCATTGTATACTGTAAACAAGAATAGAGTTGCTTGTTAGTGGTACGTGATATAACCGGCGTTATGGGGAATTTGCTTATTCAAACATTAAAATTATTCAAACAAGCGGATAATATGGAAAGTTTTCTAAACTCCATGAAATTAGTTTACATTTTAACAATCGCTTGTACAAATATATATGAATTAAGCGGACAAATATCCGTTGCAGCGCCACGTTTGCAAAGCAAAGCAGGAAACAGGCAAAACGACGACTTAAGCCGCAGCTTTGCGAGAATAACCTCAAAACGGCAACTTTTATGCTTTATTGCCTTATTTTTATTCTTTTGACCTCATAAATTCCTGGAGAGATATAAATTAAACTTTTTTAATAAAATCTTTTTGCTGTTTCTACATTTTTTGCTTTCCGCCTGATTGGTAAACGCACGCACAGCTAGCTGTTGGGCTCCGAACGGCCGAGAAGCCGTCAATAACTCAAAAGATCACTTTTATTATCGGTACCGAAATGCAAATCACCGCAATAAAACTTGCTGCCATTGAAATTCGTGCATTCTTCGCGCTCCTGATTTCCCGCAGCTCACGGCCGTGCCCGGACGCGAGCGCTTAATTTTGAGGGCGGCGGGTCTGAAGGCATTATCGCGGAGCAAATCGTGCCGGACTAGACGGATATAAATTGAAACTAGGGAAAATCTGGAAGCTCATGCTCAGGTAAACAAGGAAGCAATTTGTTGTCTTCTTATTACAGGGCGATGTTTCGAGAATGAGATGAGCTTCATTTGTCATCTAGGCTTAGGAGTTAGGTAAGCAATTAAGTAGCTTTGTAGTAGCGCCACGGTAATGTGAATGTTTGAGGTGGAACTGCCCCGTAACCATACTAATGCACGAGGATGAATTATGCGTTCATAATCTTTACAGATAAACTACAAAATAACACGTATTTTTTTTAAATTTAGGTGTATTTCAGTTTTTCTTTTTATGTTTACATTTAATATCTTTTGCTGTGAGATAAAATAGTAGGATATTTAAGATATTTGTAATATAGAGCAATATCAGATAAAGTACAAAGCAATTTTTATTTTATGTGATTTTGTTCTATTTATTATATCACCTTATGTAAAGTCGATAATTTTCACATTGCAGTTATGCGCATAGGTTGATCCGGACTTTTTGAAGCAATATAATTCTAGATAATTTTTTCACGCAATAGTACATACACACAAGTATTTGAAACTAAGTTAAGATTATATGGCAAATGACCGAGCATATCCCAGAGTAGCTTTTTAAAATGGCGACAGTCTTATTAATTTTATGCGATTGTACGTTGTCGTGCAAAGAGTTGTTTTTGGTGGTTTTATAAAGTTTTTATCATTAAACATATTTTTTAAGTCATTAACAATCGTTATAGTCTCTATAGGCTACTAGACATGTCCCCCTAATATCTATCTATCTACATATGTTAACCCTTTTCTATTCGATACCAGAAATACATAGGTCTCTTCAATTTGTTTCCAATTGTTTCAATCTGTGGGATTTCTTATTCAAGCAGATCCGGCAATCTATTTTAAATCGTTTGACTATTTTATTTCTGGATGCCCTTTTTTCTCTTTGCTCTTAATGGTCTTCATTGTTGTATTTCTATGTTCTACTTGTCACCTCTCTGCCGTGACCACACATCTCCAATTCAGAAATGCTATATTCTAGCTTTATGTTTCATATTTTTTTCCATGAGGCTTTTAGCTAGCTTGATCATAATATTTTTTGTGAACGTCTACGTTTGGTGATTCATATGTTTATAATGGAATAACACGCTGACTATAAATATATTTTTAAATGTAGAGGTATTTTTTGAATTCTTCAGTAGGTTGTTTTGCTTAGCAAATGGTGAGTATGCCATTCGCAGCCTTCTTTCAGTTCTTGAAGTTTGGTCTTGTTTTGCACATTTTAGTATTCACTCTAAGTGTACGTATTCATCTACGTATTCCATTTTATGGTTATGTATTTTTATATTTGTCTTGTTCTTGGCTGGTTATTACTTTTTTTTGCATACTTATTGTGAGGCTCTTTTGTTTTGACTGTTGCTGTAGCTTAGAGACCATTATTTGCAGTTCTTCAAATCCCTGGGCATAAACACGACATCTTGGGTAAATCTCAGATGATTGAACATTTTTTAATTTATCTGAATATCTTTCTTGTCCCAAGCGAACTTCCTAAATACATCTTCCTGTCTTCCTTCTCTCAACCGTACCCTCTCCCCTTTTCTATGCTCCCATTTTTCCTCCTCTAGGTTTCTCTTCTCCATCGCTTCATCTACTTCGTTTCGCCACGTTCGCCCAGATCTTTTATATTTTCTTTTCTTTATCCATCTACCATCTGGTGCTTTTCTTACAGGCTTCTTCTATACATGTGATTATATCTTGATGTACTTCCATTTGTTTCCGTATCTCGTCATTCGTTATTCTGTCTAGTCTTGTCACTCCACAACACCTCCGCCAGTATTCCATGTCAACTGCTGTTATTTTTCCTTTGTTTTTCTTTTTTATGACCCGAGCCAGATGGTCCCGTGGTTGAGCTGCAATGTTGACAGACTCGGGTTCATTGCCCGGTGCTCTCTGATGCTTGGCGGGTGGCCTACTCAATCACTAAAAATAATTGAGTACCTGCGCTCGCTCGAACAAGAGGTAATAATGGCGGTCGTCTAAGGCGCGGTGCTTACCACATCGCCCCGCATTAGAAACGGTGCGCGACGACAGAGCAGAAAGAATAAACTGAGCCCTAACCTCTCAGTTTGCAGGCCGTGCTCCTACTCTGAGAGTTAGAGCCGTACCATTATTATTTGTGACCCATTTTTCGGTGCTATACGTCAAAATACTTCAAACCATTGTATTGTAAATCATTGTTTTGGTTTTTTGATGATTCCGGATAATTGTATGCAGTTGTTTTATGCACGTTCTAGTTTGTCTAGTTTGTCCTAGTCTATTTTTTATATCGTTTTCTGTATTTGCGTTTTTTGTGATGAATGGCTCAAGGTCATTGAATTTACTTACTCCTGCTATCTTTAAATTCTCTTCTATTTCTAAATTATTCTATTGTTTTTCCGATTTGCTAAAATTTATTTCCAATTCCACCTTCGCATATTATTCCATTAGTTTTCAACCTTATAGCTTAAGTCTTTGTTATTCTATGCAAATATCACCTGGTCATCAGCAAAACTGAGTATATAAAAATATTCTTTTCTAATTTCCATTCCTTTGAATTGTTTCTTCCAGTTTCATATTGCGCACTCCAGAAATATCTTAAAGAGGATAGATAATGATGTAGAGCATTCCTGTAGGATATTTTAAAGCTATCGGTTACGTTATTCTTTTTTTGAATCTTACAGATATAATACTGCCCTTGTAGAGATTTCTTACTGTCGCTATCGCTTTCTGGTGTACTCCTATCATTTCCTGCATCGCCTTCCATAACTGACTCCGTGGTACCATTATTGAATCACTTTAATACTACTATATTTCCTGAACTATACAGTGTATGTAACATTTCAAAGAGGATGTCCTATAGTTTCGAATACTACTGCTATAATCCTTGCACCTAACCTGGTTATGAGCTAGATGACTATGGTACACCACAAGGACTTTAGAATTTGCGATTGCAGTTTAACGTGCATATGGTCGTCATTACAATATTAAACCTCTAAGAAGGAAAATAATTTCTCGTTGAAATAATTAATTTGATTAAACTGACTGTTCGTAAAGGTAAAACAGGTCGATTATGCGTATCGAAAAAGAATGAGGGGCGGATTTGAGAGTTTAGAGCATAGCCAAATAAAGTCAACCAGCAGAGTGAGTAGACAACTTGGGTTGTCGAAAATAATTGTTTAATATGTATTGAAAAGTGTTATTTAATATATAAGTCGTACAGCTTACAACTCAACTGCAGGCTTTTGGTGCAAACGGCAAGCTAAAGCAAGTAGAATTTTCTAATGGTATCTTTAAAAACATGGAAGATGACTCTTTGCTGCTGTGTTTAACTTCCTAAATGGGAAATTAAACCGACGCAATGTTCGATATGTGGGCTGCAAAATTTTTATGCAACACTGAAACATGAAAAGGACTTCCAGAAAGTTAATATATTCTATACCGTATCGAGGACAAAGGTTTACGGATGTTTTTTTTGATGGTAACACGGTTACTGGGGTAACGTATCTTGCGGTTTTGCGAAACTAACTTTTGCTAAAGAAAATAAAAATGCAGAAAACTTATTTTTGCCAAAAGTTTGGTTGAAATATATGTTTAAGCGTCTTACAATATCGATATATATTTGTTTTTAAAGTATAAAGACGTGTCTGAACGCTACTTATATTAAGTATTATTTATTAAGTGAATTAAGGCTACTGCATAAATAGGAAGTGGTTAGTAAGTAGTAATCTTTTTTATATGTATCTTATTACTTTTTACAATAGCATACATACAAAATTTACAAGTATCGTTTAATAAAGGTATCAAAAACATGTAACCCATCACCTAAGGGCAGACTTACTCCTAGTAATGTAAAAGAAATATAATATCAAACAGTCAACCATCACAATAAAGAAAAACACATATTCCTGAAGTAACTGGTACTGACTGAAGCAAACTATTAGATAAGTAATACTATTCAAACTAGTTACTAATTCGAAAAACGAACAACAGATGAGAGATGGAGCAAGGCAAAGAGACAAATAAGAATAATATACTAAACCACTGCCGATTTTTGTATTGCGAATTGAAAGCATCAAACTTCTAGTAGAAATACTTGAAAATGTAATAAAACATTACTATACTTTTAAATCGAATAAAAATGATTAAGTTAAGATTCAAAATTACAGTACAACCACAAAAGCTCTTTAAGAAAACAATACTGAGTTTTACACGTGCAAATTCAAGCAAGATAGAAATTTTCGTATTACTCTTAAAGATTTCCATCCCTCGTCAGATATTGAATCTTTCAAGGAAGAATTAGGAACATTTGGCTATAATACAATAAATACATGAAACATTAAGCATCGCGTTTTAAAAGTCCCTCTTCTTATGTTTTTATTGATTTCCAAACTAAGGACAACAATAAAGACAACTATAATATTACTGCATACGTATATGTGAAAAGAAAATTACTTAATGTGTCAAGTGTCAGAGACATAGAAACACGAATTATTGCCACCAACCGTCAACTGTGCAGGTAGTTATTCAATAAAAGACTCAAAATAAAAAACAAACAAAATTAAGTACGTCAATTGCAATGGAATTTACTTTGACAATTACAGGAAAAGCTGGATTCATAAGCAATTGCAACAAAAATATATTTGGCTTTACTTCATAAGAATAACAAGGTACCAACAGGAATAGAACTGTATAGAAGTATTTTAGTAACCTTACTGCGTCAGAAGTTGCGGTTTGTTCATTGTGGAACGCCAATAGGAAAATGAATATTACCCACAACAATAAAGCTGATTGAGCAAAAAATGATAAAAAAGCCATTACTTTTGTTAAACACCTACAAAATGATTTTAAATCTTTTCCCACATAGCTCAGTGTAGAAGAAGAAATTGAAATATATAATTTTTTTCCAGCTGAAACTACTTGTTAAAAATGTCACTGTGCTAGATGTCATAGATGTCATAGAAGTCATACTTAAGAAAATTAATTCAAATGGCACCCAGTTAAAACCTAGTTACTAACAAGCTTCTACAAAAAATAATCTTATAAGTATCTCCTTCTTCTTCTTCGCTCTTATCCTTATGCCTTCCAGCGTCGGATTTATACGTCACGGTCCTCCTTAACCCATTTCTTCCATTCTTTTCTGTCTCTTGTTAAACTTTTCATTTCGTTTACTGTCTTTCCTCTTGCTTTTCCCACCTCAATGATTTGACTTATCCATTTCTTCCTGGGTCTTCCCTTTCTTCTTTTCTTTACACTTCTTGCTTCGAACACTTTTCTGCATATTCTCTCTGGTTTCATTCGTTGTATATGACCGTACCATGTTAACTGTCTCTTTTTGATTTTGTTCACTATTGGTTCCTGTTGTAAAGTTTCTCTTATTTCCTCATTCCGTACTCTATCAAACTTTGTCTTATCCGCTATCCTTCTCAAGTGTTTCATTTCTATGGCCGTTATTACACCCTCATGTTTGGTTTGTATCGTCCAATTTTCACTGGCGTATAATACTGTTGGTATTGTTATTGCATTATGTACCATTAATTTCACTTTTTGGTCTATCTCCTTTTTTCCCAATATCGTTCTATGTAATGCATAGTAGATCCTATTCCCTCTCCTCATTCTGTTACTCAGTTCTGCTTCTATTCGGCCATCATCTGTTATTATTGTTCCCAAATACTCAAATGTTGAGACTCTTTCCATATTATGCCCTTTACACTTTACTTCTCTATTTTGTCCCCTCTCCTGGTTTTGATTCACTATCATTGTTTTACTTTTCTTAATGTTGACCTCCATTTTCATTTTCTATTTCCTCTACCCATATGTTGACTAGCTTTTGTAATTTATTATCCGTATCTGCCATTATGACTATGTCATCTGCATACATTAAACTTTTCACCTTGACTGGTTCCAGGTTTCTATATCCTATTATTGTATCCAATCCTTTCGTTTTTTCTTTTAGATTTTTTGCTATTTTATCCATTATTATTATAAAAGTAGTGGGCTTAGGCTATCGCCCTGTTTTATGCGCTCTCCATTTTGAATTCCCGGATGTCAGTCCAGCTATTTGAATTTTTCCTCTAACTACTTTGTATATACTTCTGATGGCCTCTATTAGTTCCTTTGTCACTTCCAGTTCCTCTAAGCATTCCCATATTTTTCCTCTCAACTGTATCAAAAGCTGCTCTTATGTCTAGAAAGGTAAGCAGTAGTTCATCTCCTTCCTCTATTTTTCGTTCTATAATGTTCCTCAATATGCATATGTTGTCATTAGCTTGCCTATTTGCCCTAAATGCCCCTTGTTCCTCCTCTAGTTTATTTTCTATCACTTTTCTAAGTTTCCCCTCCAGAATTCTGGTATATACTTTAAAGCACACCGAGGAGAGACAAATGGCTCTATAATTATCGCATTCCGTCTGATCCCCTTTCTTATATATTGGAACTATCAAGTTCTTTTCCCAGTCTTCTGGAATTTTCTTAGTTCTCCATGCCTCCTCACATATTTTCCAGAGCCATTCTTTACCCTTTTCTCCCATCCATTTTATCATTTCCGGGTCTATTTTGTCCTCGCCCCCTGCTTTCCCAATCTTTATCTTTTTCAGTGAATTTTCTAGTTCCTCTCTCGTTATCTGTTCTGTTTCTTCTCCTGATTCTTCCCTTTTCTATTTGATTTCCTTTCTTCATTGTCTCCTTTCTTTTAAACTTCTGCTGAAGTAGTCTTTCCATACTTCCATTATTTCTTTTTGTCTGTTGTAATATGGTTGTTTTATCTCTAATCCTCTAATTTCTTTTCGTTGGGTTCCTATCATCTTTCTTATTTTGGCCCAGAAAATCCTATTATTATCTTTATATGTTTTATTTATCTCTGTTCCAAAGTCTTCCCAGCTTTTCTTTTAGCTTCTTTTACTGCCTGTTTTACTTTATTTCTCCTATTTATATATTCCTCTCTATCTTGTTGCTGTCCAGTCTGTATGTATTTCTTCCAGGCCTTTTTCTTTTACCGTATTTCTTCTTTTACTTGGTCATTCCACCAGTTTGTTCTTTTCCTGTTACTATTTATTTTTGTCATCCCACAGACACTTCCTGCCTTTGAGTATATTACTTCTTTAAATACTTTCCATCTTTCTTCCATTGCCCACTCACTTTTCTGTATTTCTTGTCTATGAAACTCTTCGTCTGTTTCTTCTTGATATTTTATCCTGTCTTTTCTTCTTTTAGCTTATTTATCTTTACCTTTATAAATTTTATTTCGTTCTCTTTTTTGGCTTATGTATTTTCCATGTCGCTCTTACTAATCTATGATTCGTTCCTAGTTCCGCCCTCTTCTCGGTTATTATTTGTTGTATACTATGTCTTAATTCCGGTGTATAGGTTATATAATCTATTATACTTTTGGCCTGTCTCTCCTCTGCCACAAACGTGTACTTGTCTTCTAGTTCTTGTTCCCAGAAAGTATTTCCTATCAATAGGTCGTTTAACTGGCAGAATTCTATCATTTTAGTTCCATTTGTATTCTTTATTTCCTCTCCATATCCGCCCATACATCCCAGCCCTCTATTCACATCTCTGCCTACTCGAGAGTTCCAGTCCCCATTATTATTATTTTATCGGTATCCTCTCTCACTTCATCTATGTTTTTCTGTAATTCGTTATAGAATTCTTCAATTTTCCTTACTTCACTTCCTTCTATTGGTGCGTATATTTGTATAATTACTATTCTTTCTTCCATTTGCAGGTGTAAGATTATCATTCTCGAATTTATTGCCTCTGATTTGATGACTTTTTGGTTTATTTCCTCCTTCACATTGTTACCCCTGAATAATACATGTAGTGTGTATTTGTCAGTTTTATTGTCCCATTTCCTTTCTTCTTAGTTTCGCTTACTCCTAGTATATCAATTCCATATTCATCCATTTCTTCTGTTACCTCTATCTCTTTCCCTGTTAGTGTTGTTATATTCCATATTCCTATTGCCATTTCTTTTGTTCCCCCCATTTTTTCTTCCTGTTTCTTTTTAATTTTGTCCTCTTTTCTTCTATGTTTTTGTATATTATATGTTTCCGTCTGTTTAGGTTTGTCCATTTCGCCAATTTTCTTATTTCCATTTGCGTTAGCCTTCATTCTTTGCCTTGTCGTGTCTAGTTTCCCTCCATCGCTCCCTACTAGTTTTTTGTATGCCGTCCTGTTTTTGTTATTTTAGTTAACTTATCTCTTAGTGTCTCTTCCTCGTTGCTCTCTGGGGATCTTTGACTCATTGTTCTTCCTTTTTTTGTGTTCTTCTCTCTCATACTCGTCTTCTGCGTCATTTCGTTCTACTTCCTTATACTTCTATCTATCTATTTGATTTAGTTTTTCCAGGGACATAATTTCTCCATTTATTATTAATTTATTGTATCGTAGTATTGCGTGGTCTCCTTTTTCTCTATACTGCTTCATGTATTTCACTAGATATCTTCTCTGTTCCTGTATATCTTTTGTGAAGTCTTCCTCCATGTATATTTCTGTTCCTTTTAATTTTTTTGTAGCTTTTAGTATCTCCATCTTTTTGTTGTGGCTCCTTAGTTCTATTAGTATTGGTCTTCTTTTTCCTCTTTGTTCGCTTCCCAATCTTCTGATTTCTGTTATTTCTTCTTCCATATTTATCTGTATTCCCATATCTCTTATTATAATTCTCACTCTTTCTTTTAGTTCTAGTTCCCGTTCTCTCCCTTCATTTCCTTCATCCACTCCGTGTATTATTATTCTTTTCTTTCTTATTTCTCTTTCTAGTTTCTCTATTCTCTCTTCTTGTATTGATGTTTTTTGTTCTAGTAGTTCCTTATCTTTCTTCAGTAATTCATTTTCCATTCTTACGTTATTTAGTTCTGCCTGAAGGTTATCTATTTTAGTTTCAAGTCTCTTGTTACTATCTTCCATTTTGTCTAATTTTCCATTTATTTCTTGTAGTAGTTTCATCATACTTTGGGTATATTCGTCTTTATTTTCCATTTTTACTAAACCGACTAAGAACCGACCCGGATCCACTCCTCGGAGGTCGTCGTTCTCTTTTATAAAAGCTCGTTACTTCTCAAAATTCTGTAAGATTTGGAATACGGTCCTGCGGTATTTTGAAAAGCCCGCGGTTGGTATCGCTCCGCCGTTTCGTTCACGCGCTCAGCCTGTCAGCTGTCATCGGTGTTTATTTCCTTCGCGATCTATTTTAAGTTTTCTACTCGCTGATCTTACCTTTATCTGTTGTTTATATTAACACTATTCACCTATTTTACCTTACTGTAATCACTATTTGAATTTAATTTCATTAAATTTTCACTTATTCATATTTAAACTGAGAGGCATTCACTCTTCAATCTTCCTATCACTTGCCAGGACCGGACCTATAAGTATCTCCAATTTCTAATATTTTTAAACCAGTCGAGAGTAAAACACTTTTCTAGTCAATAAAAAATGGCTCTACAACTTAGAAAACCTATTGTCGAGTTTATCTAAATTGTTTGAAAAAGTACTACTGTCACTACCTAATACTAAAGGAAACTGTATCACATCTAACCATTAATTTGGATTTCGAAACCATCATAGTACAATTAAATAGGTACTGTAAACAAAATGATCTACGTTCTAGAATCTAAACGGTATTGTCAAACGGTGTGAATCATAAACACAATTTTGATTCAATATGGTACAAAGACCTATGTTAGAAGCTTAAAAAAATATTAACACATCAATTTTATAGAATAACTAAATTTTACTTAGAAGGTAGATAGTTTCTGGTAAAGACGAAAGAAGAGCTGTCAAATTGCACCTTATTGCTCAGGACAGCATGTTAAGTCCAGTGTTATATATTCTCTTTACAACTGACATACCTACAACCAAAATACCATAACCTCATTTGCTGATGATATGGCCATACTAGCATTAGCTACCGACTCTGCCGTTGTACCTATGTATCCTCAGTACAGTCTAAATCTAGTTAAAAATTATTTGACTTGTTAAGGAAATGAAAAATTTAAGTAAATAATTCCAAATCAGCATACGTTACGTTTAGTATTAGAAGAGGTATATTCTCAGAAATAACACTTAATAATACTCTTATTTTATAAACTGAAGATGTGAAGTACCTAGATATAAATTTTAACTGATTTTGTATTTATTGTAAACATATTTTCAAAAAAAAACATCTCGAATTAAATTTAGCCAAATGTACTGGTTACTTACTAAAAATTCACAATTAAAAATTTGAAATAAGCTCTGCTCTACAAAGCTATTGTCAGGCCTGTCTAGCTATATGGCATACCGTTGTGGGGGTACTGTCAGCACTTCGAGATCTTACGCATTGTGCTAAGTATCTAATCATATATAGGGTTTTCCATTAAGGGCGCTCAAATTTTAAATTTAAATAAAACAAGTTGTGCATGAGATATCATTAATTTTTTTATTTGAAAGAGTACTCGATTACAGTATAGGATATGATATCGGCCAAATGGCCACCGCGGTTTGCTGGGCGTCACGTATCCGAGAGGGCCAATTTTCGATTACTCGAACGCATAAATCGGGCTTGAAATCATTGATGGTATTGGTTATGTTGACTTTTAAGGCATCAACCCTTGATTTAACGTTGCCCCACAAAAAAAGTCTAATGACGTTAAATCACTCAATCTCGGTAGCCAGTTGACGTCGCCAAAACGCAAAATACTCATGCCGTCGATATTTGTCATGAAGAAGATCCATCTTGTTAGAACCACATGTCGTTGAGATTCATATCTTCCAATTTAGATCAAAAAAATTGATTACGATCGACCTGTACTTCTCATTGGTGACGGTTATGGCGGTGCCAGCTTCAGTTTGGAAGAAGTACGGGCCAATAATCCCGCCGGACCCAAATTCACACCAAACAGTAACTTTTTCCGGGTGCATGTTTAACTGATAGATCTCATGTGGATTGTTATCTCCCTAAATGGAAAAATTTTGCTCGTTGACATGGCCATTCATCCAAAAATGGGCCTTGTCGCTAAAGATAATTTTTCGTCTGAAATTGGGGTTTACTTTAAACTACTCTAGAGCCCAACAAATGCTTGACGTTACCTATGATCGTTTACTTTCAGTTCCTAAGTTAATTAAATTGTGTACGGGTGCAAGCCCAAATCCCAACGCAAAATTCGCCAAGTTGAAGACTGACAAAGGCTAAGTTCTTGGTTGTGACGAGGAATTAATTGGCCTTGAGTTATTCTGCACATTTTCGTTCACTGAAGCAATTTTTCTGCAGACCTTACGTTTTGACGATTCACGGGTGTTGTTTGATTGTTTACTAAACCAGTTGATTTGAATTTGTCTACAAAACGACGAATAGTCGACTCGACAGGACGATTGTGTGCACTGAAAAAACACCTAGCGCACAGAACGTAGCTCGAACCGAGCATTAATTGGATAATAAAGTTTAATATTTTGCACACTGTAACTTTCTATGACGATTTGCCCAATATTAATTACTATAACCTCTAGATGTGACAGCTTTAGCTTCATCAACATGTCGCTATATACTGTTAAAATTCGGGTGGCCCTATCGAGAAACCCTTTACTACAAAGTGATGTCAATACTGAATCAGTTTGAAAAGTAATAATTGCGTGAGATATGAACATAGACTCTGTGTCCACCCTAATACTTCAGTTACCCAACTTCTATATAGCGGCAATGAAATTAGAAGACTAAAACGTTTTAAACACTCAGGCCTGATTTGATTAGTTCTGTTAGTATGTGTGCTGTACATATTTTCTTTCTGTATGAATATATTGTAAATATTCGATTGGTTTAATACTAATTTTATAAGAATAAAATTATCGTTAGATTGTTTTCAGCAAGTTGTAAGTAGTTTGATTAGTTATCAAACTATTTATTTATTGTTTATTTGTAACATTATAAATATGCCATAAAATTTTAAAAAAACCTACACTATGTAATGATAAAAATTGTATGAACGTTTTGTCTCTATACCTAAAAATAGGTTTTTATAAAAATCACTTACAAGAAATAAATGACATTGTTAACAATAATATGTAAACAAAGTAGTAGTGAAAATTAAGAGAATTTAAATAATTAATGTTTTTCTCACAATGTGTATTTATTATTTTTGTTGTAGTAAAGCGTTCCAGCATTCTTCATCAAGCTTTATATATATATATATATATATATATATATATATATATATATATATATATATATATATATATATATATATATATAATGTATTAATATGGCTTCAATCGAATTAGTTTGTTTTACTTATAAAAGAACTAAGTAAATTAATGTTACAATTGTCATCGAAACAATTTCTACAAATACTCTTAGTAAAGCAAAATATACTAATTTCACTATGTAAATTGTTAGTGCACGTTCTCTAAAATGTATGAGATTTGTAAATAATTTGTAAATGTTTAAAAAGTAGCGGAAGCATTTAACACGTGCAAACAGTTTTAAAGTAACATGTTGCTGCGATATTTAATTTTTACAGTCGCAATTAAAGTTTTAGGATTATAGGGGATTAAGTAGCATTAAATTTTATTACCGGTCGAGTTATAGAGCCCTCTTAAAAGTATTAAAGATTTTAGTATCTTCTGGGAGAAGTAAAACATTTGGACTGTAGCGTTTTTATGAAGGCGGGGAGCTGTGGGATCAAAAATAATTAAGTAGTTGAGGACCCAGAAGTGCTAAATGGTCATAATAGCACCCTTAACGCTTATTTGGAAATTAGCAGAAAGATATTTCTGTAGCGTTCTTTTTGGTGCACTAAAGATATTCAGATAGATGTAACTATATTTAGATGAATCTTAACGATATTACAAAAAATTATAAATTATTTATAGTTTTGTACTATCTGCATTGTCTTAATTAGGCCTATTGCGTCTACCGACAGACTAAATTTAATACTAACAATAAAACTTAAACTCGCAAGGCCACAGACCACTACGATCAGGCGCTAAAATAATATGTATGTTAATATTTAGAGGAAAATACAGATCACAATGTGTATCTAGAAAGTAACGTATTTTATTAAAAACGTAAGTTATACATTTAACTGATCTATTGCTATTGGATGTTACATATGCCACAGTTTTAAAATAAGAACTTAGATTTAATAATGTTATTCATTAAGGTGGTGGAAAAGCTTTTACTTTTATTAAGTATTTAGCTTAGACTTTAAATAAATTGTTTAAATAATTGAACTATTTGACAAATTATACGTCGCATTAAAGAGTAGTCTGTAGATTATTCTCTGTTAATATCACTCTTCAAAAGCAGCCTCGATCTAGACGGCATTCTCTGGTAAATTAAAAAGATTTACATCCTTGACAATTCTCAGGTTCTTGGATGTTCCTCCGAATTTTTATCAGTGGCAAAAATTATTCTAACTTGTAATTACGGGTTCACCCTGCTGATGACTACGAAATATAGATATCTTCAAAAACTCACCAACTGTAGGTTTTTATACACTTGTACTCGGACCGCAGATGCCCCCGCGACTATTTATGACGAATAGTTACATCTACGATGTTTTTGTATTCCAAAATCATATTAATTAAAATTGCGCATTTAAAGTATAGGGGCACAAAAGTCGCCTTATTCATTGATGCATATTAATTGCACCGATATTTATCGAATTTTTCTTATTCGTACTTCTTTCCTTAATTTCAACATAACTATCTTGCGTAACCAGAATTCTTTTTATGTGTCACGTCTGTACGTTACCTGTGTCAACATATAGCATATGCTGCATGAGTTTGTCCAACTGGCAATTCTATTTTCGTATTTAAAAAACATTATTGGGGCTAAGGCGCTGGCCGAATCCCCCTCATGTCATGTAATTAAAATCATAAGATTTACTTATTACTCCTATAAGGAGTTGATTGTAAATATGCAAAGTTGATAATAGTAACAAAAAACATTATGGAAAAATTGTGTAATTTTCAAAAACTTACTTCCGCCAAAATACAATTTTTAAAATGGCTTTTCCTAAATATCTCTTGCTAAAAGTATATTGACATTAAATCCTATTTAATTCGGACTTAAGGATTATGAGATAGTTGCATGCGACTTCGCGGTCATCTAGCGGAGGCCGTGTGCATTATTTTAAAACAAACTCTTTCGATACATTTTTTTATTTGTAATGCGCTATCAGTCTATATAAGTTAGATTAGTTTATTTCAATGTTGTTTCAACTTCGCAATTTCTGTGGGGAGTATTAAAAGTAATTTAAATAAATCAAACCAACAGTTACGCAAAGTCAAGCTGCAGATTTTAAATGATTCTATGGAAATTTGAGCAACTCGTTGGAATCGAAGTGTTACTTCATCCCGCTTCGGTTTGGGATTATTTATTAAATTTCTATCCGCCCCGGTCAATGGCCAACTTTGTCATCAATCGTCACTTGTCAACTTCTAGGAAGCAGAAGTATGTTGTCAGTTCTTTAACTCCAAAAATATTTGGTTATAAATATTGCATCTTACACGTATTTCATATGTAGCACACTGAATTTATTGGCATTTAAAGGGTTAGTACGTTTTTTTTTGTGATACTCTGCATATTTGGTCCTTTACTTTATTTATTAAATAAATCAGGAATAAAAATACACAATGTTCTATCAATTGATAGTCTAACATAAAACCTAATTATTATGTAGATTAACTGGTCATGAGTGAAGAATTCTACAGATTTTTCTTAACGTTGCAGGTCAGCTTGCCACCACATTTTAAGTCTTGTCATTAGAGTGTCTTCCAGACAAATGTAAGAAAGGATTTTTGTGGATTATTATTTTCTTTTATTGATAATTTCTTGCACAGTTGGTAGATGGAGGTCGTTGTAAATCATTTCGTTGGCGACATACCAGAGAACATCAACTATTCTTTGTCGAATTCTAGATTAACATGTGTCTGATGATTATATTGGACTTGATAGCACAACTCCGTAGATCAGAATCGCCCTAACTGTTAATTTATATAACTTTATTTGCATATGTTAAAGAATACTTTTGGTCAAATCAGCCAATATATTTTTTATTGTAGGTATATTTGCTTTCTTTTTCTACAGATGTGTTCCTTCCAGATCAGTTAATTGTTTAAATGCAAAATTGCAATATTTTATTTTTAATGGCTTTGTGTTTAATTATTGTATAGTCACACTTCATACTAAATATGGTGATTAATTTGATATGTTCTAATAGCTACATTATTTTAAAATATAATACATTTATTTAAAATTATTTGATTATAGTAGTTGTTTGTACTACTACACGATCACAAATATTTGCTGGCAGACTACGACAAGGAAATAGTAACCTATTGTAATGCCAGGAAAAATACAAGGAGGATACAAGGAGGAGCTTACATATAGACTATCCCTTGTTAACATTGTATAACATTTGCAACTCCAGCTGACATGGAGCTAATAACTGATCAATTAAATGAGGCCATTCTAACCTCTTACAAAAATAGCTGCCCTATAACTGAGAGGTAGTGCAACAGAAAAGTAGTATGATAGAACGAACGCCTGGCTAATCTGAGAAAAATAGCAAAAAAGCTTTTCAATAAAGCAAAACGTACGGGAGGGTGGAATCAACACGCGCAGACTCTAACCGAATACAACAAAGCTCTAAGGAAAGCTAAAACAGATTAATGGGGGAAGTTCTGCAGGGATATTAAAAACACAACCCAAGCAGTTCGCTTCCATAAAGTATTGTCAAAGTATCCCGTTACATCTGTTGTGAATATGATGAAACCAACAGGTAACTATATTAATAGTGAAAGGAAAACACTGGAAATGCTTCTTGAAACGCATTTTCCGGACTCAGTAATAGTAGCTCAGGCCGAGACTACTGAGTGTGTGCCTGACAACTTTCCAAGGAGACCTACAAGCGATGATTGGAAAATTGCCAGAAAAGTAATAACCTACAGTAAGGTAGTTTAGGTTATCAAAACCTTTCAACTTTATAAATCTCCCGGACTAGACAAAATATTCCCAACACTTTTGCAGCAGGGAATAGAAATCTTAACTCAGTTTTTAATCAAAATCTTTCGGCTAAGTTTAGCGGGTAACTATCTGCCACTGCTATGGAGACTTAACAAGGTAATCTTTATTCCCAAACCAGAGCAGCAAACGTACAACCAACTTAAGGCCTTTAGACCGATTAGCCTAATGTCCTTTTGCTTAAAGACTATGGAAAAACTGGTAGACAGATATCTACGAGGGTATTAAACAACAATCCTCTATATCAAAATCAACATACTTACCAACAGGGTAAATCATGTGACTCTGCTTTACACAACCTAGTTAGCAGGGTAGAAATTACGCTCAATTTTTCTTGAACATAGGAGCCTTTGATAATACCTTCTCTAACTCAATAACCAATGCAACCTTAAGACATGGAGCTGACCACGTCTTAACTAGTTAGATAAACTCCATGTTAAAGGGCCGTCAGGTGCAAGCAAACTTGGGAGAGAAATCTCTCAAGATTCATACCACCCGAGGCTGCCCGCAAGGGGGACTTCTTTCCCCCTTTATTCAAAATCTAGTGCTAAACTAGCTACTAGTATTACTCAATGATAAAGGATTTTATACCCAAGGTTACACGGATAACATCATACTGATGAGGAACAAGAATACAAACATCATTGCAGAGTTAATGCAAAGAGCATTAGATTCAACACAAAGATGGTGTGAAAGGGAAGACCTCAAGATAAACTCTAAAAGGACCTCATTAATACATTTCACGAGAAAAAGAGAAGTAAGGCAATTTTATAACCTTACAATTTTCGGTGAAAGTATGCAGGTGGTCCAGCAAGTCAAATATCTGGGCATTACCCTAAATGTAAGACTAAACTGGAATGCTAATCTGGAAAAAGTAACCAGCAAAGCCAAACTAGCATTTGTTGTGGGCAAGCGTATGTTTGGGAGAACATGGAAACTGAAACCAAAAATGGTAATGTGGCTTTTACCACGATCGTAAGACCCATGTTATTGTTTGGCACATTAGTATGGTGGCCAAAACTTGAAACAAAAAACGGCAGTCATTAAGCTAACTAGGATACAAAGACTAGCATGCTTGTGTATCTGCGGAGTCATGAGCAATACTCCTACAGCATCTATGGAAGCACTTTACATCTCACCCCCTTGAATATTTGTCTAAAGAGAGAAGCTCGGATTGCAGCATACAGAATGAAATCTACCGGTATCTGGCATATGAATGGTATGGGCATAAATGCATATAGAAAGTGGTCAAAGAAAATACCATCTTAAGCATGAGTACTAACCACACCATACCGGTTTACTCATTTGAAAAACCTTTTAATGTGAGTTACGATCATGACTGTGCAAAAGACAACCTATCATAACTCAGAAGTGGGCTGGTCTGATATACAGACGGATCCCACACTGCCCAATAAACAGGGGCGGGTATACACGTCATAAAACCAAAGGTGAACCTTAGCTTACCCTTAGGCAGGTACGCCATAGTGTTCCAAGCTAAAATATTTGCGATAATGCAACGCATAATAGAGAATACTAGAGGCGGATACACTCAACAACGCATTAGTATCCAAACTGACAACCAAGCTGTCCTTAAAACGCTGGAGTCACCTCATATCAACTCCAAGCTCGTGAAAAACTGCCTATCCCATCTGATCGCCCTATCTGAGGATAATAAAGTAAATCTCATCTGGGTACCAGACCACTCTGGAGTGGAAGGGAATGAAAGGGCAGACGCAGTCGCAAAAAGCGGTGCTAACACTCCTGTTATATGACCGGAACCTGTTCTAGGTATACCCAAATGTAGCATACGATCGGCGATAAAATAGTGGATGCAAGGACAACACTCATTTTGCTGGAATGCCACACAAGGGCCAAGGGAGGAACTAATTGGTAAACCTTCCAGTAGGCTAAGTGATGACGTACACAAGTTAGGACGTACTTAGATACGACTGGTAGTAGGACTTATTACAGGACACTGCCAACTGAAAAAGTACCTCTATAGAATAGGAGTAAACAGAGGTGATATACTCTATGAAGAAGAGGAAGAAACGTCCTCACACATTTTTGACTGCTCAGCACCATACCGCAAAAGGCGGAAACTCTTTAGGGTAAATCTCCGTGGTAATCTACCCAATTACGAAAACCTCATAAAGAACATCCAAAATTAGTTAAAGGCACAGATCTTCGTTAGTTTAGGAAAAGGAGCCCACAAAAGGCCGAAGAGTCGAAGTGGTAAGGTATTACCTATTGCAGAGGTTTTCATGTAACGGCTTCTAAAATATTTCAATGTAATTTCAATTTTATCCTTAACGCCACTTTATTGAAAACGCATTTGTATATACAATAGTTATATAAGATATAGCTAGTCTTATTAGATTTTAATTAAATTTTTACACAAATATATTCAGAGATAATATCGAGAATATATATAACTATTAAAAATCCGTTATGAGAGTTGGGAGAAACAAATTTAATTTTTTTTAATAATGTTTTAAATTTCTGTTCTTACTAGATTTAAATCAACTTTCCTTTTACTTATATTCCTAAATATAGTCTAAAAGCGGAAGAATCGAATACAAATGTCGAGGGATACAGCTATAAATATTTTTAGTTTATATGCTTAACATATAAAACATATATTGAGCTCTAATTATATCTGAATGATATATTATACCTCTTGACGGCTGCAAATGAGACTTTATAAAGTTTCTGAGATATGTGTTTAAATTTATAATTATTTACAAAGATTAAGGTACATATTGGTCGACTGTTAAAGTGATCTTTGGCAATAAAATGTTATCTTTTTTGAAAACGTAATTTACTTTTACTGATTAGCAATAGTCACATGATTCCGCCAATTGCTTCCGATACTAATTTTGTCAAATTTGGAAATTGTTGGAAATTTTCTTAAATTTTCACTCTACCTTCAAATAAAACCAAAATTATCGCTAAAACTCAAGTTCAGTTAGACTTTTTTTATATTATATTTAATACCCAAAAATTATTGCGAGCCCGGTGCCGTATCATCTAATTGGCCGTGATTATTTATTTCTTCAGTACGTATCACAACAAAATTAGTATGGTAAATTTTAGCAAGCAAATTTTGCATTTATAAAATTCTCAACAATCTGCATATAAAGATAGATCAAAAATGTAATGTACAATGTATTCAAAATTATTAGCACAAGTTAAAAATAGCTGTCAATCAAATTTTAACATAACCGACCTCTTACAAATCCTGTCACCATACTAGATTTACTATTCAAATGATTTACTTATTCATTATCTACAAACCAATAATTCTCTAAACTTGATTAGAAAAAAACCGAAAACAATAAATGGTATTAAAAAACCATGTTAACTTCCAGAAGCATATATAAGTCGACTAAATGATCAAAATGCTGGTAAAATCTTTACCAAAATTAATTATAATCCCTTAATAATAATTAAACAAAGAAACATACAGTTCTAAAATCTAAGGAATCCAATCAATTTTTTTCAAGTGTGATAATCATTGAGCTGCTTGTTAATGTAATATACCGCACAAACTACCATATTATATAAAACTGAGACAAAAGCTTTATCAAAAACTTTAAAAAAATATACCACCGTAATTAAGGCCTTAGATATTGACTTTTATGTTTATTAGGAACGAAATTTTCAAATACTAATTTACAGGAAGTGAAAGAAGAACTAAAAACATATGGACATATAGTCACTAATATTGTCAAAATAACCTAAAAAGGTACAAAAATAATACTTTCACACTTTTTTGTAGAACTAAAATCACCAGAAAATAACAAAGACGGGTACAATATAAAAAAACTGTGCCATTCATGTTGTGAAATTTGGATCACCTAATAAAGTACTAAAGGCCAAAAACTCAGACATACCAAAAATTTATGTAATTGCAGTTTAACACGCCTTAAATTTATTGAAAACTACGTAATGCTAGCACAAATAAGTAATACACCTATATCATAAAACAGATGTTTGGAATGTTAATACAATTTACAAAGATGAACCTGCATCTATACTATTAAACCGCTACATAGTCGTTATGACAATATATGAGTATCGTTACGCGTATTGTATTCTTGTTAAGATATTAAAATATACAATATACGTTGGGCAACATTCAAATGCCACGGCCCTGAAACTTCAATTCTTATTAGAAACGCGATTCAGTACTATGATGTGTAAATGCAATTCAACTCATCGGTGTATTACAGCAGTGGCAATAAAATATTGAAATAGATTTCTTCTTAGCAGTATACTGTCCTCTACGATAAACGATAAACGACGATAAACTAGAGCATTACAAACATTATTTCTATATCTTGAGTAGTAGGTTTATTTCTAACGGCTATTATAATGTAAAACATACACAGCGAAAATGGCCATTAGCTGCAATAAAGAAAAAAATTGTTAAAAACATTCAATAATAACAGATTGTACTGTTTATCTTTGAGTAAACCTACTTACATATTGGCGATAGCACGCAGCAAAAGTGCTCGATTTATCGGACTTCTATATGTTGTGTGTCGGTTCAAATTACTTCCAAGCTGCATTTCTCTCGATCTTAGACGAGGGCTTTTGCTAATCATCTTAAATGTAGAAACGTAAATGTTGTTCAAACCAAAATATTTCAGTTTCTTTAAAAAAGATGTAAACTGAAATATCCAAAAAAATAATTGAAAAAATTCGATGCATAATTAAAGCCAAAAGAAGATTTATTCGTTGCAGCAGAATTATTTAATCAAACCAATTATCGCGCTGCATAGATTGTAATAATATAGGGCTCTCAAATCTATTGTACCAACGTAGTAAAAAACAAGAACCCCAAAAAAGGCGGATTACATAGATAATGTCAAATTGTTAAATACTCTGATGGTAATCAAAGACTCAACCGTGTATCATTGGAATTCAAGAAACGTTTTTAAGATAGTGAAACCAGAGTATCCAAAGGACAAGAAATGTACAACAAAACTTCACTTATGCAGGAGTATTAGGAGCACAACAAAACACACAAACAATGTGTAGATCCCTGTACAATAACATTGAACAATTTTTAAAAGAATTCAAGTCAATGTTTAACCAACGTATACAGCAAAATAGCATGGTGTTTAATATGCTATCAACACTGATAAAAAATGTACAACGGCTAAGTTTTTAAGAATAGCAACATGGAACGCAAATGGGGCCCATCAACATAAATATGAAATAAAATATTCCTTGATAATAACGCAATAGGTATGTTTTTGACCAGCGAAACGCACTTTACTAACAGATCTTATTTTAACATAATTTACAATATAAAACGTATTATTGCAATCACCCGGATAATACAGCACATGCCAAAAGTGCAATTTTTATTAAAAATAGCATTAGCCACTATGAACTTCAAAATTTGATAAAGAGTATCTGCATTAGTTAAAGTAAAAGTGTTACTATATGACGTAACGATAGCATCGGTGTACTGCCCACCTCGACATAATATCAAGAAAGAAAATTTTAGCTCTTTCAAACACTGGGATCCAAGTATATTGCCGGTGGTGATTATAATAGCAAACGCACTCTTTGGAGATCACGATTGATTACACAGACAGAGAACTTCACAAGCTGCTACTAGAACAGCATTACTCATACTTATTAACAGGTACCCCAACTTACCGGCCCACGGACTCAAATAAGATTCCAGACCTTCTAGACTTTTGATGTAACTCCATGTTTTGATCTCTTGTCGGATAACTCACTGATAATTGCAACTGTCATCATGTTTGTCATAATCAGAAATCCTACGTCTAAATTATACAATAAAAAAACGAATTGGAAAGAATAAAACATAAAGTAGAACAAGTAATAAAACTAAACATAGTCTGAAGACACCGGAACAAATCGATAAAGCTCTTGAAGATCTAACAGATATACTTAAACGAGCAGTCCAACAAACTACACCGCAGAACGATACACAACAGAGACCTAGAAACATACCCATACAGCTGAAGCAATTTATAGCTGAAAAAAGAAGAGCTAGGGCAAAATGGCAACGAACTCATGCACCAGCAGTGTCAGTAACAAACTTAAAGCAACACTAAAAGAATTAAATGATCATTCATTTCAAGAGTATCTTACCAATCAAAATCGATTCTAGAATAGTGTTTGTAAACCAATAAAATCAGCTGAGAAACCTAAAATGCCAGTACCACCTATAGGAAATCAGGATGGATTCATTGCAGGACAGTGGGCACGAAGTGATGAAGAAAAATCAGAGCTATTTACAAAACATCTCATATCGCATGATAACCAACCTCATCAGGAAATAGAACAAGACATCACGTCTATACCAGAAAACATCCAACCGATTCGAATATTTACCCCAAAAAAAGTTCGACAAGAAATCAGCTTCTTAAATGCCAAAAAAGCACTAGGTATAAGTAGATAAATTAACATGATGAATTAAAATGAGAATAGAACTCCCAGGAAAATTTTTATACTTTTAATATACGAGTATAATGCAATTCTAAGACTAAATTACTGGCCGAAACAATTAAAAACATCAGAGATTTTATTAATACCGAAACCAGGACAGGATACAAAAATTGCATCTTAGTATTGACCAATAAGCCTTCTGTCTATAGTAGCAAAAGTTTTAGACTATTACTTTGGAGACTAAACCAAAATCTAGCACCAGAAGACTAGATGCCCCTCCATCAATTTGGATTCAAAAGTGGCCATTCTACTGTACAACAGATTCACCGAATTATTCATAGCACAAACAAAGCAGTTAAAAACAAAGAATATTGCACATCAACCTTTCTAGACGTTACCCAAGCCTTTGACAAGGTTTGGCATAAAGGCTTATTAGTCAAAATTAAACATTACTTGCCTCTGCCCTACTTCAAAATTCTCAAATCAAACTTAAATGATCGTGCGTTTGGCACAAGAGTAATAAAGCAGTGTCTAAAAAATGTGCCGTTAAATAGAGAGTTCCTCGGGGTAGTGTTATAGGACCACTTTTGTACGTGTTATATATATCCGATCTGCCAACTAATGCCAATATTACAACAGGAATGTTCGCAAATGATACAGTGATTCTGCCAGAGACCAGGACACAATAACAGCCATCAATAAATTACAAAACCATCTTGATGAATAGGCAGATCTGGTTAGGAAAGTGAAAAATTAAAATCAATGAAATTAAGTCTCAGCAAGTAACCTTAACATTGAGAAAAGTAGAGAAAGAGTAGATATACCACAATCCAGCACTGCTATTTAGGCTTTAGTCTAGATAGCAAATTAACCTGGAAGGAGCATATAAACAAAAAGCGAAAACAAATGGACTTGAAAATAAAAGATTTGTACTGGTTGTTTGAAAGAAAGTCAAGCCTATCATTAGAGAACAAATTATTATTGTACAAGACTGTCATCAAACATAGTTTAACTTACAGCAAGCAAACTTTAGGATGTGTCAAACAAACAATAAATCTTAATCAAAGATATATTTATAAAATATATATATATATATATATATATATATATATGATATATATATATAATCAAAACCTCATTCTACCGTTAAGGTGTTAAGGTATCACAATACGTTCAGGTATTTTACATTATTACACTACATCTAACACAAGCCGTTCTATTGCAAGTCATTATATATTAAGCTTTTATGTGTATCATCTTGGCCTAATCTTTTTTATTCCTTGCTTTTTTTCCCTTCATTCTATGTCAGTCCCTCTTCTCTTAAGTTCTCCTCTATTTCTTTGTTCCACGTTTTTATTGGTCCTCCTAATCCTTTTTCTATTGTGTTTTGCCTCCCATATTCTTTTAGTTGTTTTTAATCCAAATATGCCAATCCAAAATATTACGAATGATCACAAATGCACCTTGGTACAAATTCAAACCCTTCACGACGATCTGAACGTGCCCCATGTTAAAGACGTTATTAGGAAACAAATTACTAACCACCATGAATAACTGGACAGTCACAACAACATACTTCTACACCCATTATATGCTTAAAACGATATTGATCAGCTGACTTAAAAAATAATTGAAGGGGACGTGTTTGATGGAAGGGGCTTCATCACGTCATAGTAAATACTGCATTAGTACTTATATTATTAAATTAGCTCATAGAATTGTAAGTTGTGATTGCTAATAAATCTGTAAAAAAAGATATTGAAAATAAATAAAATTATCTTTGAGAGCAATGAAGAAACTAAAGCGATCTCGGAAACATAAATCATCTTTGTAAATAACACTCTTTGGAAACAGTTTTTTCAGAAAAATTCTAATGCTACCGCAGAAAAAAGAAAGATATTTATCTTTACCTAGAAACACCATTTAAATCAATAAAATCACTTTTAAACAGGGCTGGTGGTGTGAATAGGGGCACTATTATCCTGGAGTATGGCATTTCCGCCTGAAAATAAAGTTTTTACCATTAGGTAGACCTGACTACTGCTGTGACATGGAGGGCTGCCGAATGCCATAATATAGCGCCCCAGACTATAATAGAGCCGCCACCGTCTTTGACAGTCGGGCGGAGACAGTTTATATCGCATACTTCAGAGAGTGTTCACCAGGAAAACACGCGTCCAGTGGTTGGTCCGTCCAAAGATTTGTGTTTGCTATTAAGGCTTCGCAATAACAATGGATACCCATTTTATACAGCTTTCGCCACATTGTTTTGCGTAACACTAGGGTGTTTTAATGTTGATTTTGTAGTTAATTTCTCAGACGTTGTTTTCTTCTGAAACGTTGCAAAACTCTTCAAGGCTCGCCGGTCTTTATTCTGCAGTATCGTCTTTCGACCACTATTATGCTTCCTCAGCCTTGTTTTAACGTGCACTGTGTATACAGTCATGATTCTGAAGATCGCGCATTGTGTTACACTGCATAATGTCGCTGTTTTGCTCACATGTGTTCCAACTAGACGGACACCAACAACTAGACCTCTGTGAAATTCTATCAGATTGAACATACTGGTCACTCACCACACTTTTACAACATTGACTCACTCTGCTATTAATGCACAGTCTATACTATCTGTAACGAACAAGAAACCGTTGTTTGACGTAATGCACAGTGAAAATATGTTCCACTTTAAAAGTGTTTCCATTATTTTGTTCAGTACTTGTATAATCTTAGGCAATAACTTGATCACCAATTTGGTTATTTTCATATAAGATTTGATTATCGTTTATTAGAGGTAATATATACAATTGAGTATAGTGATCAATTGTAGAATTAGGTCGAAACTTCTGACCACCTTTTTTGAACTTCTCATTAAAAAGTAGAGTAGGAATGTCTCATAAACCCGACCCATTGAAACACCCCTAAGGGGGGTTTTCCTTCTTTTTTTATTTTAAAGTGAAATATCTCATGAAGGATAATATATAGAGTGCTGAGACCTTCATAGTTGATTGGTTGGTCTAAGTTTGAGTTTCCTAGGTGTTTATGAGTTTCAACATTTGTATATATTACCGTTTCGCCCCCTGATCTTGTTTCATAATATTAGGAAATTAAAAAATAACTGCAAGATTAAATAAATCACAAAAAATGGTTGTAATAACTAAATATAGTATGGAAAAAACAAAAATTGACTTTGATACTAGACAAATTAAACAAATATTTTATTGGAGATAATTAGTGTTTCAAATACAGAATTTTACAAAGGAAACATTAAAATTATTTTTGACAAAGTTGAAACAAGAACCAATATTTTTCAACTATTTTTTAATTAAAGAAATAGTTTTGATAAAATTACCTTTTATTAGACTAAATTTGCGTTTAGTTTTCTAAACGTTGAGAATACTCATTCTTATTGGCAAGCCAAGATTATAGCTTTTGTGGTAAAGTGACATTTTAAATTGTATAATTTGGTAAAACAATTCTTTCCGTACCCAGGTACATTATTGATTTTGTACAAATTTTGCCTATTCTATTAATAGAGCATAAAATGCTTACTTATAATGCAAAGTGTTCAAGATTTTTTTGTTGAACAAATTGAATTCAAGTTCTAAACTCTTCAATGTCTTTATGAAAAAGTAATTATTCAAGACACTCCTGTTACTTTATAACGTAATCTTTGTCTAGACATACATATTTTTTACGTCGTCGTCATAATTTCATAGCGGTGTATTTCCCACTAGAAAATCATTGATGTAACGGTGTCTTTATTGGAAAATAAGTGGCTACGAAGAGCCTTTTATGATTGGAAATTAATGGCGGTATTATGTATCAGAACAACGCTATCCGCGCAGCCTTGTGTTCGTCGGTCAGCATTCGTAGAACTCATCTTGAAGAAACTTGCCGCATTTTCAGGTCATTATGCAAAATGAACTTTGCATATCCTATGGAAATGCCATGTTGAGAGGTGATATTACGCAAATCTAATCGACGGCCTTCCACTCGCTTCACTCGCGCAATCATGGTTTCGGCCCGGCTGGTTCGTGGCCGAGACTACTTCAGTTCATTGTCGCACTTCTCTCGACCTTCTTTAAAGTTTTGCATTTACGAACGCACGTTTATAACATCCATAACGCTTCATCGCATGTCGCGCAATTGGCAATTGATTTCAATGGACGTTTCACTACACCAGAAGAGAAAATGAATTATTACACCTTCTTCTTGCATACTAAACGTCGCCATTTTAAGTATACAAAATAACACTCAATGCAACGGCGGTAATTCAACTTGTGTATATTATATGGTGCTGCCATTTATATTACAAATTTAGAAATATTTTACGTGTTTTTAAAAATTAACAACGTCTTTCTACTTACTTTCACTGCTGAGAAAGCAATTTAGAAACCTTAGACCAAAACCCGTCTCCTACTAATTACAGAAAAGAGAATTATCTTAAAACAAGCAGTGACAAAGAGAAGTCTAGTACAATAAACTCGGAACATATGAAACCATATTGTGAATGAATTTATATAATGTAGTAATAATACTTTAATGTTATTACTTGATTTTTCATTAAACACTTTCTGGAAATTAAGTTAGTGCATTTTTATAGTAAAAAGTTTTATATTGTTACAGTTATGTATAAATAGGTGTTTTTAAAAAATATATTAAATAATATTTTAAAATACAAACAAATTGGTATCCCTTATTAAGAAACAATCTCTCGGTAAAATATGCAGTTTATTTTGGTTCAGATTAATCCTAATTGGATTTTTAAGGCAGAGCAATACGCTATTAAGTTTAGAGCAAAATTTTAATCTGGAAAGTTTTGAAAAGCATTTTATGCTTTACCTATTACGTTTGCTTTATCTAAATTGACATTCTATAATGCCAAATGCTTTGTTAGTAACGTCAAGTTTAATATTAATGTAAATTATGCAAATGCTGAATTGTTCTTGCCAAAGTTTGTAGCTGGAAAATAACAAGCGGTAAAGTTTTGCAATTTAAACAAGAGAACGCACTCTTTGTTTATTATTAGTCTACTCTTGTAACAGTGTCTTTTTAAAGGATTTAGTGAAAGTATTGTTTTTGCAATTTTTCATGTGTTATTCGCTTTAAAATTACAAAACTGTTTATTTATTATAAAATAATTCATGATTGATGTAATTTTAAAACCAGTTAGTAAAGTTCGTTTCGAATTGAAATTGAGTTTTTATTTTATACCGTAATTTTATAGTCAAAGAAGTTCAAATAGCAGATATTTTGTAATAAATTTTAATAATAAATATGTAAATTTATAGAATTTATGTCTTTACAAAAATTATGTTGAATAATATAATATTTACTATGTATAACATTAATTTTGTATCTAATTGTAAACAATTGTATTTAAATTTATTTGTCCCAAAATTAACTGAAATTAAATTTGTAGTAAATGTTATATTTTCACAAATGGCGCTCGTACATTTTTAATCACGTGGTTGTGTTATAGTAAACCAAATTATAAATAACGTATACTGTATTCAGTATAAATTTGCTTTTATCGTTAATTGCAGTAATAAAATATTGCATGCTCAAAATGTGTATGGAACTTTTTACGGAAATTAAAATCCGGATGTTGAGATAACCGTAATGCTATTACGGCAAATTTTAATTAGAGCAGAGGTGTGGGCTATCAAATAACACTGGTAAACACTGTTTATGTCACATGAACTTAGTAATGATTTTTGTTTATGTTGGCACACCTGCATTAAACCAAAAATATAATTTCGTTCCAGTCACGTCCAGTTTTTTTGTGACAGTTACATATTCATTTCTAACCTCAATACACGTTTTTGTTTGAATAACCTCATTTCGTCAACTGTATAACTACTATATTTAACTAACTTACATTTTATTTATGTTAGTTATATCGTAAATATAGAGCCGTGGTGGCTTAGTGGATAGATCGCTAAACTACGAAACCAAGAGTTGCGGGTTCGAATCCCGCTCTCACCATTTAGATCACTGGCATTTTTACGGTCCAGCTCGACTCAGGCTGCAATTAAATGAGTACCATAAATGAGTACGCGGAGGTCAAACTCCTCTGGGGGTAATAATATGCGGTCGGTACGTAGAGCTAGCCAGGTACTACCCTTGTGTACCGTAGGCTTTAGATTGTAGCAGATCTATCCTGTTACGACCCCAAAGGGCCTTCAAGATCTGTTACGGGGAAATATGCCACGAAAGTGTTTTAACAACCCCGACAGTTTTTGTTATGTGTGTGGAGAATTAACTTTTACATCTCAGCGTCGAAATTTCACGCTATTAATTGAACAGTGTTATTTAGATTATTTTGGATTTGCTGTGTCGCATCAAGATAAATCCTGGGCTCCACATATATGTTGTGTAACGTGTATGAGACTTTTATTAGGTTGGGCTAAACAAGAACCTAGACATTTGCATTTGCTATACCAATGATTTGGACAGAACCAAAAGATCATATAAGTGATTGTTATTTTTGTTTAACTCAAACAAAAGGCATTACAACCAAGTCTAAACACATTATCCAGTATCTAAACTTATCGTCGGCCGTCAGACCCATCCCACACGGTGCTGAACTGCCTGTTCCAAATCAACCAGAAAGTCAGGATTCTGATTCTGGTGTGGAAATTGTTCTCAATCAGCATAAAAGGCTCAAAGGACCCTCATTTATTGACACAAAGTGATTTAAATGATTTAGTACGTGGTTTGAATCTATTAAAAAAAAACAGGCTGAACTTTTGGGGTGTAGATTAAATGACTGGAGTTTACTTTCTTCTAATATAAAGACTTAATAAATGAACTTATAATGTCATATAAAGCTTTGGGGTGTAATATGTCTTTAAAAATATACATGCTGGACTCTCATCTGGATTTCTTTCCTGCAAATTTGGGTGCTGTGATTGATGAACAAGGTGAGAGGTTTCATTAGGACATTTCCTTAATGGAGAAGCGCTACCAAGGGAAATGGAGTCCAGAGATGCTAGCAGATTATTGTTGGAAACTTAAAAGAGACCTACCAGAACCTAAATATTCACGAAAATGGTAATTATTTATTGTAAATTTAATAATAATTTCTTTAAGTGTAGCCAATTTTTCTACTTTTTACAAAAATATATATTTCGATATCACAAGGCTACCTGATATGCCAATTTTTTTTCGTTAATATATTATTGCATGATGGCCCTAGTATATTAAAATTTGATATGAGTTTTCGTGACAAAAAAAATTTAAATTTTGTTAACCAGTGTAATTTAAATTTAATTTTCTCCGAAAACTACTGTAAAGTTACAAACACTTTCGGCACTTGGCAACAATACATTTTCAAGCAATCAATTTTATTATCTAAGAAAACAATCTCATCTAAGTGTATACATGTATGTATGTATATGTTATATATATATATATATATATATATATATATATGTGTGTGTGTGTGTGTGTGTGTAGCTATTCTTACCATAAATCTCGTTTTCCATTATCATTACTTTTCATGTGATTCCTTATAGCTGATTTATTCTCTCTCTCTCTCATCTGCGCCTTTTGTTATCTGAAGGACAATATACATTTATTATACTTTTTATATATATATTTTACTCATTCTATTTGTTATCGAAGTAAATTGTATTACTTTATTTTTCATTGATTTTCTTACTAGAAATCCTATTCTTAGCATTCTATTGTCTTTTCCGCTTCCCACTTCTTTTATTTCATTTCCAACCTGTTTGGTTTCTTATACTGCTACGACATCCACTTTATATTTCTTTAGTACTTAAGTTAATCTAAGGAGTGGACCTTCCTTGAAGGCCCCTCGTACATTCATATACAAATAATATATGATCTTTTTTTTATCCATAATCGTTTCTTTGTTTTTATTGCTTTTTGTAATCAGTTTGTTTCCGGCCTCCTTACTTCTTTCTATCATTTTTTTTACTAATGTCCTGGTCGCATTTATTTTTTATAAATTTAAAGTTTTCCAATTCTACTGAAAGGCTTGTGCTGCCTTTCTATATTGTACTATGACTACCTTACCATTGTCTTTTTCTTTCTTAGCGTAGTTAGCGTTAGAAAAAATCTAATAATCGTAATATCTATATCTTGCAAATGTACATAGATTTTAGATTTTTCTTGAATTCTCTCATTAAAAGCGTGTAAATAGAGGTGCGAAGCTATGGAAGAGACACATTTTGAGAACTGGTAAAAATTAATGTATTAAAGTTAATTTATGAAAATTAATCTATTTAAATTTTTATTTTATTTAAAGTCTAAACAATGTGGTTAGTCTTCCATCTTATACATCAGTCTAAATAACCAATTTTAACTTGCTGAAGGATGGAAATACCGGGACATTACCTTAAAGAAAACTAGAAAAACTTTTGATTTGAAAACGTCTTTAATTTTGGTACGAATACTGAGTGTCATTCCAAAATTATGAGTGTCACCAAAACGACCGAGTTTGGAACGACTAATACTCGAAGACTACTGGACGGAGAACAACGGAAAGGAGAGCGTTCGACAAAGAAAGGTTCAAAACGATAAGCAAATTAGCCGAAATTTTCTCCGCTCCCAGTACAATGCAAGGATAAAGAAACGATGAGTCAGTGCACGCCGAGGGGTCTTGCAGAGCGTATGTTATTGTTTGTAGCGTAGTTTGAGAATAATAAATGACTGTTTTGTATATAATCAAGTATTTCGGACAATTTTAGTATTTTTAGAGCTACGTACTATTAAATTTTGGAAAAACACACTGAAGTTGAAAATGTTGCGGTACATGAAAAAAAAATGGTAGCAGAATAAGAGCAACCAAGTCGAATGAAAGCATCCCCGATCAGAAATGCGGAGGAATGTTTGGGGTATTAATTGAGGAAGAAAGCCGAGCGAGAAAAAGCCATGCGCGGGAATTAAGTTGGCATAATCGTCGATGAACGGCATCAAAATTTTCGTGCGTCAACTTTGACTGGGTCCAGTAGTGTGGAGCTGAATTTATAGTAATAAAACAGACTCTAATGGACGAAGACTACTGGTTTTATTGACTAAAATGACGTTTTCACGAAAATATCACACTAGTAGTAGCCGCAATACATCCAAGATTTCTTTAAAAGTAATACTTGAATTACGTCAACATATATTTATTTGAATTTTTAAGAATAGTATAAAAACAGTCTAAAGATATTACACAACAAAGAGGGGAACAGACCATTATACATACACACAACATTCACACACACCACAACAACACACAAACAAGAACCACACACCGGCACACACACACACACACACACACACACTACACACACACACACACACACATGCACACACACACACAACACACTTACACACACATTCACACACAACACACACACACACACACATCACACACACACACACATCACACATTCGGCACACATATTTACAACATATAATTATTATTATTCTCGTTATACATAAGTGATTTACATAACCTCAAACAGCTTGATCGATTGTTATGAAATCTTATATATATTCAGTGTTCTGATATCGGTTAAATCTATTTTCATACATGTTATTACCACATTTTTTTATTTTTGGAAATTTTATATAAATTTGTTTCTATTGAACCACTAAGCTCATATTAATATGTATATTTACCAGTACGTGTATTAAAAACCATAAACAACAGTGCAATGAGACCGAAGCGGTCTCCTGTCATCTCCAACAACAATAACCTGTTTCATTTCAATTTTCGGCTAAATTTGTTTAAATCGAACGTAGTAGTGACGTTTACAATTATCATTTTACTATCTCAGTGTAACTCTCATATTAATTATATTCTCAACTAAATTTATTATTAATTTGCTGGGCTATAATTATTTTAAAATTATTAATTTTGAGTGTAGTTCGCACGATTAGTGAATTAAGTGATTTACATAACCTCAAAAGTACTCATCACGTGTCACGAGCTCCCTCCAACAACAGCTGTTCTGTTACAGGTATAAATTATTCTTATACATTTATTATTAGTTTTTATTTATTATTTATTAATTTGTTTACTATTGAACGACACTAAGTATATGTATATGTATATTTACCAGACTGTTTAAAAAAAATCCATACAAAAAACATGGGGCCGGCGAAGAGATTGCTATGTAAGCAATCTCACAACGAACTTAAAAACCTTTGGATTTCGATTTCGAATTTCGGGAAAATTTGAAATCGAATATCTGGAAAATTATTCGACATAGAATTTTTTCTTCATTTTCGAATTCAGCGTAAAATTTCCTATAAGAATCACATTTAAAATCGTAATGTCAAAATTTTCCGAAATTCGAAGTCGAATATCTCGAAAACTATTCGACATAGAATTTTTCGATTTCATTGTTGAAATCAGCGTAAAATTTTCTTTAAGAATTACTCATAAAATCGCAATGTCGAAATTTTCCCGAAATTCGAAGTCGAATATCTCGAAAACTATTCGAGATAGAAACTTTTTGATTTCGATTTTGAAATCAGCGTAAAATTTCCTATAAGAATCCATTTTAAAATTTTAAAAAATCCATAATTTTGTGACAGCGACAGACAGACCGACAGACTGACAGACATATAGAATTCAGTAACGAACTTTTTAAGTTCGTTGAAAATGTCATAAAATTTTCTTATACAGAAAATCAAAAAAACGTAAAAATTTTAAATCAATCCAGATTCAACGTTAATAGTAATATTAATTTTAATAGCTCTAATTTCCACATAATTTTTTTTAACCTTTTTTAATATAACAATATTTTCGTATAATTAAGAAAAATAAAATTTTTCTTTTTTTTGAAACAGTCTAATATTTACATGTATATGTATATATGTACAATCAAAGAATAAATATATTATTTCTATAATGTTTTTTATCATTAAGTAATTCAATTTGTTCTATTTATGTGTGTTTCGTACAGTGAACAATGCCAACAAGACGCAAAGGGGCTAATTTGGGCCGTCAAACAAGTAAAGCTGCAGACATGCGAAATAGAAGATCCCAAAGAACAAAAGAACAAATCCAGCTAGAAAATACTGATGCGCGTGTGAGCATGGAGCAATTGCGTCAAAAAGAATCAAAAGATGCACGAGCTCAACGAAATGAATTAACAAGGTTAAAACAAAGACAAGCACGCAGGTTCACAGTCGACTGACGCAGAGCAAATGACCAATAACGCTAACAGGTACATCGATCATTTATATCTGATTCATGCCTTCGTCTAGCATTCGAGTATGAGCCCAATATTCAATATTATGCTCATTCAAAAGTGGTAATTGGTGCTATGGACAAGGAATGCCCGCATTATCATGCTCTCAAATTTAAAAATGAGCCAGCTGGGATGTGTTGCGCGTCAGGAAAGGTGAAACTACCTAAAATTGAAACACCACCTGAACCATTGAACGGTTTACTTATCGACAGGATCCAGATTCTAAGCTGTTCCTGAAGTCAATTCGAACATTCAATTCATGTTTCCAAATGACATCGTTCGGAGCAACAGAAATAGTTAGAAATAATGCTGCAAGTGGTCAACAATTCAATTCAACATTCAAAATCAAAGGCCAAATTTATCATAAAGAGGGCTCATTGCTGCCAATGCTAAACGAACCACATAAATTTTTACAGATCTACTTTATGAGCGGTGAGGATTCCCGAAGCGCACTTGTCAATCGCGTCGATGCACGTTGTAGCTACAATAACCTCAATTCATTTTTTGCCAGACGTATCGTCGGCGAGCTGGACGCTCTATTAAACGAGCACAATGAATTGATGAAAATATTCAAATCACACATGCACAAATTAGAAAGTGATAATTACGCTATTGTCATAAATCCTGATAAAACACCCGCTGGAGAGCACATTTGATAGATTTGTTTGTGTTAGCTAAAGATGGGCTAACAAAAATATTGTACACACTGCAGCATTAATGGATTGATATTGTTTGTTAGTGTTGTTGTCGTAATTAATGATATATGTGTGAGGATGTGGTATATGAATGAAAGAGGTATGGAGCGCTGTGAACGATGACGGAATATAAAAATAAGAAAACCCAAACATTTACTTTTTTAATTTATTATAATTTATTCCTTAATATTATATATATATATATATATATATTTATTTATTTAACTTAAAACTATTTTAGTAAATAAAGCGATTCCTGGAAAGACGTAACCTGACAGTACATGATCAAGAAACCATCATACCAGTTGTTATGCCGCTGATCACATTCTCTACAAAAGATCAACCTTTTTAGACAAGCTATTTTGTAGGTCACGGCAGTGGTGGCGAGTGAATGGAAAAGTGCAGCGTCCATGGAAGGCTCAAAACCACCATGTTTCGTGAAAATCCCCGCCTCACCGCAATCCACATTTCTGGAAAACTAAGTTCTGGAATGAACTCCATCTTGTCGATCCTCAGTATTAGTAGATGCTTACGGTTTGCACACCCATAGTTCATCGAAGAAATCGTGGCGAGAGTAGAATGGTCGAAATGCCATTTGGGATAGACGCGCGCAAACTAGAAGATCATCTGGAGCAACTAATAGGAATTCCTTATGTTTAGTACAGATGGAATAAAGCGGCTCAAGAGCACTCAGTATAATCCCAAGTATACTCTTCAAATGATCAAGCATAGAGGAGAGGCGGTAGTTGTGGGGGTGTTTTCTCTCTTGTGGTATGAGCTTCCTCGTTACTATACAAGCCATCATAAACTGTTAAGTATCGGATTAACAGCGTCATAAACTGGTTCCATTGCTGCTACTCATAGATAGACCGAGCCAAAGTCCCGATCTCAATATTATCGAGAACTTACGAAATTATCTAGAGAAAAGCCTGGTGGATCCGCATAGAAAGCGGATCAGTTGAAAGCAGTTGGGAAGGGCTTCCAGTAGAATGTCATCTATATCTTTATAGACTTAATGTCCCGCAGATGTCAGGCAATGATTAATAAAAAAGATCATATGACCAAGTATTGGGCTTACTTTGATTATTCATTACTTGTTTTATATATATATATATATTTATATATATATATATATATATATATATATATATATATAATATCACTTATCATGATACAAAATATGTCTTACATATGATTACATTGATGGTAACGCGTGGAAGCACGGCATCAGCCAGACATCAGATGATTACATTAAAATTTAAATAAAATATATATATTCATGTTTTATATACATTTAAATTAAAGTACAAGGCAAACTATTTAGAGATAATCAACCAGATGCCATATTCGGATCAGAGTGTGTCGAAAGAATTGCTGTATCATTAGCAAAAGTGCTGACTACAGCTTCTGATGAGGTAGGTAGGTCAACAGTATAAGTAGATATAGGAGCGGGTCCAACACGCTTACTTGGGGGACATCAGCTTTGATTTGAAATAAAGAGGTATAAAAATCCTTGTACTTGACGATAAAGTGTCTATTGGTAAGATAAGTACTGTATTAGTCTGACGGTAATAGCTTTTTAATTCTGAATAACAGACTTTTGTACATGATTTTGTAGAAAGCCTCGCATCAAGGAATACAGCTGAACAAAATCTCTTATTTTCAAAGTCTTTTAGTATTTGTATCCATAACTCTATGGATTTGTTTAATTGTGACATGCTGCCTAAAGAAGCCAAATTGATAATTGGGAATGTTATTATCTTCTAGAACTATAAGCGTTAGTTTCTACAAAAATAGCTTTTCAAAAACCTTCAATAATATCGGTGGAAGACAAGAATTGGTCTAAAAGAAGATAGCTCATCGCTTAGTTTGCCCGGTTTGACTATCTGTATAATTGTTGCAACCTTTTACTGTTTAGGAAAGCATTATAGTCTTAACAATAATAAATAGGCAATGTATTTGCAGCCTTTCTCTAGTAGCCAGGCGCTTTGTTTAGATTAAAATCTGATATAATTATTGCTTTGATGTAATTCACTGTAAAAGGTTTAACTGGTAGGCACAATTAAAAGAGGGCATCAAGATATTGTCGAATAGCGTCTTCTTTAGTTGTAGTTGATTGCGATTCAAATGGGCTAAACAACTTTGTCAAGTGTGTTGCAAAGGCGGTAGCTTTGTCAAGGTTACTTGCATTGCAGCCTAGCTATTGTTTTCTAGCCGTATCGGCGATATATGTTGTTGGATCTGTTTTAATTTTTTTGTTGCGTCCCAGAGCGAATATTCTGTTGCTCGGTAGATGAAAAACGCTTTAGATAGTTTTGGATCTAATGATTTCTTATATCGAAAAGCAAATTTTTGAGATCTGTTGTTAGTAGATTAAGGTTTCTTTGATCTTCGGGATGTTTTGTTGTTTTTCACTTTCTTCTTTGTTTGCGCTTTTCAGATATTTTCTTCTTAACTTTAATGGGGAAAATTGGATGTACATTGTTTTGGCGTGGTTTTCCAGACTCATTGTTGGGCTACCCCGTTGAAGTGTTCCACTACTGCTATTACATACTTAACATTTTTCAAATGTTAATGTTTTATTTACTACTTATCTTTTATCCGTAACGATAGCGCAGGTAATACGTCGACACTTAATAATTAACGCATAATATCTGATTCCTACAGCTCACTATAGCTTCGTACAGCAATTCTTAGTATTGACGAAGAGTATGAGCTGCTATACCAGCTTTGCTGTCTTGGCAAGAAACCCTCTGCAGTGCTTCAAAATATCGACTGTGGTGGTAAGAGCGGCGGCAAGAAACTGTAAACCAGGTGCCTAGGCTGCCGATTACAGGCGCGAAGCCACGAGCGGTGCACACTGACAAATTTTGATACTTGCTACACAGAACACAAATTATAGACGCATCATGTCCATTTACTTTAAATGTACGAGTCGAACTAGGCGTGGGTTATTAAGCATTATTTGAACTAATTTTTATAGTTCTACAGTTTGGTCTTTACTAGAAGTCCCTATCTGCTAAAATAAGTTTTGCCTTAGAACTCCTATTGAGCCGTTAAATAGATAATCCGTTTTAATTAAACTTTGCAGAAAAAATTCTACTAGGAAGTTTACGAAATCACGAAACTCCTAGAGGGTTCTACATCTGTGAGCGGTTAGCCGAGCAAACAAATTTTAAGGTATTTTTGGAACACGTTTCTGATGCACCCTGTATTTTTCTGATGTTGAACCTATAACACCGTTTTAGCAGTATTGAATCGATCTAAATAGTACTAAAAAACGCATCTCGTTATCTGATGTCGTTTCCAAAATCTAGAAATTTTTTTTTCAACTTTTACCACTTTTTTGACCATGGAGAAAATCGAGGTGTCTATATCATTCACTAAGTTTATTTTCTTTGGTACGGTCAAATTATAGAACCATGGTAGTTGGATGGCCATAATTATTTCTTCAAGAAATAAAACAGAGGAATATCAACTAAAGAAGTTCACAGGTCACAAAAAAAGTACAATACGATAGAATATATATATATATATATATATATATATATATATATATATATATATATATATATATATATATCATCTATATATTTATTATATAGTTTTCTTCTATTACTATTTCTCTATTTTTATTCCTTGTTTGACTTCCATTTGTATAATCGTGAAATTTTTTTATTGTTTTGTATATCTTTTCTATTTTTGGGTTTAAAATTTCTGTTTTCTCTATAATTTTTTATATAGAATTTTTTTTGTTTTTTTACTTCTCTGTTTATTTTGTTTTGTAAGTTTTTATGCTTTTGTTATCTTTTACAATATTTTCATTTACATTATGCTGTTCTTCTATTATGGTTCTTGATTTTGTTATCTCCAGTTCTTTATTAATGTTTTCTGTTATATTTTGTTTTATTCTGATTTACGTGTTTTTATATTTGCTTTTATTTTTTTGTTTTATATTGTTATTTAATTTATCTTTTTACTAATTTTTTTTCTATTATGTTTTAGTTTACCAATATTCTACTTAAGGGTCTTCTTTTGTAATTTTTTGAACGTTTTAGTATCTCAGTCTATCTCTTTATATGATGTTAAAATAATGTTAGTTATTACTAGTTCTCGTCTTGTAGAGAAGTCTATTAACTGATTGCTCTTTTATTTTCCTTATACATAATAACTTATTATTTTTTACATTTCTCTTATAATTGCATTTCAAAGCCCTAATACGATCAATTCTCGCTTTTTAAGCACTGTTTCATATATTTTTTTATTTTGTTGGAGTACGTACTCCGTATATTGGTTTTGATTTAATTTTATTTCAGAATTTATTGGCTTTGTTAAAAATTTTAATTAATATTGCCCCAACATCTGTATTTACGGCTGCTGTATATATTATTCTATAATGATTATTCCAGCAGTTGCCTGGGCGCGGTCATAAATGTTCACTTACATTTAAATAGTCAAAATATCTTTCTATTTTTAATTTTAGATTTTATAATTTTTTTACGGCCAAGATTCTTTCTTACATTCACTAATTCTTTGTTTACGGTATTTCTATACTTTTTTTCTGTTTAATCTTCTAGTCATCTTCACTGGGAGATCTAAACAAAAGATTATTTCATCTCCGAAATTTTTAACTTGGAGTGACTATGATTGCTATTATATATTATTTTTTGAAAATATTTTTATGCAGCCATTTTTCTTACTCTTTTACATAATTTTTATAAGCATTTTGTTAGCTAAACGTGTATAAATTATTTACCATTATTCAAATTGGTGTGTATGAATATTTTACCATTTTTTGGTTGTTAGAGTCTCGTTTTAGCAAATAGGTTATACTGACTTAAAAATGATGTTGACATTTGGATAAGAGAGGTTCTGTATTCCATATCACCGAATTTTTAATCTTATGTTTACTAACGTTAGACAGATAACTCATCAAATCGGTACTGATCGACTGATTTTAGCTTGCATTCACACCATGTACAAAAAGTCGAAGAACTTTTGCTAACTGCAACTTGTTGAAAGCTACATCTAATTTAGATTGAATAACACATCCAACAAATTCAGAACTTAGACACTACAAAATCCAAACACAAAATCACATTATCACACTATTTTTAAAGTTTAAATCTGGTCTATTATTGTAACAAATAAATTGATAAATATATTCAATTTTGAAAGTTGACTTTTGCACACTATTTTTATTTCTAAAAGATGTGTTGATAGAAGATATATCATGAAACGGTATATGTTGATACAACAAGATGACGGACGAATTGTGTAATCGGTTAAATCAATAGTAGAGACAAACTTTTAACGAAATGTTTTAGTTTTAATAACATTAAAGATAATTTTAATTTTGTAATTAGGTAATTATCGAAATTTTACAAGAAGCAAAAATATGACTAGTAACCGCAATCAGTTCAGACATTAATTAAATACAAAATCCTATTTTGTGAAAATATAAAATATTTTCAATAAAAATTTAAGTAATTTGATGCTATTTTAGCACACAATGTGTCATGAACTTTATTATCATTGTATACTTCAAACCACATATTTATTAAGATTTTTTGACTATAAATAATGTTAAGATTGTTATCTTAAGTGTAATTAGTTGCGACATAGAATAATAAGTATAATATTTTTATTCCTATAATTGCATTTTTTACATTATTTTAGCGTGTTATAGTTGACATTACAAATTTGAATTTATTTTACTATGCTATTTTATCATATTATATTTGGAACCTCCTTTTTATAATATGCCTTTTCTTCATATGTTCGATATTTCTAATATTTAATTATTTTTAAGTTTTGAAATTATTATTTAGATAGCATTTATATGATTTCCCTCTTATTGTTGTTCTTTATATATAAAAAAAATCTTTGAGACATTAACGTATAGTTATTTTTATAAAACTTTTTATTGGTATGCTTAAATTTTAATTTAATAATAATAATATAAAAAAATATTATGTTTCTTGTTTTCTCAAGTCGTACAATTATTTTAGCAAAAGAATTAGAACGGTACTTACAGAAATTGTGTAAACTTTATACGTAGTATTATATTCTGGTCTGACATTTTCTAAACGTTGTACATGACTAAATAATTCAGTCTTTAGAATTTCTTAGTAAATTTTTATGTTGCAAAGTCGCCGAAATATCAGATAACGGTCTTTGTAATCTTGCATTACATGCATCATCACGCGTCCCCTTAAATTTACAGCCACCCCGTCTTTAGTAATGGAGATCTCACCAAAGAGGACATTACCTAGAATTGCAAGTAATTTGTTGAAAGCACTTCACGTTTGACTGAATCATTCAGTGTAAGCATTCGGGCCTGGAATAAGCTGCATTACCTAAAATAAACCTTTTCACAAGAGGTGCTTTTCATTTGTGTTTGTTAAATATTAAAAGTTTTCTCGAAGCAATTGTTGAGAAGCAGATTTGTAAAATTGAGCGCGTTATTTTAGCAATCATTAATTACAAAATACAATTTAGCACAATTTATAGTTACAAAAATTGTTGTATTTATACAAAAACGTATAAAATTTAATTTAAGTTATAATAATAAAATAAATTAACAGATAATTATGGGTGTTGCCTAAGACCACTTAAATTCAATTAATTAACCACTATTTAATAAAAAAAGGCTGACAAAATAATTAGGTATGACAAAAACAGTTGTTTCCAGAAAAACTCCACCAAAAGACATTCTTTGGACTATCGATTCCTATAAATATCGTCAAGTAGAAAAGAAATAAATCGTACTTTCAATTGCACATTCCTTATAAATCACATTCAGTGGGATCTTAAAAGTACCTTCCAGACCTAATCAAATTCACTTCACCTTCCTGGCGCGTTTGCTCCACGCATTATAATTTTCAAGCTGAAGTTTGCGTTCTATAGAGAAAGCTCAGAACACACTAGCATTCTGAGCTTATTTTTCCGCTGCAATACTGATATGTGAATTAATAAGAGTTCTATAATAACGACACTACTGAGCTAGTCCGGTTAGCTGTAAGTATTGAATATAAACTCTTAAATCACGCTTCGCCTTATCTTCCTTTAAATTATAAAGTAATAGACCAAGGAAATGGTATATGCCATTAAAGCCCTTGCTTGTCGAGCGTTATGGTTATGGGCTCTATATTCGAGATAAGTTTTTTTTTCTAAACGCTAGCAAATTTAAGTTTATACGAGCTAATAACGGCAACGTAATTGCATATTTGATTTTTAATTTGAATATCTACAATTCGCTTGAATTTTTACTTGAACCTTACTATTGTTAAGTGTGTTTTAGTTTTGAGATTTTTTTGCAGTTACTTCTGCCGTTAAAGTACTTAAATGCCGCCGAGTTGCACAAATAATTTTTGTATGCGCCCAAAAGGTTCGAACGTGATCTCAGGGGCAGAGTAATTTGAAAGTGTACTTTACTTTGTCCAGGGGTTAGGACCCAGGGTCCAGGCCATCTGTTCCCCTGGGCCGAGGCATGCGTGACATTTCCATTTCCATTATGTTTCGTTGAAGCACTGAAATGTAGGAGGTATGCGAAGCATTGGATTTCATATTGCATTCGCCGAGCTTTCGGAAAATAGCGCACTTATTTAGTCCCTTGTATCTTCGTTTTGACATTATACTGCTTTTTCGGTAGAGCCGCTGCTATCGCCTTTTAAACAACGCCCCTGTGTGGCGCCTTGGGGCTGCAAAAGGGATATCCCCGAAAGCGAAAATTGATTATAGTGCCTAGCAATAAAACAACGACGACTTTTTGGCGTACTATCTAGAAGCATTTGTATCCTGCTTACTTGTTTTAAACAAGCAATGCAATTTAAAAATAATTACTTTTTTTAAACAATGTAAAAGTTTTTGTGCTGCATGTATGATGTAAGTGAAAGATGATGAAATTAAAATCACATAATTAATTATCACAAGCGGGAACAAAGAGCTTACTTTCCGACAGCTGCTTTTAAGCAAAATTGATTACAGTAAAATTAGGTAATTACACAAAGAATGAGAGCTCCCACGAAAGCTGCAGTACCGGGAGCATAATCACGTAAAATGTACAGCATTTTGTAACAGGTAGAGATAAATTGTAGGCAAGCAACTTTTTTAACTAATGCAAAATCCGCAAATTAGTAATACTAACAATTTTTTTGGATGTTTATTGTGCGTATAAGCAAAAATTGTGTAAACTCATGTAGGAGTTATACTGTTGTTAAAAGTTGTTATTTACGTTGCTGAATTATTAACAGTGGGGCGTGTTAGCAATGCTGTACAAAATTGATAAAGTACGGCATGCAAATTACTTTATATAGCACTATAAAACAATCTCAGAATAATGGATTAACATAATTTATCTAATAAAAAATACTCCTATTTTTTATTGTATTTATCTGCTTATACATCTATGCAGGTAGCCGAGCAGTAGTGTTTGTAGTTAGTTTTTTGTAATTTTGTTAATCTTTTTTTTTAACATAAAGCAATTTAGTAGCATATCTTACAAAATTTACTAAAAGTATGTAAATTATTTTATTCTTTCGTATATTCTTTTATATTATTTAGATAGTAAACCTTTTATTAAATAAAGTGACAAAAAGGAAGTAACAAACTTCGATAAAATCAGAAGTACAAAAATGCCAGCACAAATGGGTTTGCAAAAACTTTTATTTTTGTGTTATCGATTTTATATGAGATATTGTTAAAAATTGCTTTTTTTAGTTTTTATAAGGCAACTTCACCAGTGGCTTAGCTACTTACTTGGCGCGTGCCAAGTGGAGGATAGATAAATCTCAGGGTGTCTAATTAGTGTTCTTTAGATAATCAATATCTGTGGAAAATGTGGTCATAAACGACTTAAAGAGGCCTGATCAGTTTAAAACATGATTTAAGTAAACACCATTCCTCGGGCCAGCTAGGAATTTCAGGAGAGCCTTGTACTACAGCTCTCCTAGGTCCAAGACTGGGAGTGGATCTGTATAGATCTCTGTCTTGGATCTAGATTAGATAGTCGAGGCTGTTTTCCAAATCTAAGTCAAGGTATTATGCGACTCTTGCTGAAGAATGAATGACACTGAGGGTATATAGCGTCGCTAATGGATCCTCTGGGATGCCGAGCAACGATCTAGAGTAGTTAACCTTACAATTGTTCAGGAAACCTTGCAGGTGTAAACCTTTTTTTCCCCATACTCTTAAAAATAGTATAAACAAAAAAAAGAATATACAAGTCAAAACATAATTTCTGAACAATCTTCTGACTCGAAAACAAATTTCTGATGAGGAGTAGCAACTGGGAGAAAGACTTTTTGAGGCCCAGCCATAGCAGTTTGTCAAAGCTAGGAAGATTTTGGCAGAAATGTAGATCGATAAGAAGCCACAAAAGAAAAGCGCCAAGGCAAGTAAGGTAGAAAGTGGGGAAAGAATCTAAGAAAAATCGGATCGAATTCCAAAACTTTGCGGCAAACAACAAAAAAACCAGGAGCACCCAGGGGCAGACTAGCACATACGGTGAGGCGACTAGTGAACTTAAGATGGTAGTAATTAATAGACAGCAACCTAAGACAACTCTGAAGCCCGAACAAGCCAACCTAATTTAAGAAGAACTTATTTAGACAATAGATAATACTTTTACTTCAATAAAATAGCGTGTGGCGGAGATATCCTGTAGATAATATGCGCTAATGCAGATACGAAATATTTGCCTGGTGTCGGACGAGCAGACTAGAACACGTTTGGAAAAACAAAAAGGCTAAGAGTAGGAGACTGGCTGTTTCTCACCAGAAAGGTAAAAAAAGTAGGGGAAACTTGTTGCATACTATGTTGACGAGGCATTCTTGGTTCCTTAAAGCTTTTTAAAGAAATGATTATTCTGACGCTCCAAGTTAATTTACAATATAATAAGGTAGCTTTTGAAGTTTATACTGCATTTTAGGAATGTTCAGAGAACTCTTATTTAAGAACCCTATATAAACAAAGACTAATCAGAGGTCTAAGAGAACCGATCTATAATCGATTCTCAAAGATCTCTAAGACATGCATTATAATAAAAAAATATTTAAAATATTACGCTTATATTCTTTGTACTTCAAAGACTTAATGTTAGGTGGATTAAAAACAGAAAATAAGAATGGACTGAGGGAGATAATGTTAGGAACGGCATACTTCCTTCATCTTACCTCAATACGGTAAGTAGAGAAGCTGTTGATGCGATGCAGAAAATGGCTAGCAAATCATCAACGGCTCTAATGAAAATTTACACTACATTACCTAGGGAATCACCAACAATACTAAACAAGATGAATCTTTATTGCAATTTATTACGGAAAATAATTTAGGCCTGTTGAATGGAGGAAATAAACTTGACTTCACTAATATACGAAGGAAAGAGGTTGTAGATATAACAGCAGGTATTATATATGATAGTAGCTTTGTCATAAATTGGCATGTCTCTGAAGAGGTAAATTTTTTAGATGTAGACATATCTGCTTAAAAATAAAGGGTATTAGCCCTATACAAAAAATTGACTATAACCTTTAAAAGACAAACTGGAAAGCTTACTAGCCAGACTGAGAACATAATTTTAGAGGAGTGAATAAAACGATCAAAAAAAGTATAGAGATGGAGATTAATAACTGTTCTCGAGTGAAAAAAATCGAACAGATATATGCTCTGGTGAAACAAAGACCTTGTTCAAATAAAAAAACGTGAGCAGAGATTTTAGAAAAATGGGACAAATATAAAAAGCCATAATACAACAAATCTCTAAGCAAATTTCAAAAATATATGACGAGAAGATAGTGTAAAGAGTTAAAAATACTCGGAAAAGTGTTAGGTTTTAAATTTTTTTTAGACCAATAACTACTCTGAAAACCTAAATAAGAAATATATAATAGTACATCAACACTAGAAAGAAATCAATAAAAGAATTACTCATGGTACACTTTTCAAGATAGAGAGTTGTTAATATATTACCAAGCGACTGATTATATTTAGAATTGAAAACCCTAAAGCGGATATTTAAAGAGAATTTCAGGACGCAGAGAAAGTGACAGATGTGGACAAAATAAAGTGGCTAATTAACTCTTTCCAAACTGTTAGTAAAAAATGTGCTATTGCTTGGTCAACGTGTACTTTAAATATCTAAACTCATTCACCCAGTAATTGATTGTGCAAAATCATAGGTGGCCTAGCCACACGTTTAAGCTAGAGCGTAGCTGCTTTCTAGATTTCACAATAGCATAGTAATGATGTCATAGATATTTACAATTTTGTTTTTAATAAAGTCAACTTCCTCTATGAAAAGAATATTATCAACTCATTATTTTTTTTCTTAACGGTTATTTAGAAATTTATAACTTTTTGGGCTTATCTTTGACCTTTTACCATTTTAATGCCTTCATACAAGTTTACTGATATTAACTTAAAGCTTGACCCTCCGTGGATTTTTGTGTAAAGTTTTTCAACGGTACATAAAAATCTATATTCTACTTGTGATATTACAGGACATAGAGGTTGTTTTGCATAATAAAATAAAAAGTCGTTTAAAACTTCAAAAAACTTTCAAGTGTAATTTTGTAGTGAACCAACTTATGCGTGGTCTGATGTCGGTACCCGAGAGACTCAAAATTTGTTGTTACTTGCGCTTTTACCTGTGAGATATCAAGTCATCATTAAAAAATCGATATATTCTGAACTGGACATTTTTTACTAAAAACTAAATATAAATAATAGATAAAGTTTCTTGACATCTTGCATACCTGCGTCTGTCAATACATTAATAAGGCAACGTCTATCAGTTCAACAAACTTATTTATAATTTAACATAATATTATTCACAACTTTGTTACTATATAAATATCAACCAAAGTTTATAACCAACTTTCGCATTTACCACCAACACGTTTTTCTGTAAATCAATGGCAAACGGTTGCATAGATCAAAAGACAAAGTAGGGTCAGTGAAATACCAATCAGCAAACGTTATAGCAGCTTTTAGCATGAAGACATAAATTTACACACTTAAAAGCATAAAACAAGCAACCAAAACCACCACACGTAGTTAAAGTAGGAGAGAAAATATACAACAAATTATGTTATTTTAAAAGCTAGCAAAAGACAAAAATGTAATTAAATCACTAATCAATAACCAAGTTAAAGTACAGATCTTTGTAAGTACAAACTACAGGTATTGAACAAAATAATGAAAACACTTTAAAAGTGGGACATATTTTCACTGTGCCTGGTAATACTGGGCACTGCGTAAATCAACCGTCTCTTGTTTGTAGTAGGTAGTAGGGACTGTGTATTAATAGAAGAGTAAGGCAATGTGGTTGTAGACATTGTGCAGGGGTGGTGAGTGACCAGTATATTCAACCTGACGGAATTTCAAAGAGATCTAATTGTTGGTGCTCGTCTAGCTGGAAGCATCTGTGAGAAAAATAGCGCCGTTATGCGGTGTAACAAAAGGCAGGGTCTTAAAGTCATGACCTCATACATAGTGCAAAGTAAAATGAAAACGACGAAGCTTAAAAGACAAAGCTGTAGGATAGGGATTGTCGATTTTCGAAGAGTACTGTGACGTTGCAGAACAAAACTACGACCGAGAAAGTGACTACGGAACTTAATCAGCACCTGAATAACCCAGAGCCATCCAAAATTGTGAGGTCAAAACTATATAAAATGGGTATCTATGAGCGTGTTGCTATTGCTAAGTCTCTAATAACAGACACGATGCTCAAAGGCGATGTGCATTGTGCAAAATTGTACGTTAGAAGACTGGCAACGTGTCGTTTGGTCCTTTACTCTCTACGCAGTATATGATATGGATCGTGTCTGTCCGACTGTAAAACATGGTGGCGGCTTTATTATGGCCTAGGGCGCTGTATCATAATATTGGCAGCTCAAAATTGTCACATTACACGGTCGGGTCACAACAGCAGTGTATAGAGAACTCTTAGGTAACCAGGTCTCCCTAATGGTGTAAACTTTATTTCCAGACGGAAATGCCATATTCCAGGATGATAATGCCCCCGTTTACATCGCTGGACCTCTTCAAAAGTAGTTTCAAGAGTATGCTGATGAGGTTCAACATCTTTCCTGGCCTGCCCAGTCCTCAGACCTGAATATTATCAAGCCTTTGTGGGTTGTTTTAGGAAACGGTTCGGTGTCGATTTTTATCTCTTTGGCTTCAAATTCCACTCGCCACTATTCAAGACTTGTATCGGTTTATTCCGTCTATAATTTAACCTGTATTGCGTGCTGAAGATGGATCAACTCAGTATTAATATAATCCGACTTACACAAGTGTTTACATTATTTTTTCTAATACCGAAACAATACAGGAAACGTATATTCACTAAACACAAACAACTAGGAATCAAATTAGAACAATGTATTTTTTATTACTTTGTAAAACCATATTAAAACTGATAAGAACGTACAGGGATGAGTTTTGGGAAACAGCCAATAACTCCAGTTTAAAAATTTCCAACGAATTTAAAACAAAGTGATGCTACGTATTATAGTTAATACGCCACGCTATATGCCGAATGCACTCATTCCCAGTGAGTTAAAATTTTCTTTTATGATATTTCATATAACTCATCGTTGTATAGTGTCCATAGCGCTTAGACTACGCTTACAAATAATACATTTGCCACATTTTCTATTTATAAATTTCTTTTGTGTTTTTTTATTGCAACAGTGACGTTTTAACATTCACGTTTCCATTCTAAGCTACACATGTTAACCAAGCCTCAATTTTTTACCTTTCTTAACACTCCTACCCGTTTTTGGAGGCAATCATCCTTAACGATCCCGCTATTTGATCCTTTTTGAGTGTAATATTTGTTGTTTTCAATTACGTGGGGTGGATACACCTTACAGGTTTATAAATTATTAAACTGTCATTCCGACGAAGTTATTTCGGACAAATGATTGCTGCTAGGTTCTGTATAGAGTCTTTATATTTATTTATGTTTACTCTAATCTTTGCTGTATTTAATTTAGACACTTACACTTAAAAGGCGTATTATACGAGGTGTGTTCAAGTTCTAAGGTTTCCAAATTTTTAATATTAACTATTCTGTTATTCTAATATACCCTGTTAATTATGTAACACTACTATGTATAGGAAATAATTTCCTGATCTGGTATAATGTCTAATAAAAAAATTTATACTTATAAAATTTATCCAAAGTTGCAAACGCGATTTAGGGTAAAAAGTTATTATTTCTTGTGAGAACTTATTATTGAGGCACATGTAGTTATAAGAATAACCCCTGCCATAAAATTACTAGGAGTTGGTATAAACGGAATAGAAAAGTTTTGTGCTTTTATAGAACTTCTACGTCCGATTTTTCACCCGTTTTATAATGAGGTTGACGATTTATACAGCTAGAAATATTGTTTGTAAATCAAATACATAGAAAGGTGATGTAGAAGGAAAAGGCAAATATGTTGAGCATGGAACAAATGGCCTAACTGTGTCTCAGGACGATACGTGCAAAAAACGCAATTTTGCTTTTCTCTGCGGCTTGGTAAAGCTTACAGAATAGAATACTAAAAACATAAAAAGTACAAAGAATGGTCCCAAACTTACAAAGAAAAAATAAAATTGACTCACTAAAATTCAAAGCCATTTAGTTATGTTTAAAAACAAATAAGCACCCGTTTTCGCAACTTAAAAAAATAACGAAATATCTCGAGGAAAAAGGAAAATAAACCAAAAAGCTTACAAACGAGCTTACCATATATTACCTTTTAGCCATTCCTTAAAATTACATCTTAGTCGTAGGCGACAGTGTACAATAAGATTTCTACCGACGAACTGCTGCAGCACAAGCATGTACGCCCAATGTTCAAAGCAGAAAACAAAGGTTATGGGAGAATCCTCTACCTTAACACCAAATTATTTGTAATCGGTAAATAAAAATAGATTAATTTTTAATTTATAAGACACCAATTATTAAATATATTTTATTAGTGTATTATTATGATTTTGTCAAATACGTCTGTATAAGTCGATCAAAAACAATTTCAAGAAGAAGAAATTTGGCTCAAGGTACACCATCCTATTTTACCTTAAGCCACAGGGCAATATGTCTTAAAACGCGCATGGAAAATTTAAAAATATGCTTTGAAACGCATAAACAATTATTAGAAACACAAAAAGCAACAGGTAAAAGTTTATAAAATATTTAAAAAATATTTATTGGTCTACAACAAAATTAGTTTACTGAACATTATAACCACGAAAAGTCAAGTAACATTGTTAATGAGTTGATCCTAAAGGTGTTATTGGTGGTGGTAACATTAATCACCTGTTAATAGTCCATAAACTGTAGAAGATTCTTTGAACGTAAACTTGCTTCAATATAGTCGTTTCTTTAAAAATATAACGTTGAATTCGCCACACTCTTTTGAAAGTACGTTAGCCACTAATATTTTAATTTTAGTTTTGGATATTTTAATTATAATAAAACCTTTTTTGTTAATAGTTTTAATTTCCAACTATTCTCTAGTTGCTGAGCTTCTATTTCATCTGATAGACTTATGCCGTCTTCTAAATTGGATGGTAAATCTGAAAATTATCTAAACTCAAAGAATCAGATTTGGCGGATTGTTTTTCTGAAAGTATCTGTTTCTTAACAACTTCTATTTTTTCTCTTTTTAGTTATCCTTTTTTTCAAACTTTACTTCCCCTTTGTGCCACTTTCCTCTTTTTCAGGAGTATCAGTCCAAATGCGAGATCTCCCTTTTTGTCTACCTTTTTGCCTGTGATTTGAGAAATGGTTTTAATATTTCTAGCGTTATAGTGTCTGTTGAATTACCGAGAATCTCTTCAAGACGGGTTGAGGAGGATGTTAAAGGATTAATATTTGGCATATTCAAAGTGTCTTGAAAAGAACGATTAGTAATATTTGATGGTGCAAACTTATGCTCATCAAAAGTATTCTTGTTTAATGTCACAACCCCTGATTTAAACCCACTGATTATATTGTTTTGGGTAAAACTCGGCTGATACGCATATCCCACTATTTCAGCAATCTATATAATGCTAAGAGGCTTTCTACTACCACCAGGAGTTAACATCAATTGATTAACTGCTGAATTGTAGTAGGTTTTAGAAGCACAAAATCTTGTATCTTATGGCTCGTATAGGAATGAAACGTAAGTAAAATTATCTCAACTTTTTTGCATTTAATAATAGTAGATATAGGCACGTGACTATTGTTGTTATTAATTATTAGAATAACTTTATCATCGATAGTTGTCTTAATGTTACTGATAAAATGCTCAAAAAATTTTTAAAATAAAAGTTTGTCCAACCAACCCGAAGGTGTGAGTGCACCCATTGCTCCAGGAAACGCCCCTTTCATCATTTAATCTTTAAAGCTTATTCTCGGAAATATGAGAATTGTGGTTTGCTGCTTCCATTGGTATTTATTGCGGCAATCATACCCACATTCACTTCTTGTTCTCCCGAAGTTATACTACCAATCTGTTTTACCCCTTTGGAGTAAATACCTTGGGTGGGTTATAAACTGTACTGATTCCTGCTTTATCACAGTTCCATATTTTTGCTTTAAAAATTAGTTTTATTTTTAATGTTTTTATAATTATTAAAAAACTTTGCTACAGTTGTTTTATTGAAGCTCGTAGAACGTGCAAGACTAGTGGCTTTTGTTTTACGCAAAGACAATTCTTTGATATACGTTTTACGAAATCCTCTCAATCACAATTTTTCTGCTTGTCTGTTTTTATTCCAAGAGTCTAGATACTGTTCATTCTTTGCACTTGCTTATGGTATGCAAGCGTTAGAACTTCAGGAAAGATTAAACAATAATGTAGTCGTGCAGCTTTATTTAGGTCGGCAACGAGGTAGAGTTTTTCTTTAGAGAAAACTTTATGAATATTGTAGGAGACACTACACTCAAATGTCTCTTTATTGAAATCTTTTATTATGTCACATTAGCGTAGCTTTTGAAACAATGTAAAGCTTGGCTGCTTCTCTAACTGATAAAGTTATTCAAAATATTCTTTAGAACAGTTTTAAATCTATATTTATTAATTGGTTGTTTCATAACTCCAATCTTGCTGCGAAGCATTTTGCTAAAATGAGTAAAGTTGGTGTATCTTTAAAAATCATTTTTAGTTTTTTGAGGTCTTTAATATATTGAAAAATACTGTACCTTGAGTCTGCTCAATAATTATTTTTAGATTAGAAAATCATTTAGTCAACAATATGTTTGCAATAAAAGTTTATTATATCATACAATAGTTGAAAAACTAATGTGAATTGTAATATAGACAATATTAAATACACATTTACAAAATATTTACTTGGAGTCCTTAAAATTTTATAATGAAAACTAACCACAGCTACGCAAACACAGTGAATTATATAAACTTGTAGTGCCATATGCTGAGAAATGGCTTAATTCCATATTGGTGTGTGTAGGTTTATATATACCATTCATGACAGAAATGAATATGGTTCAAGGTATAAACCTGTTCAAGGTACACCACTTTGCCCTACTGATTCTCTGCTTCAATACAGGCATTAGTCAGCCTTTTTACTAGTATTTGATATCATTAAGCCAATCTATGAGGACCTCAGCTAAGATAATTTCGTTATTTGTTGCATCTGTGGCTATACACAAAACAGCAACGAAAGTTTTAACGCGATGGTTTGCTTCACTGTTCTGAAAGCAGTATTGAGTGGGAAAACATAGCCGTATGTGTATACAACAATGGGATAACAAGTATTATAAAGATTATAATTTATATAAAACTATTAGAGATTAAATAATACAATTCCTGCATGGAGGCAGATCAAAGCCGCGTCAAGTTTTCGGAATGAGTGAAAACTTTGATGCTGCAAAAGAGATCATAACATCAGCTAGAAACGAAAAAGAGACAAAGAACTTTAATAATAAAGACCGATTGTATGGTGCGGATATTGCAAACTAAAGGTAAATTGATGCTTTCCATAAATAAATGTTATGTAAAACTAAACTTTAAACTTTAACTTTAAAATTACGTTATATATCAAACTAAGTATTTTTCAGTTCGTTAAATAAATTTTTTATAAACAACTTCAGAAATATTTAAAAAATATATTAAATTATTCTTCAAACATGCACTATTTTTATAAAAACCAATATTTTCTAATTTTCATAAGTGGTTCCCAAGCTTATTCTTATGAAAAAACTAAGGCATTTTAATTGTTTGTTCTAATTTGAAAAATTACAGAGAAACCTTTTCAGTCGTAAAGCACTGTTCGCTTGGGCAGACTTGCTGTGGTAAGCTCTAGTGTCATTAATTTGCTGAAAAAAGGTCTTAACTTTTTTTAAATGTACGCGTGTATAGAATAAAAATCCTTAAACGGAATTTGTTTACCTCTTACTGTAATCGCACAAAAAAGTTAAAATATTGCTTTTGTTCTCACTCTAAATTGGCGTTATCTCTCAACTATCAATAAAGTTACTTATCAAAAAAAGATAATAAGAAGAAGATTAACTGTTACAACTAGAAAATTAAATATTCTGCGTAGCTCACAAATTTCAAAATAAATTGATGCAAATATTATTAATTAGTTGTGGTAAATATTTTTTAATTACGTGACGAAAGGATTAAAAAACACTATTTCTATACAAAATAATTTAATCATTGCTGTTTCAAAGTTGATATACAGGCATTGCTAGCATAACAGTACTAAATAAGTTTGGATCAAAATATTTTAAATGTAAGTTCTAGGCGGGTTCTCAAAGTTCCAGCAGTTAGTTGTATTAGGTGCAGGGGCGTCAACTAGCTCAAGAATTTAAAGTAATTTGGGTCGCGGCTTTTTACTTGATTCCGTATTTTGTTCCGACGCTGAACTAAATGTGTTAAAATAGTTCGCAAGTTTAACACATTCTCGCATATACATTCCTTTGTGTTCCCGAAGGCTGCTGATAGATTTTCCGGGGGAGAAGTAAGTAGCTGAAACACTTCGCTGCGGCAAGCACGGCGGATTTAATAAAGCGGCGTTGGAACAAACTAGAAGTTTCTAGCTGCGAGCTAATGAGTTTTTTCTTTGGAACGGGGCATGAATACTGTCGTTCTAATAAGAAAGTTACCTGTTTATATGGTTTATAAAAATAAGATTGCGAAACGCAGCGGTCGTCGTTGCATTTGTATTGCAGAAGAAAAACTAGAATTTGCTGTGTGTGATAACCACACGGATCTCATTTTAATAAAAAAAAGTTCGTGGACGTGTAGGTAAATATTTACCTTGATTATAAATTGATATTGATATTAATTCGTACATTAGTACTGTCCGCGCATCGAAGCGTAGTGGACATGTGCGAGCCAATTTTTATCTGCGAGTTCCCAGCGGCCCAACCACAGCCTTTATTAAATGCAAGGTTGTAAACATCGACTGTTGAGAGTGATACGAGCGCTATTAATATTTCTGATCTCTAGGTCAGTGATATTTTGATATTTACATATTACTTTACATATAATTTGATTATCTTTGACCAAAATTTTAACAATAAATAATGGTTTTCGATTAACCAACTAATTATTTTGTGGGACAACAACAGCAAATACCACACCAATAAATGTATAACATGTTCCAACAATTACATCCTATGTAGCAGAATTCTAAACTTATCCATACCTATGATAAAATATCAACCGACAAATCAGTTCCTTCTCTACATGGAGCAATCCCAACCTACAAATCAACGACTGGCAAACTGTATCCAGCAAGAAGCGCCATCGAAGTCCTGAAAAAATCAAAAAGCAACCATAAAGAATCAATACTGGTTAGGAGAAATAATAGAAACCAACAATAGATCCAATTCGTTATCTGAAGATGTCGACGTAGTAGAAGTACATAATGAACCCACTCTCAAGGACCTACTATCAACTCAAATTTTCATAGCAGAAGTCAAAAATATACAACCATTAACAACACTTCTAAATGATATTACTAAAGACAACTACATTTTGAAAACCCTAGGTAATGAACAAGTTGAAATACAAATCAAAACAAGTGCAATATACTTTACTGTTATCAAATATCATGCTAAAAAAACACACAATTTTATACACATAAACCAAAACAAGACATGAGATTTAAAGTAGCCATTACAAATATATGCTACTCAACAGGTACGACCCAAATCAATTAAGGATTGGAAGAGCTAGGATATACAGTGGTTAATATTTGGAATATTAAACATGGATGATCAAAAAACTTGTTTCCAGTGTTTGTAGTGGAGCTAAAGCAAAACGATAATAATAAATAAATTTACAAAACAAAAATACTGTTACAAAAAGTGTTGTAATAGAACCTCTACATAATACACGAACAGTTCCACAATACGTAAAGTGTCAACGCTTCGGACACACGAAGAATTACTGTCGACATAATGTCAAATATACACAACTTCATCCACAGGAGAGTGCCCGAGAACAGTCAAACACGATAAGGTCCAATGTGTGAATTGCAACGGTAACCACCCGTCCAATTAAGCGATTGTTTAGTTTACAAACAATTATAAGAAAAACTATAACCAAGACTAAGAAAAAATGAAACAAAATTGTATAAAGGTCATATCTCCAATTTGAAACAACAGCAAAGACATCATATGATGTAAAGCAAAATATCAGACACTATCAACTTCAGCCAACCTTTTAGAACACACAATATGATACCAAACAAAGCAAAAAAATCAACAAATTAATGACATGGACCAGATTAGGACTATGATATAAAATCTTATTACAAATGAGGACCATTATGAATCTCCTCAAAACGTTAATCAGTAAACTAACATAATGGCACAATTAAACAAATTGTAGCTTATAACGCCAATGGGTTCAGTCAACAAGCCCAAGAAATCAAAATATTTCTTGAAACCTACAAGGTAGATATTCTGCTCATATTTGAAACTCACTTCACCACTAAGACTACATTAAATTTCCACATTACAATACTTATACAACAAATCATCCCGATGGCACGGCTCGTGGCAGAACAGCTGTAATTATCCTAAATAATATCAAGCATCACAAACTCGAAAAATCTCAAAAAATTATCTCCAAGCCACAAATGTTTCAATAGAAAATTCAACTGCTTCAGTTACAGACTTAGCATTTACTGTCTACCTAAACATGTAATCAATCCAGCAGGATACACTAATTTCTTTAAGACTCTGGTCTATAGATTTATAGTAGGAGGGGACTACAATGCAAAACATGAGCATTGGAGTTCCCGCCTAACAAAACCGACGGACGACGATTGTTAGCTGCTATTCAAGGAAACAATTTTACTTGCCTATTTACGGCTTAAATATACGTCAATGTACCATTGCATCCTGCTCAAACTCGAAAATCATCAAAAATAACTGATTCACAAGCCACTCCATAAAGAAGGTATTGATTGGAAATACTTGTGAAACAAACTCGAGTATCTAGTAGATCTGCATCTTCCACTAAAAAGTAAGCATGACGTAGAACGAGCAGTTGTCTCACTCACAGAATTAATTTAACAAGTACCATGGAAAGCTATTCTTTAACTGATAACCACCTTACAATTTGAATACATTTCTATGATCATAAAAAATAAAATGGATGAGAAACGCCGTCTCAGAAAACGTTGGCAATTTACCAGGTCAAACCTAAATATAAGCCCTGCATAAAGCTAATAAACAATTTAAAAAACTTCTTTTCCAACATAAAAATCAAAGAATCCAGAAAACCTCATTGCAAATGAACAGACTACTCGCTATGGAAAGCAGTACGAAAATTTAAAAAACCAACTCTGCACATACCCCCTGTTAAAAAGGAAGATGGTAACTGGGTTTCATCAAAGCCTTTAAATATTTTTCTTGTCAACTCTCAGACGATAAAACAGAAATCCTCGTATTTCTGGACTCACAATTCCAAATGATTCTACCCCTCAAACCTTTAATCATTAGAGGTAGAAAAAGAAGTATTATATATAAGGTCCAAAGCTCTATACTACGATCTAATTACTGCGGCGATCGTCAAGCATTTATCAAGAAAAATTACAAGCTCTTACACACCTGTACAATACAATTATCACAAATCCGTACTTTTCAAGCCAATGGAAAACAGCACAAATTATTATGCTACCGAAACCTGGTAAACTACCAACAGCAAATAACATCGCACAGGTCTTTAAGCCTATTCCCTGTCCTGTCAAAAGTTTTTGAAAAACTCATTTTATGTAGAATAATGCCAACCCTGGACAACCAAGAATGAATTTCTAAACACCAATTTGGCTTTCGAAGTCGTCAACCGACACCATAGATCAGGTGGACAAGATAATTAAGGAAAACCGAGATATAGAGGGAGAACAATACTTTTCTGCGGTAGTTTTGATGTGAACCAAGCATTTGACAAGGTTTATGGTACAAACATACTTACCCTTAAGGTCTTACACATCAAATCGGCATTTTTTGATAAAATACAAATACGAAATCCCAACTTTTCAACCCATCTCATCTGGTGTTCCACAGGGTAATGCCCTAGATCCCATATTGTATTTATTATAAACAGATACCTACCGATAAACCGACCTACCCACATCTACTCTAACAACATCAGCTACTTATCCAGGTAATACGATCATTTTAGCCTCTTATGTAAATCCACAAGCTGATATCTTCAAACTTACCTAAAAAAAATTCAATACTGGACTAGGACATGACAAATTATAGTGAACGAATCCAAGACCTACCATGTTACTTTCACTATAAAAAGGGATAATTGTCCATCAGTAATTTTAAATAAGCACCAGCTCACCCACACAGAGTCAATCAAATACTTAGGATTGCATCTCGATAGGAGACTAACTTGAAAACTCACATATTTAATAACAGGAAACAACTTGTATTGTAATCTCATAAATTATATTGTTTCGGTCAAACAAGAAGTCAAAGCTGGAAAACTCACCTTTGGAACGCTCTGCTGCAGAAATCGGCTTTCCGTGCTGGAGAATCAAGAAAAAAAGGAAGTGGGTGGAAAAAAGGACAAGTTACCCCAATCTTTGCTGTGGGGTTGATCGGAAGCGTCTTTCCTAGTGCGGGTCCTTTAGCTGGTATGTCCGAAGTTTACGACTAGGTTTTCCTTGGTTCCTCGCCGAGTCAGATACAAGGAAACCGAACCGAGTTTTTCCGCCGGCAAAATTTCAACTCCCGAAATGCCAACAAAACAACCTCCGGGAAGAGGAAAATCTGTTCGGCAAAATATTGAATCCCGCAATAAAAATAACCTTCAACAATAGACACCGGGATGTGGAAACTCTTGCCGCCAAACTAAACACGCCGGCGAACTCTCGTTCAAAACGGCCTCGGATAAATAAAATTTAAAGCCGGTCGCACGCTGTCTAAACCATCACAACTCAAAATTCAAAACGAAGAGAGCAAGGCTGTGGCCGAAGCCGCTCCGATTTATGTATCGGTGCACCGCACAAGAGGGCAAATTGGCCGCCGTTATCTCAAATCAAAACTAAAGCGCGTATACAGAGGGAGTCAAAAGACGACCGACCCTAATTTAAAATTTAAATAAAAGAATTAGAGATTGGCGCAAATATATTGGCTAATTAGAGGAAAATCCAGATTACCTCTGGAAAATAAGCTATCAATCTATAAAATAGCCTTCAAATCGATATGGATTTATGAGATTTTTCTTTACCAATTTTTTGTTGCTGATTTTAAATCTGAAATTTGTTTTAAATTCCAGTTCACCGATTCTCAGCAAAATGATTTCAAAACTTGTACTTTAAGGTGTTTTTGAATAAATTCAAAATTAAAAATAAATTTTAAAGGGCCAACCACTAAAATAGTCTTTTACACTTTGGTGCTAGTGTTTTATCCTCTGCACATTTAAATAAATAAATTACTTGAGAAAAAAACTAACCTAATAACATCTTGGCAGTGCATTAATTGAAGGTTGCTTAGGTCTAACACAACATGAGTAAAGATAAAATGGAACACCGTTGACAAATTTGGTGTATAGTTTCTAGTTACGTAGTACAACTTGACAAAAAAACATTTAAAAATGTATTACAAAGTGTTTGCGTAATAAACTAAATTGCAAGAATGACGGTGCTTACGCTTAATCTTTTTCTTCTTCTTCTGCTTGTGCCGTATCCTCATTGGACGTTGGCGATCAGTCTGGCCCATCTAATCTTGTTTATCGCTGTTCGGAACAGGGCGACCGATGTCATTCCTGTCCACTGCCTAAGGTTGCGAAGCCATGAGATTCTTCGTCTACCAGGACCTCGTTTGCTTTCGATTTTTCCTTGCATAATCAACTGCAAAAGACGATATTTATCATTTCGCATGACGTGACCAAAGTATGCTAGTTTCCTTCTCTCTGTCCTTGTTCATGCGCTGAAGGACTGTCTCATTTGTTACATGGTGTACCCATGAAATTCTGAGCATACGGCGATAGCACCATAGCTCAAAAGCTCCCAATCGCTTGTTTGCAGCTTCTGTGAGAGTCCATGCTTCTGTCCCATATAAAAGAATTGAGAAAACATAACATCTAAGTATTCGAGTACGAAGTTGCAAATTTAAACTCAAATTACAAAGTACTTTCTTTAGGCGGTTAAATGCACTCCGCGCCTTTTCGATTCGAACTTTTATTTCCTGAGTATGGTCCCATCTCTCGTTTAACGTACATCCCAAGTAATTAAACACCTGTACTCTTTGTAAAGGGGATTGATTTATGTGGAAATTCACGTTTATGTTAGCATTTTTACTCATGATCATCACTTTTGTTTTACTTATGTTAAGCCGCATACCGTAATTTTTACTAGTTTTTGTTACGCGGTCTATTAATCTTTGCAATCCTTCTGAAGTGTTGGCCAGCAGAACCGTGTCGTCCGCATATCTAATGTTGTTGACTATCTCTCCGTTTATTTTGATTCCATCTTCCATCTTTTTCTACTTTCAATTAATAGTAGCTAATTTTAGGATTTTTAAAATTTTTTCATGGTTACAAAATTTCTTTTAATTTCAAGATATTTAACTTTCATTATCTTTAAAACGGCTAATATCAATTAAGTTCAGTTCGGTTAAAAAGAATTATTCTAATTTTGCAGCCATGTGTAATTGTAAACTGATTTTAATATAAGCTTACTATTAGAACAAAGAGTGTACAACCATGAACAAAACTATAAACTACCTTATAAAAATCACACCCTGGAATTTATTTGTGTGTGTAGAAAAAGTATGCCAGTTTTGTGTTACTATTTATTAGCTATATAATAACGGTAGTTATTCTTTTGGTCAAACCCCTAACTAACTTCTGACATTCTTCAAAGTCAATAGTATTCTATTATTCGCGTAGAATTACTTTAAATCTTTTTTTGATGTCACGTGATGCTTCCTTATTTTATACTTTAATGTTTTCCAGTCATGTTCAATGGGGTTTAAATTTAGCGACTGATTTAGCCAGTTTAACAGTTGTACTTAATTGTTTTGAAACCACTGCATGCTCGTAGATTTTTGATAGAGTCTATAAGTGGTGAAATTTGATGTCGTTCATGTTGATGTTATCAAAATATTTGTATAAGATTGGTGCAGAACCGTTTTCAACACAACAATAATTTTTTTAGTATTCCTACGTCTTTCACAAACAACCATTTATCCCATTCCATCGTTCGCCATACAATTCCAGATTATTATACTGCCTCCACTGTGTATGATTGTAGGCACCATATGCCTAGCGTAAGTAACACTAAGGGTGCCAAACACCTGAACCATTGTCAAAGTTAAACATTATTTTATTACATATGTGCATACAAGTGTTCTTATGATTTAAACGTTGAGAATAAAACGAACTGCCTCATTAAATTCACAAAGTTAGACCATGCAGCCATACAACATTTGACCAATTTTTCTGCTGTCTGTCAATTTACGTGTAGTCCAGTGTGTTTAATAGATCCAATGGAAACAGTTAACATAATCGGTACTTCAAACTCCGTTTACGTATCAACGATAACGATTCTGCACTAAAAGCAATTAATGTTGCTTAATATATTCATATATAAAACACACGTTTTCAAGTTTTGTCGATTTGATGTTTTATTGAACTTGTATTAAGGCATGTACGATTAAATTTTGGTTTATAGTTACTGGCAACATAATGATAAAAACAGAAGTGTCTTTGTCCTTTAACTGTTAAGATAACAATCAAATATAAATGTTTTTTATTTTTGGCTACAGCTGTGGCGATAAATGTGGCTGTATCGTTTTGGTTCTCCACTACACAAAGCAAGTGAAATACACTTAATTAATTTTTTTTTAAATGAACTGCTTATTATTCAAGCAAGTTCATTCGGAACACCCATTTTAAGTGTTTTAAATGGGACGGCTATACAAAGATATAGCCACTAAAAATACCCCGTTACCCATTTAAAAGCAATTTTATTTTCCAATATAAAATCTATCAATACCGCTTCATGCTTCATCAGGAATATGTGACACAGCTTTTAGATTATTGTTCTAGCTAATGCGTGTTTTACGTTCAATATCTTTATTATTTTCAAAGCATTCACCTTTAAAGTAATTTTTGGTAAACATAATGGGTAAAAGTATTTTAAGCTCTGTAAGTAGTAATTAGTAATTAGTAATAACAATCAAAGGTTGTTCCATCGATTGCAGTGAAGGTTTAAACATGCTTCAGCTTTCTTAAATTTGTTACAGCGTGCCACCATCGCTTATGTTATACTGCAAATTATTTCTAACATCTTAAGCATTATGCTATAAACTAAATCGGAAGAAAACTATACTGCAACTACTACGATGTTTTTATCACAAGTTTTGAGTGCTTATGGAAGATCCGATCCTGAATTAATCTACACGACCAACATTCTTTACTATAAACTATAAATACCCTTTCTGGAAGTGTTCTGCCATACAAAAGTACAACATTTATTGAATTTTAATGGGTTAAAATAAAAAACAAAATAAACAGTTGATAAATAATATACTCATCTAGATTTTCCCAGGTATCTCTTTTTTCTTAACACTTAAAAAACAAGTTAACATTTTATTTTTTTTTTAACTTAATTAGTTATTGTGAGAGCCCTCTGACTTATTTTTTAAATCTTTCTTAAGTCAATTATTTTTAATAAAGAAAAGACTCTTTTGAAACCTTGTAACTTTGGAAAACTAGATAAGTTGTTTTTGTTTAATTTGTAAACATAATTATGATGCGTAAAATACTAACAGATGTGTTCATTGATCTATTTATTAAAATATATAACCTAGAAAAGATATCAATTGTCTATAATTGTAACGTTTCGCTCTGGGCAGTGCAAATTTACTAATACTACGTATTTATTCTACTAACAAATTATGAAAATTTAGAACTATTTATGTACATATCAGGTAATATTAAATTATGCACTATTTGTCAACACGCTTCCGCATTTGGATTCGCTTGCACTCGTCAATATTTATACTTATTCAGTGACATTCCAGAAAAGTCGCGAAGTGTTGACAGACGCCGCACCCGCACCGTCTGGAGTATTCGACGAATCACGTGAGCGCCAGTTGAATTTCTAGAAGTGTCGACCGAGTGATGAAATACAGATGTCTAGCGGCCGTGTTACAGGAAAAAGTTCGGAAATTTGTTATAATGTTTTTGTATAAATGTCGAAGGTACTAAGTACTACAAATAATATATTTACCTGCAGGAAAAACATATGTGTATGTATATGTATATATGTATATAGTTATTTTATTATTTATTTATTAATATATAGTATCTCATAAATTAATGTACGTTGTGCGAAAATGTCGAGTTTTGAACAGAATAAATGTCATTTGCGGGAACTTTTAATTTAAAGAAATCTGCAGCTGAGGCACATCGATTGCTTGTAGAAACATATGGTAAGGCTGCTTTAAATGAAAGAAGTTGTCGTGAGTGGTTTCATAAATTTAAGAACGGTGAGTTTGACGTCGAAGACAAAGAACGTAACGGAAGGCTAAAAGTGTACGAAGACGCGGAATTGGAAGCATTATTGGAGGAAGATTTCTGTCAAACGCAAGAAGAACTTGCATTTACATATGGAATGACAACAAGCAATTTCATATTGTTTAAAATCGTTATAAATGATTCAAAAGCAAGGAAATTGGGTTCCATATGAACTAAAGTCGAGAAACAAAAACGAAATGCTGCTTGCTAAGTATAAACGAAAAGGTTTTTTGCATCGTATAGTCACTGGTAATAAAAATAGATCTACTACGGCAACCCAAAGAAGAGGATATCATGGGGACTACGTGGCCATGCTTGAACATCGACAGCCAAGCCGAATATTTATGGAAAAAAACTCATGTTGTGTATTTGGTGGGGTCAGCTTAGTGTCGTATATTGAGTTGCTCAAACCGAACTAAACCATTATTAAGACTCTCTACCGAACACAATTGATAAGACTAAGCCGAGAACTCAAGAAAAAACAAAATTATTCTCCTGCATGATAATGCTCGTCTACATGTTGTGGCGCCGGTCAAAACCTACTTGGAAACACTCAATTGGAAAATCCTCTTTCACCAGACATTACTCCTGCTGATAATCATTTGTTCCGATCGATGGCATATGGCCTATCTGAGCAGCACTTTACATCATATGAAGATACCAAAAATTGGGTCGATTCGTGGATAGCCTCACAAGATAAAATGTTCTTCCAACGCGGTATTCGTATGCTGCCAGAAAGATGGGAAAAATAGTCACTAGCGATGGACAATGCTTTGAATAAAACATAAGGTACTGTTCTTTTACAATAGAAGCCCAATTTTTGATAAAAAGCAGCCGAGACTTATTCGCACTCCCTTTAATTACTGGGAGTTGGTTGTAAGCTAGATAACCATTTCTTTTAGAATTATGAGCAGACAAAGTTTTTATTGTTAAGCAAAATTATTAGATACCCACTTCGGGTTTATATAAAATCCCTAAAACGTAAATTTTAAAGATATTTGATGTTATTTCTACTTTTTATTTGTTTAGTTTTTTACCTTTTATACATAATTTAATCATTTTAATAATCTTAGGGATTGTCATCCTTTTTAGTCAACCACTGCATTTCGAGTTTCTTAGATTTTGTATGCCATTTGTAAATTATAATTTTGGATATTTTGGATACAGTAATATTACCTCTTTTAGGATTATATCAAAACTTTTGTCTTCTTTGTGAAAAATTTAGTCTTTTTTGTCTATGGCACTATTAAAGTTAAGTGAACGGTGGCTGTACAGCTAAAAATCCAAAGAACCAAAAATTGCAAAATAAAAGTTAACATCTTATATTTCTGTATTAATGTGTTAAAATAAAACAGACTCTAAGGTAAATTTGGTAATTTAAAAGGGTAAATTAATTCTGCAAAGAAGGATAAACTATCTGTAACTAAATAACCATATTTCTTCTTCTTTTATTGGTGCTTTCTTTTGCCGGCGGTTAGTGATCATCAATCCCATCTCTATTTTGGATGCTAAGGAACGGAGTTTTGTACTTTCATCGTACCACTGGCGGTAAGTTCTTCAGGCAGGATATTTGTCGTCTACCAGCACTTTTTTCGCATCAATCTTGTCTTCAATAATTAGTTGTAAAATCTGATATTTTGTATTTTTTATTTTTATAATTTCTAATTCTTTACTAATTTGATGTAGTACTGCTTTGTTCATTATTTCGTTAATCCATGAAATTTTAAGCAATCTTCTGTATATCCACATTTCGAACGCGTTGATTTTGTTTATTGTTGCTTGACTCAGCGTCTATGCTTCAGCACCGTATAAAAGGACAGGTAGAACGTAGCTTCTCACAGCATGCGTAGTTGTAAATCAAAATCTCTGCAACATATAAATTTTTTATTTTTACAAAGGCAGTTCTTACTTGATTTACTCTGCATTTAACTAGTATACTATGATCCCAGTTTTTGTTTAACAAACAACCTTATTTCTTTGATTGTTCCAACTGTTTATTTTCTATTGTAATGTTTGGATGATTTGGTTTTTACTAATTACCATAGTTTTCTTCTTATTAATATTTAGTCCAAACCCATTACTTATATAATATACGTGACTAATTAGCTGTTGAAAATCCTCTTCACTTTGTGCCAAAACCACTGTGTCGTTATTTACCAACACACCATTAATGTTCATATCTTCTTGTCTATTTTCTAGAGCTTTGTTGAAAATAACTTTGGAATATATACATATTAAATTAAAGCGGAGACAATGCACAACCCCATCGCATCCTTTAAGAATTTTTAATTGTTAATTGTTCTGCAGTCTCATTGTCAATCGAAGTCGTAGCAGTTTTCTTCCAATATAGATTATTTATTATTCGCACGTCGTGGTTGTCTAGTCTAATTCTTCTTAAAATTTCTAGTAGTTTGTTGTGTTTTACATTGCCGAAGGCTTCTCGTAATTAATGGAATATGCATAAACGTCCACATTTACATTACTACATCTTTTAACGAGTTCTTGTATGTTAAAAGTTGCTTCTCTGGTTTCTAAACTTTTTCGAAATTCGAATTGTGAATCGCTAAATAATGCCTCTCACTTTGTGTAACTTCGTCGATGTATTATTTTAAGAAATATTTTTAACATGTGGCTCATTAAACTTATAGTTCTATTTTTACTATAATTTTGAGATTGTTTACTTTAGGTAGTATTATAAAGGTAGATGTTAGCCATTCATGTGGTACCACTCCCGGTTCATAGACGTCATTGAACAGATTTGTCATTATTTATATGTTCTTGAAAGCCCGGAACTTCTAAAGGGCGCGTCCCCAGGTGGCGGAGAGGGGAATGCTTGCCATATATAATGGGTAGAAGAAAAACAAAATACTTTCCTCAGACCAACAAGCCTAGTTGTGGGCAGCTGCACCTCTAATAACACCTTCAATGAATGTCACAAAGACAGGAACAGTGTAGGGAGTATAACATGATAGCGGGAATGTAGTAGATTTGAATAACATTATAATAGAGAAACGGAAGGCAATGAAAAATCACCCCTCTATAAATTCCCAGAAAATTATTAATAGCTAAAGAAGATTATATTACGACCCTCAGTCCCCGGCAGGCCTTATGTGGCCAGAGGATGCGAATAATCTTTGTTAAAACGTTATATTCAATAAAAAATTAAATAATGCCATTAATAAAATGAAGAGATTAAAGATAGACATTCTTGGTGTAAGCGAAACAAGATTGACAGAGTTAAGAAAACTAACGACAAAGAATGGTAATATATATTACTCAGACGGAAAAACAAATATGAAAAAGTTGTCGGAATTCTAGTTAGTGATAACTCACAGAAAGCCATTGACAGACTGGATAATAATGATACAAAAAACCGTATACCCCATGAATATCAATATTGTTCAAATATACCCCCCCACCGCAGATAAAGGGAAGAAGTTATTGCAGAAGGTTATTACCAAACAAAAGTTATTACAACAACTGAAGAAAGACAAAGTAACTATAATAAGGGGGAATTTCAATGCCAAAATTGGTAAAGAAAAATATGACAATATAGTTGGACAATTTGCTTTAGGAACAAGAAATAAAAGGGGTGACGGACTACTGCAGTTCTGCCAAGAACAGAAATATGTAATGATGAGCACGTTTTTAAATTACCACCCAAGAGGTTATATACGTAGACACTACCAAGAGATACATCAAAGAATATATCAGATAATCAGATATATTATATACTGGTAAACAAAAGATTTTGAAATAGTTTATATGAGGTTAAGACTTACCCTGGAGCCGACATAGAATCAGACTATAACACACTAATAGGATCTATTAGAACAAAAGTAAATGTTCTTAAAAAAAGCAATTCAGATAAAAGCAGACAGAAACATATTAAAATATGCTAAAATTCAGAAAGATGTAAAGAAAGTAAGACAATATGTTGAAAATAAAACAAAAGGTAAGAAGAACAACAGCAAAATAAATAAAAATTAGAAAATTATAAAGAAAAAACCACAAGCAACAAAGAAAATACGAATAAAGAATCTGATAGTTTTATGACTTTAACATCTCCTATTCCTTTCCTGTGCTTTCTGTCTATTACTATATAAATTATTATTGATTTTTTACCTGTGTATTTATGTGCGTTTTTATGTTCATCACTAATAAATTATTTTGTACACAAAAATCGATAATTTTGTGCCCATTGTTATTTGAATATTTATTATCTATTATAAAGCGTTATGGACGTAGATCTTCCAACAGGATATAAAAAAGAATTGTTTTTGTTAAATTCCAAAGAATTTAACAGCTTAGTGAATAAGTCGTATGCGTTGCTGAAAAGACGCACTTGAGAGATTCGCATATTATCTTTGTATAAGCGAGAAAATAATTGTTATTTTTTAATATTGCAACTCCAGCGTTTAATGTCAATTTTATGATGATATATCTATTGTGCCTTATTTATTGAAACTTTCTTAAAATATCTATAAAAGGTCACTAAGAGAAAACATTCTTTACACTACAATAATGATATTTACTGCTTCTTGAGGAGTATTCCATTTAAATGATGAATAAACTAAAAGAACTATTCAGATATTATTAGATTTGTGCTAACCATTCATTGATTTCTTTTGTTTCTACAAGTTAAAGGTAATTTTCTAGGAATGTTTTATTCCTCTTGAAGAAGTTGTAATTAATTTTGAAAGTAAGGTAAAACGTATATCTCCAAAAATATAAAAAAAAATATTTAAGAATTTGTTTGTATTAAAAGTTAAACTGGAACAAAATAAATTTAAAAAAGTTATAATACAATTTTCATATTAAAAATGTTTTAAATTTAAGTAAATAAAATCAGCTCCCGTATTATACATATTGAATAATTATAAATGTTTAAAAATAACAGGTATTTTAAATTAATAACTATTATATGCACCAAAATTTAAATTAAATGTTTTATTTATATAAAAGTTTAATAATTAAAACCTTAAATTTAACTAGATAATAATTCAATCATCTACTGTATTAATAAATAACTTTTGTATAGTAATATCGTAGATGTAGTGCTAAAACTTTAGTTTTTATAGCTAATCTTTTATGAAAATAAAATATCTGATGAAATGCATGTCGTGGCAGCATATAAAAAGCAATAAACTCCCTGGGTAGAACGGCAACCTTAATGTGCAATAAATATTAATGAACCACATCAAGTAAAATTTAGCTAGTGAAAATAAGTTGCAATCTACTCTTAATTACGATATATCGATTACTTTTTCTGTTATAGAAAAATGCGGTTGCCGAGAACTGCTGATAAATTAACATCAATATTTGATTAACCGAAATAAAACAGCTTCATGGTTAATAACTATTCCATTTTCCTAGCAACTATAACTTATATATCTACAATCTGATTATGAGATATTGCTACCGCACGCAATTCAGTACAGATGTTCTGTAGGACCTACCGTTATATCTACAAACTTATGCTCTTGCTGTTTAATGCAATGGCATATAAATATTAATTTATGTCCGCTTCATTTGATACTTTATTAACACATGGGAAGGAGCACCAAAATAAAGGACCAATTTTTACATCTGTTTTACATCTTATTTATATAATTACTTTTTGCACTTTTTTCGATAGAAATTAGTTTATTTGTAACATATTTATAAAATTTTCATATTACGAACAAAACTATGTAATCAGAATAAAAATAAGTCTTTTCAGACTACTTTTATTTGTTTTGCAAATATTATATACAACCAAAGTAGTAATGTTTACTTATCGCTTCCCATAAAAATTGTTTTTAGAAGAATACTTATCGGGGTAAATTTTTATCAATTATAAAATATAATTATGTTTTAATTGATTGTAATGGTTATATTAATAATAATTTACAGTTAATGATATTAGCGATCACTTTACTATATCTTCTTTGTCTCCGGCTACGTTAAATGATTTTTGTTCTCTTTAAGTCAGTCCAATTTCTTAAATTCCTAAACCAAGACATGTTTCGTCGACATATTTTTCGTTTTCCTTCTATTTTACCCATCACGATAAGTTGGGGCACGCGATATTTATAGTTACGCATTACTTGGCCAGAGTATTCGGCTTTACTACATTTTATTGTTGTTAATAGATGTTATTCTTTTCTCATTCTTATGAGCATTTTATCGTTTGTAATCTTAGGTATTTATAGGATGTGGGACATTCGGTGATACATCCACATTTTGAACGACTCCAGCCCATTTATCATTTTTACTTTTAGAATCTATGTTTCGGTACTATAAACTACTAGAACCGGCAATGTATATCTGATAATAGTTTACAGATATCCGCTAACAAAAATTTAAAACTTACGAAATTGACGAAAAAAAGTCTATTGAGTAAAATATATAACTGATACGTAGTCCAAAACTTTAGAAAAGAATTCAGCTAGTATTACTTTTAAATGCGAAGATTTTCACGGCTGATCTTTTATGCGTCGTGTAGTTGGTTCTCAGCTTAGGCCGCAGTCGGACTTTGGACACCCTTAACGTTTCGCCCACAATTGCTGACGTTAGTAAATGTAATATGTCAATTTACATGCCCAGCTATCGGTCACAACAGCAACTAACTCAGTGTCGTCAAAAACAAAATTTCACCTTTACTCTTACCACACGTACACGAGTATAGTTTTTGGAAATTTTTTTAAAGATATCTGCCGCATTTTTGGACGAAAGTTCCAGAGATTTCAACTCCATATAAGGTCTAATAACTCAAGAATCAACATCATGATCAATTGGTATTACTTTTAAACACTTAATAAATTATTGAAATATATTATTGAAATTTAATTTAATAAATAAAAATTAAACAAAATTAATAAATACATTAAATTAAAAACTAAATATAAAAAATAAAAATAAATATTTGCAAGGAGTATCGAACCCGCAACTATCATGTTACAAGTCCAATGCTCTACCACTGATCTATTTACCACTTTACGAAAATCCTCTCTTAAATTTAACACTAACTAAATATTTGTCCACAATTTTAACTCCCTTAGTCCACGCGTTGGCAAAAGCCCTTTCACAAATGGTTTATTTTAGCATGATAATTAATTTTTAAAACTAATATTTGAAATACAAGGAGAACAACTGCATATATCGCATCGGAAGTAGCAATTTCCTAGACATTCCTTGACTCTCGTCAATCCATTTCCTGCCTGGCGTATCCTTCTGCTATGTTGTTCGTTATATAAGTTTTTATGTACATGTGGAAGTTATTGTTTACACATATTGAAAAACAAAATTAATGAAGCTATCACAATAATTCCTAATATCCGCCGGGCATTTTTCAGAGAGTGGCGTAAAGTTAGTGTAAGCAGTTAAAAATGTAACTACTAGTATCTCCTAAAAAGCTGAGACTTTTACTGAAATTAGTGTTGCCCAAAATTAATTGTGCTGATAAAGAGTAAAGCTATTCTGGACCTATGGGTAGTAGGTCCTAAATGCAACGTAGTTTTATCTGTTGTGATACGTTCATTTTCAAAACTCTGGTATTGGACAAGTAAAAACCCCACGTGATATATGAAGAACATAGTCATTCAGTGATTAGTGTTGACTATACGATGTTCTAGCGTACATAGTTAATCCTATCTTTTTCTAAGTAACTATCGCAACAGTAATGCATATATAAAAATCTTTAGCAGGATGGAGTGACCTTCTTCTCCTTACAAGCTAAGATAATCAAAATTTAGTTATTTTTCGAAAAAACTGGACTACCACACTTTTTTTTGCAGACTTACAGGTGCACTGCAGCCGCAAGACCTTATTATGCTCACTAACATGCACTTATAAATGCTAGGACATTCACACACCCATGGGTTGAGCGAGACTCGAACTCGCGCGCGCCGGCAAGAGGACAGAGCCAACTGGTTGAACCATCTGAGTGACCGCGTCCCCGACTACCACACTTATTCAATCTGAAGCTTTTTAATTATTGTCTATGCAGACATCAAAAAAATGTTTACAATAATAAAACCTTTAAAATAAAATATTTCTGAAGTCTAGAGAAAAATAAGAGCAGTAAACGGTAGGCAAAAAGCAATTTTAAGTGAAACCAAAGTGCATAAATTAAAACTGGATATAAGTAGAGCATTTGAGATTAAGGCGTATTGCGTTGCAGCCTACGGGGCGCTGTTCCAAACTGATACGGGCGGCCAATCAGGTGATAAAGATAATAACACAATCGAGTTTTCGATGATTAAGGTAGTATTTACGTGCAATAGGGTTTTTCAAAAGGGTGGGAGTGCTGCTGGTTAAGAAAAAGCAGGAGGACGCGATAAACAATTACGAATAATATAAAAATATTTAATGGTGTAACAGGTAGAGAAGAAGTATAAGGATACCAGAGGCTAAAGGAGAAAGAAAGTAGTAATTAAAGATGAATGAAATGGAAAATTTGAAAAATGTTCCAGCAAATAGATAGAAACATGAAGCAAACGAATAGCAAAATTGATGTTATAATAGCGAAAATGCAACAGATAAGGAATGAGAATGACAATCTAAAAGAGAAGGTTAAAATTCAGAAAGAGAGAATAGAGCATCTAAAGGGAGAGGTTAGGAAGAAAAATGTCGTAATAAGGGGAATACAACGAGGAGGAAAAATAGAAATGGAAGATAAAATATGTAAGCTAATGGAAACGATTGGGGCCAATATCAATACAAGAGATGATATAAATAAAGTAAAACAAATTGAAAAATACCAGAAAAATAAACACGAGAACAGAAATTTTTCTAAACACCAAAAAATTAAAAGGAACATCTAAATCAATGAGGATTATTTCAAAGATGAACAGATCGAAAGAAGAATGCTTGTACCGAAAATGAAAGAAGCAAAAAGCAAAGGATATAAAGCACAAATCAAGTATAACAAGTTGATAATAGACAATGAAGTATTTGGAGCAAAAGACATGAGAGAGAGAGAGGGGGGGGGTCGGGATGAGTGATGGGGGTGGAAGAATAGAAAGTAATAGGCAGAAAAAAGCAGTAGGCGAGATGTCTCCGTAAGGGGATCGGTTGAAAGAAAAATTAAGGAATTTAACTTGAACTAGTAGAAAGAACTGATAAAAAAAGATGGGATAGGGGAAAACGAGGATGGAAATGGCAATGGACAGAGATAAGATAATGGAGGACCTTTTAAAAAACAAAATATGAGCAAAGATGAATGGAAAATAGCAACATAGAACATAAGAGGTATGGAAGGAAAAGAACGAGAATATAAAATGAAGATATAGGAATTGCAACATTAACTTAAACAAAGAAGAAAGGCAAAGGGCAACAGACGTTAAGTAAGAAAAGCCATATATATAATATTCCAACATAAATAGATATATAAGTATCCGAGGAGGTGAAAAGCAAAGGAGAGAAGTCAATAATAGATTATATTATTTTATAGAGCATGAGAACAGGAAAGTTATAACTATGAAAAAAAAAACCTTAAAAACCCAAGATGAAACATACTACCAAAAGAATATAAATATAATTATAAAGTCTAAAGAAATATAGTAAAGGAGAAAGTAGGTAAAGCAAAGCAAAAGTCACGGGAGGAATATGGCAAACAAATTAAAAACAAAAATGAGAATCAAAAGATGTTCTAGCAAGTAATAAAAACCCTTAAGAAACAAACCAAAGTACGTATTACAACAAATAAAATCAAAAAAGGGGAAAATACTTAGAGACGAGAACCAAACATTAGCTAGATCGAAGGAATACTTTAAAGAATTACTAAAAACAGAGAATGAAATATAAGGAAGATGTGAGGAAAGAATAGTGGAGACTAAAAGTAACGAAACGATAGAAGACGAAATAGAAAATGAAATTAAAAGAGAGAAAATCGAAGACTTAGATAGATTAATCAAAAATTGTTACACGTCTTTTTATTAATTTTCTTAAAACGTGGAATGAATATCAGGTTTAAATTTATTAATACATGTTTTGTTGAGTTTTAAATAAATCAAAAACATATGTACTGGATTTAATAAAAACAATGGTTACAAATTAATTTTTATCATATTATGTAAACAAATAAACTATTAATATTATTGCTAAAGTATATATAAACAATGCTTTAACTGCCAAAAAGGATAAAATCTAAAAGTATGCTAAATTTTGATCTTTTCTGTCATCCGTTACTTATTTTTAGTTTCTATTATTTTTTGTTTTATGTTAAAATGCAAATATGCGACTAAAATTTTTAGTAGCACTTGAAAGCGATAAGCGGCCCGCTTGTAATAAAAATAACAAAGTGTTACCGCCGCCTATTCGCAGGATCAGCACTATAAACTACAAGCAGTGGAACACAAAGATTTAAACTAGCTGCACATAAATTTATTTCAGGCTTCTGGTTTCTGTGCCCAAGAATAGTAGATCACTGGGGAGTAGTACCGCAGGACTGGATTGAATTCTCATGAAACTCTAGCCCACCACGAACACGCCCAGCGGGTTATCCTTTAATAATTCCGGCGCAAGAAGGCCTGGCAGCTTAAATCTCCACTAATTAAACCAAAAATATTGTTTGTTTACCCTTCTGGAGAAATGCTAATGCAAGGAAAATTCCCTGCAACTCAATTTCTTAAAAAGCTTTTGTAGTGCGGACAAAAAATTCATGGAGCGGGCGGCAGCCTGCTGTTACGTTTCAGCGGGCCCGGCGCTTGTTTTTCAAGCCATTAGCGCCAGGCATATTAACAATTTAAAAGCCATATATCTACATATTTATAACTGCGCAAAAGCGACGCCGAGGTAAAATGCGGCCACAGCTTTAAATACTATGAGCGGTGTGATATTACGGGCCGATTCTAAATTACCGTGATTTAGGGTACTAGACAGAACAAAATTTTGACCATAAATTTTTAAACAGGATTTATGGCCCCTGTGTTTGTTTCGTTTTTAAATTAAAGTACGCATATATCAATTCACAATAGGAGCATGTTTGTTAAGGGGCATTAATTTACGATTATGTTTTTTTATTGGCTGTATACAGGACTTCCAGTCAAATCAAGAAATCTACTTAAAATTATAATAAATATGAATACAACCTTTCCGTAGTCCTATATTTGCATCTTTTACGTTTCTGCGGCATTTTTTTATTATGCATTTTTTGTTATTTGTTTATTTGTTTGCTAGTTTTCTTTTTGTTGCTTTTTATTTGCGTTATTTTACATGTATTTTTAATTATTTTACTTCTCACTCCTTTTTTAGTTTAGTTTATTTTGTTATATTTTTAAATTTATTTTATCACATTTAAATCCCGGTTTTCGTTCTTTAATTTTTTATTTATAAAATTGTGCTAAAATTCTTTTGAATTCTGCATTTTTTGCTATATTTTTTGCTAATTATCTAAAATGTTTTGATACGTTATACTTAGTATTCTCTTATTTAGAGAATTTTAACTCTGTATTTTTGATATATAGTTTTAATATACAACTCGTGCAGTACCAAAATATGTCTTTGACGAGTTGGTAATGCTTATTCCCTTTTGGTTCGTTTTCGGATTACTAACAACTTAATTTTTGCTAATTTCATCTTAGTCAATTTTTCCTGTTTACATTTCACAAAATAGTTTGGTTTCGTAGTTTTCTATTTGCGTTTATTGCTAGCCGTATCTCCTACCTCTTTTAGTCTTCCTATTCTAGAGAGATGTTTAAGCTATTCTGTATTTTCTTTCTTTTATAGGATCATTATTTTTAAATAATCTTTTATTTTAGATTTTTTATTATCAATTAGCTTTTGTTTATATTTCTCTTATCGCACTTCTGTACTGTCACCTGACTACTTTTTCTTAAAATAAAAAATGAGCTGATGTTATTTTGTTATGCTTTTAAACAACTTAATTCTTTCGCCCTCTTTTATAGTTGTGTGAACGTCGGGTTTTCGATTGTTATACCATCTCTTTTCGTAGCTTTTCAACTTTCCTAATTCAAGGTCTTTCAAAAAGAATAAGCCGTTTTAAAGCTGAACTGTTAAGTTCAGCTTTAAACCCTTTTGATCAAACAATGTACTGTTAGAAAAAGAAAATTCTTGAGTTTCACATGGTTATCGATAAGTAGCACCAGCGCGCTTCGTTCGCCTACCACTTAGGGTTTGTCAAGATGGTGACTAACAACAAACATAATTTTGTGTTCTGCGGTTCACAAAGTTTAAGTCCACAACAACTGTTCAGCGTGATTTTCGGTGACAATATGGTTTTGAAGCTCCTAGCGCTCAAAGCATTAGGCGATGGTATAGACAAATCTAAGACACGGGTTGTCTGTGTAAAGGAAAATCCAGTGGTCGTCCACTCGTTGCACAGTGAGACAAAATGCAGAAAACGTGGACAAAAGTCCAAAAAAAAAAGTTTCTAGTTAGGGATTTCCAACTGGGTTGGCTGCAGTAATGTTGGGACAATTAAATTACAGTCATAAAAACAGCTGGCCTTTTCTTTCTAAAGTTGCAGAGCAGGTCAAACGCGGCGTTCTTTTGTTAGTCACGCGCCAGGCAAGCTGAACGTGAAACGTTGCGCGTCTACGAACATTCATAAAACTGTTGTGTAACCGTATTCGAATGATTGAAAACGGAGGATCTTTCTCAAGGTATGTACTTACTTGTAAATACTTATTTACTTGTTAAGTGATATACTACTGTGTACAAATATAACCCGGAATGTTGTCATAATGTTTGAAATCCTTATTTATTCTTAAAAATCTATTTCATCGCCTTCGAAGTAATCCCCATCGGCTGCAATGCACTTATGCCAGCGAATTTTCCACTCATCAAAACACTTTGAAAAGTCCTGTTTCGGTATGGCCTTCAGCACCTTCTTCGATTCGGCTTGAATCTCTTCTATCGTGTCAAAACGGTGTCTCCGGAGCGGTCTTTTCATTTTGCTGAATAGCCAGATGTCACATAGAGCTAAATCAGACGAATACGGCGATTGCGGAACGATGTGGGTGGAATTTTTAGCGAAATGGTCACGAATAAATTGAGGGTTTTTGGAACCAAACGAGATTTGACTTTTTGAGGCAAAAAACTTCCTTCAAATGGTGTTGACCGATCCATTTGAAATGCCAACGATGTCAGCAAGCTCTCTAGTTGTCAATCGACGATTTTGGAGCACCAATCCCTTAATTTTCGCGACGTGCTGTTTGTCAGTTGATGTCCTTGGACGCCTTTTGATGTGGTTCGTCTTCAACGACTTCACGACCCTCTTTGAACATTTTATGCCATTCGTATACTTGTGTTTTAGCCTGTTTACCGAAGGTTTTTTGTAACATTCTGAGCGTTTCCGCAGCAGAAAATTCATTTCTAACACAAAATTTAATCGAACTTTGGTGTGGCGGCCTTTTCGCCCTTGAACCGCTTTATATCGCGGCGGCATGCGGACCTTTTGATATCGGCTACGTTTTGCCGTCGCACACACAAACGGCATGGGCTTTGCCCCGCATACATTCATATTCATGCCCCGCAACGCGGCCAGTTCGGTCGTGTCTCAACATCCCGCAGATACCAGATCCGCATCGCAGAGGTGGCCACCTTGGAATCGCCGACGAAGCCGAAGCCGAAGCCGATTCAGGTGAGCGATTTGGCAATTCATTGGTTGATATCGGTAGCCGCCCCCATCCGCTAACGCGACGGCCGTTTAAGGGACGATTTGGCCTTATCGGCTGACCTTCCACTACGGGCCGAACTACGTTTCCACACCGCACCACGAGAGCGGCTATTTACACGCCTGCCTCTCCATTTTTTGGTCCTTACGAGCCGCATCGGTATCGTATCCCACACCGCATCCACGAGAGCGGCTATTTACACGCCTGCCTCTCCATTTTTGGTCCTTACGAGCCGGATTGGTATCAGATACAATTTATTACGCTTTATTCAAAGTTCCCTTATAATGGATAAGCTTGAATTAAAATTAGTTCAGTTAACTGCTAAAAAAGAGACGATTTTCGAACGATTTAATTGTTTATATAACATATCAAAAAATATTTCAAATTATGAATTACGCTCAAACGAATTATTTTTATCTCAAACTGAATCTATTATTGAATTATACAGCAGGTTTGAAACAATAATTGAGGAAATTAACAATTTGCAGTTTGAAATTGATCAGACTCCTCCAGACTACTCATGTTTAAATTCTATTGAAGATTTATATTCGAGTATTAAATATAAACGCAACCTTATATTGTCAAACAGCAAAACATTTACATTAGATCAAAAAAGAGGTATCGTAAAATTACCGCCAATTGAACTGCCTTCTTTCGATGGCAAGACTGAGAGCTGGCCAATATTTTACGAAATATTTCGTAGCAATGTGCATTTAAATACAAATTTGACTGACGCGCAACGTGTGCAGTATTTGATTAGTAAATTAACTCATGACGCTTTAAAATTAACCGCAGGTATTATTCCTACAGGGGATACTTATAATATTATATGGGACAGTCTTGTTAAAAGTATCAAGATAAACGTAGTTTAGGCAGTCATTATCTAAATAAACATTCTGGACATCAAAGGATGCGTCGGTAATGCTGTTAGTTTGAATAAATATATAGAAAAATATTCCGCGTCCATCGCCGCATTAAAACAGTTAGACATTCCCGACCTATTAGATTTTGTCTTGTTACATTGTGGTTTAAGAAAACTTGATCCCCAAACGCTTCAACAACTCGAAAATAGGGTGAGCGGAATAGAATTACCCTCCTGTAAACAATTTATTTCATTTACGCAAGATTATGTCAAAGTACTCGAGCGCTCGCATGCTAATAATTCGCAGACCAAGCCGCGCGCAAATTTCAGTTTACCTTATCACAGCCTTGGCCGTGGCGCACAAGGTGCCTGCAAGTCGTTTGTATCGAGTGAACAGATTTTTAATACGCGTTGCCCGCTATGCGACAGAGAACACCAGCTATTTCGCTGCATTGAATTTAAAAATATGAAATCACCGCAAGCGCGTTTCGAGTTAATTAAAGCGAAACGCGGCTGTATAAACTGTTTAAGTCTATCTCACTCGTTAACTAAATGTAAATCACGGAACGTTTGTAAAATTTGTAAAAAACCGCATCATTCTTTACTGCATTTTTCGAACTTAAAGGATGATCGCCCTAATAAGCCGTCTTTGGCGGCTGGACCGCAAGCAGGTGACCGTGCGCCCATATCAACGCAATCAGTATCACAATCTCACTACACGTCTTCTGTATCGCTTAGTGCGGCTTCGAGTTCGGCTATATTGTTATCGACCGCACAGATCTATGCACATGGTAAAAACGGAAATACGCTCGTCGTCAGGTGTTTAATAGACAACGGGTCGCAAAATAATTTAATTACTATGGATTGTTGTAAACACTTGAACATTCCTATAATTAAATTACGCAATTCATCTTTACAAGGTGTTGGTATGACCTCGCGACCTGTACACGGTTTTATTAATTTCGCAATAGAATCACGAATTAATCCTAACAACAAATATTACATTCGTGCTTTAGTAGTTGACGGTATTACAGACAAACTTCCCGCAAATTTCATTACATTAAATGAAGATATGTCATATTTAAATAATTTACCGCTTGCCGATTTATCCTGGAATGTACCGGGAGAAATTGACGTTGTTCTTGGTGCTCAACTGTTTCCTTATATTTATTTGGGAGATAGGGTCGATTCTGGTAACCGCGCACCACCCGCTATATTAACCAGCTTTGGTTTACGTGCTTATGGGAGATATTGCATGTCATTATGATGCAACCTGCCTACATAGTACTACATATTCGTTTACCGCGCTTGCTAACGTTGACATTGAGTCAAGTTTACGGAAGTTCTTTGAGTTAGAGGAAATTCCATCTCAACGTTTTATTAGTCCAGATGAATTAGATTGCGAAAATAACTTTAACTCTTCGATTTTATTTAAAGACGGCAGATATTTTGTTGATTTACCCTTTTCTCGAGACCCCTCGGAGTTGGGTAATTCACGCGGTCTGGCTCACCGTCGTCTACTTGCGCTCGAGCGTAAATTCGATTGCGTGCCAACCCTACTCGAAAATTATAACAAAACTATCGCCGATTATATAACCCAGGGGTATTTTTCCCAGGTGCCTGACTCTGAATTGACAGAGGAGGGTTACTACATACCGCATCACGCCGTTGTCAGACCAGATAAGGACAGCATCCGTATCGTTTTAGACGCTAGTGCTAAAACGCACTCAGGGCTGTCACTTAATGACATTTTGCATGTCGGACCTAATTTGCAGGCCTACTTGTTCTCGTTGTTACTCGACTTTCGTATATTCCCAATAGCAATGACCGCTGATATAAAACAAATGTTTTTGCGCATCGGAGTAAACGAGCACCATCGTAAATACTTACGAATTTTATTTCGTTTCAGTAGGAACGAACCTATTCGCACTTACAATTTTGACCGTGTACCCTTCGGGCTAAAGCCTAGCCCTTACCTAGCTATGCGTACGTTACGCAACTTAGCGTGCGAGCATAGTGACCGCTTCCCTGAGGCTTCTAAACTGGTAGAAACTCAGTTTTACATGGATGATTATGTCGATTCGGTTCCCGATGAACAGACTGCCATGCGATTGTCTCGCGAATTAATCGATTTATTTAAATTAGGCTCTTGCGACCTTGTCAAATGGGCCACTAATTCACCCGCTTTATTGGAGGTTCTTCCCGAGTCTCACCGCTTACCAGTAAATTTTTCTGGCATGGGTAACGATATTTACAATTTTAAAATCCTTGGTTTAACCTGGGATCCTGCTGACGATTACTTTTCTTTAACAACAGTCGCTGTAGAAGATAAATGCACAAAGCGCACGATTCTATCGCTAGTTGCCCACTTATTCGACGTACTTGGCGTTGTAGCTCCAGTTGTGCTGTACGCCAAAATTCTTATTAAGGAACTATGGCTAGCTAAAATAGACTGGGATGAGGTTCCTCCGGAATCCATCATCAGTCGCTTTTCAGCTTTTGCACGCGATTTTTCCGCACTCTCTTCTCTAAAAATTCCGCGCCATATTGGCATTGCGGGAAAAGCCGTAGTGAACATCGTAGCCTTTTGTGACGCGAGCTTCAGTGGTTACGGTTGTTGTCTTTATTTACACATCACTGATCCTGAAGGTAATATCACCGTCCGGCTTTTATGTGCAAAGTCAAAAGTTTCTCCAGTTAAAATAACAACGCTAGCTCGATTAGAACTTGTCGCCGCTTTGCTGCTGTCCAAGCTTGTTCGCGTGGTCCGCGATAAACTTTCCGCTCGTCTACCTATTACAGGTGTTTACGCCTTCTCGGATTCTATGATAGCGCTTTCGTGGATCCACTCATCGCCACATAGGTGGTCTATTTTTGTCAGCAATCGTATTGCTAAAATACACCATAATTTACCTGTCGCTTATATACCTACTCGCCGTAGGGGTCAACGCTCTCAGAAAGTTTACATATGTTTGTTTGTCCGTATGGTTACTAAAGCCATACATATCGAACTTGTATCGGAACTTACATCCGATGCGTTTCTTTCCGCCTTCAAAGGGTTCATTTCCCGCCGCGGTCCAGTGTCTGTTATATACTCAGACAATGGCACCAATTTTGTCGGAGCTAAGGCACAGCTCGGCGAAATTTATTCTTTTTTGTTAAACTCCACTGTCCAATCTGATATCAAAAGGGAGCTTCTCAAAACACGCATTGAGTGGACAATGATTCCGCCACGCGCCCCGCACTTCGGAGGCATTTGGGAATCTAACATTAAAACCGTTAAGACACACTTGTATCGAGTCATGGGCAAGCAGTTGCTCACTTATGAGGAACTTTTGACCGTACTAGTGCAAGTGGAAGGTATTAAATTCTCGACCACTTAGTGTTTTATCATCAGATCCGCATCCGGATGTGCTCACTCCGGCGCATTTTAATGTCCAGTCCCTCAAGTATTTACCTTCTTCTGAATTGACAGAAGAAAGCTTGAACTTAACAAACCGCAAAAGGCTTTTAGATCAGCTTGTATTGTCTTATTGGAAAAAATGGCGAGTTGAATACTTGCACACGCTGCAAGTTCGGCAGAAGTGGGGATCCCCGATCACCCAATAGAGATCGGTACTGTTGTTCTCTTGGGTCAAGATAATGTACCTCCTTTAACTTGGCCACTAGGCGTTATAACAGAGACTTTTCCCGGATCGGATGGTGTAATCCGCGTAGCTTCAGTAAAAACCGGGTCAGGTACATACAAACGTCCTGTCACCAAGCTATATCCTTTGCCAACCCAATAAACAATATTTTAGCTGGCTCATGTATATATAGATAGTGTATTAATAGGGAATTTATATATAGTTTGTTACGATATAAATCTAACCGCAATTTAACGCACCTGAAATATAACAGTTAATTTCAGGAATTTAATGACAACGCGGCCAGTTCGGTCGTGTCTCAGTCCGCATAAATTCGCATTTCGCATCCCCGCAAATATTCACGCATCGCAGCTCGCCCAATTTGGTCGTGTCTCAACATCCCGCAGATACCAGATCCGCATCGCAGAGGTGGTCACCTTGGAATCGCCGACGAAGCCGAAGCCGATTCAGGTGAGCGATTTGGCAATTCATTGGTTGATATCGGTAGCCGCCCCCATCCACTAACGCGACGGCCGTTTAAGGGACGATTTGGCCTTATCGGCTGACCTTCCACTACGGGCCGTACTACGATTCCACACCGCACCACGAGAGCGGCTATTTACACGCCTGCCTCTCCATTTTTTGGTCCTTACGAGCCGCATCGGTATCGTATCCCACATCGCATCCACGAGAGCGGCTATTTACACGCCTGCCTCTCCAAACTTCTTTGTTGAATATTTTCTGACATGGTAAAAATCGAAAAAGTTAATTTTGGTTGTTTACGAAAACGAACGTCACTCTTCAACTAATTAAGATATTAAGCTAAAATTTGACACAGATGTCAGTAGCAGTCCTACCAACTTAAACTAAAAAGGTTTGTGCCCAAAGAAATGCCCGTGCAGTTTAAATTAAAAATTTCGGGTTATGTTTGTACACAGTAGTATTAACAATTGTTTTTTGTTATGAACATTTATACTGGAAAATGAAAAAGTCATCCTAAAATGTAATGAAAACTGATGGATAAGTAACGTATCGGGCAGCATTGGGCTAAATTACGAATTCTCCGATAAACTATATTTAATTTACATCACGAATAAAATGGAAAATCCCACTACTATTTACTAATCCGGCAATGAGCGACACTTGAAGCTACGACTGCAATATATGTATATATATATATATATATATATATATATATATATATATATATATATCGATTTTTATGCATTTTGTAAAAACTGATAAAAAAGTAGAGAAATTGCTGAACATTACTGTGAATTATGTATTTATTGATACCTATAGCATAGTAAAGGACAGGACTTAAAGAAAGAGGAAGAAAATGACGTTTTCTTTAAAGGGTGTCACGCATAATTTAGACAAGGATAGACGATAAGATGATATTCTATCCTATCTTATCGTAATATGATAATTTTTTAGTTTTTACTTTATATATTTGAATTTATAGTTTTTACAATCTTTATTATTTCATATTAATATTTATTGATCCAAAAATAAATTAAATATAATATTAAATAAATATTAAAAATTCATGTTGTATTCAGGTTCGTCTGCTCTTGATACTGTCCAGCTTTCAAGAAAAGAAATTTTCATTGAATTGAAGAAATATCTGTCCAGCGAGTTGCAGGTTATAATTGACAATTTGGAAAAGCTTTTGACTGAATAGAGTGGACAACCTATTACAATACCGGAAAACATGAGGCAAACTATTTCACACTCTGAGAACCAAACACTAGGAGGCTGGAAAACGAGATAACTACTTCTTTAGGAAAAACGATACATGGTACGTTTTCCTCTGCCCAATGTTAATCCGACGATAGAACCACGTCAATTAGCAGGTCGACATCCAGCAGAATTTGACCAGATGTCCGACAGGTCAAAACGAAGAAGAACTGCGAATATACATAAAAAACTGACATACGTTGCGCAAATGAGTCTCCGAGCTTTAGAAAACTTGGATGCTTCAAAGATTGTGAAAGATGTTTCATTATCTAGTCCATTTAAAGCAACATATTATAGAAAAAAATTATTTTTATTTTCTAAAAAACTTGACGGTAATGAAGCTTTAGCTCTTATTTTTGATACGGAAATGTCAAAAGGAGGATATCAAAAAAAAGAAGCCGTTTGAAGGCAAAAGGCATAAAAATTATACTCGGCTGCACGTACTGCAAATAACGCATGTTACCCTCATGATGATTTCCTTAGTTTTTCAAAATCTAAAGCTGAGGTTCAATTGCACAGTTTATTGGATCATACTGTGGTTTTTATTTTGTTACTTAAGCGGGACAATATTGCGCAAATGTCTGATTCAGAACTCGAGCATATGAACTTTATTAGCAAATGGGACTTCGGATGAGAGTATTTATAAAATAAAATTTAATGATCCAAGTATTTCAGATACAAGTTTACTTTTTACTTCGCTTGTTCCACTGCAACTTAAAGCTGTTAAAACACAACTACATCAGCTTGTATAACTGGAGTCGACGAGGAATTAATTCACCGTTTTTTACATAATATTACAAACAATTTCAAGCGATGAAAAAATCAACATAGCAAAATTTCGCATATATACCACAGACACAGCCAAGTATTTTGTTAAACAATATCCCTGGTACAACATGCTAAGCGGAGTCCACCGGTTACTAATCCACAGACCATATATAATAGCAGCAGCATTATTACCGATAGGGAAACTTTCAGAAAAAGCGCAGAAAGCGACAAATAAATTAATCAAAAGAAATTGAGAGTACCACGCGCAAAAATGGCCTCAAGTAAAAAATATGAAGGATGTTTTCTGAAGATTGCTGTCAACAACCGATCCATTTATTGCATCTTAACGCCAAGTACGTCAGAAGAACGTGAAGAGCTTATTACCAGAAGCAAAATATTTTTTATTCTCACTTTCAGGTGCTACAGACAGTGATTCAGAAGACGATTTAGACGGGGACGGCGATTCCTACCAAGATGAAGATTCGGGAGGAAATATTAACGATTTTGAAGATGAACCTCAGGAAACTGATGAACAACAGGAAGGAAATAAAGACGATGAATATTAGAAAAAATATTTATGTAAATTCAGACTGTAATAATTAATTTCTTATGGATTAATAAATTTAATATTATTTACAAATTATGTTCGTTGGTCATAGTTAAAAGGTCTTAAGTTCAGAAAATTAGTACTTGGTCTTTTTAATGATTATCGATATGTAAATATATGTTTCCAAACAACTCTCACATAAATTTAATACTTTTTTATTTTATTTTTATTTTGTTCTTACATTGATTATTTCACAATTTAAAAACACAATATATATATATATATATATATATATATATATATATATATATATATATATATATATATATATATATATATATATTTCCTTTGCTCAAATTTTGTCTGCCATATTGAATTTTTCAATTTTAATGTCAAATTCGTATTTAGCACTGTCAAAAACCTTATAATACCGATTTATGTCTCATTTAACCAATTTTTATAAGATTTGGTCCGCCATATTAGATCCGTTATTTTGAAATTTTCAATATTAATGTCAAATTCGTAATCAGTTAGATCGAAAACCTAATTTCGTCAATTTTTGTCTACTTTTACAAAGGTTTAGAATTTTGTCCACGTTTTTGGCAATCCGTCCCACTCTGCGTCCTGTCGGTAGATAACTAAACATTTCCTTAACGTCTGTCTGGCGTATTTTGCGGCGATGTTTGATTATAAAACCGTACAGAATTCAATGAATACTAGCTCTTCATGCAGGTGACAAACAACGACCTGTACAGTTGCGTAAATTCATCCTCGACGAAGTGGTAGAAAATAACAATTTTGTAACACGCTTAGTGATCTATGAAGAGACTACTTTTCACTTAAATGGTAAGGTAAAACTCCATAATGTTAGAATATAAGGAATGGAGCAGCTACGTCAAATTGTACAGCATGAGAGAGGCTCTGCTAAACCTAATGTTTTTATGTGTAATTTCTCGGGAAAAGGTACACCTTTTCCTTTCTTGAAGAACATTGTTATAAAAATCGCATATTTAAACGTGCCTAAAAACTGGCCTTTTCCACAGTTAGAGACCGATTCAGATGACTTCATTTTTCAGCAGGACGGGGCACCACCACACTACAGCCTGGAAGTTCGAGAATCTTTGAATAATCAGATTCCACAACGATGGATTGGTCGTATGAGACATAACAATTCAGTTTACATCAAGGTCGCCGGACCTCACTGTGTACGATTTTTTCTTGTGGGGGTTTATAAAAGACCGCGTTTATGTGCCTCCTCTTCCAACTACAGTGGTCTAATTGCGGAACCTCTTAACACCATCCATGGCAGCAATCGAACCAGATATGCTCGCAAAGGTTAGGGCAAATTTGGTTACCGTGTGGACATATGCAGTACATCTAAAGCGTGGTATATAAAATTAATCTTAAGTGTCTATGTTTATTGTTCTTCATAATATAAACATTTTAAATCAAATGATTCTTTTTGAAACGCCCTGTAGGTCTTGTTATTCTTGTTTCTAGAAATTTTGAGTTGTCTTCTCCAATTTATAAATTTTTGTTGTTTTTTAAATGTTTTAACATCTTTCAAATATTCTATTATCATGAAATTTGTTTTTTTTATGTCTTTTGTACTCGCCTTAATATATTTCCTTTTAATTGAAATATTCTTTGCTTTCTGTTATTTTTAAAAGAGAAAAAGCTTATATTATTTTTAATCTGCTTAATGTTTGAAAATAAATGTTTGACATACCCGCATATTTAATCTTGAACCACATTTCATTGGCTAAGCAGGTTTTAAAGCGCTTATTTAACATTTTATTTAAGCAATTTGTTTATTAGTTTGCGCTATAACTGTAAATTTTGCAATTTGTTTCTGCCTTGGATTTTTCTATTAATTTTCATTAAATTTAAATTATACTAATTTAAGCACGTTAAATAAAGATTATTATTTTCTTTGAAATCATTTAGGGTAAGAACCTCATATTACATCGATGATCGCCAGAAATTCTCTAATATAATTAATTGCTTAATTGTTACTGTTATTTAATTTAACGTATATTCTAATAGACACAAATATAAATGTGTATTTACATATTTTATATATTTATTAAACGGTTATATATATATTTTTTTCCAGCCTTTTTTAGCGCCCAGTATTGAGCATAGGCCTCCCTTTTTGGGATTTGGCAATTAAACGCCACGCTTGCCGGACGGGTTGGCGAGTGGATAGTGAATGTACTTTTTACGATCGCCAAAGGTGTTTGTATGACGGCCGGAGAGCATTAAATGTTTTTGTCATTGCCGAGGTTCGAACCCGGAGCCGCCGTGCGCCAGTTTGGCAGGTTGAGGCCTTTACCTCGCGGCTGTCGTGCTCTCAAAACGGTTATATACAATACAAAATTTATACTCTATGAAAACTTTATTTTTGAATATTCATTGAAAATGTGCAATCTACTTTAGTACGAGTATTAAGTAAATGTATCAGAAATTCTTGACTCGGAAGAAAGCATTCACTTACACTTCTTTTTATAAATAAAGGATCTATAAAGGTTTTCTATATATGAATTTATTTTGGTGCTCTATGATTTAGTGCCGAGAATTATCGCACGTGGTTTTTATTTTTCTCCTGATATATGTAATTTGTAAGCATTGATGTAGTATTAAATTGCTAGCACAAAGTGTTTTGTTTTAAATATTTGTATTGTCTTCAAACAAGTAGATTTAACATACCCCGAAAATTAAAAATCATACCAAATAGGTTTCCTCATAGTCTTGTATAGTAGAATTCTATTCTTAATGGGTAGTTTTCATTTTCAACCTATCGGCCAATACATTTGTCTAGGCTTAAGGTCCAGTTGTCTTTATTTTGTCTATGTTTGTTTCTTCCACGTTTGTTGATCTAGGTGTGACCCTGTGTATTTAATATCTGATTTTACAGACACAGAGAATTTATTAACAATTACATAATGTCTTGTTTAGTACGTGTAGTACTTAGATAGATTCTGATTAGTTTATTTTAATTCCCTCTTTGTTGTGCCATTCTTTAAGTAGATTTATGGAGATTTACCTTTTTTTCGATATTATTATTTAAAATGACAGGTACTAGATAAGCTGTTTGAAAGACATGACATAAATAAAATGTAAAGGTATGGGTATTTTTTTATCACAGCGAATTTATTCGTTACTGAGTTTTTATCGGAGACATGGGAAGTGTGGCCCATTTTTTGTGGCTTTTTATAGACTGTAGTCATCTGTGAATAAGTTCTAAATAAATTATTTAAAGTGATGCAGTAAGTTGCTTCAACAACCTTCTATAATATTATAGGTCTTCCACGATATGTGATTGTTCAGTTTTCGTTTCTCTTTGTAATATGCTAATGAAATGCTGATCGGTGATATTTAAGTCTGCCGAATATTAATGTGTACGTTGAGATTTTGTTGTCAACTTTAAGCGTCTAAATGACTGTAGTGACCACACTAGAATTTAGAATGTAGTTTTATGACGGATCATAATTTAAATTTACTAAAAAATGTTATGTTGCTGTGCCGTTTGTTATAAGAATTTACGAGATATAATAGTTTTCTTAGGTTTCTTTAACATTAAGTAGGTTCTTCGTTAGTTAGATCAGCATAATTATTGGCAGTAGGAAATTTAGGCTCTTAGTTGTGATGGGTCTTGACGTTGAGAGCGCTTACCCCTTTAGTCTCTCCCAGCAATAAATTTGTTTTTAAAAGTTTGAAAGAATTGCTTACATCTGTTGGAAGATATGGAGTGGCATGGTGGGTAGTAGACGGAAATTTCAGTCAGGTTTCATTCTTTGGTTTGTAGTTTGGATTTCATTAGTACGATGTTTGTCTAATACGTGATGGTTTGTGAGAGTAATGTGGTGTAAAAAAGTTAGTTCGATCGGTAAGAATGTCTATTTTGTTAAGATTTGTAAAAGCTATTACTTTTTATTTTGGATAGGTATTTTCCTGTTATAGTTCTGTAAATTTTGGCTACTACGGATTCAATTTGCTAGTGGCGTAGGTGAGCAAGTTTGAAATCATGTTATCTTGATTGATTAGGGGGAAAATATCTTATTACTTTTTTTGTTTTGTACAATTTGTGTATAACCTGATTTTAATTTTTGAACCTGCGATTGATTTAAAAAAAGTGTGATCGACGGTTTGTACAAGATTATATAAGGTTAGTGTAAGGACGTTTGAGGCCAAGTTTTTACGCTATTAAAAATCTTTTTAAAAACTGAAGTTACTATAACTTGCTGGATTTTTGGTATGTCTTTATGTCTACCACATTTTACGCAGGTGTGTGTATAATTTAGAGTAGCCATACTTTGACATCGCACACATTGTACTATTTTACGTCTTCTTCTTAGTGGTTCTACACTTATTTTGGTAAAATAAATATACTTTAGGTGAAATATTGATTTATGATTTGCTTTCAGTTCGAGATCAATAAAAAAAGTTGTCTATCTTGTAATCTTCTTTTTAATCCCTATACTATAAGCACTTGACTTAGTATGTGTAATAAATTATTGGTTTTCTTCCACATGCCTTACTAGTTTTCTATAAATGTCTATGTTGTGAACGTTGACTCCAACAATTTCATTAGCTAAAGCTTTGATATGCTATATTTCATCTTTGGTAAATATTGCCAAGTTATCAACTATTGTCTAGTAATTTTTTATGTCCTATATAAATATCGGCGATAGTTTAGATGTTGCAGCTTGAATATTAGCATTATGATTATTACTAATTTTTTATTTTAAAAGGTTTGAATGGATTTTGAAACTTTAGTTGAGAGAAAACATAGTTAGATTATTTATTTATTGGTTCGAAATTTTATTCTTGTTTACGTCTTTAAATTGAATGGCAGTCATGTTTGTTAATTTTAATTTTGCCGATATCCATTATGTCATGAGATACTATCGGTTTTGGATGGTGGTGTGTTTTGAGTTTGAATATTCGATGTGTATTGTTATTTGTTGATTTTATAGAAAATGTGGATTTGGTAAGCTGTATTTGTTATCTAGAATTGGAAATAACCAAAGGTACAACTTTTTATTAGAAGTGTACTGAATTTTGAAAGTATAAATTTATAAAGATTTTACTACACCATTAATAGGTGAATATATATATATATAAATATAACTTTATTTACTAAAATTTTTATCTGTCTCCCTTATTATTACTTATATTACGTTTAACGAGTTTACGTATCTGTTTTGTTCACAAGTCGCTTAAACAGAATGAATTGCATACGTAATCTAAAAAAGATTTTTATTTCCAAAATCATTTTGTAAGATACATATTCAAATAATTAAACCTTATTTAAAGTTCTTGCTTATACTTTAATACCACATACATATTATTAAAAAGATAACCGCTAGAAAGTTTAAATACTATAGCGAGCATTCTAACCTGAGTTTCCTAAGTGTATAGACATGTTTTTATGCTTGGAAATTTTCAATACATGTAGTCTATAGCTGAAGTATAAGGTCAAGATAAGTATATATTTTTTGATATTTCACTGATAAAATCTATTATGTCCAGTATAAACCTATTTTTATTAAATTTAATTTTCACTACTATTAACATTGCTAACCGCCAGAGTGTTCCAGTGGTTGAGGCGCGGGCTGCAATGCGGACGGACTCGGATTCAATTCCCGGTGCTTTCTGATGCCTGGCGGGTGGCCTACTCAGTCACTAAAAATAATTGAGTACCTGCGTTCATTCGAACAAGGGGTAATAATGGCGGTCGTCTAAGGTGCGGTGCTTTTGCCACATCGCCCCGCATCAGAGATGGTGCGCGACGACCGGGCAGAGAGAGCGCACGTATGAGAGCCTTAACCTCTCAGTTTGCAGGCCGTGGTCCCATGCGGGGCGTTAGAGCCGTACCATTATTACTATCATTAACATTGTTAAATGCTCAACATAAACAATTACATAAAACACATTCAGAATGTTTTCTGAAGAGAATGATAACAGTTCAGAACAAAAATATTGATATTTACATAATCAGTAACTAAATTATTAACTATCAAAGGATTTTTATACGAAATTATCTTTCATTACAATTTTTTTCTGTACTGTCTGACTCAGATTGAGCGGCTACAAATAGGGCACTCTTTTGCCCTGCCATCGAGAACGGTCCTAAAGGCGGAAGAACTACGAGGGTGGTCAACGGCATAAGGATACAGAAGGCAACGGGAAACCACTGTATTAAAGGCCCATTTGGGCATCCCTAGTAAAATCAATATGGCTGAATTCAGAGCAAAATGTTCCGGAGTCTCTAGTTCCCCGTTCGGATCTCCGGGGGGAACGGTTTTGAATAAAGCTGCAAGAAAGAAGAAAGAGATGAAGATAGCTACATGAAATATTCAATCTATATATGAAACAGGAAAAATCCACAACGTGCTTCAAGAAATGGAACGTCTTAAGGTTAACATAATGGGACTGAGTGAAACCAGGTGGCCAAATTCAGGGGAAATGCAAATTAACAAAGCAAAGATTTACTACTCAGGTAACAACGACCCATACCATTGGAATGGAGTAGCAATAGTAGTAGACAAATCCCTGTGTAAATCAGTAATTAGCTTCATGCCTGTCTCAGATAGGGTAATCATGTTAAGAACTCAAACACTCCAAGGAATAATGAATATAATACATGTATATGCCCCTACTGCAGATAAGGATGAGGAAGAAGTAGAATAATTTTATAACGACGTTCAGCAAGCTATAAATATCACAAAAAACAGAGAAATCACGATTGTCATGGGGGATTTCAACTCAAAAATAGGAAAAGGAAAAGTGGAGGATATCATAGGTAATTACGGACTGGGACTAAGAAATGAGAGGGGAGATAGACTGGAACAGTTCTGCCAAGAACAGGAAATGATAATCTCAAATACGTTCTTTAAATTGCCAGAAAGAAGGCTATATACGTGGAGAGCACCAGCAGATAATAACAACAACATAGTCCGAAATCAAATAGACTATGTATTGATAAATAAACGATATCGCAATTCCATCAAGTCGTCCAAAACATATCCAGGCGCAGATGCAGCAACTGACCACAATCCGGTGATAATAAAAATCGAACCAAGATTAAAAAAAATTACATCACAACAGAACAAAAAACAACTACAGATATCACAATTAAAAGACCAAGCAACAAAAGATCAATTAGCGGTAAAAATTAATAAAGAACTAGAAGAAAAATAGATAGAAACTTGAAGGGAGACCCAAATAACAAATGGGAAGCATTCAAAAAAGCAATAATGACCCAAAGTAGAGAAATATTAGGAGAATCAAAGGTAAATAACACAAATAAAATATGGATGACGGATGAGATACTGGAACTGATGGAAAACAGAAGACAACATAAGAATAGAGACAATGAAATGTACAAAACCTTACATAAAGAAATAAGAAGGAAGATTAGAGAAGCTAAGGAGAAATGGTACACAAATAAATGTGCAGAAATAGAAGAATTGCAAGCAAGATATGATGGTTTCAACTTGCACAAGAAAATAAAGGAAATGGAGGGAATAAGAAAATCAAATAAAAATAATATCCTCTTGGACATAAATGGTAAAATAATACCCGACATCAAAGGTAAATCAGAAAGATGGAAAGAGTATATCCAGAAATTATTCGAAGATGAAAGACAACAAGAAACAATAGAAGAAACTACAGAACGAGACAGTGGACCATATATAACAGAAGAAGAAGTAATACATGCAATAAAGTTGGCAAAATGCAATAAAGCTCCGGGTCCTGATGAAATTCTAGCTGAAATAATAAAATTAATCACGGAAGAACAAATAGGCGTGTTGGTGGATTTATATAATACACTATATAATACAGGAATAATCCCTACAGAATGGCTCAGATCGACATTCATCGCTTTACCCAAAAAAGCCAACGCAAGAGAATGTAATAATCATAGGACAATTAGTTTAATAAGTCACACTCTTAAAATATTTCTGAAAATATTGCATAAAAGAATTTTCAGAAAGCTAGAACAAGACCTTAGTGAAACCCAATTTGGTTTCAGAAAAGCAATGGGCACAAGAGAAGCCCTGTTCGCAGTGAATGTGTTAACTCAGAGATGTATGGATATCAATCAACCAATATATGTCTGCTTCCTCGATTACAACAAAGCATTTGACAAAGTCCGCCATAACTACCTCATTCGACTACTTAAAGATAAAAATATAGATATGAAAGATATTAGAATAATAACTCAGTTATATTTCAACCAGATTGCTAATGTAAAAGTGGATAATGAGTTAACTGAAGAAGTACAGATACAAAGAGGAGTAAGGCAGGGTTGTGTGCTTTCGCCTTTACTCTTCAACGTATATCTGAGGAAATAATCAAGAACGCACTGGAAGAGGTATCAATTGGGATTAAAGTTAACGGGAAATATATAAACAATATTAGATATGCAGATGACACTATACTCATGGCAGAGTCATTAGAAGATTTACAAAGGATATTAGATCTAGTAGTCGAAAGTAGTGAAGAAAAGGGTCTGTCACTAAATATCAAAAAGACTAAATTTATGACAATCACAAAATCACAACAACGACAAGAAAATATATGGATTAGAGGAGAACAAGTGGAGAAGGTACAAAAATACAAATACCTGGGAACTATTGTCAACGAGAACAATGAATACACAGAGGAAATTAGAGCAAGAATTGTCCAGGCCAGGACCATATTTAATAAAATGAGAAATATACTATGCAACAGAGACTTATGTCTACAGATAAGAATCAGAATGTTGAGATGCTACGTGTTTTCAGTAGCATTTTATGGAATGGAGGCTTGGCGATGAAGAAAAACATCAGTGATCGACTGGAAGCATTCGAGATGTGGACCTATCGAAGAATGTTGAAAATCAGATGGGTGGACAGTGTGACGAATGGTGAGGTACTCAGAAGAATAGGGGTTAAGATACGGAAATTACAGTATCTGGAGCATGTGATGCGGGGAGAAAGATATGAAATCCTACAAAATATAATGCAAGGGAAGATACAGGGTAATAGGAATAGAGGAAGAAGACGCATCTCCTGGTTGAGTAACCTGAGACAATGGTACAATTGCAGTTCTATTGAATTGTTCAGAGCAGCAACGTCGAGAATACAAACAGCCATAATGATAGCCAATCTTCTAAGAGGAGACGGCACTTAAGAAGAAGAAGACAATTTTTTTCAACCGAATGAACTCTTAAGTAAAATTAATTTATTTTTATATTGCGATGTAGTAGCTATATTTAATAGGAATATTTAACATTACAAAAAAAGGAACATAATTAAACACAATCGCTCTCTAATGATACTAACTCATTTAATAGCATACCTTACAAAGTTTACTGAAAACAAACAAGATAGCTTAAGCACGTAAATATTGCACACCATGCGTATCAACCTAGGTAGGATAGAACAAGTACTCGTTAAAAGCTTTTGCTGTTTTATTGATATTAATAATACTAAAATTGAATTAGTTCAACTAAAAATTAATTAAAAAACCAAAGCAAGTATATATAATAGAATGAAAACCATACGAATATAAAACAATACATTTAATATAAAACACTCCAACCAAATGAAAATCATATTATAACATAGCAGAAGAAACCATCCTTCTATAATGTGAATACTTAAATATATATTAAATCTGTGCCTTAGATATAGCGGGGAACATAATTGTACCTTCATTAAATATCATGAAATATACCACGATCGAGCACACTTTGGGTAGAATCAATCTTCCAGTTATCTGCTCTGTTTTATAAAAATCTACAGAGTCAAAAATCCATCAAACAAGAAAAAATAAAAAACATAGACAAATACCCCTAATAATACATTTTTTTCAATAATTGTAATGTTTATATTCAAATAAATTCACTACTGAAATCCAATTAACATAAATCAATAATTATATAACTCTCTTATCAAAATTTTGAAAGCTTATTCTAATAAATGATCCAACTTATAAAATGACAACCTTTTTACAAATAGTCACCTGAGGGTTAAACATATTTCTAAAATTTTAATATTTTAAGAAAGTTAAGACACCTTGTTGATATCTGAAACGCAGGTATGATTAAAATACTTTGCTATGCTATCTATTTAATTAATTAACCAAATAAGACTACCTGTGGTAAATTAATATTATTATAAGAAGTGCACTTAATTATCACAAATCACAAATTTTTCATTTTAAAAAAAGTACAAATATTAAAACGAAAATTAATTAATACCAATTAATAATTTCTAAAATTTACTTTTTAAGACGTTTCATTTTCACCAAAAAGATTTTTTGGGTCTAGTAACTGACGAATGATAGCAGAGACTCTCAGTATTCCGAAAACTACCGAGCACGAAATTGTTACCGACAATTTGCACATGCCAAAAGTGTGTGCCAAGTTGGTGTCCTAATTGTTGACTGATGACCACAAGAACACTTGAATGACGATCGTGAATAAAGTTTTAGAACGTGAGCAAAGGAAACATGATTTTTTGGAGAATGTCATTACCATTATCTTCGAATACGACCTGGAGATAAAGCGCCAAAATTCCAAGTAGCACACCTCGGAGTCCCACCTTCCTAAGAAGGCAAGAACGGGCAAATCAAAAGTGAAAACCATGCTCATTGTCTTCTTCGATGCCAAGGGGGTGGTTCATAAAAGAATTTGTACCCTAAGGGTAGACGGTCAACGCTACCTACTACGTGCAAATGCTTGACAGACTAAGAAACAGGGTCGTACGCACTCGAAAAGAGATCGCCGCAATCGGGTAGCTGCACCACAACATCGCTCCCAGTTACACTGCTCTGCGCGTCCAAGAGTTTCTGGCCAAGCGCAACTTGGCAACAGTGCCCTAACCTACCTATAATCCTGACCTGGCTTTAGCGGACATCTTTTCGTTTTCGAGAATTAAGTTTGTCCTGAGAGAAATCCATTTTATAATTATTGAAGCGATCCAAACCGCCGTGATAAAGGCTCTAAACGAAGCCCCCGTCGACGTCCTCCACGATGCGTACCGTGCACGGAAAATCGCTGGCAAAAGTGTGCAGATGCCCAAGGGTGCTTTGAAGAATTATAAACATTTTTAACAATATTTTAAATAAATTTTTTTACGAGCTTAATTGCATTACTTTTTCGACAAACGCTGTATTTTTCGAAAGCCTGTATAAAGAATTTATATATAAATTCAGCCAGATCTTCCATTAAAATTCTTTTTAATTGAATCAACGTTTTAAGTAAACAATTAAACTGCAATACCATCAGTTATAAAATTTCTTAGGAAAGTATACGGCACCACAAACTGTATCCAGTATACATATATACATATATACATATATACATATGTCCCAAGTTCTTAAAAATACTGCCATTTTTACATTTATTTATAGTATAGGTATAATGTTGTCTCATTAACTACCTTACTTAATTACTATTTGCTTACAAGAATGGTAGTAAACTACAATAATTTCAGCAAAGAAATATTTACCAACAAACATATTAAAATACATATAGCAGTTATTCCGGAATAGACGGACTTTAAATATGTATCTAGACCTCCATATCTACAAAAACTTATCTGAGACCTTATACTAAAATTATAGGAAAACTATGTGCCGATGTGCCTCTCGCGACAGCTGAATGCTAACCTTCTACCGGTGTCGTTCGAAAACCGTCGCAAGTAAGGGTCGGAACTTGTCCCTCGTGGGGAGAATAAAGGAATATTTTATATAATTCTGGCAGGTAAAAGAAATTAATTGTCCAATTAATTTGGAATGAACTAATTGCGGTCTGCATCAACCGACTTTAAAGCCATTAAAAATGTGACCGTTATAGGAAATATTTTCGATTATTCGTTCCGCTACAAAATTAAAACTGTCACTCAACTTCAAATTATAAAATTAAAAATTCTGAGCAACGTAATGCACAATATCTTAATTCTTGTATACGTGCGAGGACTACAATAGGGCGGAATCTTCAAGAAGAAAACTTAAAGGGCTCCATCAATACTAGAATAGTGCAAAATATATTGTGTTGTAGATAGAGTTAAAAAGTGTAAATTTCTGTTAGTAATATCTGTTAAACGCACATAAACGTTGTTAAATTGTTATTAAATAAGTGGTTGTAAATAAATCTAAGCACGTTATTAGTGTTACAATTTTACAGGCAGACAAGGATAATGCTATAGTGATCCTAAATACACGAGACTAGGTCGATAACATATAAAATTTACTAGAAACATTTGACCGAAATCATGCATCTAAGAACCGCACCATCTGTCTTAAAAACTCTCATTAATAACTCAAAGCTACCAACTGATAAAAAGGACGTTTGTTTACGTATTATATTTAATTAGTGTATTTAGTTCTCCCCCACAACCCAGTTGGCAAAATTCTTAAACCTCTTATAGAGTAAACTTCATCCGAAGTCCGAAATTTTTACTATTTTCTAGAAATACTCAAAATTTTCTCTATACACAAAAATTAATGGTCAATTTTGATATTGTCTTTTTATTTACTTAATGAAACCTCACATTTATTGAAATTTAACTTCCAACGTGAAAAACGATATCCCCTCTTTAATGGACTATTGCCTATCTAATACCTACTTTATCTTTCAAAATAAATTTTACCGTCAAATTAATGGTGCTCTTGTGAGTTCCCGTTTTTACCTTTTCATGACCTATTTAGAAATAGAGGCCCTTACCTCTTTTTACCTTAAATCTACCTGTTGGATGCGATATGGCAATGCTCCTTTTATTATATGGCTTGATGTATAAGACAAGCTTTCCATATTTTTTGCTGCTTAAACAATTCCAAACTAACATAAAATTTATCACGAAAACCGAGAATATAATTAGTTCTTCTTCCTAGAAATATTAATAACTTAAAACCCTTTAAATTGCAGTTTTTATTATATTGTTTATATTAACTAGCTAAATGCCAAGCCCCTTCATTATCCTGTCCAAATCCTATCGGATGCAAAATACATCCTCAACAGATCGATCAAACTTTCTGACAAAAATAGTTATTATCACTACCATACTACAAAACGGGTATTTTAGCAAATCCTGTATAATTAAAAACCCAAAGACTATTTCGACCAATAAAAAAGAATTTATTTATAAAATAAGATAAACATTACTAAGACAAAACATATTTATGATCTTCAGGCCAATAACAAAGTAGCCGACTTTATTTTTTCAATCAAAGAACACTGCTCTAATAAATTCCAAGATGTTTATAAAATATCTTGTAGAAACTACCAAAACATCTATGTAGGTGACAGAAATAGGCAAATATATAATCTAATATATGTATTATTTGGTCTCACAGATGATAATTGTTGATCCTTTACCAAACATAATAAAAATACAGGATACAAAGCTAACTTCTTTCAGGAAAAAAAACTCTGCTGTAATTTCCTATTTCACCAGTAGAATAATTCGTAGGACAATTGAAAATAGAATATATATATATATATATATATATATATATGTAAACAATGTTATAACTAAAGAATTTTGGTCATTGTTTTTAAAAAGTCATATATATTTTACATTACGAATTTTTTTCAATTATCCTTAAACTGAAGAAGTATCTTTAAAAAAGGAAACTTGTCCTACTAAACTACTAGGTGTATAAATAAGTTCTCAGCTTTAGATTCACAGGACCCAAATCACCGTTTACATGTAACGTATTAGTCCGCCCTCTTGCGGTTGTAAAGCAATGACATTTGGTATTTCAAAACAGCATGCGATTTGGCGTTTGATGGACATAACCTCAATTATCATCTGTGTTCACGATGGCAACCACAAAAGAGCATATTCCATTTTCTATACACTTCGCGTTTCATCTTAAGAAAACGCTGCTGAAGCCACCGAAATGATTTGTGCTGCATATGGTGAGAATGCTGTAAGTCATGCAACGTGCAAAAAGTAGTACCAAAGATTTCGCGGAGGAGAGTTTAGTCTTGAACATCAGCCACGCGCTGCACGCCCTCAAACATTTCACACGGATGAGCTGCAAACGCGTTAGGCTGGGAACTTCTCCCACATGCGGCGTATAGCCCAGACATGGCCCCTTCCGATTATCATTTATTGCGATCGTTACAGCATCACTTGGCTGATACGCACTTCAAAACAGAAGAAGCAAATCCAAAAATGCATCGATAGCTTTATCGTCTGGAAGCCGGTGAGCTTCTATCACCAGGGAATTCGCAAGCTACCTGAAAGGTAGCAAAAGGTCATCGATGCCAACGGAGAATATTTTGATACTTAAGCTTTTTTTTTTTTTAAATAAAACTTTAATTTTGCAGAAAAAGTTGAGAACATATTTATACACGTAATAGACAATTGCTTAGTTATATACACACATTTGAAGTACTGATGTCTATGAATGCCTATAATTAAGTGGGTGAACACGAATTAGTTGATTCTAGCATCAAGTTGAAACATCACTTTTCATTTTCACTATCTTTATAATTGCTTATCAGTATGAATAACTATTTTTACGTATAAAATATAATACTTATTATCTTATTCTATGGGAATAAATTATATATTACTATATACTTGCAAAACCGTTATCTTTAGAGTTAACAAAGAATTATTTAAAAATAAAGTATATCCAGTAAATTTAAAATGAAATGAGGCATAAAAAATTACAATAGAATAACAACTTTGGTGGTTAAACTACAGAGCACATACACACAATAAGATATAAAAAGAGAGCACGACAGCCGCGACGTAAAGGCCTCGGCCTGCCAGACTACGCGGGGCGGGCCCTGGGTTCGACTCCCAGGTCAAAAATAACGGCAAAACATCGAGTGCTCTCCGGCCATCATACAAACATCTTTGGCGGTCGTAAAGTACATTCTCCTTCTTCTAACGGGTCAGACTAGCCACCTGCCCGGGGTACGCCCAACTTGGTTCATAGTACTACACGAAATGTGTAGTTAGAAACAGGCTAATAGCCTATATAAGAGTAGAAGTAGAAGAAGAAGAAGAAGAAGATGTAGAAACGAATAATTGAGTACAACAAATTTTTATGGGAGACTGTTTTATTTATATTATAATTAAGGGAGTTTTAGCAAAATAATGAAATAAACTGAAATAAATTATAAAATCAGTAAACGGCAAAAAAATGTTTATCTTTTTAATTTTTGTATTTATTTTAAAAAAAAACTTTATAAATATAAGGCTTAATTAACATTCTCATTAGAAAATAATAAACATAAAACGCTTTAGGCTTTGTATAAATCTAAAGTGAAAATATATGTATGTTTAATTAAAAAAAAGTTTTTCTGATGGAATTATCTTAGTATTTAGGATATATATATATATATATATATATATATATATATATATATATATATATATATATATAGGATATAAACTTTGTGCGAGTTAGGATAAATTTAATTAATTTAATTTATTTAGATTTAATTAATACACCTACACAAATCCTGTTTAATTAGTTCCAATTTTTCAAAAGCTTAAAACATAATTAATTTTAAGTTAACATAGTTTAACTTTAATCAAGTCAGATTGGATTTAGTTCAATTTAGTTCGGGCTCTTATTTAATCACTTATATTTGATGAATCTAGTATTTTTATACCAATAGTCTAAAATATATTAAATTAATTTTAAATTATTATTTTAGAAACACTTCTTGAGTCCCATTTTCAAATTATATATAAATAGTTTTGCAAAAATGACACAAATGCGTTTTCTATTATTAGAACACTGCTGTTAATCTGTAACATTAAATTTCTTGTATTTCTTATTAAATTCGAAACTAAGTAATTACTTTAATATACATTCATACATCATCTAAAGCATTACAGTGCAAATGCCGCACTAATGACCTACTGCTAAACGACCCGGAAGAGCTCATCGATTAGATTAGTTATTCTAATACCTTTATCTCGGTTCTTACTTACAAATCTACCTCTCTCTCATTATAGCAGCTTCGCAAAGAAACAGTTTGTGTGGCCGAGATTTCCCGATTCCTGGGTGCGAGAATGCAAAATCGAACCAATTTCAAGCCTCGTCGAAATATTGGTGGAAGTTCTCTCCGTATTTTTAAGCTTCCAGCGGCCGTAATATTGTACATCTCGTAAAAAAGTATAACTTCTTCCGAGCGTCATCATTAAGTTGATGAAGTGTGCAGATTATGTTAGGGAGGATGCTTTACGTGGTAAACTAGTGCTCCCTTGTTAACTTTCGGTGTGAAAATAGAAGACTCTAGATGCAAAAGTGGCGGATAGCAATTCCGATAAAAATAGCGCCGTAGTTTCAGATTAAGCTTAGAGATTTTGCAAATACGCTGTTTTAGTTACAAAACCGCATTAGTGAAAGAGTTAAATGTCCTTAGTGTTAACAACAAAACAACTCTTGAAATATGCACAAAGCTGAAAGTTCTAAAGCACTAGAGCGGTTTCTTTTTTTTCACAATCGGGGTTTGCTGTGAACAGTTTAAAGCTTTTTCTTGCTTTATGAGAAGTTCAAGGAAACTTTTAGCGCCCGTGGGAATATTTACAGCAGAAAGTAACAAAACACCAAATGAAATTAGCAGACATAGCATATTGTTTCGCACGACGCAACTTTTATTGAGAAACGTTGGGAAAGGTAAAAGTTAAATGTACAACATTTTATGTTTTTGTTTTATAAATACAAATAAATAATTAATTTACAGATTTTATTTATTGTTGAACAATTAAATAATTTAGATGTTATATCACAAATTTATTTATAGACCAAATCAACTTATTATACATATTATGTACACATAAACGATTGAAGAATATTAAGGTTTACTTATTATTATAAGTGTGGTCCTTAAATCCAAAATAAAGTAATTGTAAATAAATGCAGAATACAAATACATGTAGCAATATTTAAGTGATAAGTTATGTAAAAATTACTAGACTACATTTATACAAGCGTAACTTGATTTAAATTAAGGTGTAGTAATCTGAGAGAGCGTATTCCAAACCATTGCCTAAATTTTAAACCAACTTCATGTGTTGTGTGATATATAGATGTCAGAATGCCCAATCCAAATATGACAGGGAAATGTTTTCGACAACCGGTCTTCGCAGGATACCTAGCTCTTACTTATAATTCCACGTATTACATTCTAGACAATTGCAGACTGAACTAAATGGAGGTGACTATGGCAAAAACTGACAGAGTTTCATCCAAAATTAACGGCTGATTCCACAGGTCCTCTAAATGAGAAGGTTTTGGAGTTAGGAATTAACTTCTTAATACTTGTAAAAATAAAGAAGGAAAAGAAATATATAGAGGAATAAAAAATCATGAAATATAAAACATTTGACAAAAATAGGGAGCCTCATCTAGTATGACTGAACTACAGTTCTTTGTAGTTTTTTAAAACCACTGTTAAAATCTCAACCAACAACAAAAACAGGGTCAAATATCAAATATATATATATATATATATATATATATATATATATATATATATATATATATATACAAATTTAAAAGGAAACGAAGAAGAAAAAGAAGAGCCTTTAGAATATAAACAAGAAAAACAAAAAAAACGTGATTTGGAGTAAATGAAAGATTAATAAAAATCAATATTAAGCTAAATTGTCAAAAGACGACAATTATAGGAACATATGCTGTAAATTATGATGCACGTGTTCTGAATGAACAGTTAGAAAGCGTTAGCAATCAGAGTGAGCTCATAGAAGTTGAAGACTTAAGTAGCGGAATCAGAAGACACTTTAAAAATTTGAACCAAAAAAGGCAAATAAAAATAGTTACTTTATATAGAAAACATAGATTAATGCTAGCCGATTCCCTTTTTCATCGTCGCAACGGTCAAAAATATCCTATTTAGGGTTCAAATTTATATAATAATAGTGAAACGACGCCAGCAAATGGCAATAAAAGATGTAAGAGCATACATCAATCATAACGCAGTTTGCATCACTATACAGTTATAGAAATCTGTTAGTAACAGAACAGAAACGACCAGAAATAGCAGTTAGAAGAGATAAATAATCCAAAGTGTAAAATAGGAATGGTAAGACAAGATAAAAATTACACTAAAATAGATTGAAAATGTACTTAAATAAGAGAACAATAGAGGCAAATTCAAATGAAATATACGAGTATATAAAAACTTACATTCACAAAACAGCATACGAAGCTCTACGAACAGACGTAAGGAAAAATGTTAGAAAAGAAATGTTTATCAAGGAATTAGAGAAAAAGATTAAAATTAAGGAAATAAATTATTTTATACGACCAATGAAAAGAACACCAGACAAAAGTATTGGGAGTTTAAAAGAAAAATGAAACAAAGAAGAATAAAAGTTTGGACAATGTATAGAAAAACATTAGTCCAATAAGATTTAATAAATCCAAATAAGCCTGGAAAGTAATTTACAGTGTAAGACAAGAAACAATGAGAAACATCAAGCTAAATTTAATAACACCTGAGAGGTGGGGCAAATATTAGAAGACATTGCTACAAGAGAACAAACACAGTATATGACAATTCAAGAAGATATCGAAGACCAGTTGGTTCACTGATAAATAGCATCGATATACAATCCGCCAAGTCACTCTCTAAACAAAATCGTACGAAGCACTCTTCAAAAAACTAGGCAACAGATTCATACCTGGCGGCGACTATAATGCTAAAATTCTATTTGGGAATCAAGGCTAACAACCACTAAAGGGCGAGAATTATATAAAGCTACGCCAGCAAAGACCTATAATTATTTATATAGCGGGGAGCCTACATATTAACTAGCTGACTTAAATATAGTACCTGATATCTCCAAGATACTATAAAGTGAAAATGTGCTTTAACCTTATTTCAGATTATTCAATTATAATAGTTACAATCAGTACTTCTATTATTACAAAGCAAAAGAATTCTTCTTTCTGCAACAATCACACAAATTGGGACTTATTCAGAGTAATTAACGGATATTATAACAATGAAAGTTTTGTTGAAAATAGAAGGTGAAATTGACACTGCAATAGAGCACCTAACAAAAAACATTCAACACGCAGCCTGCTACTTAACACCGCCGCCTAGTCACAAAGAAAGCGAAGTTATTGTAAATTACCTATTTTACATTAAAACAGACAAAGTAACCTAGATAGGTTAACTAGAAAGTTAAAAATGGCTTTGAAGGAATGAAAAATCAAAATATTTAATGAATACGTTGGTAATCTAAATCCATCCACTAATAATTATACGCTTTGGAAGGCAATAAAGGAACTAAAAAATGTCCAAAATCCTATATCTATTTGCAAGATCGACGGTTTGTGGGCACGGAGAGAAGTTGAAAGAGCTAAACTTTTTGCGAAACACCTATTAACAATGTATAAACCGCATCCCACGGTTAATTCCCCGAAGAAGAACAAGAGATTATAAAATACCTGCAAGCTCGTTTACAATTAAGCCCACTAGTACAATCCTTCACCCCTAAAGAAATTAAAGCTGAACTTAAACATCTAAACAACAACGAAACACTCGGGTACGACCTAATCACGACCAAACCATTGAAGAAACTGTCCCACAAAGCAACAATGTGGATGACCCAAATCTTCAATGCAGTCATAAGATTATACTATTTACCTATCCTGTGGAAATTCGCCCAAATAATTCTAATTTTGAAACCGGGCAAACTAGCACATGAAGTTACCTCTTGTAAACCGGTAACGCTACTACCAATTCTGTCAAAAGTACTAGAAAGATTAATACTAAAGATGATAGGAATCATAATTGAACAAGAAGTACTAATTATACAGCATCAATTTGGGTTTCATCAGGGATACTCTACATTAGGACGGATACACAAAGTTATCGATGTAACAGAAACAGACATTGAAGAGTCTGGTATCCCAGGCTAATATATAAAAACAAACGGTCACTGCCACACCAGTGCTACTTTCTAATTAAATCACATTTAAACGAGAGGTTTTTTAGGTCAAATACGGCGAAAGCCAGTCTGGACTATACCTAATAAAAGGAGGTGTTTCTCAGGGTAGTGTTCTGGGACCAACCCTATATCAGATGTTTACAGCTGATCTATCATGCAATGAAAACGCAATGACGGACACTTTCGCAGACGACACCGCGATATTAGCTTCTCACTCAGTTCCAACATAAGCATTCACAGTTATCACGTTTACTATAAAATGCAACTCCGCTCCTCCAGTCACACTAAATGGTATACAAATCACAATTAAAGAAGAAGTTAAATATCTGGACATGTACCTCGACAGGCGCTTAATATAAAGAATTCAAATTACAAAAAAGGAAAAGCTATTAGACGTAATAATGAAAAAGATGTATTGGTTCATAGGGAGAAAATTGAAGTTATCGCTATAAAATAAAGTGCTATTGTATAAGACAGTTATAGTTTTAGTGTGGGCATACGGTATTCACCTATGGGGTGTGCAAAACATCAAACATCAAAATTCTGCAAAGATTTCAGAGCATTTCGTGTCATGACCAATGCTGACTGCTATATTGGGAATAAAACCTTTCATGAGGACCTGAGTAGCAAAAATAAAAAACAAGGAGGATATAAACGAGCTTCGTTCAAGTTTTAAGGTTTTCTTCTGAAAAGTTAAAGCTTTTGTTAGTCCTCATCGTCATCTCCGTCTAGACCCAGACATTTTTCACAACATCGTCGCCATGATTCTATGGCTGCTGAAAACACTTCTTTTGGGGTGTGCTTTGTCTACTGAAAAATCGCTGATACAACAGCGGCTTGATTGAAAAATGAGCGGGAACAGAGAGTGTCCTTTAGGTCGGAAATTTATGACGGCATCACGTGTCGAAATATTCTGAGACATTGCCGTTCGGGCAGCCTTGTGCTCGTTGTCAGCGTTGGTGGGACCCACTTTAAAGAAACTTTCTAGACTCCACAGATCCTACAGAAATGCTAAGTTTAAAGACGATATCACGCACACCTAATCGACGCAAATCATGGTTTCGATCCGACTGGTGTTGTTCTTTGTCACATAACTCTCGAACTCCTTTAAACCTTCGCACCCACGAACGCATATTTTTAACATCTATAACACCTTCACCGGATATTTTACTCAATTGTTAATTAATTTCAATAAGCGTTTCACTACGCAAGAGGAGAAAACGGATGATTACATGTTATTCTTGAACACTAAATGTCTCCATTTAAAGCATACAAAACAACACTCACTACAATGATGGTAATTTGATCTGAGTATGGTACTTTCGCCTGTAATACAAATAATATTTTACGCATCTTTTAATATTAACCGCATATTTCTACTTACTTTCACAGCCGAGAACAAAATTTGGAAACCCTAGAACTTGAAGGCACCTCCTAGAGTGAAAAATCAAAGTTATTCGAAAACCAAAGTAACTATTAAAAAATAATCAAAGATACTTTTTTTTAAATACTTTGTAACCTATGCAAATATTAAAGGTTACAAATACAACTGAAAGTGAAAATAAAAGAAGTGGTACAATAAAACAAAAACATGAAGAATGTAAGAATATTATTAGGAACAGAAAAAATAAAAGCAATTAAAGATAACAGCAATGTAAAAGTCAATGATCGAAATAAGATCACAAAAATGGTAGAAGAGTTCTATTTATATATATTATATATTGTATGAACAAAAACAAAAAATGAGTATAAAATTAACAAATATAGGGTCGTAGGGTAAATCCTGAAAATATATAAACAATGAAAATAATATTAAACTAGCAAAGAATAAATCTTAGCAGTATATAATATTGAGAATCTTATTATTCTGTGTGGCACTCATCAGTAACTACAACCAATTTGAGCCGAGACCTAAACTTGCAACACAACTTCCTCCTTGTGGACATCCTTAAGCTGTTCTTAATGTTATAATGTCTCTCATTGTTCTTCGCCTCCACCACGCCCAATATATAGTAATCTAGGATGGCCACAAATTGAGGGACCAGTAGCAATAAAATTGTTTATATAGTTTATCTTTGCTTGACGTACTTCATTCCAGCGGTCTTCTCCTTTATTCAGGGCTTGACAACTGTCTCCAGTATGTCAGGCTTTCTTCAAAGAAGTGACATTTGCTTCGCTACTCATAAGTCCCAGCATCATCACAGAGGTGGGAAACTTTGTATGTATGATAGCACTTTAAAAAAATCTTAGCAGATCTCACGGTTGCTTTGGCTATTTCACCTTCTTGTCCTATATGAAGTTCTTTTCGTTCGAAAAGAATATCAGCAAACCATTGCTACTGTGGTTGATGGTGTTCAGTAGTGCTTAGACATTTAAGTTCCTGTTCATCTAGTATTTCTGAGTAAATAGTTGGCGATTCCTCAAGGCGAGAGACTTGTATTGCAGGTTTTGGTACACTGTTCTGCTGACCATCAACCACGCAACGCCTATTTCTTTTGCCAGATCAGTCATTCTCTGCTCAGGATTCTGATCAATCTTCTCTTTCAGTTCATCACTTCTCTTGCAATCAGATCGCTTGCTGTGAGTTGCCCTGTCAGCAGCTACCTCCTAGTAATTAGAATCCTTATACTTTTAGGGTATGTCGTAAATTTTTTTGTTCTGTTTTAGTTCTATATCGCCTCTACTGTTGAATACATTAAACATAATAAAAAAACGAAATAATCATGTAACAATCTTTTAAAAATTAATCTATATGAAGGTATTATAATTGCATTTGTCATTTGTTTTATAAAATGTCCAAATTATACCTCACTGATATTTTTTTATAACAGAGTACTGAACGAAACACAGTTAAAAATACTGACTTGGGTACATATTTTTAATTGTATTGCAATTATACATCTGGAGAAAGCTAGAAATGCATATATGTACTTTGTCTAAAAATAACACGACTAGCATTCCGTGTGGCCTTGTGCTATTATGACAAATGCAATATTGCAGTGTGGACTGCCCGTCTAAATTAGAATTCCTTGTCGGTCTTCCTAAAATGCAGTGGAATCGATCAGCTCGGTTATTCAAGCCATATGGAGCCCCCAAGCAGTATTGAATTATCCTGCGGACCGTGTTATCCTTCCGGTAAACCGGTTTAACGCACCATTGCTATTTACCGGTACATTTCCGATCCGTAAGATAGATCTGTTATTTGAGTTCCAATGTCCATAAGGCACAATTTTACAGCCGTTTGATCCTTTTACTGCATGCTTTGCTCGTCCAGGGCATCGCATGGAAAATACTTCAGAGATAGGATTCTAGCTAAATCGCATTTGCGCCCCCTGAAAGTTTTACTAACACTAAGCTAAGATTAAAAAAGTTAAAACCGTTGTTTTTTAAAATAGTTGGTATATTTTAATTTAACAAAGTGCACACAATTTATATTTCAACTGCAGCCCTTTACAAATGCAACGTTTTCAAATCAGAGAAGTGAACATTTGTTTTGATTTAATTAGTGCTAGATTTATACTGACTGACAGCAATTATTTTTGTTGGACCATATAAAAAGTAAACGTTGAAATGCAGCTAGCGAATGCTCTGCAATATTTTGATTAATTAAATTTCTGCTAAAGCTACTATTAAAATTTTATGTTTTTAATAGATTTTTGCAGTACGTTTTTGGCTAAATGCTATAAGTATTAAAATCTGATTATAATTTCTATAACTGTTTACGCGTGCAAGTTTTCAAAAACACCTACCACCAGCACATTCTATGAAAATTTAAACTATTAAGTATTCAGAAAATCAGTGTTAAGTTTTAGAGTTTTTTCCTGCATTTCATTTAAAAATAACATTTTTTTTCTATTATTTTTTTTAATATTAATTAGCACGTATTTTAATCATAAGTTATTTTAGAAGAATGTATTACTTAATTTTTTAGTAACCCCTTTATTTGTACCATCGGTCTTTTTAGGTATTATAAGTATAACTTATGTGTGCTTAATCTAAAAACTAACTTAATAATTACATAATATGTAGAGTGGACAGTCTCTATAATTTTTTTATTTATTATAACTAGTTACTTAACTTTATTCGTTTAAGTAGGATTGTTATATCAGAGGATCTGAAGTATTTTAGTTTTCTTCTTTCTTCCTCTTGTAGTAGTATGTTTATCAGTTGATTTAGATGTATTTGTACTTGGTCTAATTTTTTTTTTTCTTTACTAATATTCAATATGTAATTGGCGTGTAGCATTGCTTTTGTAATGTTTCTTAGAGCATTTACAATTGCTCGGAGAATTTGTTTTGAAAATGCTGCAGAATCTTTATGTTTGAGGTGCAGGCTGTACCTCAGAGGGATATACCATATGTCCAGATGGGTTTTAAAATGGCTTTGTATATCAGCAGTTTGTTTTCCATTGACACTCCGATTTTCTTTTAAGTGTACAGTACATTTGTTTGAATTTTACTTTTGTTTTCTCTTCATTAGAATGTGAGCACGTCAGGTAAAAACCTTGATATTTAACTATGTACACTTGAGGTATACGATATTCAGTGTAATAGTAGAACAGGTTTCTTTTTTTGTTTTTATTAGCCTGCATTCTTTAATATTTTAGCCATTGTTCAAGCCAGTTCAAGTGGACTTAGAAAATCTTAGTTGCGAAAATCGGATTGTGATGTGAGGCTAAAATTGTTGAATAGATTTGGGGCAGATCTGCTGCGTAGAATACAGTATGGGTTTTGGGATACCTTTTTGTGGTGCCCCGGATTGGATCGAATTGAGTTTACTAAAAACGTCTTTGGCGTTTTAACTGGAAAGTTCTGTTAGAAAGGTAAAATCTCCCTTCTGGAAGTAGAATAGATGTGGGACTGAATGTTTGAGTTTATATAGTGATACTATCATTTTATTAAATAACTGGTTGAAGTCAATAAAAGCAGCTGAAAAGCATTGCTTCCCTTTTATGTCATTGCTGTTTTTTGTATTTTTTCCTAAATCCAAATTGATGAGTAGATTGTCCACTTTCATCTACGATTTTATTTCCTCGTTTAGGTGTAACTATTTTATTTTATTTTTTTAGAATCTTTGATAGAGTTGGGAGAAGGCTTATTAGTTATCTCAGTTAAATTTTTTCCTGATTTAGTAGTCATTATGGTCTGTCTTATTTTCCACTCAGAGGGAAAATATTTGGTTCTTAGGATAGCGTTAAATGTTCTTGATACCACTTTAATACATTTTTTGAATATTTTTCCAGTAATATTTATTTGATGCCGTAGCATTGTTTCTATTTCACTTTTGAAAACTTTGTTTATTACAGGGCCATTTGGAATTGGGTCTTTAATTGGATATTTACTTTATTTTGTTCAGCAGCCATTAGGTGCGATTAGAAAAGAAAACAATGGAAAGGAATTCGACAAAAGTAGTTGCTTTTTGATGTTCTGCTTGCGCTGCAGTATTTCGAGTGGTTTTTACTGGAGGTATTTGATTGTAAGGTTATTTGATATGATGGGTAGCCTTCTGTAAGAAATAGTCGGTCGTACCAGTGGGTGTTAAACCTTTAAGATAATCTTGGATGGATTTATTTTTTACTTTATTTAGCTTTGTAAGTTCTTCTTCTAGTTTATTGTACCTTGTTTATCCGAAATTTTTGCTTTCTATAATGGGTTGCTTGAAACCTCTTTGGTAAGGAACATTGAGAATACAAACAACATTACGCTAGCGCTTTCTACTTTTAAAATTTTGATAATAGCGATTATCTCTATTGCAAATGATGGTTAACAACAAAATGTTAAGAATTAGTCAGCGTGGTCCAGTGGTTGAAGCACGAGGTGCAGTGCGGATGGGTTCCATTCCATTTTCTGATGCTTGGCGGCGAGTTTTCTACTCAGTCACTAAAAATAATTGAATACTTGCGTTCAATCCAACACAGAATAATAATGGCCGTCGTCTAAGACGCAGTGCTTGTCACATTGCCAAGCATCGGAGATGGTTGCCCGACGACTAGGCAGAGAGAACGAACATATGACAGCCTTAACCTTTCAGTTCGCAGGCCGTGCTCCCACGTGAGGCGTGGAGTCTTACCATTATTTTTATATAATTATATACAAAAGACTACAAATGAAGTATAAATGTAGCTCCGTAATTTATTGTCTCCCTGTAATACTCGTAGGTTTTTTTATTAATTGATTTTGTTAAGCAATGTGGTTTAGTTATTACTATAATTTGCGTTAGTATTACAAAAATGTTTTGTTTTAGAGATAAACAGAATTAAAATTTAGGTTTTTTTGAAGATTTATCTTTTACAGTACTGAAACATTGAGAACTATACACTATAAAATTTGTTAAATGACAACAATTATTTTAATAAATTTTCTGGTATAATATTTTAATTATTTAATATATATAATCTTAACCCGTTTACCTTACGGTGTAGGGTGGCATAATATTTATGAATTATAATTGTTTTTTGAGTTGGTTTGGTTTTTTTACTAAAATACTGATCAAATTTTATATATATGTATCGAATTTGTAAAGCCGAATTTTCTCTTAAATTTTTATGTGTATAATTAACAGTATGTTCATTAAAATTGCTGTTATTATGTCTACTACATTTCTATTTGACATTTTTTCCAAAAACATTATACGATTTAAATCTAATGTTTTCTACCCTCTTTTATATTATTTCTGATATACAATGAGTAAGTAGATCAATGTAATTATTTAAATTCAAATCTTATTTGTATTGTAAGGAATTATATTTATTAGTTTAATTTTATTTACCAATTTGTAATACCATATATTCGGCAAAAAATTGGCTGCTTTATTTAGTACTACCTGAATTAATAAATATTATGAACAATTAAGTAGTTGATTTATTTGCTTTTAATATAAAAAAGCACTAATTGCAGCTATCCATCTCCAATTAAATGCTGTAGGTAATATCCAAACAAAGAAGGGAATTTTTGATTCTTTACCTAAGAAATTTCAGCAACCATTTCTTTTTTATAAAATTAGTCGGTGCGACTTATTTATAAGAAATAACAAAAATAAATACAAAGAAGCACAAATCTCACCTCTCTTGAATCACTTCGAAAACACAATTTTGACAATCCCTACGGCATCAGGTCGGTAAACGGTACGGTTCAGCTCATTTGCTTTGAGCCTTTACAAAGTGCAGATCGTTTGCGAAGTGGACAACTATTTGAGCGTCACGTCACGGTTTAAAATGTAGCGCATTGTCGATCATTGATGCGCGATAAAATGCTTTAAATCGAAAAGTCGGCAACCACAACGCTTACTATAAGAACGCTTACGTAAAGTGTTTAAATGGCGTAAACAGTTCAGAAAAAAATAGGGGATCTCGAAGAAGAGCAATGCCATAATCAACGTCTTACACTTAATGTGGTTAAGGTGAAAGAGATTTTAGACGTCCATCCATTATACTTGAAATAATCAAGATGGAATTGCAGAGCGGAGAACTTGCTAAATTATTAATAAGGTTTTGACCTACGGACAGAAAAGAAAACAATTATTTGATTTTCTTGTGACATTTTGAGTCGTGTGACAAGTGCGCTTTTTAAAAAGTGATAATTTGTGATACAACGTAGGCGTTTGAGTACGATCCGAAGACCAAAAAATAGAGTATTGAATAGCTAGCACATTACTGAGTCCATTACCTCGACCAAAGAAAGCTCGAACGAAAAAATTAAAATGTTATTATTATTCATTGTTTTCTTTAACATTCAAGTTTTTGTCTATAAAAAGTGTGTATTTTCCAGAGAGACAGCTAACACAGTATTTTATGTAGAAATGCTTAAACAGTGCTAATACCCGACTTCTTCACCACAACAATGCGCTCAGCCAGGCGTTGCTGCTAGTGAGAGTTTCTAGCGAAACAAACCATAGCAATTATACCGACCTGCCGGATTTGGCCTCTTCCAATTTTTTTTGTTTCTCCGGCTTAAATCCAGCTTGGCAGTACACGCTTTTAAAACTGTTAAAAATGTGCAAGCCACTACATCAAGTGGTCTGAAAGATATTCCAGTTAAAAATTTCCAAGCGAACCTCTGGCAACAGAGTATCGATGCTCAATGATGTTATTTTGAATACTGTTAAGTGTATATGAATGTATCTTTAATTAAACGAATTTTCATTGCTTTTCTAGCATAACTTGTACTCTTCAACAGCAGCAGTAGCATTATTATCATAGAAGGCAATGCGGCGTATGAATACGTATGATAATATTTAATAAATATTTGCGTATATATTTGAAATAGATAACCAAAGTTTTACATTAATTTACGTGCATAGTAAACGCTTTAGTTAACAACTAATCACAAAACGGTACGGTGAAAAAGAAAAGAAGAAAAATATCTTCTTTTAAGTTTAAAACAAATATACATTCAATTAATTTCATCTCGCAAAACATTACGTCGGATACATATTTATATGAACTTTTAAAATATTCTCTCCCAGCCAGTATAACTTCCTTGTGTAAATTAAGTGCTGTTTTATCAATTTGATTTATTGCTTTTAATTATTTTTATCCAATTACTAAAATTATTTTATTTTTCTTTTAGGTGCGTATCTCTTCCATGGGAGGGGTTAAAAAGTTTGAAGTATAATAGATTCATACTGTTAAGCTTTAAAAAATTATAGGTAATTTACCTGAAAATTTTTCTTTAAAAAACTTTGTTGGTCTAGACCAAAAAAATGTATTTGCCAAAAAATGTCTTTTTGTGTAATATGTTTTACAAGAACCCGTGGGTCCTTCACGAGGCACGGCTCCGGCCAAGCAGCTGGGGATATAATAACTCATTTATTACATCATTTACTGGTCCAAGGTCTGCGTGAAAGAAAAAAGTAATGAAATTCACTACAATAATTTTTTGTAGCAAAATTGCATATGAGTAGTTAAAACTACTAACTATGGGAAGAATTTCCATTCAAATTTTTGTATCTGGTGATTTTCAAAATCCAAACTGTTTATTAGTTTGATTTTGCAGATTTTTTCCTGCAAACAATAACATAGGAAAATTAATCCTGGCCCTAGACTGTTTATTGTTCGATATAAAACAAAAATGCCAATAAAAGGGTTGTAGACTGCGGTGACATAAGTTCGAATTAATATAATTCCTACAAGTAGGTCCGTAAAATGTATAAGCAATGAAAATGGCGTTAAGGTACCAATAAATAAATTTATTTGCTTAAATTTTAGCAGTAAATAATATTGATACTCATATTGTTCAATGCATCCTCCATCAGCGAGCATGACCTTCTCGAGCCGAGACCTAAACTTGCTGTAGGCCAACAGTTCATCCTTGTCCTGTATGTGGATGTGCTTAAGCTGACCTTGGTGCTATGATGTTTCTCATTGTCCTGTGTCTTGATCACGCCCTATATGTAATAGTCTAGGGGATTACAGTTCATGGTAGAAGGTGGCTACAAGTTGGAGATAATACAAATAGTAATTCAAATTTTTGTATAGTTTTCCTTTGCTTGTGAGCTAAAGCGGTGTCTTGATAGAACACGTGCTTCCACTCAGCGGTTTCTTAACTTAAAAATTAAAAAGGTCTATGGGGGTTTTGTTTTTCCCGTAACTCCTAAAAGAATTCAGTTATCGTGTGAGACCCAAGGTGTTCTATAAAATGCTTAAGCTTTCCTTCATGTAACTAGCCGCATTCCTTCTTTGATAATTTGTTTGACAGTTATTATATAAAGTTGTTCTATAATTTGTATAAATATTGTGTACATTGTGATAAGTGTGGTGTCAGAACTACACAACATTATTTTCAATGCTACTTTAATTATTCCCAGGCTATCTAGTTTAAGTGGTTGTTTGAAAATTCTATTATAGTGTTTACAAATTTTGCGATGTTCACAAATAAACATTTTTTATTTTTAGAAATAACTACATTATTAAGAACAATGCGACCGTAACGTAGTTGCCGATAGACCCTTTCTCACTGCGGATTTGTCAAAATAGTTGTTACAGAACACCCGAACTTTAGTGCAAATTACATCCAATTATTAAAAAAAATTAACTTTAAGCAAACATAATTCAATTAAACAATTGAGAAAAACTATTTTTTTTTAAATTTTAAAGATGTGAGTAATTATAAAAGCAACAGACATTAAATTGATTATTAGAAATTTATATTTATTAAATGTCTATAAAGAGAAAATTTGAAACTTAAAGAAGTCGGAATTTACGTAATAACGTCAAAAAAAAGGCGACATGGTGGCTGCGATATTCGATTGAGATCTTGCAGACTTATAGTGGTGGAATTCTAAAGTGTAACCCACCCTGTGCAACCAGAATTATGTTAATTACGATTGAAGAGGGAGGTGATCTGAAGAGTAACCTCCAGTGATATTTCTCGTACGAAGCGGTTGCACCGGTGTTGTCTAGCGATAGCGGGAGATCAGCGGTAATAGGTCAAACTCAATTTGCTTTTCGCTACTATACGCCGTAATGTCGTGACGTTTCAGATAAAAACCTACAATCACAATGAAATAAATAACATTATTTTTCTTTTACATTTACATATATGTTAATTTACTTTTAGAATTAACTACATTAAATTTAGAACTCTTAAATATTTGAAAGACTTTTTAAATGCATTAAAATTAAAACCAAACGACTTTATTTAAACAAAATAATTGTCTGACAACACACACAAATTGTCGTATCGTTAAAAAAGCCAGAAAAGAACTTTAGACTTTAGTTAACTATAGTTTATAATTAAAAACCACAAGTTGTTCAAAAATTCTATACTGGTTTCTGCTTTATATGTTTTTTCTCTAAAATTACTACTAAGAGAGTTGTATACACTTATCAAAAAATTAAATTAATTATTAAACATTTACTTAGCCATGGTTTTTTGTAAGACATGAATTGTATTAAATTGATTTCGCAAATTTGCAATACTTTTTCATAGGTGCAGCTCTTTAGGTCTGCCAGTTCTTTAGATTTCTGTACTAAACTTAAAAAACAACATCCTATAAAATATATATAATAATTTTACATTTAATGGGTTACTATTTTAGCTAACAATAAGTTTGTAAATAGGCAAAAAAAAAAAAAATAAGTGGCAAAAACAACTTTGTCAAATTAACTAACTAATTTTTTCTAACTTTATTGCTAATATAATTATCACTTTATAAAGCTCTTTTAATTATAATAAAGTGGTTTTAATATATGTTAAAGCTACCTCTGTATTTAAAAATCTTTTGGAGTGCAATAAATCAAACGAATTTCCGTATTCTACCGAATAGGCATAATTTTTGTAGTTTGAAATGAAAACCAAATAATCTTTTGGGTACAATTAACACGTTTTGTATTATTTTCTGCTTTAACAATATCAATTCCACTCTCTTATAAAGTCGTAGAGTAGTGATCTTAAAGGCGAATAGCTTATTTTACAATAAGTAGAACAAAAAATAAATTCAAATTTGTTTGATTATTTTACTAGATATTCTATATTCAAATGACTGGCTTTCATAAATGTCATTTTTTGTCTAGTTGTTTTAGTATGGCGTATAACTTCTGTTTTGTGCTTTGTTTCATCACTTTGCCATCTTTTCTAGTATTTTTTTTGTGTCTGACGTTTCATTAGTTTCTATTTCAATAGATTTTAATTTTCAAATCATTGTAAATTTTTGATTGAAGGTATTGTCCAGTCAACTATTTTAAACTACAAAAATGCATTATTCGTTAAAGCCGCTAAAGTAGTAAATAAATAAAATAAATTAACTAACTGCCCGGGCTACGGTAATTTTCATTCCGTTATACGATATTTTAATGCGGATTTAGCACTAATTAGCTAACTGGCTGTATTACGCTAGCTAGAGCGCTATTATTGTTGGATAATAACAATTCACACAAAACCTTTAGTGTGTTTACTGAAAGCATTTGCGGAAAGCGGCATGGTCAATTTTGTGTGATTATTGTTGGCAGGTAAACAATGCAAATTTGAAGTGGACGGCCAAGTTTGGCTTTTTAGTAAATTGGCCGTTACCGACACTAATCAAGAGCTTTTGTGTCAAGAACAATAAAATTAAGCCTGTTTATTACTATGAATTTTAACAGCATTAACATATTTTTTATATCTAATTTAATTGAAATATTTTATTTGTTTTAACTTTATTATCATAATATTACTTTGATTAAGCATTACCAAATTACACATATATTGATTTTCCTTTTGCTGTCATTTTTAATTGAGTAATTCCATAATATATAATATAATAATGGAACCAACGTGCTAAAGTAATGGTAGAAGACACTGAAACGAACAAAGTAGAAATTAAACGCTGGGTACGTCAAGGCTGCATACTGTCCCCAATGTTATTTAATCTCTATTCAGAAGTAGTTTTTCAGGACGCCTTACACAACTGCAATTTAGGAATAAATATAAACGGTGAAACGATAAATAACATAAGATACGCGGATGACAGCGTACTAATAGCAGACAACCCTAGAGCATTACAACAGCTAATTAACAAAGTACACGAAGCAAGTTTACAAATGGGCCTAACAATCAATACTAAGAAAACAAAAGTCATGCAAGTGAGTAAAACTGAGGGTATAAATTTTACAATTGATGGCAACGCTTTAGAAGAAGTTGGAAAATTCAAATATTTAGGTTGCTGGTTAAACTCAGATCTAAACTCAAATATAGAAATAAGGAGTAGAATAGAAATAGCTAGGCAAGGATTTATAAAAATGAAAACACTCCTGACAAATAAAAATCTAAATTTACAAATCAGATGGAGAATGGTAAAGAGTTATATATGGTCAATATTGTTATATGGAACGGAAGTCTGGACACTAAATAAACACGAGATAGACAAACTGCAAGCCTTTGAAATGTAATTGATGAGACGAATAATTAAAATCCCATAGACAGCCAGGATTACAAACCAAGAGGTACTACAAAGAATGAACTGTAATAGAGAAATTATAACTACCATAAAAAGAAGAAAAACCGCGTACTTGGGACACCTAATAAGAAATAAAAAATATAACCTACCCCAACTTATCATACAGGGCAAGGTTGAAGGCAAACGCGGAAGGGGTAGAAGGAAAACTTGTTGGCTTAAGAATATAAGGTAGTGGACAGGCATGAATGTTCAACAAATATTTAGAGCAGCTGCAGAAAGAGAAACATTTGCCAATGTAATCGCCAACCTCTATTAAGAGAAGGCACGACAAGAAGAAGAAGAATTCCATAAGCGAAGAGGCAATCTATAAAGCTAATGTGTTAAGCTAAAATTCTTGATGTAATTTTTTACTAAATCTAGATGTCTTGTTACGTAAAAAAATATTTTAAGACCACTTCCTTCTGCATATTAAACATATGTTGAATATTCGCTCTGAGTCACTGGGCGAACATATCCCACAGTGCACACAAGCTGACGTTGACAATCCAACAATTATTGGCCCAATGTGCTCTAACTTTATTTTTAGTTTATGAAACTTTCAAGTTTGTCATCTGTCTGTTTTCAATTCTCAAAAAAATTTTTTAACTGTTAGATTATTTTAATAGATAATCTTATTTAACCGGTAGCCATTTTTCAGTACTACCATGCAACTTAACAACATCGTTACCAAAAAACATAAAAACTGTTGTTTTACTTGTACTATTCTCAAACTTCAAACTAAATTCTGATTTGTCTTCTTAAGCAAGTAAATCATGTAAATTTTATGTCTCCTAATTTAACTGTTTATGCCATTTCATACGCCAGTCTAAAAAAGTCTTTTAGTGAAAATGCAATTGGCCTTAATATTATACAGTTAAAATTTAACAGCATTTTACATTATTTTTTCAGAATTAATTTTCAATATTTGTTAATAGTAGAACACGCATTCCGGAGTTCGAAAATTAGAAAGTTTGGAAAATGGTCGTTGTGATCTGCATTGATTATTTAACGTCAAAGCTTTAATTTTCACATCCAACTCTTCCTAAGAATGCCAGCTAAAACAATTGTCTTTGACGTGACCAGACAAGTAGAATTTTGTCATTTTTTTGTTTGTTTTTATTTTCTACTATTCCGCTATATCTCTTCTTGATCCTGTATTTTGTGGATTGGAAATCGAAAAAGATGTGTGTATTGTTTCTATGCACCACAAAAATATTAAGTTGTGAACGCCAAGTATTTCGAACCAAGATTTAAAAACGTTAGTATTTTATTTTCTAACAATAAAAAATCAGTTGCCTTTCTTTAATGCATATAGTAAAACCAGACGTACATAATTGTTTTTATTGAGCTCTTCAATTATGACATGAAAATTAAGTAATTTTTTATAGATAAACCAATGTTTAACTATGGTAATCACAATTACGAGTGTATATTTTAATTTTGGTTTCATTAGATTTATGATCATTATTATATCATTAGTTTGATTTTGTGGTATCAAAAACCGCGCCATTTACGAAAGTATTATTTATAATAGTTGTACTGTGTTCTGAAACTTGTATTTGTAGAAATCAATGTAAAACGGCTCCTTTAGATCACAGCATGAGTGTTATCCCTAATTATTATTTTCAAAAAAAATTGTCAAATTATAATTCGGGTAAAGTTCAGCAAATAAAAATTTTAGTTGAGTTATGATTGTAATAGTTAGCAGACTTTTAAAAAAATTTTGGTAATACTAGTGTACAGTGTTCTAATCACTGTTTGAGAGGTTCGTTCGAGCGCAAGTTGGAGAATCAACTATAGTTGAATTTACATATATTAGGAAGTAGTTTTCTGCAGCCTAAATGGTACTGACAAGTGCAGTTTAACCACGAATTTTATGATAGGTAAAGCAAAGAAGGTAAAACCGTTGCAGAAGGCGGCCTTTAACGATATAAAAAGAAACTAAACGACAAACTAGCCAAGGCCGAGTCTGACATTTAACTAGATATTCTGCTTGTGTTTGAATGAGTAAGTGATAAATGCATTTTAACCTCCAAGTCATATCTGAAGATTTTGAAATCCAAGAACATCAAAATTTCGTGAAACGAAAACTAGAGTAGACATAAGAATGTTAGTTACCAAGACGCTTCCAAAGTAAACAGAAAATTATTGGCAGTTCAAATTGTGTGCCAGAACACATCAAGGTGCAAGTGGAAGTTTTTAGAAAAAATTTGCATTTACTTTTCTGAAATATATTCTTAAATATCAACTAGAACTTGAGAATAGAAGACAGATAGGTTCTATATTTATTACAATTTATGGAGAAGGGATTAGAACCGCATGAGATTGTAAAAAGTTGCCCTTTTAAGTGCGAGCATTACAAAGACGCAGCAAATGCTTTAAAGAAAAAATATGGCTGAGAAGGCCTTCAAGTGCGTCTTTACATCAATCATGTCGGTTTTGTGACAATAAGATTTGTGATGCATCCCCTTCTGTAATCTGTAATTTAACTGGTAAATTTAGCCTTTCATATAATTGTGTCTCTAATGATACCACAGCAGCATAGGGAAAACAGTGAACTCCAGGTTGAAAAATTCATTAAGTTTATGCAATCTCAGATTAGGAAAAAAATAACATAAAGATAGCCAATATGGGTCTGACAGAAGAGCAGGAGATTAAACGAGATATAGCAAAGAAAAGAAGTAAAAAAGATCAAGAAGTACTTGCAGCAGAAAAGTTGTTTATAAATCAAGCTCCTGCCGCACATGTGCATTCAGCGAGAAGAATTATTTGACTCGAAAATATAAAAGTACAAACGAGCTGGTATTGTTTGTCTGAAAATGGGTTGTATGCCATTTAAATATCAAAAATATATAAAAGTGCTGGGTACAAGAAAACCATCCAATTCTTTGTCCAAATATTGCCAATCAACTTAATAAATCAAGGACGGAAGTGGAAGCTAAGCAAGTAATAGTAACAATGTATCAGATAAAATATTCTAAAACTTCATTGCAAATTCTGGTATTTATCTTGCATGAACTACTTGGGATGAGACCAATCGGGGTAATCGCCGGCACAAGATCTCGAAAATCGCTCATTTTAAAGAATATAGCTGAATCCATGCAACTAAAGAAAATTAAAAAGAAGTCTACATGCCATACCTTATGGAAATTCAAGTCACCATTGCAGTGCGCCTCACAAAAGGTATTGTGCTACATTCTCTGATTTAAATAATAAATATTGTTTTTAATTTTTTTGTGTTTGATATGTCTGTTACCGCTAATAATATTCAACATGTAACTAAAGATTTATATATTTCGAAATTAAAAGTTTAAATGTTACCGCGGACATGAAGCTGTTGATTTTTGGATTCAGCATTATTTGGCGCTGGTATTTCCAAAAAGCTGTTATCAAAAAATAGGAACTGACTTTTGGACTTATAATGGTATATACTAAACTTGCATTGACCCTAATGGAAAAGTTGTGTGTTGAGAAGAAAAAGAAGCATAACTCACTTATGGTTACCACTCCTTAGGTCAGCTTTCAGGGATTATGGTTTCTATATGTATTGTCACTTACTACTAATGAGTAACAATGATATGGCTCTGACAAAATTAAAAATTGTAACGCGGGAGTTAGAAGTTGATGGAACATTAAAGACATAATTAAATTTTCATGAACTAGAAAGAACAAACCTGATTCAGATAAATTTTTGATTAATCAGCTAAAAAAAGAAAATCGCTCTATAATATGTAATTGGAAAAAATAACATCTTTGAAATAATTCTGGATAGCATAATCAGATTTTAATTAAAAATGTGCACAAGGCCCTTTTCCAAATAAGAATTACTCCAAAAAAACGAGTTTTTCTACGATTCTTGTAATAGTATTCTTCCATAATCCGGATAGTTTAAGAGTGTCGTCATTGCAGAGGGCTTTGGTTTAGATTCTAAATCATCATCACAACTCCGTCGAAGAAAAAAATATGTGACGCAAAAATAAAGAATGTTTTGCATTTTACAAAGCCGTAACTCTACCCCAAAAAGAAAAATACGAGTTACAAAGATGTTAATTCGGATTTGACATTAGTATAAACCCCATTCTTTTCTTACAATTAGAATACTCTGGATCCTTGCACTAGACATAATGTGTTGAGAAGTAAAAAGCACTTCGGTATCTAACTTGAGAGTTTACACGAAGAGGACCATTGTTTCCATTGCTTACAAGATATTTAAATGCCTGAGATTTATAACACCACTTACTATTACGTCTAAGATGATTTTTAAAAAGACATGGGGACTAAAGCTGGAAAGAGATGAAAAGTTATCAGTGAATTTAGAGAAAAATTATTTTGTTACTCAACACATTGAAGGACTCTTCCATAAAAGAGCAATCGAAATGAAAGTAGCCGCTCCAAAAACTTTGTCAACATCCAATCGACAATTTGAGTTTTGTTTGACTTATGTAAAGCCTTTGTGAGTACTGGTATTCCGTTATGGAAATTACAAAATCCCTCATTGCGTCCATTTTTTGAAAAGCATGTCAAGCAAAATTTACCAAATGAATCAACGCTCAGAAAAAATATTTCGACAGAGCTTACGAATCCACAATGGATGAAATTCGAAGAAACATGAAAGACGAGAAGATTTGAATATCAATAGATGAGACAATAGATGCTACAGGAAGGTAAGTTGGAAATTGCAAACTTTAGCTTCTCTGTATCAATATAACCTGATTTTGCAGACCAATGTAATTGTTGGATCTTTGGAGTCAAATCAAACATCTAAAATTTATTTGTTAAAAACCGAATCTCTTGAGAGGGCAAAATAACACTACAACCGCACGATTATTCACAACTTTCCTGTTACTACTTTGGATAGAGAAAATTCTTCATGACAACGTCCTTATGTTTGTAAGCGATGCTGTCCCATATATAAAAAAGCAGAAAATGTTCTAAAATTATTATTTCCACGTATTTTACATTTGACATGCCTTGTCCATGGGATACATCGTGTAGCACAGAAAATAAGTGAATAATTTTCCGACGTGCATATCTTCATATCTTCAGTCAAAAATATTTTTCTAAAAACACCCTCTAGGATAAGACTTAATTTTACGAAAATTAAGGAATTAGAAGTTTAGAAGATTCGGCTGCATCAACCAAAACAGCCAAGGAACTTTTTGACAAAAGTTTACAAAAATGATCTGGCCTTTATTTCAACTAATTATGCTGTGATTCCTAGTGCAATAGTAAGTTTAGAAAGCAGGGACTTAACTTTAGTTGATCACATAAATGTTGTAAATAATACCATACGAGACATATGTGGTACCTTAAGCAACAAGGGACGCACTATTAAGGAAAAATGTGAAACTGTATTTACTACAAATCAAGATTTTGAAGTTGTAAAAGATGTAGTTTGTATTCTTACTGGAGACGGAAGTGTAAAAAACGTAAATTACGATGTTCAAAAAATCACGTGTTTCATATGTGTTCCAGTAAGATCAGTAGATGTAGAGAGATGTTTTTTCAGCTAAAATATTTATTGTCCGGATGGATATATATATATATATATATATATATATATATATATATATATATATCTTTTTCTTCTTCTTTTAAGTAGCATGTCCAGTCTTCTAGACGTTTGCGATCACTGTGGTCAATGCTTTACCGTCCTCTGCCTTGCGACAAATTTGATTCTGTAGTTCTTAAACTTGTACAGTCTCTTATATTCTTTATCCATTTCATTTTCTTCCAATTTCTCCACAGTCTTTGATTTTTCTTTCAATTAATTATAGCACTTGATATTTTGACTATATGTAGCATTGTGTCATGCGTTGTTGAATTTTCGGATTCAGTAAGTCATTACATAATGTTCTTTTCATGGAATTAAAGGTAATGGGGGCTATTTATGCTTCTTTTAATTTTGAGATTTAGATTGAGGTCCTCTGAAAGCCTAGATATTTAAAAGCACTAACTCGTTTTATTTGGTTATTATTTATGTGTAAATTGACGTTAAAATGTTAAGCAACAAACACTATAAATTCAGTTTTGTGAATATTAATGATTAATTCTATGTCGGTACTGTATGTATAAACCTTGTTTAGGAGGCTTTATAAATCCTCAATGATATCTGCTAGTAATACATTATCATTCGCATATCTGATGTTAATCAGGACACCATTAATCTTCACACCCGATTTTTCATTGCCTAATGTTACCTTAAATATGGCAGCAGAATATAAATTCATCAGCAAGAGGGAAAGGATGCAGCTCTGTCGCACTCCTTTATCAATTTCCACTTTGTCAATCCTTTTTCTGGTCATATTGATGTTTTTTATTCCTTATATAACTTTTTTGTCTACTATAACTGTTTTTAGTAATTTACTCAGCTTTGTATGCCTCACTTTGTCAAATTTTTTATAATCAATGAAACAAGCGAACACGGCTTTTTGTTGGTCTCGAAATTTTTGTAGAAGAATTGTAATTGACAATAATACTTCACGTGTACCTAAACCATTCCTGAAGCTCAAATAAGTGTTGTCCAAATGTTTTTTGCATTTTCGTCTAATTCGTGCATGTATTACTTGTAGGGACCTTCAAGAGGTGGCTCATAATGATTACTCGATAATCGTCACATTTTCTAGAAATTTTGGTATAGAAATGAATACTGACTTTAAATAGATCTCTGGCAGTTCTTTAGTCATATATTTTATTAAAAAATTCTACTACTACATTCAAACTTTCTCTATCTATAAGCTTTAGAATTTTTTTAAGAATTTTATCTGGTCCTGTTGCCTTTTTATTATTTGAAATATGTACTGCATGTTTCACCTCTACTTTTAATATCTCTAGACCTTACAATTTTTATGCTTTTATATGAATGTCAAAACGTTCGTTTTAAAATAGTTCTCGGGTGCAATTTAACCACATGTTCTGTTTATTTGTTACTTCCAACACTAATGTGTTATCAATGTTTATTAACCGTCATTGTGGACATTTCTTGTGCAATCCTGCTATTTCTTTTAATGTTTTGTGCATTTCATTTCATGTTTCCTCTCATGCATTTCTTCTTTGCTATCCTTCGTTTTTTCCTTTTATATTCATTACCATTGTGTTTAAGTTTCCTGCATTTATCTAACAATTTTAGAATATACTCATTTATCCAGTTTTTTTCTTTTTATTCTTCTATCTGGTTTAAGATTTTTATTACAAATTTTTTAATCATGTTCTTAAGGTCTTGCTATAGTGTCTCTACTTTCGTATAACACGTGTTATTTAACTTATCTAGTTTTTCGTTGATCTCATTTGTAGTTTTCTCTTTGACATTATTATTTTACACTTTGATCGCATCTATTAGTGATCTATAATTTTTTTTAAATAATTTTTAGCCTAAGTGATACATTTTTCACAAGAGGGTTATGATCCCATCATAATTCTCCACTTGGGTATGTCGATATTCGTTAGATGAAATTCCTATAGCTTTTGTTGATGGAAACACAGTCGATCTGAATCCTTAAGGGTATAATCTTCTCTTATAATGTTTATACCAAGTATTTTAAATTACCAAATATTTTTCCTGTCAAAACTGATAAAATGTTTCTCCTCTCTTGTTACCCTTCTAAGTCGTAGTTGCCAACTAAGGCTTCTCGCCGTTCTTGTTCTATTTTGGTATTAAAGTCACCCAAAATGAAGGTTATAACATGACTTTTGTTGCTTCTCTATATTATCATACAACTGTCCTACTTCCTCATTACATCTCTTACCTGCTACCAAAGCGTACATTTGTAAAATGTTTATATTAGGAGGCAGACCTCGTAGCTGTAGTAACATAACTCTATCTGAAATTGGAATAAAATTTTCAACATATTTGGTATATTCCGATTCCATTAATACTGCAACACTATTTTTATGTTTTTGATCACTTCTGTTGCCTCCTGAGCAATATAATTTTCTATTTTTTCTGTCACATACAGTAGTTTATTTCGCTTATTTCTAGTATGTTGATATTAAATTTCTTTATTTTCTATATCGTGTTATCTATTTCTCCTACCATAAATAAACTTTGCACGTTCCGTACCGCTATTTTCAGTTTGAATTTCACTGCTATGAACCGGGGGATTCTTCGCATCCCTTGCTCATCTAAGGGCTGCCTTCTCTAGGGGTAACTAAGCCACTTTTAACCTGGAGAACAAACGCTGTTTGCAGCCGTCCCTACTAGAGTCAGACGCTGCTATGCTGGTGACTGTTTAACTCGCTTTAACAATTTATTCAAAAATTTTAAAAATTTTATAGCGTGCACTAAAACCTTTCATGTCAATGTAAAATTTAATATTTAAATGGTTGGCGCAATTATACTTTCTTGAGACTTATAATCCTAGTTTGTGTGGTTAGTAAAAATGTGGTATTCGTTTTAGACGTTTCTACTTAATTCTATCTCCAAATTAATGTAGGATATTGTCCTTAAATATTTGTATAATAAAATACGAAAATAAAATGATAAGTTAAATTACTGTTAATTAAAAAGCAGACTGAAATTGATAAAAAATGTAAATTCATTTTTAACTAATATAAAAATAAAAAAGTTAGTTTAAAAACTTTTCCGATAAAAACGCAATAATTTAATTCTGGAATTATTAATTAATTTTTGTTGCATATTTAATACTTTTAATCAGTTTTAATGTATAATCTTAATAATTGATAAAATTTATAAGTGAAAAGTTTCAGCTTTTTTAACATCTAAGAGTGTTTTAGATAAGTGCATTATTAATATATGTGCAAGTATACGAAGAAAAATCAAATATAAACCAATTTTTTTACATAATTTTTTTAGAACATTAAATATGTTATTTTGAACATACATTTTGCTTTTTATACAATTTTGTTTTTTTGCGTATGATGAAGAAGATGAGACCGCGTCTGTTTATTTACATATAAGCTGATTTATGTTCTAATTATCTATCTAATTATCGTCAAGTGCTTCAAACATATGAAAATCAAACGGTAAGAAATCCGGACTGTAAGAAGAGTACTTGAGATAGTCTAGAACAATTTAGTTAATATTTGTTGTGTCTGTGTGACAGTAAAATATATCTGATGAGAAAGTACGAGTACTAACAAATATGTTTTTACCTACACTGTACACTCGTTATCTCTTTCATTACTTCTGCTAATCTTATTAAATGTTGAATTGTGGTAATTTAATCAGCTTTACGCAATACAAAATACTTCCAGTTTTACTTTCAACAGCTTTTATAGTATTTTAATACGACGAGTTATTCATACAACAGTTTTGGAACACACACTATGAGCGATTTTTCGACACCGCAGGTAATTTTGGATAACGGGTGCAACACTTTTATAGTTAATCTCAGTTCACTCTTAAACGACCATCAGTTTCTGGATATACGTTATTTAGATTATGAGCGGCTGCCATGTTTGTTGTAGAATACCATGAACGATTCGTATTACGCACAAACTATTTCTACCAAATTCTTTGTGCCAAATTTTTAGACATTTTTTGCTGTTGTTAATTCATGTAACATTTTGCGTAAATTTCACGAAAATTTACTGAGCCTAACATTGTGGAAGAGAGCACAGAAAATTCCTTTCGCTTATTGTAAAGGCAAATAATCCAACTAAAGGCAGCGCTGTGGTGAATCCCCCACAATTTATTCTATTGCCACTGAAAGTCCCGTCGATCTTACAGATGTTTACTGATCACACAAAAGAAAGGTCGATTTATTTTTAATCCACTTTCAGATACTATTATAATACAAAAGTAGTCTAAACCGAAATTTTTAGGTCATTGTAGTCATCTCTCTTTAAGATTGTGTATCTTTAAAATAATATTCGTGTTATGTATTTTTATCGATCGCCTGCTTTTTATTTTACTTCAGTCTTATAGTTTTGTTGTATACAGTATTAAGATTTAGTTTTAATTTTAAGTAAAAAATACTAACAATAAGGTTTTTTAAAAAAAGACGGAAACAAAGAAAAAAATGTATTTCTATACAACTAGCACACGTGTTTATATTTCTTCCACGTAGTTACAACTTGAATAGCAACTTCTAGACACACCAACTTTTCAAATTCACTTTAAAGAACGGCGTCACTAAAATACCTTATCAATTATATTCTTCAATGTTTGCTTTTTATTAGTATTAAAATCTAGAATAATTTTGTTATATTGTTTAGAGTAGAGGCGTCCTGACTTCTTAAAAAAAATTATATATTTGGTTGTGCCATTCCTTTACCTTATCATTGCTTCTCAGAGATGGTGTATTTTTTTATGTATGAAATTATACAAACCGACATAGGAAGTAATGTCATTATAATTTATTTGATTGTTACTTATGTATAATTTAATAAAATAAATTATAAATTAAATACAGGTAAAATGTTAATTTATTTATTGTTACAAGCAATAAAAATGAGAATAAAAATAAGAATTTTGTGAATAATTAACAGAATTTATAGAAGATAGTAAAGAAATATTACTGATACTAAAGAACTTGAATAGAATAGTGGACAAGAAAGACGAGGAATCGGGAGAAACTATAAGAAACTATGGCAAAAACACCAGATTTATGTCTAAAATGACGATAAAATCTAAAATACTAATACTAGGGGAATAAATAGTAATAAAATTAAACAAAAAATCAAATATACGTGATAGGAAAACAGCAGACCACAAGAAAATATAAGGAAAGAGTGCAAGATGAGTTCAACAGAAATAATTAAAATATTAATAATTTCTTTTTTATTTTTATTATTTGTTGCTTATTTACAATCTACTCTCACACGAGTAATAAGTAGATTGTTTATAATTTATAATTTTATAACATGTCATTGGGGGGATCCGGCCAGCGCCTTACTCACCGTAGGCTAAACACTAAGTTATTCTGGGTAGTTACACTGGAAGGTCTTGTGGCCAATTTCGTTTTAATCGTCTGGTGATGGTTGGCTGGTTAGAGAGCTGTTCTATTAGCTGGTTTTTATGTCCTGCCGGGTGGTTCGTGTATGTTCGAGCAAGCTTCTGTATCTCTGCGGCTACGTAAGGAATTCCTAGGTCGGTGTGAAGAGTTTCGTTAGAGATGTACCATGGGGCGTTGGCTACTTTGCGAAGGATTTTTGATTGGCTTCATTGCAGGATCTTTGTGTGGGAGGCTTTAGCGCATCCCCACAACTGTATACTATATATACAGATGGGTTTTATGATGCTTTTATATAATAGTAGTTTGTTTGACAATGAGAGTTGGGAGCGTCTATCAAGGAGCCAGTGCATTTGTTTAATTTTAAGGTCTATTTGTTTTCGTTTGGCTTTGATGTGAGTGCTCCAGGTGAGCTTATGGTCTAGGTGTAGTCCAAGATATTTGATGTCCGTCTTCTGAGGTATCGGAGCATTGTTGATGTTGTTTAGTGGGCTTGCAATACGTCTATTTGTGAAAGTGATTTGCGAGGATTTGTCGCTATTGACTGTAATTCTCCATTTGTTGAACCAGTTTTGCGAGATGTCTAAGTGTGTTTGTAGATAGGCTGCTGCAGTTATTGGGTTTTCGTCTATTGAGAGGATAGCTGTATCATCGGCGAACATTGCAAGTACAGTATCGTTAGTTGAATGCGTGTCGGAAGTATATAAGAGATACAGCAGCGGTCCCAGTACGCTACCTTGCGTTTTCGTGTAGGTCGACAGTTTCATGGATTCTTGTGAGGAGCAGTTTTTCGAATATTTTTGACATGAGTGGTAAAAGGCTGATGGGTCTGTAGGAGGAGGGTTGCATAGGAGGTTTGCCAGGTTTAATAAGGGTAATGCTTATAGCATGTTTCCACTGAGTGGGGAAGTGGCAGAGTCGTAGAATGCTGTTGTAGATGGTTGTAAGTAACACTAGGGCTTTTCTGGGGAGGTTTTGCAATACATCTCCTACGATTAGGTCGTAACCAGGTGCTTTACGTGGGTTTGCTAATTTAATTTTCTGTCTTACTTCGGCTGGTGAGAATGGTCTCAGAGGTAAGGACATTTGGCAGGGTGCGTCAAGGAATGCGGAAATGTCGGTGTCATCGTTGTTTCCTACCGGTTGTGGCGATGAAAATACAGTTAGCAAGATGGTCTGCGAATGAATCAGCTTTTTCCTTGTCTGATCTGGCCCATGTATCAACGGACTTTTTGATTGGAAGTATCGGTGCTATTGGCATTTTAAATTTTTTTGTTGCCTTCCATATCGTATGATCAATAGGTGAAAGATTCCTGATGTAATATTGAAAGGTGTCGTTCCGGGCTTTTAGTAGTTCAGTGTGGAGTTGATGAGTAAGTCTATTATATATGGTCTTGTCTGGCCTTTGTTTAGTTCGTTGCCATTTTTTTTGTGCTTTGCGTTTTTTTGTGACGAGGTGCCTTATATGACGAGGGATATTAATATCTGCTGAGCAGGTGTTTGTTTCACTGGCTGTTGCTTGCCATGCCGCATTTTGTATCATTGTAGTTAAATATTAGGTTGCTTCGTCTAGGTCATAGGCGTCCTTAATTCGGATAGTTAGATTAATCTCGTGATCCAGTGTGTTTTTGAAGAGGTCCCAATCTGTGTTCTTGTTGCAGAGTTTTGGGGATGGTTCTCTGGTAATAATGGATGTGCTTATGGTAATTAGAATGGGAGTATGATCTGAGGACAGGTCATAGTTTGATTCCACTTTGGTGTATGTGTTTGCTATGCCGCGGGAAATAGCGAAGTCTAATAAGTCGGGGTTTTTATTTGTATCTGTAGGCCAATAGATGGGTTCTCCGGTTGACATGTAGTTGCAGTTATGATTTTGTATTGCTCTAAGTAGGTTACGCCCTTTCGGATTGGTTAGTCTTGAGCCCCAGGCCACATTCTTGGCGTTCCAATCTCCTCCAATGAGGAATCTCGCGTCAAGGAATTTTAGCAGATCTGCGTATTCTTCAGTTAAGATAGCATGTCGTGGTGGACTGTATACTGCTGCTATGATCAATGGGTAGGGTAGGACTTGAATCTTTATACTAGAGCTTTGAATTTTGTCTGTTTGAAAGGAGTTCCATTCATGGTGGGATATTGAGTTTTTGATAATTACCGCTGATCCGCCATGTGCTGTGCCATCAGGGTGGTAGGAAAGGTGCTGTATTTTAATAACTGTTCTGGCTGTTGCGTGGGTTTCGGAGACGAGTAACACATCTATATCCTGTAATTGCAGAAAGCAGTTGATCTCAGGTATATGGTTTGATAAGCCATTGGCGTTCCAGAGAGCTATACGGAGGTGGTTGGCCATTTTTAAGCTAATTTGTTTATAACAGTGGAAAGCACGTTTAAAATCATGCTGTTTTGGCTGATAAGCTGCGAAAACATTGTTTTAAATTCCGTTAGGAAGCTAGAGAACAATTGGTTGATGTTATTCTGCTGTTCATTGAAGGTATGAATAGGGGTCTTCTGTCGGGTGGTTGCAGGGAGAGAGGTCCGTGGTAAGGATGATGCATAGCTTCTGGATTTTGTTTGGTGTTTTGTTTAGGAAGTGGTGGGAATTTGGATATATTTGGTGGTAACTGGTACGTTCTGGATTTGTTTGTGATTTCTCTGAGGGTTGGGTTTTTGGATCTTTTGATGTCTTGATATACTGAACATCCCTTGTAATTGGCTGGGTGTTGCCCGTTACATAAGGCACAAGTGGCTGGAGTATTGGTTTTTTTTTGCAGGACTAGGTTTCGTGGTTACCGCTACATTTGACACAGACAAATGGTTTATTACAGTAAGTTTTCGTATGGCCATACTCTTGACAGCGGGTGCACTGAGGTATGGTTTGTGTCTTCCTGGGGGGTTCAACCGTGATATTCATATTACTTAGATGTTGAACGTTGAAGATGGACTTATTATTTTCTGTAGGTTCTAGGTCTACCATGAACAGTGACAATGGTTGTTTGGTTACTCTTTGGCGTATGTTAATAATATTGCGTACTGTGTGACCAAGATTCCCAAGTTCTTTTGTTATTTCTGAAACTGGTATGGAGTGGTGAAGATTTCGAATGGCTATCCTGTATGCGCGTTCTTCTTTTAATTGGTAGGTGTGATAAAATATATTTTCATCTTTAAGGTATTTGGTGAGTTTTCTGTACGAGTCTATTGTGTTGGTGTTTATTTTAATTTTATCGGTTGGTAAAGTTGTTGTGTGGTATGGCTCTTTTTCCAGGATTTTAGTAATATTTTTAATAATTTCATTATAATTGTTTACTTCATGGATATAAATAGGCGGAGGCTTTGCCATTCTAGAACTTTCATTATTATTAGGTGTTTGCTCTTGACAAGCGTTTTCGGGTTGAGTTTGTGAGAGGATCTTGTATCTGTTTGATATGCTCGTAGGAATGGGTTGTTGACGATTAAAGATTGTATTAGAGTTGGTTATTTTCCGTTTTTTGATTTTTTGCCATTCATGTTTCGTATTTGTTGAGATACCTTGCGTGTTGTTGGGGCTGTTAGTATCTGGATCCGAGTTTTCGATTAAATCTGCATTTACATGTAAATCGCGGTCTTCGTGATTGAAATCATTGTTGGTGGCATTCATTATTTGTTGGTTTATTCCATTTTGTGCAGTTTGAGAAAAGGACAGTGGTTGCGGATTGAATGAAAAAGGAGATGACTGGTACGCTTGACAATTGGTAGAATATCTGGGTTGTGGACCAGATTAGCTGTAGGTGTTTTGTTGTTGAGTAAATTAATATCCTTGTACATTAGGGATATTGAACGTGAAGCCATAATTTTCAGGGGCTGCTGGGGCTCCCGGAGGCCCGGGGCCGTAATTGTTTCCCATCGGAAACATGGCTTAGTACATACTTCTGTTACAGTGATAGACTTCCGATATTAATTTTAAATTTAAATTATACGTACAGTTTTGAAGTGGAGTGATGCGGGTTATCAGTAAATAATTCGACACTCGGCACTTTCAAAGATATCTGAGCGCTACTGTCTTGCTTACATTTTGAAAGTCAAATCACTCACTAACTTAATTAAACTTTTTTTTTACAAATAAAATTCTAAGTATTATAATTAATGCAATATGTGATAGTGACAGTTGTCAATCAATTAATAAATTATCACTTAAAACATTGTGGAAGTGTATTAAAAAAACATTAATAACGATAACAAGAGAAGTATGTGAAACTACAAAAATAACAGGAGAAAGTAACCAACAAGGTGGTGGGAAGTCGAGCTAAGGGAAAAAATAAAATTTAAGAAACAACTATGGAAAGAATACTTAGAAAACACATAAATCGGAAAATACGACAAATACAAGAATCAAAGGTGCAAAGTCAAGCTCAAGGTGAAACAAGCGAAATTAAAATCATGGCAAGAATTTGGCGAGAAGATAAAACGGGACTGCTCTGGGAATCAAAAACTATTTTACAGTGTACTTGGTTTTCTTAGAAAAGAAAAAACAGACAAGATAAATATATAAAAGGTAAATACGAAAGGTTATTGGTAAAGGAAGATAATATAAGGAAATAGAAGAGGTATTTTGACAAAATCTTAAGCAAGAAATAAAAATAAGGAAAGGAAATGAGCCAAGTAACACAAAACTCGGAGAAGAAAGTAAAGTATAGAAAGAAATACAAACACAGCAAATATTAGAAACTACAAAAAAGTTAAAAGAAACTAAAGACTACATTGAGATAATATTAGAAATGACCAAAAACCTAAGCAACAAGAAACTAGCAATGCCAACCAAATTATTTAATAAGGCATGGCAAGAAGAAAAGATTTCTAAAGATTGAGAAATGAGAAAAACTATTACCAATATGCAAAAAAATTAGGTAGGCGGGAATGCAGTAACTACAGAGAAATTACCTTGTTATCAATAGTGGCTAAGATATATGGAAGTATTTTAGGAAGAAAATTAATGAGGAAAATGGAACATCGGCTAGAGCACGCACAGTGTGGGGTTTATAAAGAATTGAGGAGTGCAAGATTATGTATACATAGTTAAACAACTAATAGAATTTTTTTTAGATAAAATATTTAATGTGGGTTTTAACTAAGAAAATAGAAAGAAAAACACAAGCCGTGGAAATGAGATGACGGCGAGATATAAAAAGTTACGAGAAGAGGTAATTTTGACGAAATAAAAAAAGCATTGGAAGTTAAGAACAGTTAAGATGATTTGGACATGTGGTGCATATGGGGGAAGAAAAGATATCAAACAGAATATTAAAAATAAAATCACAGCAAAAAGAGGAAGAGGCAAGGCAAGAAAAACATGAAACAATGAAGTAGTGGACAACTTAATATAGAAAAAACTGACCTGGAGTGAAGAGGAAAAGTTGGTAAAAAACAAAAAGTAACGAGTCAAAAAAAGTGCTGGCTCCTGATTGGCTGGGAGTTCGTCAGCACTTTTGACTATTTCCAGTCACAATTTTTGGAATTTAAACTGCTATATTTAGGGTCCCGTGCGGGGTTGCTAGATCCCCCATCGGGCGCCTCCCCAGGTGGCGGATAGGGGAATGCCATTCCAGATATGGATAGTACCGGAGAAATAAAATATCCGGGGCGGACCAAAACTGGCATGACGTAGGGCAGCAGCTACGACATCACTGTGTTGTGACCACTGAAGAATGACTTCCTTAAGGGCCCAACAACAGAGACTTCTAGGCGACAATCACTTCAGATTAATCGGCTAGAAGACTGCGATGGGAAGGCAACGGAAACCACCCATTATGTTTTCCTAGTACAACTAACATGGCACAGACTCAAGATAGTAGATTCGTTACTGATCATGGAGATCGGACTCCAAGATCCGGCAGGAGAGGACATCCTTCAAAAAGTAGGGCCTCTCAGGTCGTCAGCACGCGAAATCCCTACATTTTCAATAAAAACACACCTGTCTTCAATACCTACAGACGAACTACTAAGATAGGTACATGGAATGTGAAAACCATATACGAAGCTGGTAAAATACACAATACCATCAAGGAAATGACAAGGCTATCCGTAGATATTCTGGGGATCAGTGAGATGCGATGGACTGAATCAGGACAATGCTTAATAAACGAACACAATATTTACTACTCAGGAAACACTAACGGTGAACATATACATGGAGTTGGCATTATCCTTAACAAAAAAACTAGCAGATATGTTACAAACTTTGTCCCAATCTCTGAGAGAATACTTCTAATTCAGATTAACACCTTCCCCATCAAAACCAATATAATCCAAATATACGCACCAACGGCTGACAAATCTGACGATATAATTGAAACATTTTATGATGATCTGAATAACGTCAGGAAGAAAGTAAAAAAGAATGAACTGACATTAGTAATGGGCGACTTCAATGCCAAGATAGACCAAGGAAGCTGTGGTGAAATCATAGGACCGTTTGGACTGGGAGAACGTAATTAACGAGGAAATCGATTAAGTATTTTTGCAACAGAACAACAACTAGTCATCACCAACACGTTCTTCAAGTTACCACCAAGACGCCTATACACTTGGAGGTCCCCCCAAGATAACCCAGAATACGTCGTCAGAAATCAGATCGACTATATCTTGATCAATAAAAGATACAGAAATGCAATAACAGCAGTAAAGACATATCCAAGTGCGGATGCCAAATCTGACCATAACCCTCTTGTCGGCACAATAACACTCAAACTGAAGAAACATATTAAAAGAAAAATCAAAGAAACAGATATAGCAGCCGACACAAAAGAGAAAATTCAGAAGCTTAAAGAGACAAATCAAGAAATTCTTGACATATATTTACGCCCAATGAAAGCGAAAAAGAAGATGTGGATGACAGACGACACATTGAATATGATGGAGGGAAGACGGAAAAATAAGAACAAAGACAATACCAGATACACACAAATCGACAAAGAAATAAAGAAAAAGATTAGAGACGCCAAAAACGCTTGGATGGAGGAAAAGTGCAAAGAGATTGAATCACTAGATGGTAAACATGACTCTTTCAATCTACACAAAAAAGTGAAAGAAGCAGCAGGATTACAACGACCAAAGAAAACCGGATGCTTACAAGATAATGAGGGCAATACAATATTAGATGTAAATGAAATAAAAACAGTTTGGAAAAACTATGTTGAGAAGACCTTCGAAGATAAGAGAAACAACGATACACTAAAAACAGGGGACTCCATAGGTAACACAGGACCGGAAATTACTCAAGAAGAAGTGATAGCCGCAATAAAAGGAATAAAGGACGGAAAGGCAACGGGGCCAGACAACTTCCACGCAGAAATTCTAAAAAATATGGAGAACGATGAAATCAAATGGCTCACGGCCATGTTTAATAACATATACGAAACAAGAGTAATCCCACTTGAATGGCTTAAATCCACATTTATAACCCTACCGAAAAAACCGAATGCGAAAAAATGTGAAGACTATAGAATTATTAGTCTAATGAGCCACCTTCTTAAAATAATGCTAAAAATAATACATAGGAGGACATACAAAAAATGCGAAGCGCAACTAACTCGCACACAATTTGGCTTTCGAGACTCATTAGGTACAAGAGACGCTCTTTTCGCCATTCAAGTCCTCATACAAAGATGCAGAGACGTGAACTGTGACGTGTATATGTGTTTTGTAGACTATCAAAAGGCTTTCGATCGGTCAAACACGACGAGTTAATATCAATCTTAAAAACAATTGGTCTAGATGATAAAGATCTACGTATCATTAACAACATTTACTATAACCAAACAGCAACTATCAAGATAGATAACTAAATGACTGAGGAGATCAAAATAGAAAGAGGTGTGAGACAAGGCTGTGTGCTATCTCCGCTACTCTTTAACATCTACTCCCAACACATCATGAAAACAGCTTTAGAAGATACTGACGAGGGGATACTCATCAACGGAGAACGGCTGAACAACGTAAGATACGCAGACGATACAATTATACTGTCAGATAACCTAGAAGGCCTACAAGCCCTAATAACACGCGTAGCAGAATCAAGCCAAAAATATGGTCTAAACTTTAACATACAAAAAACTAAATACATGATCATCAGCAAGAATCCAATACCACCGGGACGTCTAATAGTTAACCAACAACAGATAACACGAGTTGAGAAATACACATATCTAGGGACAAGTCTAAACGAACAATGGGATCACTCAACTGAAATAAAACAAAGAATTGAAAAAGCCAGGGCAGCGTTCATTAAAATGAACACAATATTCAAGAGCCACGACCTCTTAATACCAATAAAAATTCGTTTACTGAGATGCTACGTATTCGCAGTGCTCCTGTACGGGGTGGAATCTTGGACGCTGACCGAGGCTACTACCAAGAAGTTAGAGGCGTTCGAAATGTGGTGTTATAGACGCATCCTGAAAATCTCATGGGTCGACCGGATTACAAATAGAGAAGTACTGCGTAGAATGCAGAAAGACTGTGAAATAATCATCACTGTCAAAAAACGTAAAATGGAATACCTGGGGCACATAATGCGTAACGAACATCGATATGGCCTACTGCAACTCATCTTGCAGGGGAAAGTGTACGGAAAACGAGGCCCAGGACGTAGAAGAATATCATGGCTACAGAACCTAAGGAAATGGTTCTCTTTAACAACAACTCAACTTTTCCGTACAGCAGCCAATAAAGCTAGGATAGCCATGTTAATAGCCAACATCCGAAACGGATAGGCACTGCCAGAAGAAGATATTTAGGGTAAAATTGTCTGCGCGTGCATCATTTAATTACCTATGATAAGGAGATGTTAGGTATATATGCTGATGTAATTACTTTTCCATCCGGGTAAAGATAAGAGAAAAAACTACGAAAACAGATTTTTAGAAAACGCCCTCTAGCGCCTAAACTAGGATTCATCAGACCTTTTGACCATCATTTTTGCAATTAGTGCCCCTACTGGTTGTTTCTATTGAGGTTAAAATAAATTTTGAGAGTAAGCGATGAGATACCCTTACTTGTTAGTAAGCTTATATTGTAATACCTCTATGTAATATTTTAATTTATCTTAATATGTAATGGTATATTAAGGTTGTCGATTATATTGTATTATTATGAGCAACAGTAAATGTTATTATGATAAATATTTTACATTCACTGGCTAATTGAAAATTAACACTAAATTAATCTTCCTGTTATAACATACAAGTTTTAGTACTTTCCATAGGAAAATTCAAACTGAACTTTAGAATGTTTCTCAAAAATATTATAAAAATCTGAATTTTATGGTTATCAGTATAACATATAGACTGGTTAATTACATATGAAATATGATGTCAGCCAAATGCCCTGCACGACCTGTTGATATGTGACCATTCTTTTAAAGTTTTCCATAATCCTTTTCCATAAATGCAGCTTTGTTTAAGAATTACACGTAAAATGTTTTTTCAATGTCCCAGATGCGACAATTTTGACAATTTGCAAAGTCATTTTAAAAAAAGCTTTATTGCTCAATAGTCTGCTTTCATAATAAACTTAAGATATACTGATGCGTTGTTGCGTAGCATACGGTGCCGTAACGACTTTGCCAGGTTTTTAGATGTTAATTGTACAAAAGCAAAGTTTACGTTCAAAAAAGCAAACACCGTCCAAATCAAATCCTAAGGGTCAGTTTGGATCACACTATAATATATTATGACTAACAGATAATATCGTATTTTATTTTTTAATGCATAATATCAAAGTGTTATTTAATTCCCCTACTTTGTAACATACTTTAAACTATTCGCAATGGCCACTTGTTCGAAATTAGGCCTCTTGCGCTGCCTAGTAAAATATCGCCGTGCTGACCCGAAGTGTCCAAAAAAACGTTCCAAACTAATAGCTTCCGAACTCGCATTCCCATAAACGAAGGCATGTATATCTGCCGGCTTCATTATTGATGCTACATCCATATTTGAGAGAACCTAGAAGTTCTCGGGTCTCGCTCCTCTTCAAAGCAAGCAGTAGTAAATTCGACAAATTTAGCGTCTAAAGGGACCAATATTTTCCGGGCTTCATATCAATTTCGGTTTCTGCACCTATTTTTTCTCTACGATTCCCTAGAAAATTGCCAATGCGAATAAATTTTAACGCGGCATATGCGTCGAAGCTAACAAGTGGAAATTGAAAAAAGATGTAACAACATAAAGTTGTGTTTCCAAATCGATTGTAATAAAATGTGCTGTTCCTAAGTCGCGTAACTGTAGTAAATATATAAAGAAAGATGCTTCCAATGCGTAAATGTGTTTAACTAGACTGCATGGACTATTGTAAAATTAAACATTAATTTTAGTGTACATTTTTATTTTTACGCTTTCTCAATTTGGTTTGTTTTTAAATAACGTGTTACTAAATTATAATAAATACAGAAACTATTCTAGCTATAGTTTGTTAGATATAACAATTTTTTAATTTATCAATATATTACTTAATAATAAAAAATGTTATCTGGAATTCTGCCAAATAGTAGCATTGCTTGAAGTATACTAAAGTTGGTAACGTGTCGTGTCTGCAGACACATTTTCAATTTGCCCTACCGTATTCGTTGGGTGAAGTAAGTCTTTTTGTATTTTATTGTTACTTCCTGTCTTCAATAGGTGTTTAAGACTCTGCGTAAGATATTATGTAGTACTTTAAGGGATACCTGTGGCAACGATAACTTTAGTTGACCTGTTTAATTTCATAAGGGACATAGCAACTAAGCCGTACAAATTTTAAAAATAAGATTCTATATTAGTTTTTAGTTTAATCGATTTAATTACTTACCGGGACATAAAAAAGTTAATATAATATTTATGAAATCAAAAAAGCAGTATTGACGATAACTAAAGCGCTTATTTTGTTTCTTTACTCTTAGCAGTAGCCGCTTTATTTGAAACTTATATCGTTTTCATGAACCTAAAAAGTAACTACTAGCTATGCCTAATTCAGATTCCTTGTAAGTAAAACAAAATATTGTATATTTGTTCATAATGATAAAACAAATGTGTAGCAGTTTTTTTTTATAATATTATTAACGGCAATATGCTGACTATTGCTTTAATTCATTTTTATCTTCTATGTTTTTTATTAGTCTTCTTCTTTTTAGTCTTGTTTACTATAAAGAGTCCTATGTCGTTTCTAAGGTCTTTCAATGGTCTTTTTCCTCCAAGTAATTTACCGTAAACCATTCAGACTATTTTATTATCTTTTATTCTTTGCACATGTTCGTCTCGTTCTATTCTTCGTTAATGTACGCAACCGTTAATTGTTAATTAGATACTGTTGATTCGTTTGTTTATTTCTTAGTTTCTATCTTCTATCTTCTAACTCCGATGTTTAAGTATCTGTTTCCCTATATGATTGTGTTTATAGCTACTAATCCTTGATTAGCCTTGACAGTTTTTATTAGGAACTAATCTTTAACTATACTTAAACTAATGTGAAAGATGTATTAACTTTAATATGTATTCAGTATTTAAAGAGTATTTAGTTTTTAATCTACATATATTTTTAAAAACTCTTACTAACCTTTGTCGTATTGCTTTAAAAATTAAAGAATTTATCTCTTACATATGCAGGTTTTCTAGCAATAAAAAGTAAGGTAGGTTAACAATCTACTATCAGTGTATTTATTTATACGTAAATAATACTTTATCTAATAATTTTTTAAACCAATTTATGATGCTTATAAAAAAATAAAAACACTGAAACATTTTTACAGATTACAAGCAGTCGACTATAAAGATGACCAAAGTCATAAAATAAACAGCGAAATACAAAAACTTAAAACATTTAATATTCAGGTATAGGGAATAGAAGGAATACTTTTTATAACGTTTAAGGAATAGAAATAGGTAGCTATGTATTTATAAAGTTTTTACGGTAGCCTGAAAGGTAAATCAGAAAATAAACATCTTAAAACATCTAAGTGTTACATAAAGCAGAACCGAAATTGCGCTCAGAAAGTCGTTTATTGAACTGAGTGGGATTCGTATTTTATTGCGTTGTGCAAAATTAAAAAAAATTAGAGAGACGATCGTTAGCTGAGTAAAGTAGAAGAAAAACGTTAACGTATGAGCAATTATTGACGACCATAAAACGGTGCTGCTGTTTAACAACGCATTGTCACAAAGCCAACTAACTAATAGAAATTTACATTGATAATAATTGCATCACAAATATTTTACTCTAAATACTACTATAAACGTATTAAAAGTTAAATACATATATACAGTATTTACCTAGTAGAAACAAGAGGAGTTGTCAGAGTAAATACCCGAAAACAATTTTTGTGCTAGTAGTTAATATCGCCAATATAGGGTAATTCAAATTGAACTTTACGAAATTTTACGTATTTTATTGTTGTCAGTGCAAAATATAGACTTGAAAGTACGTGTGAAATATGACATGCGCTCATTCTTTTAGCGAACTTTTTTACGTTTTCCCATTAATGCGTCACTATTTTAAGAATTACACGACTGATGTTTTTTTTTAGTTCTGAAATCGCAGTAAATTTGTTAACATAAACCTTTTATTTCAAACAGCCTTATAGGAAAAAGTTTAATAAGATTAGTTTAATGAGACAAGATCGCGGTGTTTAATCGATGCTACCTCTCTGCGAGAGTTGGTTTGAAGTAAAGCGAAAATTTGACATGCTGTGCAACATGTGACTTCATTTTGTTAAAATCTTTAATTTTATAAAAGAAATATCAAACCCAGATCATCAACGTATGGCACTTCTGGTGGTCTTTAACAGACTTTGCCATGTATTTAGATACCAAATGTGCAAATGCAAATTTCTAACAATTACAGGACGCATTTGAAATCCGAAAATTCAATTTGGGATTTCTCATATATCAAAAACCAATTAAAAATAGCATTTGTTTATAAAGCATCAAAAAAGTAAAAAAGCAGCGAAAAAGTCTAATATTTAGGTAAAATTTTATATACATCACTTAAGTCAACTCTCTTACGAGAGATGTTAGAGACAAAGTTGGAAGATTACGTTTTCTTTGAATAGGAAAACAAGACAACACAAACTAGGAATTAAACAAGATTAGAAAACTTAGGAAGTTTTAATAGACAAATTTTGAATGTCAAAAAGATGGATTCTAAAGAAAAAAATAGAAGACAAAAAACGTGAAAATGTGGATAAAGTCAGTTAAAGCAGATAATAGAAATGGCTATAAAAGCTAACTAAGAATAACAGAGGAAAACTACAGCCTATACAGCTGTTAAAAAAATAGTAATGCTTTAATAGATGGAGTTTTTATTATTTCGTACTTAACAGATATAGGAATATATTGAGTGTCGTAATATCATCAGTTTTAAGAATCTATCAACTTCACAGGTTCTAATACAACCCTATATTATGATTGGCATCTTCAAAACTTAATTTAAATTAAACATGAAATGCTTTGAGAGGGTTTTTGCAGCTCACAATGTTCGTTGCTTACTGTTAAACCTGAACCAGTTAATTTCTGGTTAGTCCAACCATAAACTTTATTTCAATGTCTAATTTTAAAATATGTCGGCGAGTTTAAATAAAAATAATTGTAACCAGTCTTTTCTTTATATTAAGATCACTTACATAATATGAACATCTTTTCATACATAGCGCATAATGTTAGTTAAAAAAGTCTCTACTTTACATGGTCAGCCTACTATAAAAACTTCTGATGATAGCTTAGTTTTATTGCATTGACAAAATTGATTGCAGAAGGTTGGAGAGGCAGGCGTGTAAATAGCCGTGCCCTCGTGGTGCGGTGGGGGAAACTAAGTACGGCCCGTTTTGAAATGTAAAACGCTGAGGCCCAAATCGTCCCTTAAACGGCCAGCGCGAAAGCGGGTGGGGGCGGCTACCGATATCAACCGATAATGAAAGCCAAATCGCTCACCTGAATCGGCTTCGGCGGCGATGGTTTCATGGTGGCCACCTTGTTGCGATGTCTTCGTGCCGGGAACACGACCGCACTGACCGAGATGCGTTGCGGGTATGTATTGCGGGATGGTTAAATGCGGCCGCACTGGCCGCGATGCGGTGTGAGTATATGTTGCGGGATGATTAAATGCGGCCGTACTGGACGCGATGCGGTGTGAGTATGTCGCCGGGCTTTGCCTGGCTTAGCGGTAGGTCTTTGCGGGAAATTTTTAACTCGACAGCACTTTTCATCTCAAAGGGTGCCGCCGCCGGCGTATGCAGACTCGCCGGCTGAACAAAAGCCCATATGCCGTTTTGTGTACGATAGCAAAACGTAGCGGCAGATATCAAAGCCACCAGCATGCCGCCGCGATATACAAGCGATTCAAGGGCGAAAAGGCCGCCATGCCAAAGGTATTCAACTTTTACTATTAAAATTTTGCTTTCCTTGAGTTTCTAATATATTATTCATATAAATGTTTAAATTTTTCCAAATTTTTATAACAAGCAATGGATTTATTTCTTTTCTTATCGACTGTTAACTTTGTAAAGTTTTAGGTCATGATCTGTTATATACCATTTGTTTAAAATTATACAGTATCTATTGAAAGGTTTCTTATTTTTTAATTAAAAATAATAATACATTTTTTATATAGACCAGTACTGTAACCGATTTAACGCTAACTTAAATTACTAAAGAGTTCTTAAATCTAACTTTTATCCAATAGTTTTGGTTAATTTCCGTGATTTCGCTAGCGCACTCACACTGATTTTCATAATATGTAAACTACTTTTTAAACAATACAGAGCACTTCTTAGTAGTAGAAGTTTAAATTTCCTTGCTTATTTAAGATGCCCTACCAAATTGGCACTGTCCAGTAGCTAGATAGCTTTATTGTTGAAATAACGATATAGTTTCTTCCCGTGTTATTTCTAGATACTTGACTGAGTTGCAATGGAAAATGACTTAGTTGTTAATTGCTACTGAAACATGCTTGTTCTTTTTGTTTATAGAGTTGACATAATTAGCTTTCTGTAGTTTGTTAGTTGCCCTATTCACATCTGAGTCTACTGCCATAACAGAAGTGTCGTTCACAATTGTAGTTACTAATGCATTTTCTGATTTAGACAGGTCACTAATGTATAATAGATAAAGTACTGGCCCTAAAACATTATCTTGGGGCACTCCTTTTAATTGGTTTAAGTTCAAAATTGTTGTTTTATGTAAAAAATCTATGAGACAGATACTATCTGATTAGTTGACTGTATCCTACTAGCAGGAATTTGTTCATATTGAAGAATATACCATCACCTTAAACATGATGATATGTTTGCATCAGATTCAGAAACATCGTCGTACACAGTTTTTCTTTGCACCATTGTTTGATTGCGTTTGTAATTCGAGGAACATAATCGATTGTAGAATATTTTGAAAAACAACTTGGTGTCACACTGAGCACTAGAGAGTTTTGATAATACTGGTTTTGGAATTACAATTACTTCTGCGTACTTTCAGCCTTTAGACACGTATTTTGTTTTGAAATTATTCTATTATTTTTATTATTGCTTTCCGGGGTAGTTTCTTTAATATCACGCCATTATGGTCAAAACCAAAAGCTCTGATGATTATCTGATGTTGGTCTTGATCTTTTTCATATAAGCTAAGTTCTCCATGTCCTATCCCTGGTTGTACTTAATTTAATTCTTAATTTTCATATGGTTGAAACGGGTTTTATAAATGTTCCGAATAGATATCTGTCTTTTCCTGGTTCCTTCTTGTCCAACTTCTTCCTTTACAAATTGGTCATACCTGAATGATTGATATTTTTATCGTCTTTATGCTCTCATAAAGAGAATAATGCATTATCAAGTCATTAGTAAGTTTTTCCCGAAAGTTTTTATAGTCTTTTTTAACTCTTAGAATTCTTGTTTGGTCATAGCTACCAGTGTGGTATTTGAATTTGCTATTTTTTCTGACTTTTTTTCTCTTTGGTATAATTATTGTCTTTAAATCTATTTGACAAGTATGTTGTAGTTGTTTATGCTACTTTTTGCAATTTATCGACAACATTTTTGACTTCTATCTCCAATTGTTAAAGGGTTTTGCGTATTACATTTAAATGGAATCTTAATAGATAATAATAATAATAATAGTTCCCCATAACAGGCCTTGAAGGCCCTTTGGGGTCGTAACAGGATAGATCTGCTACAATCTAGAGCCTACGGTACACAAGGGTAGTAACGTGGCTAGCGCTACGTACCGACCGCCTATTATTACCCCAGAGTTTGACCTCCAGGTACTCATTTTAATAGATATAGCTGGAAATTTTTCTCTAGATGTGTTTGTTAGTCACAGATGTTTTTTTTTCTAATAGTATTCTTGCTGAGCGTCAAAAATTAAGCACTGATCTCAATTTGACGAGATGTTCTTAAAAATAAAAAAATTTCATAATTTTTTAATAAATCTGGCTTCTTGTTGGTTCCAATAGTTGTGCTCTATAATGCACTAAACATCCCCAGTCATAAATTGCTTGATGTAAGTCAGTCTATTAGTGGTGGTAATGGTGGCACTCCATTGCGTTTTTAGCACTGAAATATTCTCTAGGAACAAATTTCATATAAAAGTTTTGAAGGAGATTTCAGAAAGTTTCTCTTTTTAAGTTGCATTTTAGAAGCATGTAAGTCGCAAACACAGACTTTTTGATGTTAATCTTGACTGAGGTCAATTTATACTTAGCTGCTTAGATTTTAAATTTTTCATGTTGTTAAAAGTGCTGCTTGATGGCGATAGCAAACTCACGCCTTGCTATGTAGATGCTTATTATAAATAGTATACCTCTTAATTTCAAAAAGTTTTCGTTTATATAGCGTGTCTCGGATATTATCTGGTCGTTACGCTTACCAGCTGTTTTATTTTGTATCTTGACTTCATAACTCCGTTAAGTACGGATGGCAAAGTTAGCACGTTGTTATATGGTCACTGCTTCCTCTAATTTTCGTTATGACTTGGATTTTTTATAACTTACTAGTAGCTTATTGGGAAGCTTTTTCAACTCTTTGATCACTCCCTAATTGTTGCAAGATGTAACTTGCCACAGTTATAACATTTTGGCTTTTTGTTCTTTGGTCTTAAGCAATCAGATGCTTTTCTGCATATTTGACGTACATCAAGATTTTAGGCAGAATTTTTTAGTATGACCCTACATCTGGCGGTTTTTGCACTATGGATTGATTTGAATTTTTTAGGGGCTTAATATTAACTCCCCGAATAGTGTTAACTTTATAAATATTTTCTACCAGCGTTCCACTAGCAAACCCAATCCTGCAAATACAAAGTTGTGTATTTAAACAACCGGGACTGATTTGTGTGTAAACAACTTGCACTGCGCAACAGCCGTTGAACCTTGAAAGAGTAAAGCCACAACCTCCACCCTTTCTCCTGCTCGGGTTAGAACCTGTTTAGTTTTATTTGAGAGTTGCTAGGGTGATGAGCAAACAGAAGGTACTATATAGCGTGGAACAACGAATAATGATCAAATTACTTGTAAAAAACATTCCGTCCGCTGATATGTACCAGAATCTCTAACGACAATATGGGGAAATTCTCTCGCCGACTCGTGTGTTTGAGTGATGTAAGTGCTTCAGATGGAGCAGAGAGCACATGTAGAATGAACCCCATGGTTGTCAGCCGCGATCATCCATGACCGAACCAAACATTGGTGGTGTAGAGGAGCTTATTCGTGAGAATAGGACCAGCACTATCAAGCAAAGATAGAGTAATGCTGTTTATCAGTGTTGGTAGTGTAGAAGACATCGTAAAAAATCACCTACAGTATTGCAAGGTAAATGCCAGTGGATATTACGCACTTTGTCGAACGTAAACAAAATGATGAACATGGAAACTGCAATATCCTACAGCTTGCAGTTTGAAGACGAAAATAGTACACTTTTAATAGTGACCACCGATAAAACGCACTGCACTACTTCATTCTCGAGTCCCAGCAGTCGTCACGCGAGTGGCGCCATACTAGTTCTCTCAAACCTAAGAGAGCGTAGGGAGTCTTTCTTCACGAAAGGTAATGGTAACGTTCTTCTAAAATTAGCAGGGGGTCATTAATGTAGACTTCCTCACGGATGACAGAACAGTCAATATAGCTTATTGCTCAGACCTTCTGGCAAAGTAAACGAAAAAATCCGATTCAAGTGGAAGACAGGTGGAAAGCGGGTAGCCTTCTTTTCAACAACAAAACCCCTCGAAAATTAAAATTGAATCGTTTGCCACATCCGCCGTACAGTCCCAATTTGACCCCAAGTGATTTCTACCTGTTCAGAAGGCTCAAATCAGACTTGCAAGGCATGCGGTTTGCGGATAACGACGCCGTCATCTAGACTGTTCGGGAGCGGATATGCCGCTAACCAAAAGCCTTTTTTGAAAAGTGCATCAGGATGCTTCCACAACGTTGAAAAAAATGTGTTGACTCCGGGAGTGTCTTAAAAACTAACATATGCAGGTAATTGTTTGGTAATTTGTTTTGTTTTTTCAAAAAAATAGTCGCAGTCGAATTTAAACCACCTTGTAGGTAAAGGTTTCTTGTTGTTTTTTTAGAGAACAGTACTCTACATTTGGTAGCCCTCTTATTTCTAATTCTTCTTTAAATAGGGTTATGTTACAACTTTCACACAAATTTTTAAAGTTAGTGGAATATTGGATACACAAAGATAAAAAAAATTGTAAATAATAAAATAAACTAAACTTACATAAGATTATAAACAAATTTTAGATACTAAAATTTTGGTTTTAATTTGTGTATAGCTACATTCTTGGCTATAACATCACTAACATAACTTTTGTGAACATAAAGTTAAGAAGCATATGATGATATTACTTACATAGCATTTTCGTGCGATATTTTAACAATATAAAGTCGTAATTAAAATAAAGAAACTGATTGCAATTAATAAACTTAATATTCATAAAAAACGTAATAATTCTTGTATGGCACTGTGCGTGAGTCATCACGCTTTTTATAAAAATTAATTTGGATTGCCAAAAATAAAAAAGTCGAAGGAAGGGTAGTAAGACTTAATGTTAGTATAGTGTGCCCTGCTAACAATTTAAACTTATAACGCTACAGAGAAGTTAATTTTAATTAAATTAAATATAAAATAAGACATATCAAATACGTTTATAAAAAAGTTTATATTTTAAATTGTGTTGCTCATTGTTTAAATTATAAAAACTATTTTTTAGCGAATGAGTGATCTAATAAGCTATAGAGCCGCTTTACATATTCTATTTCTATATTATTAGAAACTCCAACTAAAGCAATTTAAAGTTTTACAGAACAATTTTGAGTTTAAGATTTATTGAACTGTAGCATTATCTACCAGCATTAGGTTGTTTAGGTTGATCCCGAATTCAAAGCTTATAATTTTTGCTAAACTACTTAATCAAAAAGAATTAACCTAGCCGAACTAGCTGTTCATGTTTTTAGCATTAGCTCGGAAATACTGACAGGAGATTTGGCTCCGTATTTAGAGTATAAAGCTATTGAGCCTTGTTTTCAGGTTTAAAATGTACAGAGATACCAAGCCGTTTTGCTTTTGTTGCTGGTGGTGAATATCGATTCCAAGGGTGAATTTCAGTGTAATGCAAGCCGGAAGTGTTCAGTAGACACCAGCCCACAGTCTTCCTATACAAAAGTGTTTTATGGCTTTCCTATGTAGCACTACTGCATCATCTTAATGTATAAAATATATACAGTGCGCATCCTCGCTTGAATTCATTTCTTTGGGAATCGGTCGCATTTGCATCAGTTAAATTAGGGCCGCTTTACGTAAAATTAATTAAATAAATTTCGGGTTGCTTTAAAAAGCACAAATTTAGCTTAAAAACAACACTTTTAACTTCTAGAGCAAAAGCTGTCAGAAGTTTAGTTGCCGGATGACATCGGACCGAAAAGCGTGAAAATCTGCTGAGAATTTATTTCTCTCATGTTTCCAAAACTGCTTGCAGAAGTTTTTCCATTACAAAGCATTTACATATTAAAATTTCAGGAGTGCTATCAGCTGCATAAAGTTTTTAGACAATAGTTTTATTGCCGCTATTTATTTGCGCATAATACATCTGCCGTTTTCTAATGTCTAAATATGTTTAATGTTGTAATAAATAATAAATTTATTTAATTATTCTTAAATTTTTCAGTAATGTTTATTTTTATAATAAAATTTTATTTTATTTTTAATTACAGAGCTGCTTCACATTTCCTACTAAAAATAATAATAAAACCAATAAAAAAAACAAATGTAATTTCTCTTATCTTAAAATGTTATAACTTAGACTTAATTTGATAAGTAACAAAATTTTATTTCGGAGGCCTTAACAATATTAAAATATAAAAGTGGCCCATTGACGTTGCTAACTTTTTGAATATTAAATATTCTTTGTGCAGTAATACAAGCATTAAATCGGTTTTTTATTTTGTTACTAACATACAGGGTGGTCCATTGGGTAGACTAGATGATATTTTTATTTTAAATAGTTGTCGTTATCCTCCTGACCACGAATCCACCAATAATTTTTTTATCGTTTAGCCCAGTACATTTTTCCTACTTCAAAATTGCCAAATTTGTTTTTGTTATTTTGACCGACCCAATGGGTAACAGTGATATTGTCCAAAGAATGGTGGTTGCCAAACTTCTTCTTGAACTGACGAACTGTTTCAGTCGGAAACTGGTTAACTTGTTACGCTAGAACAATGAAGGTTTTGTGTTCTATGGTGTATTTTCTCATTGTACATAAAAACAGAAAAGGAAGTACGACTTTTTAAAATCAAACTAAACTGCATTAACAGTAAATACATATTTAACTATTAAGGGACAACATCTGATAAAAAAAATGTTTGGCCATTTTGTAATTTAACAAGAATTTCAAAAAATTTAAGGTCATTTTTTGAAGCGCCTCTGAGCGCTCCGAAGCACAGAAAAAGCCTCGACCTCACGCTAAGCTTTTTTTGAATTTCAAAGAATACTGGTCCGATTTCTGTTTATTACCCACAGTCGATATGCAGGTATAGGTGTCGCTAGTTGAAGTATAAACACTAAAGTTTTATGTATGATGCCAGTACAAAAAAACAGCAAGCACTTACTTTATAAATTTCATATTGATAAGTAGTTTTGAAATTTTGAACTCAATTATCTCCAAAGCATGTTTCCGAAATCGGCAGGCAGTAAGTAGATCTCAAACAATTTTCAACTGATTGACTTGAAATTTGAACTGTAGCTTTTTAGATAAACTATTTAGTGAAGTACACAAGATTTTTTATAATTAATAGCTAATTACGATTTTTATAAGCAAACTAAGTTCGATTTTTTTGCCATAAAAGCAACATTTTCTTCAAAACAGTGCCAAATTTTTAAAAATCTTTATTTTTTAATAATCATGTGTACTTCACTCGCTAAACTCATATAGATAATAAAAAAATTTTATATTCCTCTATGTCAAGATGGACAGCACTTCTACTGCCTGCCGCAAAAGCAGCGGCCATTTTATTTTTAAATAAAAAAAAATTCCCAAAGAAATACATTTTTTCAGGCTTCAAGCAGATGTTGTCCCCAGACCATAGTTAATTACATACTTCTTCTGCCTTTAATTTTACAAGATTTTTTATCTATGTATTTGTCATCGGGGGGGGGGGGTTAGAAAAACAATTTAAAATAAAAGTCTTCTCTAGCGTACCTACTGGGCCACTCAAAATCACGAAATCTTAAATTTTGTAATTTTTACCTTTGAAGCAGGAAAACAGTACGGCACTAGATGCGAATTTGTGGATTTGTCATCAGAGGATTAGGAACAACGATTTAACATTGAAATCTCATATAGCTAACCCTTTGGGGCACCACATATTACATTAATAGTTCATTGCCAGTGATGTATGTATTTTATATTATTTTTTTTTGAGGTATTTGCAATGGTTTCGTGGCTCGTGCAATATTTGCACGTTAGTGAAACTATTAAAGAAAATTTTAAGCCCAACCCCGTATCTGTAGATGTGGCGGTGTGTGATTTATTAGGTCTTTAAAGAAACGCCTTTTTTCGAAGAAGTCGATTTTTGCGCAAATCAAAAAATAATTTTTAATTTTGAAAAAATTAGTTTATTTTACTCGCCATGAGTTATACTTTCATCAAGTTTCGTTTAAAATAATTATTATACAAAGATATACAGGTGTTTGAAAAAATCACAATTTTAAGCGTTTTTTTTACAATAACTAATTAATTTGTTTATAGATTGAAACAGAGTTAGGCTTATTCGATCCGTATTAAAAATTCCTACAACTTTTGTCTAACACTTTTTTTTACAACGCTTAGGTTTTTCTTTAAACGGAAAAAACTGTTATTGGCCAACTTTGGCCTCCATTTTGAAAGTGTAGCGGATGTTGAAAATGTTAGAAAAGTATTCCATTCAATCTTTTCAAGCTGCACTTAATTTTTGCGCGTAAAAATCTAATTGTATTGGACTAAGAGACCGTAAAGGGCGCGCGTGCGTTTACCTGCTTTTGGTACTTTTGGAGCGCATCACTTCGGTGACTTCCTAGGGATCTTTAGGACTTTCTGTTAGGCTTAAAACTTTTGCTATATATTCTTCAAGACAGAACGCTGTAGACAGCGAACGCGAGTGGATGCGCTATATCGTGTCCAATTAAGTTATCACCAGTGCCCACTCTTGACCCTGCAGCGATTTATATTTAATTCCGCCGAGTTTTACACCAAATGTGTAAGTTAAAGACTTTTACTACATTTTAATGATTAAAAACTCGCAAACATCATCACAAATTCTGTAAATACAGAATATGTACAAAAATGGCTCAAATACGTATGTACCCCAGTCACAAATTTTATATAATCCACAACAACCTCAATTTGGAAATCAACAACCACTTCAATTCAATTATGCGCCGTTCCCGCAAACCAGTAATGTCATGCCGATGCCTCAACATCAGAACCCTCTGCCACCACCACAAAATTATACTAATATAAAATTCTTCTCTTCTGTCTCAACCCCTAATCAAAATCCAAACCCGCAACTAATAACAGAAGCAACAGAACAAATAGATATCGATAACTCTTCTAAAGAGGAAGTAACAGAAAATCAAAACCAACACAAATGGTAACAATACAAAAAACCATACAAAAAACGCAGAAGAACTACAGCCGAACGAACACAACCAGAAAATTCAATCAACACTCAAAATCGATTTGTATACCTATACGGTGTTACGAATTATGCCCAAATGATCGAAAATCTAACAAAAGTCTTAGAGCGGGAACAATACAGCACTAAAGCACTTTAAAACAACACAATTAAAATAAATACTAATATTGCTGACTCCTATAGAAAACTAATCACCCATCTAAAAACTGAACCAATTATATACCATACCTATCAATTAAAGGATGAAAGAACATACAGAGTGGTAATTCGAAATCTACATCACTCTGTTGACACCAAGGAAATTAAAGAAGAAGAAAAAAGCACGGCCACACTGTACGAAATCTCACCAACATCAGACACAGGGCAACTAAAGAACCTCTGCATATGTTCTTTGTTGATTTAGAGCCGGCTCAAAATAATAAAAAAATGTTTGAATTAAAGCACCTTAATTACCAACTAATAACCGTAGAACCGCCCAGAAAGAAAACTACAATAATACAGTGCACACGATGCCAGGCATATCGACATAGCAAAACTTACTGTACCAAGCCCTTCCTCTGTGTAAAATGTGGAGGAGAACACAATACCACTGTTTGCAAGAAATCAAAGGAAACTCCCGCGCGATGTGCACTGTGTCAAAGCCCACACCCCGCCAACTATAAAGGTTGTCAAGTGTATCAGCAACTACAAATAAATAGAGGTAAATCGTCTAGTCTTCCAAGAACATCTACTGTAAAGACATTGAAATCAACCAATAACTGCGCTGCATACACCTTAAATTTAAACAATGCAAGTTATGCCCAAGCAGCATCACAGCACCGCACGAACAGCCAACTCGAAGATAACAGCAACAATGACATCTCACTATCTCAGTTTTTAACTAAATTTGAAACAATGTTCACGCATCTTATGAAGCAGAACAGCACGATGCTTAATCTGCTCACCATATTAGTCAACAAATTGCAATAACGGATACTTTACGCATAGGATTATGGAATGCAAATGGACTAGCCCAGCATCGCATTGAAGTCTAGCTCTTTCTTAAACAACATAAAATCGACATCCTACTGATCTCAGTAACCCACTTCACCGAATACAGTTACTTAAATATCCATAATTATTCAACATACTCTACAAATCATCCAGACGGTACAGCCCACGCTAGCTCAGCAGTAATTATCAGTAATAAAAGCTCTCACCACATAATGGAAGAGTTCTCCACTGACTACTTACAAGGTACCATCCTCAACGCCAAGAGTATTACCGGTCCGCTAGTGTTTGCAGCCATATATAGTCCACCCAGACATAATATTTGACAACACCAATACGAAACATTCTTTCAAAAATTAGGGAATAAATTTATTGCTTGGGGGGGACTATAACGCCAAAACCCCACTTTGGGGATCTAGACTAACTACCACCAAAGGCCGAGAACTGTTTAAGACGCTGCAGACACACAAATATGACATACTGGGTACTGGTAAGCCCACATACTGGCAGTCAGATACAAACAAGATTCCTGACACAGTGGAGTTCTTTGTCACCAAAGGCATCTCCTCAAATTACTGTAAAGTGGAAACCTGCTACGATCTTCTCTCTGATCATTCTTCCATAATCGTCACATTGAGCACATCAGCTATAACCAAACAAAAGAAACCCTCATTATACAATAGACACACGAACTGGGACATGTACAAAAAGTACCTCACTGCCAATATAGAAATTCCAGCTAATCTAAAGACACCAGACGAAGTTGATTTAGCCGTAGAGCACTTTAACAATATCGTACATCAAGCAGATCACATTTTTACGCCAACCAAACATCCTAAAGCACAGATTATTGAAAACTATCCCTTTTACATTAAATCCAAGCTTGCCGAGAAGAGGAGAGCTAGGAATGTATGGCAACGAACCAAACATCCTGCGGACAAAACCAGACTAAATAGGCTAACCCGAGAACTCAAACAGGCACTCCAAGATTGGAAAAATGAAACATTTAAAGAGTATGTAAGCAACCTTTCTCCATCTGCAAATTTAAACGTCCAAAAGTGCATATACCACCGATTCGTAAAGATGATGGCACATGGGCTCGAACAGATGACGAGAAGGCCGAGCTGTTCGCGAACCACCTCTCCGGTATCTTTCAACCTCACCCAATAGCAGTCCCTCATGAAGAAGAAACTGAGATTCTCGACTACCTACAGGCTCCTTGTCAATTAAGCCCGCCTATACAACACGTTACACCTGCTGAAATAAAACTTGTGATTAAACATTTACATAACGTTAAAGCACCGGGCTACGATTTAATTACTGCTAAAGTCCTTAAAGAATTACCTCATCGAGCCATAATGGCTCTCACGCATATATTCAATGCAACTTTACGATTGCAGTATTTTCCAATCCAGTGGAAATTTGGGCAAATCATTCTTATCCTTAAACCGGGTAAACCCGCTCACGAAGCCGCGTCCTACCGGCCGATAACCTTACTCCCATTACTCTCAAAAGTTCTAGAAAAACTAATCCTACAAAGATTGTTACCCATAATTGTAGATCATGAACTTATCCCATAACATCAGTTCGGATTCAGACAGCAACATGCTACCATAGAGCCGAAACATAGAGTTGTATATGTCATTGAGCAAGAAAACATATACTGCGTGGCGGCCTTTCTTGATGTCAGCCAGGCATTCGATAGGGTCTGGCATCCTGGCCTATTGTATAAAATCAAAAAAGTACTGCCAATACTACTTTCTTATCCGATCATATTTAAGTGAAAGGCTCTTTCAACTTAAACACAGCGACAGCTTGTCCAGTTTCCATCAAATTAAAACAGGAGTTTCCCAGGGCAGTGTCATGGGACCTATCCTATACTTAATTTATACGGCAGACCTCCCTCATCAAGACCAGTTTGTCATTGCAACATATGCGGATGATACGGCATTATTAGTATCACATAGCGATCCACATCAAGCCTCCTCCATACTTCAACGCTACCTCACAACACTGCAGGAACGGCTCTGCAAATGGCGCATAAAAATAAATGAAGCAAAATCGACAGTCATAACTTTTCACCACAAAACACGGAACTACCCCGCCCGTCTTCCTAAATGGCATCCAAATCCCAATCCAGGACGAAACAAAATACCTTGGCATGCATTTTGGCAAAAAACTCACATGGAAAGCCCACATAGCTATAAAGAGAAAGGAATTGGATATCAAAATGAAGAAAATGAGTTGGGTCCTTGGTCGAAGATGACATTTATCTTTAACTAACAAAGTGCTAGTGTATCAAACAGTGCTAATTCCAGTGTGGTTTTACGGCATCCAACTGTGGGGCTGTACAAAGCCGTCGAACACTGCAGTTATACAACGGTTACAAAACAAAGCCCTCCGCCCTCTAGCCAACGCAGAATGGTTTGTATCCAACCTAACACTTCATAACGACCTTAAAATACCCTGTCAAAGACGAAATCACCAGAAATATATCAAACTATGCTACCAGATTATCCAAACATCCCAATTATTTAGCACGCAACCTACTTGACAACGCCAATATTAACAGACGTCTAAATCGATGTAAAAGATTTGAGTTTACCAACTAGTTTTAATATTTAGTTTATCGGGATCCATCACTGGACGGTTTCCCGTCTCATGTCTTTGTAATTCTTCAATCACATTTGCTTGTTAGCCACTTGGCTAGCTGTAAATCTGCTGTTTACTATATAAAAAAAATATTCTTCAAGTAAAATATAAATTTTTAAACAATAAAAAATTGCAAAAAATAGTTTTTACAGGAGGCTCCCCCTTAAGTGCTAAAGAATGCTGTTTGTAATAGGGTCGTGGGCCGGGAGATTTCTTTTAAGTAGTTTATTTACTATGCCTTTTTTTGGAAAATTTGGTGTTATGCATTCAAGCATAGTCCTGTATAATATTAATAATAATTTCTGTATATACATAGTCGATTTTTGATTATGGGATTCTTTTTTTTCTTTACCGTTGTCTTTTTTTTATTAGCTCTATTATGTACTTTGTAGGATAGTTATAGTTTCCCTTTTGTTGTATCTTTGTGTTTGACGTCTTTGGTTTAATTTAAAATAAAGTAAATTTTTAAATTGATTCCAGTCCAGAGTTTTGAGATTGGTTGCTTGTCGAATATGCTTTTTACAAAGCACACGACCACTGAAAGGTCATTGGAATCGAGTTTGAAAGTAACTCTTTGAAAAACATGTTTGTTGAAGTTTTTTTTATAGAACAATGTCTAGCATATCAGGCTGGCGATCAAGTCGGTATAAATAACATAATAAGTGTAATCGATAATATATATAATAAGGTTTCGAATTTGATTTTCTTTGGGTTGGTAACCCCACAGGGTGGTTTTAGAATTTATATTATGGCTAGTAATAAGTTTCGTTACGTCAAAGATTATTTTGATATCTTTTAATTACCTTTTTATTTGTTGTTGATGGGCGCGTGTTATTGTAATGTAACTTAGGCAATTAAGTTTAATCTTTATTGGTTGTTTTAATTTTCAGATTGTTGAATTCTGGAAGTTATATATGTTTAAATTTTGTTTTGATGAGAATCGCTTCTTCCCCAGATGCTAATGTGGAGGTACGTTATATCCTGGAATTTTAAATTTGGTAATTTTTGTCAAAATAAATGTCAGTTATACAGGCAACATCTATATTATATCTGGTTAGAAAGGCTATGAATAATGAACATTGGTTGTTGGTACTATTGGAATTTTAATAAAGAAACTTTAAATTTTATATAGCTTGTTGATGTTTTGGTCTACTGAGAAGTAGCGGTAATAGAATAATTGTGATAAATAAATTAATTTGACTTAAGTAGACTATTATTAGTTTCAAGAGGAGATGTATTGTATAAGATTATTTGATGTTGCTGGTTCGTTTGCATAAACTAAGTATGATATGTTATAAGATGTTGTGAATGTTCTGCTTGCAAAGTTTTTAATGCTTGCCATTAAAGTTTTGTGATTAACTGCGTTGTGCAGGTATATTAGTAAACTTTAGTATTTTGTGTGTTTTACTGTTTTTTACAAGATATCATTATTCGAGGATTGTGTTGTTTGCTACTGCAGCTTTCGGCTCCGGTGGTAAGTAGCATTCATTACTGATTAGAAAATCTTGTGTGGTCCATACGTACCGTTTCTACACCTTATTAACGGGCGACAATAAATTAATTTGCGTTTATTTTACAATTGATAATCTATTTATAATCATGGTCGGCGATTGTTTCGAGTGTTTATTTGAAATAAGTAAAATAAATTTATTACGTTTGCTATTGTTGTCAAGCGTATCGCACTGTTATTGGACCGCAGGTAAGGCATCCGCACCGATTTACTGCTTATACTCGAGTTTGTTTTCTAATTATAAGAAATTACATATGTATAAAAAGTAAAGAACAACGCCCAGAACTTACCCTGTGTGATTTCTGTTTTGATTTATTTAGATCAAGTTAGGCGTTTTCTTCATTAATCTTAAATTACTTTTCTTACAAAACTTCTGTGTATTGTTTGGGAAGAACATTTGTAAAATAGTCGTGTAGCTCTTTGTGCCAAATTTTATACAGGTTTCGGGAAAATAATCTCCAGTTTTTGAAACATAAAAACAACATAGATTATATTCAATGTTTTATTGCATAATCACACCATTTTTGAAGATACGAGGGTCATTCAATAATTAAGAGACAAAGTGACCTTGAGAAAAAACTGTTTATTTCTACAAAATAAGACTTTCTACTTTTCAACATAATCCCCATCAACATTTATGCACTTGTCCCAACGGGTTACTAGCTTTTTTTATACCGGCTGCAAAGAACTCTTTGTCTTGGTGTCGGAGCGAATTTCCCACAAATTTCTCTCTCATGGCTGGCTTCACCTACTTCGAAAGCATATCTGAGTAGTATTAGCTGTTAAAAATAATGCAATCAATTCGAGTTTCAAGTGAGGAAATTGAAACTTCAATGGATCGGCCAGAACGGTGTTCGTCAGACACTGATTCTCGACCACTTTTGAATTGTTCTATCCACTTGTAAAAATTTCCACGGTTCATATAACTTTCACCATACACTTTAGTCATTCTAGAGTATACATTAGCTGTTTTTTTACCTTCAGCAATAAAAAAAAACAAATCACAGAACGTTGTTCACCCAATGTGAAGAAGACCCGACATCGTTTAACTTAATTTTAAGGTTATAAACAGAGCAATGTTGATCAATCAGCTCATCCCAGTGAGGCCAACTTAAGATCCTAAATGTATCAAACATGTACTACCAACAGTCTTTTCCCCACCCCAATTTGTCTCTTTAATCATTGAATGACCCTCGTAATATCGTCCAAATATTTGACCGCACGAGCGAAATACTCCTGCAGTTTAAAGTTCCGTATTGTTTTCCGAATTACTTCCAATAGTGCTGCTGCAATCGTGTTGTGAATAACATCCTTTAATTTCTCAATAGTCCGTGGCCTGCGTTGAAAAACTTTAGTCTTTGGGTGTTCTTAGAGAAAAAATCGCAAGGGGACAGGTCTGGAGATCTAACCGGCCATGGAATGTTACCATGTAATAAAATGAGGCAACCTGAAAACATTTGTTCCAGTACTTCTTAAGAAATTCTCGCCGTATTTTTAAAAACATAGTACTATATTTTCATGTTCGTTTAGTTTGGGCCTCAGAAAATTAGATAACATTGCAACGTAGCGCGCAGATGTGACAATATCCGTGTGTCATTCACATCAAAAGGTTGCACCTTGATTGTAAAGAAATCGCTCCTGAAATTGTCGGGGTTTTGTAAAGCTCAATACCGAAATTTTCTTTTTATCGATGCAGCCCGATAAACAAAAATGAGCTTCGTCACTACTGAGTACAACATATCAGCTGGAACATTTTCCATGTTCTTGAAATAGGCTATTTGGTATATCGGTCACATTCTCTAAATAGTCCTGGACCACCATCAGTTTTATGGCTAAAATATGAGATTGTAGTGCAGGGTTTCCACACGCTCCGCTTTGATATTCGCAAGGCTTGTGACGATGTTACAACTGTCTACCTCACTGGTGTGATATTCTCGAATGTCCGAATGCTACCAGGTCTACCGAGTGATTTCTGTTTTAATGCTGAACTAGTTTATCCTAACTGGTGCGGCCGAAATAAGTGCACTGTACAGGTAATTTTGAATTTTGAAACAAATCTAAAGTTAAAACACTAACCTGTGGAAATGGCGCTTTTCCGCCGATATGGGTTCCTTGCTGTTGATCCTGAAGCTTCCAGAAAAACAGGATATAAGGATATGGATAAAAAATAGGACAGGTTACCCCAATCTTCACAGCAGACAAAGGTCGAGCCAGAGCAAAGAAAATGGACCGATTTTTTTACCGGCAAAATTTCAACCCCGTAAAACTAGCCTTTTACAAAAGGCCTGGCAGGAAATTAAAACTTCTGCTGCCAATTAAAGCTGTCAGCGAACTCTCGGTTAAAAAGAAAAATGTTCTTGTCTTGCGAGGAGGCAGCCAGAAAAGGCCAAATGAAAAACGCTAATAAAGGCAAACGCGTAATACCGCACGAACTAAACAAAGTCGAAGTGCCAATTGCAAGTGCACGGCCCGTGTTCCAGACCGCGGGCCATATCGCAAAGCGTGCTCGGACAAAAATTGGGCCGATATCACAAATTTCAAATATGTATAAGAGGGCCCTAAATTAAAACTTCAAAAATAAATATAATTTTGAGATTGGCGCTAACACCATCCAAAATGTCTATCAAATGGCTATTTTTAAAATATTTTTTGAATATAAACACACGAGGTTTATCACTCCACGCCATAATGGCCATTCACATGGCATGCTTTATGCTAGTTAAGGATGTATGACTCAAGCGCCGTATACAAATACGTTGTGCCAGGACGTGTTTTCAGTATTAAAATTTTTTTTAGAATTGACTAATGTTTTATTTTATCCTCCGTATTTTATGGAAATTACTTTAGGTGATCATTATATACATTAGAAAGTTCTTTTTGTAATAAAAGGTTTAGTTTAATAAATGACGTATTTATATTTAGAACATTACTTTATTAATAAATCGTAGAAATTTGGAAAGTTAATATTATGTGGCTTCCAGAAAAGTGGAAAAACATAATATAGCAAAATTTATTGTGCTTAATGCTTCTACATACAACATAAAATATTGTGCATCGTTACATATTTACAAAACTAATGATACTTTTATGACAACTTCACATATCCATAGTGTTATTTAAAATAACTTTTGTAATTTAGATTTATACAAAATTTTTGCTTATTTGTGCCTGATTTATTATTACAAATTCCTTGAATTTTATTGTCTTTTTACCATAATCTCGTCTGAAAGTTTTTATATGCGTTCTTATTATTTTTTATAATGATGTAATTATACTGACATAAGTTATTAATTATCCCGGTTTTTTATATCGCAGGCCCACTTTTCACTATATGATTACTTAAACTATTACTAGGTGTATAAATCAGGTCTCAGATTTCTTCTGCAAAATTAAAGTTTTATTTAAAAACAAACAAAAAAAGCTTAAGTATTAAAGTATTCTCCGTTGGCATCGATGACCTTTTGCCATATTTCGGGTAGCTTGCAAATTCCCTGGTGATAGAAGCTCACCGGCTTCGAGACGATAAAGTTATCGATGTATTTTTGGACTCCTTCTTCTGTTTTGAAGTGTGTACCAGCCAAGTGATACTGTAATGACCGGAATAAATGATAATCGGAAGGGACCATGTCTGGGCTATACTCCGCATGTGGAAGAAGTTCGCAACCTAACGTGTCTGAAACTCATCCGTGTCAAATGTTTGAGAGCGTCCAGCGCGTGGTTGATCTTCAAGACTAAACTCTGCTCCGCGAAATCTTCGGTCCATTTTTTGCACGTTGCATGACTTACAGCATTCTCACCATATGCAGCACAAATCATTTCGGTGGCTTCAGCAGCGTTTTTCTTAAGGTGAAACGCGAAGTGGATAGAAAATCGAATATGCTCTTTTGTGATTGCCATCGTGAACACAGCTGATTATTGAGGTTATGTGCATCAAACGCCAAGTCGCATAATGTTTCGAAAGATCAAATGTCATTGCTTTAAAACTGCAAGAGGGCGGACTAATACGTTACATGTAAACGGTGATTTGCGTACTGTGAAATCTAAAGCTGAGAACTTATTTATACACTTACTACATTGTTCTAAGAAGTTAGCCAATAGATATTATTCTAGTCTTATGTTAGACACGGTGCGCGGCTATTGAAGGGTTAACTTTAATTTTATAAATTCATAACATAATAAAATTGAGTCATGTACATTTCTTTTTATTTGCCTATGTGCTTTCTCAAATTGATTTTTATGCTATTTTTAGCACTACGTTATTGAAGACGTCATTTCTGACGAAATGTAATTGCTATTATATTTCTTGATTATTAGCCTATGATAATGCTCACTAGTATTTCAGCCTGATCATTCTTTATAACGGTAAAATACTCAAGTGGGTAATGGATTAGTTTTTATTTTATTTATATTTGCGTGTGTCTTTTTTACTAATAAGATACCTTAATCGTTAGATAAAAAAAAACGTTTAATCCCTTGACTTTTCGATTGACTGAAATCTCGTTTTTTGATTTTTACTATCATTTTAAATAATTTTAAATATGACAGGTATATCTTAAATTCTAGTTTTTTTTACTGTTTTCTACTTTTTTGACACATTTTAATTAAATATCTAATATTAATAAATTTAGAGCAGTGACCAAACAATGCATTCACCAGAACAAATTTTTTTTTACTTTTGATGTTATGAGTCAAATGTGTGCATGTAGGTAAAGCTAATTATAAGCATGCTGTCATTTGGCAATGGTTTCAAACCAACGCAACAATTTAACCCAGGAACAATTTATTAAACTTTGTCCTTTTCCTGACGATATTTTCTTATCACAAATGAGAACTCACATTAAAATATCTGACTAATATAATAATAACGCTACAAATACAAATATTACAATTCTATCAATATGGTTACTTTCTAATATTTCAAATTGTAATGCTGCCTCAAATCCAATCCTTACACTAACAAATAATACAACAAAATTTAGTGGATATTATCAGTTACGTAGAGGAAAGTAAAAATATTGCAAACCAAAATGAAATGTTTGAAAACGCGTTAATAACGTAAAAGGAAAAAAGTACAAACTGTCTAAAAGCAGCAATAATAATTTTATCTAACACAAACCAAGAAATTCTTTACATTTGCCAGTTGATTTGGATAAAAAAACAATAATCAGAATAACGGCTATAACCTAAACTCAAATGATACACTCAAACCCTCTCCAAGATATATTAATCTGGAACAAGTACAGCACAACATCAAAAGTATGTCTGACGACGTGGCTAAGCTTAATGTGCGTAGGTCTGATGGGTACAAAGGGTAGTCAAGCATTTCAAAGAAGATAATGTTATATACATACTTCTCAAAGCACACGCGTAACCATATAGTTTTACTAACGTAAACAATAAAGCACTACTATTGTTGTTGTTGACTTAGAAACTGTTATTAAAATAAAGTCGTCTATAACTTAAAATACTTATAATACTTAGAAATGTCTGTAGAACCTCTCTATAAAAATATAAACTTGCTTTAGTGCCAAATGCTAAAACTGTAATCATACAAAATTATATTTTAATATGCCATATGTTTGAATAAACTGTAATGAAGAATGCTACTTCTGTATTGTAAAATGAAAAACATCACGAAAACTAGAAGGGCTACTTAATCTACCGAAATCTATAAAACAAAATTAAAGAACTGCAAAGAAACACAAATAAACATCAAAATCTAACCTTTACACACATTTTAGAGAAATTCAAGAGTATGTTTAATAAAATAACATGTTTACGACAGTCGTAAATAAAATAGTTCGTAATAGCCAAATTTCTTAGAATTACAATCTGAAACGCCGACAGATTCCAGACAAAAAAGCAAAAAATTTAAATCTCCCTTATGATATTCTTCTTATGTTAGAATTTTTTTACCTCAAGGATTTTGACAAAACTACTTTATTATTTTAACTACTACATTTAACATCCGGATCCACGCAATCATCATGTGAGAATCTATATTACACCACAAACTACAAAAAGCGATTTTTTTGCAAATTTATGAAATAAACAAATTATTAAATTTAATTACACTAGCGACAACCTATTTTTTTTTTAGGGTGGCCTACTCAGTCACTAAAAGTAATTGAGTGCCTGCGTTCACTTCGAACAAGGGGTAATAATGGTGATCGTTTAAAGTTTGCCACATCGCTTCACATCAGGAACGGTGCGCGATGACCGGGCAGTAAAGTCAAACACATGAGAGCCTTAACCTCTCAGTTCGCAGGCCGTGCTCCTAGGCGAAGCGTTAGAGCCTTAAAATTATTACCATCTTTAAACTGTTGCCAAAAAAAGAAAAGGCAATTATTGCCACTATTTAACACAATTCTGTGCTTAACTTACTGGCTCCTATAAACAAAGGTGGTACAAATCATTATAATATTAAGACCTGTTAATCCTTCAAGCGAAGTATAATCCTATATCCCAATTAGTCTGTCATCAATAGTATCGAAACTCCTAGTATTAAACCGGTTAAATAAAGATATACTACTAAATGATTGGACCCTTAAAACCCCAGTTTGACTTCATATGGAAACATTCTACTATCGAATAAATTAATATTTAACATATTTAGAATTCTTTGAATTAAGAGCACTGCATAGTAGTCTTCCAAAACATCCGACCAGCATTCGACAAGGTATAGCATAAAGGATTGTTAGTTAAAATAAAGGCAATATTTCCACACCAATTTCGAATTATATCTTCTTAACTAATATCTCCAGGACAAATTTGAAAACGAAACTTTGAGTTTATAGTGAAATATCGCATGGGTTCTTTAAGATAGCGTTTTGAAGCCAACCCTATACTTGCTTTATGCTATTGATATACCAAACACACCGTATACAGGAATATAAACATTCGCAGATAATACTGCTATTCTTGGGTATAATGGGGACCCTCCAAGATCTACATGATTATGTTAAGAATACATACATATACTCGAAGAATGATTAGACAAATAGAGAATTAAGATAAATAAATATATAACTTTTACAACAAGAAGTAAAACATGTCCTGTTACCTTATGGTAATAAAAGGTAACACTAATGTTGTTTATATAACATTACTATACCACAACCTAAAGAAGCAACGTAATTATTACAAAAAAGTTAACTTGAAAGAAAGAAGTGCTGCCTTAGCTATTCCAATATAGACATTCGGAGGTTCCAAACTAAAGCTAAATATAGATAATTGGAACATAGAGTCGGTGAAAATCCAAAACATGATCTACGCGGATAATATTGAGATTATAGCAAGAAGTAGAAAAATGCAGGCAGCAGTAAACTTGTAGAAATAGAAGCAGTTGGACTAAAAATCAACATCCGCAAAACTAAAAAAATGCACACATCGAATCAAGAACACCAACCAGCACAAAGAATTAAAATAGACAACATAGAAATAGAAGAAATACAAAGATATGAGTACCTCTAGAAATAATAATTTCGAATAATAAAAAAATAGACTAGAACAAAGCAAGTCAATTATATTACGCTATAAATACAAGTATAATAGGAAAAAGAGAGATAAGAACAAAAACAAAGCTACACATACATAAAACAGTATATTCTCAATTTTGACTTATAGAACAGAAAGCTGGACTATGCTAGACAAGCACAAATCTAAGATAGTTATGGGGAAAATGAAGTACCTAAAGAAAGTAGCTGGGAAACGAGAAGAGAAATACAACGTTAAACATCAACTGCAACATATACCGCAAGTAACCACAATAGAAAATAAACAGTTAAAATGGTATGGGAATACAAAAAGTATAGCAGAACACCGGATCCAAAAACGAATTCTAGAAGCAAAAACAAAAGGTAGATGACCAAGCAGTAGGCAAAGGAGAATGTGGACAGACAGCATCCAGGAAATGGCAGGAAGGAGAGGAAAAACGATGGGGAAAGTAAACAGATTGATAGGAAACAAAAACAACTATAGAAAATGGATAGAGGCACCTGGCGCCATTTAGGCAAAGAGGAAAAAGTTGAAGAAGAAGGAGAACAATTTTGAGAAGTCTTATGGATGCTTTATGTTACGTAATAAATCTCTCCTACATAGAGACTACTAGAATAAACTTTAAAGCATGCAAAGGACATCGAAGAACACTAACGCTACCGATTATAGCCTTAAGACCTATAAATCCAGGTAAATTTTCCAGAGTGAACTCATCATTCTCAACCAACAGGTGAAGGTACCATCCTCAAAACAACTTTATCAACAAATTAACTTATAGAATCCCTTGTACTTGTGAATAATGATCAAATAAAATGTTATGTTTTGTCTTTTATAGCAATTAAAAAACACTTACGATTTACTTAATGAATTGCCTTGGTGTTTTAATATTAGCAAAGCAATTACGTAGTATTAAAATATATTTACGCAAAGCTTTGATTATTTAATACTCTAGTCTACTAATATTTTGCAATTAATACTCTGTTATTTGTTACCTCTTGATTTCTTTTTTATATTTAAAGAATTTGGTTCTCGTTCAGTGTAATTTACAATTAACTTTTTCATATTTTATTATTTATGATTTATTAACAAATTTATTATTTTTTTTATTTCATTGTATTATTTTTCTAATAGTAATTTGTTAGTGGGCTCTGCATAATTCAGTAAATTTAGTGTGTATAATTGTATTTTCTGTCATTCTCATTTTATAACCCAATATATGTTTTATTATGCATATGTAATAGTGTTATTCTAAGTTTATCTAACATGGTACATTCTTCTCTCGAATAATAGTTTTCTATAATATCCAATTATTCAAATTGTTTTGATTTTTTAAAATTATGTATTTTAGACTTTCTCTGCTCTTTATTACCTTATTTAGAAAGTATATTTTTTACGAAACTAGTTGGTTAATTTGAAATTATAAAAATATTGATGTTATTATAGATTTCGGGCCAAAAATATGTAGGATAATTCAAATTGAACTTTACGACACTTTTCTTTAGTAAAACATAAAAGATTAGAAAAATTCAAAAATCATTGCTATCAGTATAAGTACTGAAATATGATATCGAAGTACCCTTCCACGATTTCGTTGTCATGCCACCATCCGTTTAGCGAAATTTTCCATAACGGTTTTCCATAAATGCAATTCTATTTCCTATACACGTCTTATGTTTTCTTTTAGTTTTGGAATCGTAATAGGTTGGTATACATAAACCCTTTCTATTAAATAACCCCAGAGACAAAAAGGTAATGAGGTTAAATTGCAAGACCGCAGTGTCCAATCGATGTCACCCCTATGCGAGATAGCACGACCAGAAAATTTGGTTTGAAGTAAATGTTTCACGTGCCGTATGATATATGATTCCATCTTGTTAAAACTGCATGCCATTTAAACACAAATCATTGGTTTAATTGGCAAAACAGTTTTTTAGCATCATTCTATAGCGTATACCATTGACAACAGTGTTGCCAGATTCACCTTATGAGCCAGTGTACACCAAATAATGCATTCTTATGGGTGCACTGGTTTTTCTTGAATAGCACTTGGATTTTTATTAAGTCAAATGCGACAATTTTGACGATTCACAGAACCATTGAAAGAAAAATGAACTTTATTGATTAATAGCTTATTTTTATAATAAACTTGCATAATATTGATGCGTTGCTGTATAGTATACTATGCCTTGATCACTTTACCATGTGTTTAGATAACAACTGTACAAATGCAAAGTTTTAATGTTCTTAGAATGCAAATGGCGCGTAATTCAAATCTTAAAGTTTAATTTGTATGGCTTAATATATACTTTTAACATTTACAAATATTTTAGAGTTTTATATTTTAAACGAATAAAAAAATAATTTGTACTGTAGTTTCTCCAATTTATTATAATTAAAATTATCTTTTTTATTCAAAATCTCGCTCTATAATATTTATTCTATCAAAAATGTAAATTAAAATCCTTCAATCAACACAACAGTGAAATAGAGAGTTACTAAAGAGTAGTAAAACAAAACTGTGTTATAATTTTATTACTTTTTCACTTATCTGCCACAAATGTGCTCATGTAACTTAATTTCTGCCTTTCCCATACAGTCATGTGTTTGCAACAAAAAACTTTATCTGAGCAAGGAATTTTATTAAAGACAAATGCGCTACTGTGGAAAATACGTCACCGGAATTACCATCCCAGACTTTTCCACTTCGAATGAGATCGCGCTGCTGCATCGCAGCCTCGGGCCAAAAATTTATATCCCATCACTCCAGTAATGCTTCGATAGAACTACACAAATATTGCAGAGCAAAGTACATAGGATTGTTCGTGTCACTGCTAGTTTCGCTTGCTTTTCCTCCGATGTGTTTCTAGCACGCCGAATTGAATTCCGAGCAAATTCGGGCGCACCGGGACGAATCTGCTTGCCACCGCCCTGGTCACGTACAAAGGAAGAAGTTGTCGCCCGTGTTCATATCTTACGTATTTATAACCGCGCCACTCCAAATTTCCCTGTTCCTATTTGATCAATAAATCGCCTCAAAGGCCGTGGAAGAAATAACAATCTTATATCATATTGAACTATAGTTTTTAAAATGTACGGGCTCTCAGTTTCAGATCTGATCAATGGAAAGATTTACGGCCTCCGCAACGGCGAATAATCCTCCAGGAGGAAGCCAAAAATGTTTTATTCGAATTGGAAAATTTATTTATGCATGCCTTGTGGTTTGCATTTTTGTGTTTTGCGAAGATATCCGTGTTCTATTAAATTGTGTTACGAAATTGAATTGCACGATGTCTTTTATCATCTCCGTTTATTTTAACGTACAGATACAGGTTTTTCTTTTATAATCTATGACATTCAATTTTTTGTAACAACATATACTATTATGTTAAAACGCTCTGCCATTTGTTTAAATTTATTTACACGGGTGGGAATATTTTATAAACATAATTAGATTTTACCAGTTGAAAGTTAAAACAGAGAATTTTTTTTATTTTTACTGCTTAAAATTTAATGCCAGTACATTTATTCTTTTTGTAAGCTAGTGATGTTTTCTAAAATAGTTTTAAGCAGTAGATTAGGACGTGCAATAGATTTGAGATTAAATTATTTTGCAAAATATATTTAGCCAAATATATCTCAAAACTAGATAACGAAATATGATGTATATTGCTTTACTTTAAATATTACAAGGGTTACAGATAGTTTTATTTATTAGTACATTTAGTTAAATGTCACTAAAAATTTCTTAATTTAGTTTTAACGAATACAAAATTGAGATATACATTCTCATATTATTATCTAACGTACTAATAAACCTAATAAATAAAATGTTATTGTATTTTTTTTTAATATGTTTATTTTCCAGTTTAATAATAAATAATATGAAAATGTTATTCATGGCATTGTTATTAATAGTAATAGGTATAAATCTTGAGTTAGCTTACGTTTTAGCTTGTGATGGGTATTTTGTCTGCCTATGTTGTAATGAACAGCGCCATCGCATGCGTGTATGATTTTAAACAATTTTTGGCACTGATATAACTTTGCACTGTAGGTGTGTCTAGTTCATAATGTAGCTGCTTATTGCGGATGTACCACGGTGCGTTCATTGCGATGCGAAGAATTTTATTTGGGAGTCTTTGCACTTTTTCTATGTTGGATTTCGCGTTGCTACTCCATATTGGCGATGCATAAAGCACTAATGGTCATATTAATGATTTGTACATCATGATGGCATATTTAATGAGGGGATGATAACCTTGGTTTATTTTGAGATTTACATGAATTTTCCAAGTAACTAATAGCACTCCCAGATACTTAACGGCAGCATCAGCTGGATTCCAAGGAACGATGTTGTTATTAATCGCTATGTTAGGAGGGTTTCTGATTCTTCTTAGGGAGAATATTTTTGCTTGGCATTTGGTGCGATTAATTTAGATATTTTATGAGCATACTTGGTGTATTGCAGTTTGCAATTTTTCTATGGTTTGGTGAGGTCGGTGTGTTGTGCCAAGATTGCAGTATCATCCGCAAAGGTCGCTAATATTTCCTCTGTGGTAGGGATGTCTGATGTGAAAATATTGAATAACAGCGACCCCAACACACTTTCCTGCGGTGTGCCTGCTTGAATCGACTTTGTTTCTGAAATTATGAAGTATGGGTACAGCAAAAGTTCGGTTTTCGAGTAAAGAAAAGACTATTGCTTTTAGGTAGTTGGCTATTAAGATCTTGAGCATTTTGCTTTTTAAGCTTTCTAGCCAAACTTTATCGAAGGTCTGGGCCACGTTGAGAAATATCCCTACAGTGTGGCTTTTGTTTTCGAATCCCTCTTCTATTTTTTCGGAAATGCGTTGTAGTTGATGTTGCATTGAATATGTTTTCCTGAAGCCAAATTGGAATGGTGGTAGTATGTTAAGTGGCGTTCTTTCTTTCATTAAGTATGAGTGGATGATCTTCTCTAGAACCTTTGAGAGTGAAGTCAACAAGCTTATTGGCCTATAGCTGTTAATCATCTTTTTGTTTTTACCCGGCTTGGGCAAAACCAGTATATGGGCATGCTTCCATGCTTTTGGGAAATATCCTTGACGGAGACATACCTTGTAAATTGTTGCAAGGTTGCAAGTTCTTCTGTAAAATAATGTCTAGTATGTTAGGCAGGTGATTGCTGCGATATGGATAGTAGGTGTATTATATTTCTCAGGGGCTATTATTTGGAAGGAATATTTTGTCGCATAATTTTCCATTTTGATTTGCTCATGATTATTTGCTCTATATCCCCATAATTGATTTTTGGAGTTAAAATCTCCAATAATTAGGAGTGGTCCAGTTATACTGAATGTAGCTTTTAAGTCTTCCTCTACTAGCTTCTTGCTTGGTTGTCTATAGGTGCTTATTGATATGAGGTTTTGATCGTTTGGTTTTATTTTGAGTCCAATTGTTTCTAGGGTTAGGTTATCAATGTTTGCGATAAGACTGTGAATGATTTTCTTTTTAATGAGTATGGTTACCCCTCCTGCTACTGTTCGGGCATTTCTGTCTTTCCTATGTACTTGGTATTTAAAAATTTTGAACGTACCTGCTTTAGATAGGTGGGTTGTTGTATCTGGCAAGAAACGCTATAAGGTTTGATCTTTGGTATACCGTTAGCATTCCAATTAAGGATTATTAGCTTTTCTATGACTTTCTGAGGTTTAGGATCCATTTAGGAGTAAGGGAAGGATAGTATTAGTGATAATATTTTTAATTAGAGTAAGGTAAGGGTTAGCAGATCGATAAGGATTTTGTCTATATTATTTGCATCAGGTGAGACTGTTGAATTGGCTGATTTATTTGCATATGATCGGCTAGGATTGATAAACTAATTTCTATTGTATCCTATACCAGATTAGTTGTTAGTGCTATTGTTTTTCATTCGTTTTTGCATTATCTCGACGTGGTGGCTACAACCGCGATAACTTGAGAGGTGTGGGCCTCCACATTTGGCACGCTTAGGTGCTTCTCCTCGTTTTTTTTGCATTGATAATGTTGATAGTCTCCTCCACATTTCATGCATCGTGGGTCTAGCTTACAATAAGTTTTGGTGTGGCCATAACCTTGGCAGCGGTGACATTGAGGGGTGTTAGATGACTTTCTTCTCAGTTCAACAATGACAATTGAATAATGAATACTTTTTAGTGAGAATCTCTATTTTTGGCATTTTCATCATCATTTAGGTCCACTGCACGAACTGGTAACGGCTGCTTGTTTTTAGTTAGAAGGCGTATAACTTTAGTTTCTGCTAAGTTCAGCAAAGATTTCTAGTTCTATTAGAGATAGTGGTACATTTTTAGTCAAGACGTTATGAGTTTTGTCGTTTGGGTTTTGGAAGGTGTGATATTTAATTTCGTTATATTTAAAGTGTTTTGTTAAGGTTTTGTAGTCATTCTCTTTAACTAAGTTTACTCTTAATGTGTTTGTGTTACAAAAGGTTGTAAATTTGTTAGTTGTTAGTTTTTTTTATATGTAAGGTCAGTGCTATATGATTTATAACGTTATGGATATAAATGGGCGGTATATATCGTCGGGGTTATCGTTTGAGTTGGCCTCTAGGTTAGCTAGCAAGTTGTATTTGTTACGTGTTGGAACATTTGGTGTCTACGGTAGCGTTTTTGCACTTCGTTTAGTGGAGGTGTTAATGAGTTAAATTTACGCTTATTTTGCGCTTGAACTTCCATTGGGCTTTCATTGTTTAGATTTTCGGTTATTTTGTTAAGATTAAAAAAAAACTTACGTTTATGTTGTTTTAAAGTTGCTCTTTTAAGGCAACAGTTTCGTTAAATAATTGCACTTTAATCTTTCATACACTTAGATGGCGATAAACCACGTCTTAAGGCTTTGAAAGTAAAATGGCAAGTCGATTGTATTTTTTTATATAAGGTAATCCAGATTGGATTTCAAGATGCTTTTTCTTAATAAAACACAAAATATTGAAACGATCCTAATATTATTGATATCAGTGTAAAAACAGACTTGGCAATTATGTAGAAAATTTGATATTGTCCAAATGCCCTCTACCACTTCACTGGCATGCGATCATTCTTTTAGTGAACTTTTCCATAATGCTTTCCCATAAACGCTACTCTAGTTCTTCAATCACATGCCTGATGTTCTAGTTTAGTCCTAAAATTGCAACAAGTTTGTTAACATAAAACCTTCTTTCCAAATAATTTCAGAGAAAAATGTCTAATGGGGTTAGACCACAAGACTGTGGTGGACAATCAGTGTCACCTCTCTACGTCATAACACAACCAAAAAATTTGGCTTAAAGTAAAGCAAGTGTTTCACGTACTATGTCACATATGGTTCCACCTTGTTAAAACTACATGTTATTTAAGTTAAAATCGTAGGTTTTATTGAAAACATAAGTTGTTTAGCAACTACAGATAGCATAATATTATTAATGGTAACGGTGTTGCCAGTTTCGTTCTCAAAAAAAATGCGGGTCAATGGTCAATATTTTTCCAGCCCACAATTCACACCAAACGGTGCAATTTGTGAATAATACGTGGATTTTAATGATTCACAAAACCACTGAAAGAAAGGCAAGCTTCATCGCTCTATGAGTTTTTTTTGTGAAAATCAGTATTGACTTTTGTGTTCTCTAAAACCTACTTTATATATGTACAACGTTGCTGGTGGTTTTTAGTGGATTTACCATATGTTTAAATACACTCAATGAAAATTATAAAATTTAGCATGGATCACCTACACTTGTTTAAAAATTTTAATCAATTTTATAATAAATTATATATACAGAGTTTGTTTCTAAATTTTTAAAAAATCATACAAAAAAATCACAATTTTATTAACAAAAAATTTATTAATGCAGTAAAGAATTATACAAAATATAAGAACTCTTAAATAGCCTTAGTTTTCTTTAAAGCAAAAACCTTAAGATTTATTCCAACATCTTTTTCTCTGATCAAAACATTCTGAAGAATTCTGTGTTAGAATCATGAATAAGTACCTTACCTTATATGCTTAAAGAACGTCGACATTCTGGATTTTTTTCTTTTAAAAGTCCGAAGTTGCAGAGCCACAAATCTGAATTGTAGGGTGACCCACATTCTAGTTTGCGATGCTTATTGATTGTAACTCGTACACGTATAACATTTTCTTCTACTCGTTGCTGGTCTTCGGAACGTCGATCACTTTCAACAAATTTCCGGCTATGTTTAAATTCTTTTACCATGCTCTTATTCCTCCACCCATTTTACCGTTTCCGAAACGCTACTGCATCGCTCAAATCGTTCTTGCGAATTTATCTTGCAATTTGCACAAAATTTGTTGCGGATTCTTTGTTCTACTTATTTAACCATTACAGATCTGTGATCTGGCCACATGAAAAATCATCCTTATTTACGTATGCAAATTATTGATTTTATTTTAGCAATATTGAATCTACATTTTCTGGACATAGCTTGTAGGGTTAAAGCATTCAGTCAAGTTGTCTTAGACGACTAGTATGAATAACTGATTCTCCTCCAATATTTGAAATGGATGCGCTCGAGTCACGCTTATGTATATCTATAGCGTGTTAAGTATAACTTGTAAATTTAAGCTAGCACGTAACTAATAGCGCACGATTTGATTTAGAAAGCTTAGAGCATTAATTTGTTTTTGTTTAGAGTTGTTTACATGAGCTCAAAGATGGATACTTAAATAACGATTGATTTAACAAAAGTCAACTAGTTTTCGAAAGTTTAGAGACTGTTAAGATATGGTTTCTTACAAAATGAATGTTTTTATTGCAGTTAAATATAATGTGTAAAACAGTTTTATGTTCTGCGTTAAAAAGTTTAAAAATGGGTTTTTCTCTAAACACTTATTATGTATGGTGGCGGTCCTTATCTTATTACTATTTGTTTAATCTCAGTATATCATCGGTTATTTTTATAGGTAAAGTTCTAAGCATCGGTTTCTTGTAATTTAGTTTTCAACTAATTTTCAGCAGTTTTATTGACATTTAAATACTCGAACACTTAGCTAACTGGGAACTATGATTTTAGATGTTTCAAACATTAGTTTAGGCCCAATCAAAATAGTTCTTCATTTCTTAGCTGCTGCATCAGCTTTCCCATTTTTGCTTTCCTTATCCTAGAATAAGGAAAGTAATGTAATCGGCGGAAATTTGACCTACCCAGTTTTTCACATTTCTGGACGAATTATAGTCTCAGGACACCAAAAAAGTTGGTTTGAGCCATTGGTTCGTGTGTGTGTGTGTGTGTGTGTGTGTGTGTGTGTGTGTGTGTGTGTGTGTGTGTCTGTCGGTCTGTCAGTAAACAGGATATCTCGAGAACCGCAAGAGCTAGAGATTTGAAATTTGGTATGCAAGTTACTTGTAGGTAGGGGACGTAGTGCGAAAATCGGTCGAGCCGTTTGGTTGCAAGGTCGCAAAATCGGTCGCAAAGCGGTCGCGAATCTAAACGGTTGAAGATACAAAAAATTTATGAGAATAAAAATGATTTGTTATCATGAGATAAACATGGATTTAAAATAAAAGTTGGTAAAATAGGAACTCGAAAAAAAATTGAATCTCAGGATTTTTAATATAGCGGGTGTTCATAAAATGTTTCGGGAAATTTATATTACCGGATAGATCAAATCGAGACGAACAAAAAATTACAATAAAATTTTTTGATCCGAGGTCAAATAAACAAGTTATAGCCGATTAAATATTAATTAAACGGACCAATGACAGCCCGCTCGTTGAGCTACCGGGCCGACTTTGGGAGGGCGCTTGGCCGTTAGGAGGGAACACGCAGACGATAATGGCGAAGGCTGTGCGGCAGAGCTCGCACGGTAACCTACAGTGACGTAGCAAAATTTTAAGTGCTAGTCAAATATTGTCTTGTACCGTTTATTTTAAACAGCTTTCGAGTGTTAGACTCGCGCCTCGTCCTTTTTTTTTAAATTAACAAATTTTTAGACGAGAGCAGCGCAGGGCCGAGACGATGGACTCGCGCCTTGTCCTTTTTTAAAATAACAAGTTCTGGAAAAAGAGCAGCGCAGGGCCGATACGATGGACCCGGTATAATCTTCTTATAATATAATTGTCTTATCTCCCTAACTTTCTTTCTTTCTTTCTAAACTTATAATTCTATCTCTTCCTAGACGCTTCAACCAATTTGCTTGCACACCATATTCACAACTATATTTGCTAATTCGGCAGCCTTCTAACTTTAACCGTTTTGGAATTATTTAAATATTTTGATTATTGTATTGTATAGATGGAACACCTGTGACAGATAAAAACATTTTTTTGAAAAACGGCGAATCTGTTGGACGTAAAAGCAAAGCCACAACAACGCATGGCCGGGTACAGCTATTTTAGAATAAAAACAAACATTCTGTTACTGTTGCCAACATTAATCTAGAGAAAAATTAAAAATTACTACAAATGAACGTAAAACGTAAAAATTACGGGAGTGCATTATGAACGAGTGCATAAGCTTTGCATTCATTCAACATTATGTATTACGTATTTCCTATGGGCGGCTTATGCTTACGTCCACCATGAATGGGGGTTAAATTGTTCCATGTTTCTGATCCAGAGAAAAAGCCGGTCTAATTAAAAATTTATACGTTCGCACCTTGCAAAAATTTGAGGGAAGGCGGGTGAAAAATTGTCAGTCTAGGACGCCAAAAATATCTTTTGGCGGCAACTCCTAGTATATAATAATAGGATAAGGAAAGTCGTGTGATGTTCACACCAGATTTTTACCTATACAGAAGAAAGATTATTATTTTAAATGTTATAAGGTTTTACAAACATTCCTAAACCAATTTAGAATTAATTTAGTCTTTACACTGTGATTTGTATGAAATAGGATATTTTTTTAAATATTTCAGTCCCACGACCATTGTCGGTTTAGCATCTGTTTGTATACGAGCTTAGTTTTTCATTCCAGTCAAGATAAATTTATTGAAATTTTGTTGTTACCTATTTCTAGTAATGGATTTGTGACACTTGTTGTTATACTACTAACCGTTTATCAATTAAGTTATCATCAGTCACAATTTGCTTCAAATCAGCAACACTCTATATTATCCAAGTTTAAAAGTCTACTTCTCCTTATGAAGAAATGGATACGACATATACTCAAATTAAAAACGTCTTTATCAGGTTTTGACAAGAAGATATGTTAGTACTAATAGGTGAATTTAACAATAAAATAGGAAATACTGACAATAAATAATGTTCAACTATATATTCTAGAAAAGTACGGGCTCGGTGAAAGAAACGAGAGACGTACAGTTAGTAACTGATAACGGCCTATCAATCACCAATACAATTTTTAAACATGGATTTTACCGTCTGAGCCGTAAAAGCCTAGTTTATTTTAATAAGGATCAGATAGAAAACTCCAGCCACCAAGAGCAAGACCAGAAACTATTTGTTATTGTAACCATAAATTATTAAAAGCAGAAATAAAGTAAAAACTACTCATAACAAAGAAACAAATATCAAATAAAGGAAGAGAAATGCCAGTTGGTGAAAGTCTGCAATAAAAACTTTGAAACATTGGCTATCCCAAACTAACAGAAAACCTAAAATAACTATGGCTTATTATAAAGGACTGACTAGCGAAAAGAATAAACAGAATCAAACAAAGAAAAATAATCACTGGATGACGAGTGGGACTCTGCCCTTAATTTCGATAAAACATACTGATATTGAAGTCATTAAAAAAAAATTTAGGAAGCTTGTAGAAAACGCAAACATAAAAAATCAAATGAAATAGAAAAGCATGCAAACAATAGAATAATTTGAGAGCTATATGATGAAGTTAAGTATTTCTAGGAAGAATCAAACCACGCACACAATAAATATATTATACATAATAAAAATAAACATGTGAAAATCACTATCGATATAGAAAGTGTTGCTAAGGTTTGGAATAAGTACTGTATTAAACTTTATAAAGAAACTGAAAGTTAATTTAGAATTACACGTTAACCGAAAAAGAGCTACATATACTTAAATCAGAGATAAAAGAGCCATTAAATCATTGAAAAATTATAAGGCACCAGATCTAAGTGTTAACATCATCCATAATATATGTTTCTTGGTATGAAAGCTGCAAAAATTGTCAAGTGAGTGGTGTCAACCGATGTTTATGTACTTTTTTAAAAAAGGTTGTCCACAGATTACAATGACTATAGGACCATATTATTGCTCAATTATACTACCAAAGTCATGCTATAAATAAACAACAACTGATTACAATCATTTTTCTATCGAAAATAGCCGAAGAGAGAACCGAATTTGTACCAAAAAGTCACACATGAATAAATAAGTTAGATGAATTATTGAAAAAAAAATAGAAATTTAAAATAAAAAGTAAAATTGCATAAGCTACGATTAATAATCCAAAGTGTGGGAGTTCCCCCAACGCAAAAGTAAGAGCCAACAAGTATTATCAGGCATATTTAGGACAGAAGCAGACGTAAGCCAAGGTTTTATTCTATGCCAATTACTGTTCAAATTCTTACTCAGACTACATCATGAAAAGAGTTTTGGATTATTGGAATGGAAGTGTCTTCGTTAGTCGCAGGAAGTTAAGAAATGTGGAATACTCTCTTGATACAGATACTCTTTATATTACAGCTGGTGATGCTACAGTTGAGAACATTATGACAAAGTTAGGCATTAAAAGTAAAAAATATAAACCAATGCTTGATTAAAATATTTGATTTGAAGTGGTGAAAGAATTTGTTTATTTGGGATCATCAATAACATATAAAAAATATGTGATAAACAAATCAACCGAAAGATAAGTATACTTTGAAATAATAATAATAATATAAATATAAATAATACAGTTACAAAATTAAATAGAATATGGAGACACTCAATGATATTTTATAACAACAAACTCAAATTAACAAGAATAACGATGTTTTCCATAGCCACATGCGTTGCCGAAACCCTAACAATAAAAATCGCCACAAGAAAAAATTAATGTCTTTGAATTGTGGGCGTGTAAACGACTGTTAAGGATACTTTGAACTCGATATTGAACTAATATACCTATTTTGAGAGAGTTTAAGATGACAGTACATCTCTACCAAATTCAACCAAGCATACTTTCGATACTTTGATCGCTTTTCTAGGAAGAATATATTAGAAAAATTAGCGCGCAAAAAAAGGATCTTTAAGTAGTTGGACCGATTAAGTAAAATCACGTATAGGCCATGAAATGTACGAAGCAATCCAAGCGGCACAAGATTGAGAAGCATGGAGAAGCACAATCCACGCTATCGAAACGTAATGTCACTGAACTCTAATTCAGATTGTTATTCACTATTTAACCAAGTTTTATACAATTTTGAATTACAGCGCCACGGCAGGGGAGCAGAAGCTTAAGAAAATAAATTACAACTGAAAAAGGTGATTGAAAAAGCAGATAAAGTGCCCAAGGAGCATATCTAACAGTCAGTTAACTGAATCATCGCAAAACCATGGAACAAAGGCAAAAAGAGAACACTTTTCTTAATTATGGCTTTTATTAAGGTGGTCACCACCAATGGCTACAACAATCCGGATGATAAATCCTAAAATGGTTGTACTAAAAGGCCTACATTTTTTCACGACAATGTGCTGACAAAGCTGAGATTGTTCAAGATTTCCTAGACATCGATCATTAGGATTCATCAGATATCAGTTCCTATGACTATTTTAGTTTCTTAAAAGAGTTTTTAACAAAATTGTTCATGAAGATTTTTATAAAGTTAAAGATTTTTTTTATTTATTTAATTAGTAATCAAAATACAAGGTATTCTATAAGCTAATTTGTTAACCTACAATCTAAATTTAGGATTTAGATCGATTAATAACATGATGAGATCTCATCCAGCGATGAGCTCTCTAAGTCTATTTATAGGTCAGCTGGCCACTGTCTTTTTAGTCTTCTTATTGCTGTGTCTTCTAGTAAGGGCTGTATTAAAGGATTTGTGTGAGCTTCCAATTTTTGGTGGTGGGTGATGCTTCTCTCATGGATAACTTCTTTTATAGTTGGTATCTTCAAATCTTTGTGGATCATTTCATTTGCAATATACCATGGGGCATTAACTATCGTTCTTAGTATTTTGGACTGGCACCTTTGGATTATTTCGATATTGGACTTGCTGGCACAGCCCCATAGTTCTATTCCATACGTCCATACGGGTTTGATTACTGATTTGTACAACAATAGTTTGTTTTCTATAGATAGCGGAGACTTTCTACCGATCAACCAATATAGCTCTCTCTGTTTTAGGTACATTTGCTTTCTTTTTTGCAGATGTGTTCTCTCCAGTTTAATTTGGAATCTAAGTGTATTCCCAGGTATTTTACTGTCACAGTTTGTGGTATTACTATGTTGTTTAGGTATATGGGTGGACACGGATCTTTTCTCAGGGTAAATGTGATATGAGTAGATTTTGTCTCGTTTACTTTTACATTCCACTTTTGAAGCCAGTGTTCTAGAACATGTAGATAATCTTGTATTAGAGTGTGTGCTTGGAGGACTACATTGTGGCTAGCCAGTATGACAGTGTCGTCAGCAAATGTGCCCATTGTGATGTTTGGTGAAACTAGAAGATCTGATGTAAATAAGAGATAAAGTAGCGGGCCCAGGACACTGCCCTGTGGTACCCCAGAGTTGATTGGGAGTATAGTTGAGACTTCCTGTCTTACTTTTGTTCTGAAGTGTCTATCACTTAGGTATGTTTTAAGTAGTTTGTAAAACGCTGGTATGAGTTTTTTAATTTTAAACAGTAATCCTGGGTGCCAGACCCTGTCGAAAGCCTGGCTTACGTCTAGGAATACAGATACGCAGTATTCTTTGTTGTTTAAACTGGCGAGGATAGTTTGCGATATGCGATGACACTGTTGGGTGGTCGAGTGAGCCTGTCGAAATCCAAATTGATAATCGGGTATCCATTCAGTATTGATTCTTTTAAGAACTAGTTTTTCAAGCAATTTTGAAACAGCTGGTAATAAGCTGATAGGTCGATATGATTTTGCGCTATTTGGGTCTTTTCCAGGCTTAAGGATTAAAATTATCTCGGCAGTTTTTAATTTTGAGGCCAATATTGGATTCGGAGGATTGCATTAAAGATATACGTCATTAATACTATGCCTTTTTGGCAGTTCTTTAAGCATTTTGCTGTTATAAGGTCCATGCCCGGGGCTTTTTGCATTCAGGCGTTTTATTTCCTCCTTTATTTCTTTAGGTGTGACGGGTTTAATTGGTTGCGTTGCTAAAACGGAGATTCTAATATTTCCATTATTTCCTCGTCCGGGTCATTTTCGTGCGGCTGAAAAACATCGGCAAGGTGTTTCGCAAATACTTCTGCTTTCTCCTTATCACTTTTGCCCACTGTTCTTGTGATGGTTGTTCCATTCTTAAAGGGAAGAGTTATTATTGGTTTGCTTTTAGCTTTGATCGGTTTCAAATAGAATTGTCATAACGGTTAAGGTTAGATAAATAATCTTTGAGTGACTCTTCTCTCAGAGATTTTAATTTAGATTTCAGCTTATTACTAAGTCTGTTCAATATTTTCTTGTCTGCTGGGTGTGTGTTCGTTGCCATTTGGCTCGTGCTTTTCTTTTTCAGCTACCAGTTTTTAATTTCGAGAGGAATATTCGTGATGTCTTTTTGTATGTTACTATTGGAGTAGCTTGTTGGGCTGCTTCTTGAAGGGTATTTATAAGACTATTTGTAGCTTCCTCAATTTCATTTGAGTTTTTAAGCCTTAGATTTAAATTTATTGTATCTGACAAATTGCGCCTATATTCGTCCCAGTCAGTTTTCGAATTATGTAGTCTAGGTACAGGTTGAATATATAATGGGTATGTGCTGTAGGTGGCTATTACCGGTGAATGATCTGAGGACAAGTCGTAGCTAGGTGTAATGTCCATATAGGTTGGCGAAATATTGTTTGTGACAAAAAAGTCTAGTAAATCCGGTAACTTATCTCTGTCTGTCGGCCAATATGTTGGAGTTCCCGTAGATAAGTATGTATATCTTTTGTCTTGAATGAGTTTGAATAGCTCCCTTCCTTTGTGGTGGTTAGTCAGGATCCCCATGCCGTGTTTTTACTATTGTAATCTCCTCCTGCCAGAAATTTGGTGCCTAAAGTGCTGAAGTAGGATTCAAAGTGGTGTTTTTTATATTATGTTTTGTGGACAGTAGACTGCACTAACTGTTATTTCACATGGGGAAATGTGGACACGAATTGAGGTAGCTTGGAGATAGTCTTCAGCAAACTTTGGTGGTTCATAGTGACTTATTGTTTGTTTTATTATTATAGCTGTGCCCGCATGTGCAGTGCCATCCGGGTAATTAGTGTGATGTACATTATACTTCGGTATTTTGAAATATGTCTTTTCAGTGAAATGAGTTTCACTGATCAGGAGGATATCTATTAAGTTTTGTTTTAAAAATAACTGAATTTCATCTTTGTGTTGAGCAAGGCCATTGGCATTCCATAAAGCTATTCTAAGAGCCATTGTTTTGTTTATTGATTAGCATTGTTAACATATTGAGCACCATACTATTCTGCTGTATCAGTTGGTTGAACATTATTTTAAATTCTTCAAAAAATTTATTTAGTGACATGGTCGATTCAGCGCCTTGAGTTGTATTCTGGGGTTTAGTTACACGACTATAGCTTCTAGTTTGGGGTCTTGTCGATAGTGGTTGCGGTTCACTTTGTTGTGTTATGTTATTTTGATGTGTTAGGTTGTTTTGATGATTAGGATGGTAATTGTTTGTTTTAGCTTTATAATTTTTTTGGTAATACTCACATTCCCGGTAGTTAGCTGGATGTCCACCTCCACATAGGCCACATATAGCTGGCGTATTTTTACTTTTCTTACAACTTGATGTAATGTGTTGGCCACCGCACTTGACGCACAGGTAGGGTCTATTGCAATAGGCTTTAGTGTGGCCGTATAATTGGCATCTGGTACATTGCACTAAATTGTTGTTTTTCTTGGTGGTTCTATTTGGATGACACTGTTTAGTAATCTGTTTATTTTGTAGATATCCTTGTTATTATCTGACGGTTCCAGGTCAACAAAGAACATATTAAGGGGATATTTTGTTACACGATGTTTCATATTTATTATATTTCTCACTTTGTGTCCGTGTTGTGTGATTTCCTGTTTTATATCTTCTAGGTCAATCGAATGGTGTAGGTATTTAATTACAACTATGTACGACCTTTCTTCCTTCGGTTGGTAGGTGTGATGAATTATATTATTATCCTTCATGTATTTTGCTAATTTTCTAAACGTGCCTGGGCTTTGACAGGTTAACTTCACAGTATTGTTTGCCAAGCTCCTAGTTGTGTATTGTCCTAATTCAACTATTTCTGCTAGTTTATTAATCATTTGTGGTAAATTTGCAACTCCGTACACAAATATGGGAGGGGGTTTAGGTGTGCCCTTGCTTGCATTGTTATCTATCTGGCTATTTGCAAGTGCATTGAATGTGTTATTTAGTGGTATCGCTTCTTCTTCATGATTTATGGATTTCCTTTTCTTCCTTCTCTTAGTACCTTTTACTACTTGCCACGGGTTCTCTTTAGTAGAGTAGGTGTTATTTTCTTCATTACTAGTTGAAGTCATTCTTGTGTATTCAGGGGTGCTATTTTGTCTATTTACATGATACATTGGATTTTCTTGCATTATAAATCGTTCTTGATTGGGCGGAAAAGAGTACTGGTTCGTAGGTTGTGAATGATATATTTGTTGTTGTAGTGGTTGAGAGGAATAGTGAAATTGTGATGGCGTATTAATATTGAACATTGTTTGACTCTGTGTATTATTTGATGGTTGTAATACATACGATTGACCCTGTATGTTGTTTTGTGACATTGGATTTTGGACGAGTCCCATACCTGGGCCGTTTCCTGCTGGTAACATTTTAAAGTTCGGTTAAACCGCACTGTTATTGAGTAACAATATTTATTTGCGTATTTATTTACGTGGAAATTTATTTATGTTTAAAATAAACTTTAATTGTACTTAAGATTAACTTTATCACTGCCCGCACGAGGCGGGAGGTCACCGAGCGCGCACTTATCTTTCGAGTTTCAGAACACACGTCTTTACGCTTCGAATTTCAAATGCGAACTATAAAGTTAAAGATGAACTCAAAACGTTTGCACGAGAGGGTGCAAATTTAATATTGTATTGGGATGTTAAATACTTACTCAATCATTGATAGCCAGTAGAGAATAAGGATAAAAATAAAAATTATATTTAATTATTATAAAATTTTACCAATAAATATTCAATAGTTTTTGAGTTACAATAAAAATACGATTTCTCAATTAACAATGCCACTATAATATACTGTAATTGTATTTTCACTGGATAAACATATGTTTTCTATTCCTTTATTTGAACTTTGACATTATGTTTTTCTAAAAAATTACATTTAGCGGTAATTATACATAATTTAAAATTAACATCAGTAGATTTTTTACTAATTAGATACGTTAATAAATTCTTAAAATATTTGTGGCTAAAACTATGCATTTAAATCTAACATGTCGTATATTTGTTAGATTGGCGGTAAAGTAAATTTTTATATTAGTTTATGTGTATAAAATATTTTTAAATATTTTTATATTATAATAAACATATGCTTATAATGTTTTGTACAAGTCGTTTATATTTTAGGACAAATTAAAAGGTATTAAATATATCACAAAATGTTCAGTATTGTTTTACAGCTGCTCAGCTAAAATAAATTTGATATATTTGTAACAACCTTGAGAAATCGTATCTGTCAGAAGTATTAGAACAGCCCCTAAGTCGCTTTTCGAAAGGTATTAGTTGCGCAAAAACCTCAATGACATGTCGCTCATTCCTCGACGAGAACAATAATTCGGCGAAACCTGCTATTGTTGGAATTTCTTTTGCAGGATTAGCAAGGAGCTTTCAGGATACAGGTTGCGCAGTACGGGCTGTCAACGCGAAAGCACTCAAGGGCTTACCGAGTTGAAGAGTTACCGCATTAAAAATAAGATAAAGGAAACCCCCCTAAACAGGCATGTTAACAACTGTCCCATTGTAGGCAGATTAATATTTATCGGAAGCAGGGAGGCATCTAAAATTAAAAACGCCGTTGAACCGAACAGACACTCTAATTCGAGCTGAAGTCGCGTTTAATGTGGATAACGTCACAATGTCAAACGGAGTAATCACTGGGCACAAAGAAAACAATTTAATGTGGATTTATTTTAGTCTGAATACCCATTCCTGAATAAACGAGTAACGAAGTTCTTACAAACGAAAAGCTAACTGCGTTCTATCATTTTTCTAAATTATAATTTAAAAAGGTAACTGTTTTTGGCAGATTATTTATGCGTTTTTACATTTATATTCAAATTGAATCTCTGCTTTGGAATTTGCATCTGACAGTTAAGTATAATTACTTTCGTACTTTTTGTTTATATTTTGATTGATTCCTGAATACGTTTTGTACAAATTGCCAATTAAAAATAGTTTGTTGCCTTTAAACAGGTCGTGTTGCTTAAATAAAGTTTTTTTTAATTCTAATGTTTTATAACTAATCTAAATATTATTTTCAAATATTTAATTTTGTTCTTTTACTATATTTTGCTACAAATATTCCTCTAATGATGTATTTTAATAAACAACTCTAACGCTTTATTTGCGAGATTATTTTGACTATTTTTTACTATTTACTGCACTGGTGGAAACAGTTTCACTCTGATTAACTGGAGTATTAGTTAAATCTTAATTTAAAGTTATAGCACCTTGACATTTTGATGTTAGCAAAGTATTTTTCTCTGTTGCATCGAAAAATGATGGATTTCTTCAGGAACCGTAGCGAACATAAAATGTTTGTGAGTGACGGAGCATTACCTATACCTCATAATACTTTATTATCAAATTACTTTATCGTTAGTTATTTTTAGAGTCTTCGATTTATTTTTATAGCTAAACTCCGTACTTTTATATTATAGAAGTAGTTCAAAAACCTTTTGGTTACTACGCGTCTTTAAATTTTAATTGCTCTTGTGGTTACTTAAATCTCTAAATATTTTTCACTTTTTCTATATTAGTGATAATCTTTGGTCAATTACGGGTTTTATAATTATTGCGGGGATTTAGCTTTGCTCTATTTTCCGTGTTGATTTTATATGTGTTAATTTAAATATTAACTGTTTTCCTATTAATGTTGTTATTTTTGCTACAATTATTGTTAGTACAGGGGACTATAGGAAGGTGTTACGGGTATACACTTGTTAGTTGCTCTATCAGTAACTATGAAGTCGTAGAAAATCGAGCAACATGTCTTTGTTTGCGATACCTTTCTTGCGTGATAAATTTCATTGTTATTTAAATGGTTTTGTGAATCGTCAAAATTTATGCAACTAGGTTGGTACAAATCCACGTATTATTGTTTTATTTTTTTAAAAAATTCATTTTTAGTATGCATTGTAGGCTGGAGAAATCATTGATCTTTGCTTTTTTGAGCACGAATGTGGAGACACTGTTATTATCACTGGTGTACACAATTAGGAGCTGCTATACAAATCTTTCCTCAATAAAACTAACGATTTGAACTTAAATGACATTTTATTTCAAACCAAACGTCCTGGTCGTATTACCTTGCAAAAGGGTGTCATCGATTAGCCAGCACAGTTTGGGTCTAACTCCATTAGACTTTTTTTTCTGAGACTATTTCAAAAACAAGGGTTTCTGTCTACAAATATGCTACAATTCCAGAACTAAAAAAAAACATCAGACGTGTAATTGTTGAAACAGAGCCGTATTTATGGGAAAGTTCGCTAAAAGAATGATCTCATGGTAGAGGAGTCGTGAAATCATTTGGCCGACATCATATTTCATACGTAATTTCTAAGTCTGTACTTTACACCTATAACAATAAAATTCGAATTGTATCAGTATTTTGTGTTTTATTTGGGAAACAATCCAAAAATTCAATTTGGATCACTCTATAGTTCAAATGCACCTCCAAGGACTTTCAAATATCTAACTTTACAAGAAACTTTCATTATTTTTCTGTGTTCTTGTTTGTTTTTTTACTAAAATCACAGCAAAGTACACCAAATTAGTGTATCTGAATCGGATAGATTAATATTAATCCAAACTCACAAGTAAAAGTCTAATATTGTGAAATCTGGCAGCTATTACGACCAGCTAATATAATTACTGCGCTATTCGATTTTCTTTTAATTAAGGTACTACGTGATCTGACGAATAAAATATGAAAAACTTTCTTTTGCCAAAAGTATACAATATTTCTTATATTTAGAAAAAATCTGCTAACAATTTAAGCAAATTATCTTATCTAAATTTAAGTAATGTTCTTCTCGTTCTATGTACTATAGACGTTATAGATATGCCTTGATCATCTTTTTAAATTATACTTCTCTAGGAAATCTAAATTTAGTAGCAACTCTTCGCTTTCTATATCCAATTTTATCATAGAAACTCTTCCTGTATTTTTTCCTTGTGTAGGTTCTGACCGCACTACGTCCATCTGTCGTCTTCCAAACTCACCGCCTGAACTCCCACGACATTTTTATTATAATATTCTTTCCACTACGTCTTCCACTTTTGTTGCTGACCTAATCCACTCAGTTATTCTTAGATCTCTCAGCGAAGCACCTATAATTAACCTTCCTATAGCTCTCTGTGTTTTACTTATTTTTTCTTTATGTTTCCTTGTAAGTGTCCACGTTTCTATACCATAAGTCAGTACAGGTAAAATATTCCAATTAAACAATTTGTTTATTAATTTTTAATTTATTTTATTCTTGAAAACTTCTTTTCAGTCACTAAATTATGCCCAACTTAGTTGTGTGTGTGTGTGTGTGTGTGTGTGTGTTCGGATAGGTTTCCGCGATTAACCAACAAAAAACATTCCTACCTTACATCAGAGGCATCACCGATAGAATAAGCCGCATACTAATCCGGCAAAATATATGCACGGTCTTTACGACCAATAACCAAATATCTGGGCTTATTCGCTCAGCAAAGAATCATTGCCCCAATGAATCCCAAAGAGTGTATGAAATACCTTGCGGAGACTGCCAAATGACCTACATAAGGCAAACAAATCGGCAAATATCTAGCCGAATATATGAGCATTATCCGGCCGTACGGAAAGGCAATAATGGTTTGGCGCTTGCCAAACACATCAAAGAAACAGGCCAAAAAATGAATTTCTCTGGGGCTAAAAACATTGCCCCTATTTCCCATTTTACCAGCAGAATAGTGTGTAAGGCAATTGAAATAGAAAAACGCCCACAGTGCCTTAACACAAGTGATGACAGCCAACGTTTACCCGTCATACGGAAATCCCTTATTATCCCACACCGCCAATTGCTCAATAACCTTAATCCAACAAACTTGTCCCAACCCAATGCGTCTCCCGGCAAACAAACTTTCACTTCCAGCTCTATAAAAGACCAATCAGAACAGACGAAAGATCAGTCTTACTCAAAGACTCGTAGGTCTCCTTAGGGAACAGGCAGATTGAGACCCCGAGTGAAGAGCTAAACTCTTGAAAAATGGCATCAAAGCCGATGCCGAAACGTCAAGAATCATCTCAAAATAGACGCGGTCTGTATATATACATATATATATAGGAAATTTTCCGACGTTTTGGCATCCACTTTGATGACATTTTTAAGGGATTTTAGTTTCTTACTAGATGTCTCAATCTGGCTACTCCCCAAGAAGAATTATGAGTCAAAAAAGAAGACTGTTCTCCAGTGTTGATTTTGAGCCTTACCTTTACTTTTAGAGCATTAGTGCGCTTTTATATTGAGCTACAGACTAGATACGAACCGATAAATAACGATGTTGAGGACCAATTAACACTAAGCAAAACGTTACAATGGATTTCATAAACTATGATAAATCTGAAGGTTACATATGCAAAGGAGTCACTGCTATTCATTTATAAAATATAATAGAACAACAAAGTTGCATTAAAGTTAAAATTATTTATTAAGGCAAGTGTATAGCCTTCTATAAAGACTCGCAGCTTTCCTTGGGGAATGAGTAGATCGAGACTCCGAGCGCTGCGCTGAACTCTCTTGAAAATATCCTCAAAGCAGACGTCGAAACGTTCAGTTTTATATCAAAAACGTCGCGGATATATGTTATCTATGCATGTATATACCAAATTTAAAAGTTAATACCGAGACATTCAGACTTGTATAAGAAATTATTTAATTAAAATAGTACGTGGTATGTTTCGAAATTAGCGACTTATAATAAAAAAATAATTATAGTAACATAAAGTCTGGATATTTAACAAAATGGTATAATTAAGGGCTTTGGGATCTTACACATTTCTTTTAGCGTCGCTTCTACTGTTCAAAACTTTTTGAAAGATTTTCTATTAGAATTAGGAATAACTGCTTTATCGTGTTGGTGCGAATCTTTCTTGCGGTCTGAGATCCTTTCTGTTTCAAACATAATACGGATTTGGGGTCTGTTTGGCGAGTCACTGCAAATGCTATAATCACGCATAATATATACTTCACTAATCCGCCCATAAAATGTGTTATCCTATTTTATGGCAATGTTTTTAGTTTTCCAATTTTTTACTTTCCTTATCCTATAATAAGGAAAGTAATGTAATCGGCGGAAATTTGACCTACCCAGTTTTCACATTTCTGGACGAAATATAGCCTCAGGACACCAAAAAGTTGTTTTAGCCATTGGTTGTGTCGTGTGTGTTGTGTGTGTCTGTCAGTAAACAAGATATCTCGAGAACCGTAAGAGCTAGAGACTTGAAATTTGGTATGCAAGTTACTTGTAGGTAGGGGACGCAGTGCGAAGCTTTTGGTAAAAATCGGCAGTGCCGTTTGGTCACAAGGTCGCAAAATCGGTCTCAAAGCGGTCGCTTATCTAAACGGTTGAAGATACAAAAAATTTATGAGAATAAAAATGATTTATTATCATGAGATAAACATGAATTTAAAATAAAAGTTGGTAAAATAGGAACTCAAAAAAAATTGAAACTCAGGATTTTTAACATACATACATTCATAAAATATTTCGGGAAATTTATATTACTGGATAGATCAAAACGAGACGAACAAAAATTTAAAATGAAATTTTTTGATCCGAGGTCAAATAAATAAGTTGTAGCCGATTAAATATTAATTAAACGGACCAATCACAGCGCGCTCGGAGAGCTACCGGGCCGACTTCGGGAGGACGGGGAGCGCTTGGCGCTAGGAGGAGCACGCAGGCTGTGCGACCGAGCTCGCACGGTTACCTTCAGTGACGTAGCAAAATTGTAAGTACGAGTCAATTATTGTCTTGTACTGTTTATTTTAATCAGCTGAGTGTTGGACTGCGCCTCGTCCTTTTTAAAATAACAAGTTCTGGAACGAGAGCAGTGCAGGGCCGATATATATATATATATATATATATATATATATATATATATATATATATATATATATATATATATATATATATATATATATATATATATATATAATAATAATAAGGAAAGTCGTGATGTCCACACCAGATTTTTAATAATTGAATATGCAGGCATCTCGTACAAGTTTATATTTTATTACTTAAGTCTATGATAAACAGCCATATTTCAGATCGTAAAAAAAGGTAGTTATGGCATTAATTTTATACATTATATAACATTAATATGAATATTAAAGGCAATAAGAAATAGATTGCTTTGTAATAAGTTTTATATAAATATTATATGTGACTCGATAGTTGCAGTAGTGAAGATGCTTTATTAATTAGATTATTTCTATTGGAACTCTTTTCTAATACGTTAATAAGTTAATTTCTTTGATATAGTCAAAGGTTTTTTTGAATTCTACAAACAGTATATAACTTTTTATTCCACCATAACACATATCGTTTGTGAAGATAACTTTGTTTAAAGGGACAATTAAGAATCAAAATAAAGCTTAAGGAAAAGTAACATAAATTTATAAAGTTATTAATTTAAGGCTAAAAATGGAGAAAAATTAGGGCTCATAAGTTAATAAGAAATAAAAATAACTGACTCTAGCTTTTGTGCAGAAAAAGCTAATTAGGTTTCTTCCTGAGTAGAAAAAAGCAGTCTTATCTTGATTTGAAGCGGTGAGTTTTATAAGTAGAGGCGAGGATGCCCTCTTTACTTTGGTAACCTAGTCTTTCATCACGTAACTATACTAACTCCATTATCTCTTAAGCCCGTAATTCATAAACCCCTAAACTCTATAACCTTATAACCTCAAAACCCAACGGGTAAGAAGCACGTACGACTATAATTCCGGAAATTTAAGTTAGATGAACTATTTAACAGTATGAAACCATTCATCGTAAACCACATAACACCTTAACTTCATAACTCTTAAACCATAATAGTAAACGCCAGAACTCCATCACCCTTTTAACCCCATAACCTCAAAATCTGGGAGTAGAGAGCGATGAAATCTAAGCAGTGATATTTAATATGTTGCAACACTTACGCTTTGAAACATCGTAATCGCATAACCCCTCAACCCCTTTACCTCATAATACATGTAAACTTCAAACCCAATAACCAAATTTTCTAAAAATCCTATGAGCTTCTGAAATCGCAATTTATCGCAACAAAACATACATTTTGCCGAATCCAGAAATAACGTCGTGGACGTAGTAGGCTTCTGTTCCCTTCGGGCTGCTTTTTTAAAGTGTTGTCATTGCTTTACACTAATAAAAAAATAAATTTATATATATATATATATATATATATATATGTACAAAATTAATACATAAATTAGAAATAAAATAACAATTTAAATGAAGAGACTGTGTTTACCCACCTTCTTTTAATCGTTTATGATTACGAACTTGTGTATTCTCGAATGATCTCCGGTGGAACGCTGCTTAAGATTTTTGCTATCCTTTTCCGTGTTTCTCTTCAGATTCCAACAGTAACAGTAATCTCTCTCCCTGTTCCTCACTGAAGTCACCTAGTGTATCTAGAAGAAAATGAGGTGTAAATCTAAAAAATGTATAATTACGTTTTTAACACTTATTTGCACCATAAAATCTGATACTTTTATCATGTCACTCACCAATTTTTTATAATCTTGACTTTTATGATTTCCTAGATCTTCTTACATACATTTCGGAAACCTATCCATGCTGATTTCTCTACATCCGTCATCTGGGCTGTGAAATTGACATCGTTGATGAATGTCGAATCTACAAACCATCGAAAATTCCTGCCTCTAGCTTGCCGTCACTAAGTTTGGGCTAAGTTTGCTCTCACCAACTGTTTCATCAAGCCAAGTTTCAAGAGTAGTAGAGGAATTAAAATTTTTGATTCATTTGCAAGATGTGGTTTGATAATGTTTGAGTATCCGGGCTGCAGTGATTTTCGTTTAGGTCATTCCTTTGTCTTATAATGATTCACCCGATCTCGGCTGTCAAACAAAAAATCATAAGAAACAGGGGAATTTGATATTTTCACTCTGCATTCTTAGATATATATATATATATATATATATATATATATATATATATATATATATATATATATATAATCTTGAGATCGCAACATATTCTCCATTAAAGTTCCGAATAGTTTATTTTTTTAAAACAATTTTAACGTTTTCATATAACTCTTTGAGGACTGTAGAGTGACCAATCGGTATAGGAGCAGACTACAAATGTAGGAGTTTATGAAGAGCCGCCAATCTTCTGGTTTGTATACACCATCTTTCAGACTATTTGTTAATTTAGAAATATCGTGAGTAAAAAATGGTCGCATGCCTTGCTCTCTATTCCTATAGACGGTAATCTTTGTTCTTTGTTCCAAAAAATTCTTTTGTTTCAAACGTAAAGCCAGAAGCTCATAGCCTTCTTTTGACAATCCTAATTCTTTCCCTAAGTCATTTAATTCGTGTTGTGTGAATTTTTGCGGCACCTTATTTCTCTTTACCTGTTCTTCGGGACTATTACTCAAATTATCCAATTCCATTTTGGTATCACTTTTTGCTATTCTTTCTTCTTCTCCACTGATATCTACATCTAAATCTTCTTTTTATTCAATTTCTACGGCGGTATTGTCAGCCTCGCCATTATTGTTTGAAACTAAGACATTTGGACCTCTTTACGTGTATAGATGTATTTGATGTTTGATTTAGTTTTCGCATTGAATCCGTGGGTGATAGTTAGACAGAAAAAACAATCGTTCCTTGATGCTGGCATGCTCCATACTACAGGAGAAGATTCTTTCAAACTTAGGAGTTCCTTCTTCTTGTAATATGTTAATAACATATTGTAGCAGATCACACACATGACACGTGGCCCTCAGTTTTTACCAGATTTATTATATCAGATTTAAAACAATATTTATAAGCACTGTAGACGGTGTTAGTGATGTTTCTCCGCATATGGGATGGAACATACATGCCACAAACATAACAAAACTGGTCTGGTTTGTTTTCATAGTTATGTTCGTGTTTGTTAGAGATTTTATACTCTGTAAAGGCCAAAGTATCCACATTTACAGAGCTGCGCTCTTGATAACCACGCTGCGGGCCCGTTTTCTAACCCTGACTAGCCGCCGATACTGAGGATCCGACCGTCTGCATCCTTAAATTTTTTTTGTGTATTGGCCATAACAGCTTGAATACTGTTATCCAGGGTCTCTGACGGATCACGGAATAACTCCGTTGCCCACCGTCAACCACGTGGAGGTGCACTGGATTGCAAACACACCAAAAAAACAACACTTTTTAAAACTGATAGAAGCGACTCTTCTGATTTTTTATCTACGGAGTTATGGGGTTATAGGGTTAAGGGGTTACTGGACTATGGGGTTAAGGGGTTATAAGGTAAAGAGGTGATAGGGTTTACGATGGTAGGTTTTATACTGTCAAATAGTCTATCTAACTTTCTGGAATTATAGCCGTACACGCCTCTTACCCGTTGGGTTTTGAGATTATGGAGTTATAGGAGTTTATGGATTAAGGAATTAAGGAGTTATGGGGTTAGTGGATCTGATGGATTAGAAGATATGAGGGGTTATAGGGTTATTTGGGTTTAATTTTTGAGGTTATGAAAAACTCTGACATGATGGGGTTGAATGGACTTCGGATTCGAATTCAGTCGATGACATATAGTAAGGTATGTCAGGTCTCTGCACTAAGACTATCGATTTTTGTTGTAAAGCTGATCTAGATAGTTTGACTATTGTCCGTTGTTCTATATGTTATTGAGAATTGGTTTATTGGTTTTACTTTTTTCCGTAAAGTTTTTTTTTACCATTTCTGCATTAATTCATCATTTCTCACCGACTAGTCATTTTTCTTTTTTTAAATATATCTAGTTTTGTTCTGCTGCTTTGATCTGATGTTTAATTAGTTTGGGTTCCGTAAAACTTTGAAGTGCATTAAGTGTGCTCCATAATACGAAACTAAAGCATACAAGTAAAATGCATTAACTGTAGTAACAATCGCTTTGAAAATTACAAAGAATCGCTAGTTCATAAACAATTGCAACAAAAACTGTAATTATGCAACCGAAAACGCAACTACACCACAAATAGCCAACAACAAGGTACCAAAGTAAACTAAACAATACCAGTAAGGAATCAACTAGCTAATAACATGACTGAGGTCGAAGAAATGTTTAGCAAACTCATGGGACCAAATGAGCACCGTGCTCAACTTACTCACTATTGTCGTCAGTAAAGTAGCTTAATATCTGTACAATTGAAGTATAAAAAAAATGATTTGAATTGCCAATAGGTTCTAATATTACGCCACAGAAATAAAAACATTAATTAATGACTAAAATTATGACATCATGATAAAGATTGAATTTCATTTTGCCGACAAAAATTATCCACAAATCTCATAATTTAAACTATATTACAAAAAACGTCCAGATAACGAAGCACATAGAAAAACTGTCATAATTGTAAAAGAGAACTATATAGAGGTCACTAACGTCACTATTGAATATGAACATGGATCCCTAATAAGGTTTTATTGCCCACCTAAATATAGTTACAAAAAAAAACACTTAAAAACATTTTTTGACACACTAGGCAATAAGTTCTTCGCAGGAGAAGATTATAATGCAAAATATGTAGCATGAATTTCAAAAATTATAATTATAAATAAATAAAACTAGTCAAAGCCATAAAATCGGGCTACAACAGATATCTACTGGCAAGTCAATATATTAGCTGTTTAATAGAAATAAAATTTCAGATGCTACAGACTTTTTATTACGAAAGGCACTGATACAAGGAAATATAAAGTAGGACCTTGCTTTGGACTTGTTTTTACACCATTTTTAGTGCTAATAACAGTTCATTCGCAGATCTCAAAGAAAACTTTCTTTTCATAACAATAGAACTAATTTGAGTAGATTCATAAAACAAGTAGACATTTAATCTCGCTAGATCAACTATTAAAGCCTGAATTGAATATAGAAATAGAGGTTGAAAACTTAACAAAGAATATAAAGCAGCGAAGTTTTCTACCCCTAATTATAAAACATATTTAAAAGAAAATGAAATATAATCTTTACTAAAAAAATTGATTGCAAAAAAGACACCTGCAAAAACAAAGGTAATAAGCTAGTATAGAAAAAAAAAATTAGAAACCAAAAAAAAACCCAAGTACTGAAATAGCTGACTATAGAAAAACGAAATTAGGACACTCCAGATTAGCTAGAAAGTCTCACACCAACCGAAGCAACGGATTACTCTCTTTATAATGCAACAGAAAGACTTAAGAGATTTTAATAATATAATTTACAAATTGAAAAGGTCAATAATACTTAGGTTAAAATGATAAAGAAGAAAATATTTCAGAAAATATCTATGTACTCAAGTCAGTTATCCAATGAAGAAAAAAACGAGCTAACCGATTTCTTGGATGCACTGTTTTAAATGAATTTAGTCCATTGCAAATTTATAATTAAGAAAGTACTGTAAGCTATAATGAAATAAATCAACATAAAGAGGCACCTAGATATAACCTGGTCACTGGAAACATCTGATAAGAACTATCAGATAAATGCTACAAATCTTTTTTATGATTTTTAAACGGTAGTTAAAAACATTATGATTTTCCTGCATGCCTACAAGACTATTTTTAGTGCTTTTTAAAGCTTTTGAAAAATTACACATCAAGAAGCTCAAAATGAAAATAGACGAAATTTAAAACTACCATTTTGATTTTGAAATAATCACGAAACTATAGAACAAGTGCTCAGACTAGTGAGCTAAATTATCAAGAATCCGAACGCCAAAAGATATTGCACGGCAACCTTCTTTGACATACTTCAGGCTTTGATTAAGTGTAACACAGCTGCCAGTAAATCAAATTACTTTTTTTATTTCCATTATCAACTACTCAAATAGTATCTATCTAACAGATAGAAACTTCTTTGACGAACAAGGCAGTAAATATTCTGATTTATACCCTATACATTTAGGCGTTTCGATAGAAAGCTTCCGTGAACGAATGTTATACTTTCTGTATGCAGAGGACCTGAAACAAGAAGAATCACTACGGTAGCAAGATATACGCATGACACTGCTGTCTTGGCATCTCACATTGACCAACTGTTGGCCTCAAGGAATCTGCAAACTAATCGGAACAAAATGGAGCACTGGAATTAAGGTTAATGAGACAAAATCCACCGAAGTGACATTTAAATTGCGCAGAGAAACATATTCTTCTGTAAAATTCAACGACTTCCAATTTCTACAATAAGAGCACGTCAAAATATTTTGATATGTGTTTAGATCGAAGAGGAAAAACATATTTTAATATTGCTACTCATTAGGGGATTAAAAAAAGTTGAGCAACGACCAAAGACATCTCTTGTTTTAATATTGTGGTACTAAAAAAAGCTATAGTTTGAGCTACTCTGCGGAGAAGATATTTTTTGGGCATCTCTACAAAAAATACTTAAAAGTTTCTCCTTTTACCGCTCTAAAAAATATAATTCCAATTTATATTTGATTCATACAGGTATTTTAAACTTCTCAAATTTGTTGTGTGCACATGTTTCTAATTACATATTTAATTTACATCAATAGAAAATAAAATTACTCCATTTATCAGATTTCTATTTTACAATGCAGCTGTGTGATCGATAACAGTTTAGGGTAATAACCCGATATAGAGCAATTAATGTTTCACTGCAGACCGCTCGGCATTCAAAGGGAATAAAGGCAAGAATTTGCTTAGCTAAAAGGAAATCTCAGCTCCGAGGTCGACGTATTTCCGGGAGCGAAATGCTTTAGTTCACAGGTTACCGCCACATTACTCTTTTGTTCGAGCGGTTTGACACTTTTAAGAGAAGACTTCAGGTGCCATGAATTATTACGCGCCAGCCATGCGCGAAATATCTTCTCGGTTTCAGAAGAGGCTTCACTTTCGTGGACAATGTGCGCTTTGTCTGAAAATACTTTACGAAGTAACCTTGTTTACTGTTCCACATTTAAATTACTTAAAGGAGATCCTGAAGTCTGCCAAATTGTCAAGCAAAAAGCTCCCGGGAACTTGGTGTACTTGACTGACACGGAACTCTCATAACAAAGAGATATTGTAATCCAATAACCAAAGTAGATGTTTAAATAGCTATTCAAGTAGCTTGTCCAAGTTTGAAGTCCCTTGAAAGTTAAAAGAGATCTTTATCGAAGTGTCAATTAGGATATCAATCTCAATTACTGAGACATCTTTGGCCGCCAGTAAAGGCTTTTTGTTTAAAATTAAATTTGCGAGCATCCATATACATCGATGTTTAAGTTCAACGTCATTATTATTAGTTTCACTAAAAACATTGCGAACTTTATGACAGCGTAACGCTTTTATGTAACATGCAGCGAAAAGTTCTTAATTAACACGTTAATAAAGCGGCAGTAACAGTTTATTTTAAAATTAAAACGTAGCGGCAACAAATCGTAATTCGCAGTTTAAAATCCAGTCTCCCTAGGGACACATGCACCATCAAAAAGGCAGCAAAACGAAACAGCCGATAATTGCAAATGATTAAAAGTAAATTGCATTTAACGAACAATTTCAGGATGCGCACGCAATCTAATTACAGCAACATCGCGTAAGTGCTGCGACAAGAACTCTCATTTTTCTGCTGTCATCCAACTAAATTGTTATAACTAACGTTGGGATTGAGTCTCGTTAATTAATCAAAGAGGAATTTTATTTTATGTCTATTACAAACAATTTTTATAAAGGTAGTGACATTTTCATTATGATTTTTAAATTATCCCGATAAAGGATAGACTGAATGAATTTAAAATAATAATACTATAGGTTTTTATCTTGTGTAGCTTTTTGATGTATATCGTGGGATTTCTTAAAATGTTGCTTTATATAAAAGAGTACAATTTATATAAAAAAACATTTTATAAAACTATATGCATATTAAGTATGCTTAGACTAATTAATATTGTAATCTGGAATGGATGTAGAGCTTTGATAAAACATTATATGAGTTTGACGTGACCCGAAATTGCTAGTTTTGCTTATTCATGTAAACAATAGGGTAAAAAATATGCTCTATCTGAAAACATACTAAAAACGTTGTATTAATTCATTGTTTTATCTTTCAAAATCCCATATGTCCCCCTAAATTAGCTTTTGACATTTATCAACTGTCGTTCTCATTTAATTATTGATATTTTCCAATATTATTCAGAAGTAAACTGGAAATCGGAGTTATTAAAATGATCATCAGAAGTAGCCAACTAAAATGTTTTTATTTAAGGTAGACTGGAATAGCAATACGCCAGCATTCTCAAGTTTTATTGGAATACGTAAAACTTTAGATTAACTTTTTTTGTAACTCTCTGTCAACCAGAAATATTTAATAGTTCGTATTTTGTATAAAACTTCCTAATAATTTCTGGTTTAATACAAAACTGTAACTAATTAAATTATTTATTACGTAGAGTAGTAAAGCAGCAACTTGTATAGTAAATAAAAAATACACCGAACTTCATTATACTACAAAGTTTATACTATTTTGTTTGTTAGCTCTGCATTAACAGTAATTAGTAACGTTGTTGGTCAGCCGCAAATTGTTGTCATTGCATCGTCGCATTCATCAATATTAGCATAGAATAATCTAGTCCGTTTTGTTATATGTCGATGAATATTAGAAATATTTGTGTAACAGTGTTGGTGATAATAAGTAGACACTAAGCAGACAGTCACAAAGTTTTATTTAAAAATATTAAACTTATTAAAATTGCAGCATCAAAAATTATATTGCATTAAAGCTTTTATATTATCTTATGCATACTATAATATATATAATAAGACGAAAAAGAAAAAAGCCTTATTTGTATGCACATATAATACAAGATCACTATTAGGAGAAGTTAGACTAACAGAGTTAGAAGAACAGCTAAAAGAAATAAAAAGGGACATAATTGGAATAAGTGAAATAAAAAGGAAAGGAGAACAATGTTTGAAACTTAAATCGGGACACATACTATTCTATAAAGGACACGAAGACATAAGTCAAGGAGGCGTACGGTTCCTTATAAACAAGAAAATAATAGGAATAGTAACACATTTTAAGGCGATTAGTCCCCGAATAATATGCATAATACTAAAGATATCAGAGAAGTGCAACTTAAAAATAATACAAGTGTACGCACCCACTAGCGACCATGAGGACGAATAGGTAGAACAACCTAATGAGGAAATAAATACCTGTATTGCTGAAAACCATACAAAACACTTACTAATAATAGGGGATTTCAACGCCAAGTTATGACCAAAACAAGAAGAAGGAGAAGAATATATAGGAGACTACGGGATAGGAGTACGAAATGAAAGGGGGGATATGTTAATAAACTATATGGGACAACAGCAAATTTATGCAATGAATACCTTCTTTAAGAAGAAATTACAAAATAAATGGACGTGGATTAGTCCGGATGGACAAACCAAGAACGAAATAGATTTCATCTTATCCTCACACAAAAACATAGTGCAAGACGTATCGGTAGTGAAAAAAATAAATACCGGAAGTGATCATAGGTTAATAAGAAGTAAGATTGTTATCAATAACAAAAACGATAGATAGAAAGCTATACAGAAATCTAAAAACTGGACAGGGGAAAACATATAGTAGCAAACAAGGAAATATACGAAAACGAATTAAACAAAAAATTAAAAGAAGTAAATATAGTAGCGGAAGATAACTTAGAAGAAAGAAATAAGAAAATAACAACGGCACTTAAAGAAGCCTCGTCTAGAATAAAACATCAAAACCAAGAAACAGCAAAATAAGCGATAATACAAAGAAGCTAATGGAAGAAAGAAGGAAATTGGCAATCAACCTGGAAGAAAATATAGAGCCTCTAAAAGAAATAAGCAAAGAAATAAGAAGAGAGATGAAAAAGATTTAAAAGCATGGCATGAACTAAAAATTGAAGAAGCACTGATTAATGGAGGAAAAACAAAACAATGGCAGAAAGAAAGAAGACTGGGGATACAATCATGACATCGCTAAGAGACGCAAATGGAGCCTTAATTATAGACCAAAATAAAATAACGCAAAAACGGAACAGTTCTACAAATGTATATATAGCACAAAACTGATACAAATATAAAAGATATAGAAAGGAAAATACTAAATGTAAATTCAGAAGACATTCCTGATATTGAAATATACGAAATAGAAAAAGCTTTAAGACAGACAAAAGAAATAAGGCACCAGGCGAAGATGAGATACTCCCAGAAATGCTAAAAGAAGGGGACAGCCGATATTACAAGAACTAAAAGTACTATTAAACCAATGCCTGCAAGAAGGAAAATACCTAAAGAATGGGATAACGCAGTTGTAATATTACTATTCAAAAAGGCGACAAACTTAGATTGGAAAATTATAGACCAATCAGTCTATTACCACAAATGTATAAATTGCTGACAAAGATCATTACGAATAGACTCGTTAACAAATTAGGCAACTACCAACCACCAGAACAAGGAGGATTTCGTAGCGGCTATAGTACCCAAGACCATCTACAAGTTATGCGAAATTTAATAGAAAAATCAAAAGAATATAACTTACCATTATGTCTTGCCTTCATAGATTTTGAAAAGGCATTCGATTCGGTTGAACACTGGGCCATAATACAATCTCTACAGAACAACCGCGTAGATTACAGATACACGGAATTAATAAAATATATATATAAAAACGCTACCTGTACAATCAAATTGCAAAGTACTACCAATCCGATAAATGTAGAACGAGGAGTAAGACAGGGAGACACTATCCCTCCAAACTTATTTACCCTATGTTTAGAAGATGTGTTTAAAAATGCGCTTGGGAAAATAAAGGAATAAGAGTAGATGGGAAAAGATTGAACCATCTACGATTTGCTGATGACGTCGTGCTCATATCGGACAATGTAGAAGAATTAGAAGAAATGATAACAGACCTAAACGAAAGGGCCAAAGACATAGGATTAAAAATGAACAGAGGGAAAACTAAAATAATGATAAACGATTTAGTAGATGAGATAGTTGATATACAGATTGACGGGGAAACTTTAGAACAAGTAGGAAGTTATATATACCTTGGACAATACATCTCACTACAATCGGATAATCAACCAAAAGAAATAGAAAGGCGAATAAAACTTGGTTGGCCGCATTCGGTAGGTGGAAAGAAATATTTAAAAGTAACATAGACCAAACACTAAAGACTAAGTTATACAACCAGAATATACTCCCTGTTTTAACCTACGCAGCAGAGACATGGACGTTAACGATAAAAAATATGCAAAAACTGAGGGTAGCGCAGAGAGGAATGGAGCAGGCAATGCTGGGAGTCAGTCTAAGAGATAGGATGACAAATATATGGATTCGAAATAAAACAAAAGTAAAAGATGTAATAGAACATATATTTAAAGGGAAATGGTAATGGGCCGGACATATTGCCAGACTAGAAGATAAAAGATGGACGAAGAGCATGCTGCAGTGAAGACCAAGAATAGGCAAAAGGCATAGAGGCAGGCCCCCCCTCAGGTGGACTGACGACATCAAAAGAGTAGCAATTACAATTGGATGCAGAAGGCGAAATGGAAGATGCTTGGAGAGGCCTACGTCCAACAAAGGACTGAATTGGGCAGATGATGATGATGATGATACTATAATAAAAAAAGTTTGAGAGTCACAAGTTTATGTCGATTCGAGTTATTATGGTTATATCGTTTCATAGATATGACTAGAGCTTTTATGTAAAATGCGTATTTTTTATGCATGCATATTTTTATAACTTTTTTTTATTTAAGAGCACTCATGTTTTATTAATTTTCTTAATTTTATTTAAAAAAATAGATAAAATCCCTGTTATGAAATCTGAAGTCCTTAATATGTTTTAATTAGTTTTATTTTCAGTAAATATCTATAAAGAGTAGTTAAAATACCTTTATAAAAGCTTCCAAGAAGGATCATTTGATATCCATTTACACTTCGCTCTATTATTAAAGAATTAGTAATACCTTAAGGTAATCCTGGATTACTTTTTGATAAATACATATTTTAAAAGACATCTTAAAGCAATTGGGGAGCTCAACTTTATTATATAACAGCTATCGTACCTATTGTGTGTTGGAATATGTTTACCATCTTAAGTGACAGTTTGATTTTATTTTACTTTGAACAATTTGGAAAAGTATTTCTTCTGATTTTAAGTGTCTATTTTATTTTATGAAAACAGTATTTTTTTAAAAATGCCCAAACAAGCAGCCGTGAAAAATGTTTCAATAAGAAAATAGTGTCAAAATAATACTCACCTGAAATTATTTACTCCTCTCAAATTTTTTGAATAATTTGTAATAAAAAGGCAAGTTTTTTATTGCTATTTGATGTTAAACTATACTAGTAGGGTTTTTATATTTAAAATATACTTTATTTATTATGTTTTTAATTTTATGTACAAGAAGTTTTCAAATTAAAAATGTAGATTAATTTGATAATTAATATTTGTTATAGAAGACGTGCGATAAAATTTTCAAACGGAGCATATACAAAATAAAGGTAATCGTTCGGAAACGTGATACAGCATTTGTTAACATCAAATGTTAACGATTCCGTACAGGAAAAACAGACGAAATTTTTAAAGAGTTATGTGGTATATTTGTACGGTGCGATATTCCACTTTCTAAAGTAGCTCAACCCCTGTTTCAAAATGATCTTAAAAAACACTGCACTTTTTAGCACACTGTTAATGTTCGTAGTTCTTCAATATTAAGAAAAAATATGTTGATATTAATTATCATGACACAATAGCTAAAATTAAAAGCTCATTGACCGATGGTTTTTAATAAATGCAACAACTGATATTAAAGGTCGGTATGTAGCTAATCCTGTATTGGTACGTTGAATGAAAATGAATCTGAAAAAGGTTATTTGGTCATTGTAAAATCTTTAGAAAATGCAAATAATGTGAGGATAGCTAGATTCGTTGTGAGATGAAATAATGTTAATGTTTCCAGATGCTGCACCGCATATGATAAAATCATCAGAAAATTTAAAAGTTTTCTCCCTAATTTATTTTATTGCACTTATTTATATCACAGTTTAAATGGCGTTGGAATTGTTAGCTATAAATATAATTTAGTTAATAGTTTAGTTTTAAATGTTAAAAATATTTCTATTAAAGCATCTTTTGAGTTCAAGTATATATGGAAAAATATCCTTACCTCTTTTTATCACCAGAGTTGATTTTAACAAGATAGGGTACCTGGTTAAATTGTGTAGATTTTCTTGCAATTTAATTTTTAAAGTTTAGCTGTAGTTGAAAATTGTATTAAATATTTTAGAAATCCAACAATTAAACAGCAATAGGCTTACATTAATCTAATTTTGGATAGATCGCAACTGCCATTAAAAAACTACATTAATTTTCACTACATGAATGTTTAAATAATATTAAAAGCTTGAAAAGTACAACTGCTAAAGGTAATAGTGAAATTTTAAAAAAAAGTTGAGACAAAGCTAAACTCTGTTATGACAAAACATAAAGGCTACACCATGTTAAAAAAATTAACAATGTAATAAACGGTGAGGAGAGGTATGATCTAGATTCAATTATATCATATGTGCATTTAAATACGCACCTGTTACTTCTTGCAAAGTTGAACGCAGATTTTCAAGCTACAAATATTTGTTAAGCGATCAAAGACAATATTTAACTATCGATAATTTAAAAAAATATTTGGTAAGTTCCAGTGTAGAAATGTTTAATAAAAATTTAGGTTAGTCATATTTTCATGTTTATAAAATAATCCTATACTTATTTTTTTCATTATAACCTTCTTGTATAAGCATACATATAATACAGGTGTCGATATTGTAAAATAAAAGTAATTATTTAAAACACGTATTTTTACTTTGGATATTTTAGTACATTTTAGTTTAACTGTTTCATAGTGCATATTTGCATGTATATTTTATATTTATTTGTGCATATATTTCTATCTCTAAATATGAGGTATAGGGAAAATAGAAATATCACTAACCATTTAAGTGTTCTCAGCCATTCATATTTAGCACACCTATGTAAGGTACACGGTGTAAGAATTATTCGCCATCAAGGGAGTGTACATTATCAACAAGTTAGAGAATTTGAAAAGGATGTACTGCTAGCCTACTTGAGAAATGTGTTTCTATTTCTCTAAGAACTATAACGCGACTTTAAGTTTTCTAATGCAACAATAAGGGATTACTAAATGGTATCGATGGTCTAGCTCTTCAATTGATTACTAGCAAAAACATTAACGCTGTGACGTCTTTTCTTGTGACTACCTACCACTGCACCGGCAACGAAGATTACAATGTGCAACAGAAAGGCGTCTGCGTGATACAGATTTGGCTTTACTGATAAATTCAGATTTTATTTAAACCAAAACGATGGTTGTATATTAATACTCTGTAGACGCGGAAAAAGAAAGCAAGTAGAGTGCACCTGTACAAGGCAATATGGTAATGTTGCTCCCTTGTCTAACTATTTGAGTAGTTACGAATTTTTCGGTCTCTCGGTTGTCCTTACTAATTATATTTTTTGTTTTCTTGTACAATACTTTAATCGCTTCTAAATAGCTTCTATAAAGTTATTTGCAATACCATTGCTCTCTAGAACATCCCATATATTTTGTCTCACCACCTTGGTGAAAGCCTTTTCTAGGTCAACAAATCATGTCTATACTTATTGATTGTAGGGTAGTGATTGCTATATTACATTTCTAATTGTAAATATGTGGTGGTAGGTGTAGTATCCAGATCTGAATCCGCTTTAATCTTTCTTTTAATATCATTTCGTACACTTCGTAGGCTGAGCAAAGCAATGATACTTTACAATAATTAGAGCACTTTATTTGATTTCCCTTTTTGAAGATTGGAACTATTACTGAAGTTTTTCAGTTTTTGGATACTGTTAATATCATCCATGCGTCATTAAAAATTATGTGTAGCATGAGTATTTTAGTAATACTGCTTTTAAGCTATTTACTCCTAATGCTTTCCAATTCTTCAATTTTCCTACCGCTTTCTTCACTTCTTTAAGTTGTATACCGTCCTTTCCTTCTTCTAGCTTTAATACCCTACTCTGTACTCCTATTTCTGTTTCTTCTTCGTGAATATTAACTCTATCCAACATATCTTTAAAGTATTATTTCCATTTGCTCATAACTTTATTATCTTCAGTGATTATCTTTCCCTCTCTGCCCACAATTTGTCTCAACCCATTTTTTCTTACTTTGTTTATCATATTCTTAAGAACTCTATAAAATAGCTTCTGGTTAAATCTGCTGTCTTTTCCATTTTCTTTCCAAAGTCTTTCCATTCCTTGGCTTTGGCTGTTTTAATCTTCTCTTTTGCCATTTGTCTCGCTGTTTTATAATTCTCATAGGCTTTCCACGCAGTCTTTTTTATCTTAATAGCGTTCTTAATTTTTTGTTTTACTAACTTGTTCTCCCCTTAGATCCTCCTGCTATTGCATGCTTTAGTGCTAGCCTTATATATAATTTTTTTAAATTTTTTCCATTTTTCCTCTATTGTCTTATTTTGAAATTTATCTGCTGCATCTTGTATCTCCTTAGATATTCACACTACATACATTTTTTTAGTGTTGTTTTTGTAGTTTGTATATTTTGATAATTTTTGTTTTATTTTTTTTTTAAGTTCACCTGATATTCTCTCATACTCCTTTTCCTCATTATTTTCCATTATTGTTGATTGCAGGTAGTGATCTGTCGATAGTTTGGCACTCCTGTATACTCTTACATCCTGTATGATTCTTCTATTTGCTTTCTCTGTAATGAAATAGTCTATAATTGATCTTTTTTTCCTTCCTGGTTTTTTTTTGGGTATTTGTGGCAGTCTTTATGTTGATAGGTATTTTGTATCACTAATCCGTTTTAAATACAAAAATCTATTAGTTTCTCCCCATTCCTGTTTATTGTTTCCCCTCCATAACTGCCTATCCTTCCCTTTCTTCCTACAGTGTCATTCCCTATTCTGCCATACACTATTATTACATCTATTTTCTCAGTGTTACTTCGTGCTAATGTTACTTTCATTATTTTTTTACTTATTGCTTTCTATTTAACTAGTCTCTTTATTTACTTAATTCTTATCATACAACCTACTCCTGCTTCAGCTTTTTTTATTCATTTCTACTCCACTATAAAGTAAACTCTGTTTTTCCACAATTACTTTTCCTTCTCCTTTTGTCTCTGTAATTGCTAGTATTTCTATTTTATATTTCTTAATTTCTTGGATTAGTTGCTTTTTCTTTGCCATGTTTCTATTCTACGCCATTTACTCTCATTTTTCCGTATTTTTATTGCATCCGTCTTTTTCTCTTATCCGATCCTGTTTATATTCTTTCTAATAATCGTTTTTTTGGTGGTTCTTGGGCTGGTTTACTTTACTCATTGTAGCACTTCTTCAGTTTTTGAAATTTTCTATTCCAGGTCTAGATTTCTTATTAACTTTTAGTAACCCCGCTTAAGTGTTTTCCTTTTGCTGAATATTTTAGCTAGTTTCCATGATTGTTTGTATTTTTTTAATTTAATGTTAGATCGTCGTTTATATACAGTTTCCCTTCGCAGTTTTGGAGCTTACTTTTGTTGTTCTTATCCTATTTACTATTTAATTCTATCAAACAAATTTTATCTTCCAGTTTTTGCTTTCAGTGTTACACCAAATTCACTTTCAATGAACCTTTCTATTTCTTCCTTTAACATTTTTGAGTTAGTTGATTCCAAATTTTTTATTCTCTCATTTGCTATTGCCACTTCGTTTTTTAATCTATTAATTTTTTATAGTCTTCTGATTTGGTGTACCTTAGTTTTTTATTTTATTTTTAAAATAGCGTTGTTGGTTTCTTAGCATTCTAATCTCTTTTTATAATATTCTTGTCCCTTTATTATTATTGTGTCGTTCTTTTTTGGTTTCTTTTATACCACCCACCAAATTTCTCATTAAATTTATTTTTTTTTTTTGATCAATATATTTAAAAGTAATCAAGCTACTACCCAAATCAAAAACAAATATGAAACAAGCAAATAACTACTCAAGAATGGAGATAAATATAACAATAAAGTCCAATATGTGTAACCAAACCATATTAAAAATACGACGTATTAAGCAAATATTATCAATCTTATATCAACAGACCAAGGAAAAATAAAAAAAACACACAAAATAAAAACTACTACAACATTTACTACGTCATTTACTTGTGGCTTGAAAAAAGTAGATGCACCAGGAACATATTGCATATTATGCAAGTCACATTGGAATAAGGAACTAAATAATTACTACCACAGCAGAGGAACTTTTAATCAACCTTAAAAGTCAGCCATTACTAAACACATTTTCGAAAATTGTGGAAGAATGGTTGATTTTGGAAAAACCCAAGATTTATTTAATTGTAGAAATTAATATACGACACTGGATAGAATAATAATTTCAACAAAGACGATAGCTTCTACTCATGTAGATCTTTGTTTTCCAATCTAAAAGTTAAGAAAATCGAACGGTATCCAACAATAAAGCTAAAATAATTAAACGCTGATGATTGCAATCAACAGTTAGACCGCTGACATTAACATTGTTTCTCTACTATCCATTACTACTATACTACAAAAGTTAAAGCTCAAAAAATAGTAACTTCACTTTATAGAATGTTATTGAAATTTCAAACTCCGAACATAAAAATTGACCATGAAATTCCGAAAAATGTAAAGCATTTTAAAAAATCAAATCACTGAAAAAATATATCTTACTACACTATTTAGTAAGACATAATATGTACCCAATACATATTTTTTATAAAGCATTCAACCAAAAATATAAATACTTTTTTTTGATGAGTCGTAATTTATAAAAGCGTTAAATCATAGATTCATACTGCTTATTGTCAGTCAAATAGATATTTATTTTAATGCAATTTTGGGAGCTTTTCTTAGTATTGCACATATGATATCAATAAAAATGTTGATTTGATGTTATTTTCTTTTCAATAAAAGTTAAAATAATAAAAAAAATAGAATAAATTGGAAATTATTAATTAGTTAATTGAAGAAATAAAAATTCCCTATTATTCAGTACTTCATAATTTATATTTTGGATAATGGACAATTTTGTTGTGCTTTTTTAATTTATATGTAACAAACTAATTGTAGTGATAAAGTAAAGATAAACTATTTATTTTAAGACGAGTACAAGTCAGAGGGCTTAAAAAACGACTTAATCAAATGTAAACAAAAAGAGCTAATATTAAGTTGCTTAACCAACGTGAACATAAAATAACAATTATTATAAGAACACAATACGAGGGCAATTCGGAAAGAAACTTTGTTTGCGCATTTGGGAAAAATAAAAGAGAATAGGAACGTCCGTCCTGTAGTGGTGTATACAGTAGTTCAGTAGGAAGTGCGGAGTGAAGAAGAAAACTATCTTGCAGGTTATTCATCTGCTAAATCAATTGAAAATAAACATTACAACAGAGAATCTCGCTAAATATGAAGTGTGTACAGTAATACAGTTTCTGTGTACAAAATAATTTTGGTAGCTGCGATTTATTGCAAATTGTGTAATGTTTAGAGAACAAACGTAGTAAGTGAAGGTATCAGACACCAATTTTGCTGCATGTTTAAAAATGGATGCGCTAATGTGCATGATAACGCAAGACTTGTAGTTAGCGATGAAAGTATGCAAGAAATTGACAAAAAAGTCTGTTCTACACATGAAACAGCGTTGACGATGACACTGCGCATTAAGATGTTGTTACAAGCTGGCTGCATTCCCACCCGTTAGAGTTTTTTATAGAAAGGATTTCAAACCTTGTAAGACGTTATGACAAGTGCCTCAATTTCCATGACAATTATATGGCAACGTAATGTACTGTTGCAGGTTTTTAATGTTTATAATAAACGTTGTGCATCTACACCCGTCTGTCATTGATAAAAAAATGAAAAAATTTTTCCGAATTACTTCCGTAAAATTAAAAGAAGAATTAACTTTCTTCAGTCCCAAATATAAAACCTTAACCAAATTGCATTTTATTTTGATCAGAACCCTACAGTCACTCAAAATGCACAAACAGTAAAGCACTCTTATCTTACAAATATTCAAACAAAATCTTACAAATTGTTCTGGTTCTAGGCGTTAAACACTATGTCACTAGAAAGGGTGCGTAGTTAACAATTTAGCAATCTTAATACAGTGTGAGATAAGCAATAATTAAATTGTGCTGTTTAACTTAATTGAATAAAAACAAGTAAATAAAAAAATAAAATTTTAAGAATAAGTCAAGTTACTATCCTTGGAAGTTTAACCTCGGTGTTACGTTTATTAGATTTGTAGGCCCATAAGGCCTTAAAAGTTATCTAAGACAATATAAATTCACTTACTTTTAACGAAAAGATCAAATTTCTTTATAACGAGAAGGCTGTAAATCCAAATTTGCAATTACCGAAAGCTTTAACCAACACGATGGAAAAAATTGCCCTATTTAGGTGAAAATCGAACTCATGCTTTATTTTGGTGTCAATCAAAGCTTTAGTTTTTGAGTTATTGTAATGAGAGACACACACACATACAAATAGGATTGCAATCTCATTAACTACCTTTTAAGCGTTAGCACGCTTTCGATAGTTAGCAAGCAACGTACAAAAATAAAAGGTATTTGAAACAAAGGTAAAGAAGCAAAGATCTTTAGTACCTTTTACCTGATTTATAATTATTTGTTTAATTGTTTATTTAACAAACCATAATGCATTTATATCAACTGAATCACTATGTTTTAAAGCTTTTGTAGTTTTTCCAAATTAATTTTTGTAATGTTTAGTCTAATTAGGGATATGCATTAAAATTGTGCATTTAGTTTTCACTATAGGCTCTCTATTAATCAATACATATAAATGTACCAATCTTGCATAACTTCAATTGAGTTTTGATTAATATGCATTTTCCATATCAGACGCATGCATAAAAGTACTTCAACAGTTTTTAATGACACATCGGTGCTATTCTATTCAATGTCCTTATTATTGACCTTAATGTTACGTTGGCTTCGAATGCATTTTAAAGTAAAGCTCTTACATTGATACCTCATGTGTTTGATTTGTGTATTTCACTTGTTGCCTTAAATGAAAAATAGCTTTAGCAAGATTGTGATTTTGAATTAATATAGCAATTTTATCGACGAAAGTCGCTAAAGTAATATTGATCGTTAATATACGTAACATGTAAATATTGAATGACAACAATCTTAAGCTGTCTTACACTTTTATAGTCTTTATGCAAAAATTTAAAAGATTAATTTTTACTGAAAGCTTTTGGTCTTCTATAAATAAATATGTTGTTGGTTTAATGTAACACTTGGTTATCTTTATTCAGGCTGTTTTACTAAGACTTACACAATTTATGGTAAATTGAGGAATAATATTATGTAAACATCTATATCTTTTACTAAATTTAGTTTAATTAGAGTAACGATATTTTTTTAGATGTCTCACGATTACAGTTAGATTTGCAAAATTTACTAATAAGAAATTTTAGAGATAGTCACAAACTAATTATATACCGCTAATTCCTTAACTCAAATGATATAAATATAATTTACATACACTGGCATGCACATAGCCACACACGAATGTAGTCTAATAGAAACTTACATGTTTAGATACTAATAAATTTAGTTTAATTGACGAAGCCGATTATAACGTTTTGATATCGATTACATTAGGAAAAATTTTAAATACGTCTAGAAAATAGTAGAAGTTTGCATGTAGGATTTTTGCAAAAAGTTTATGAATTTTTGGCAATAGTACTTATTGTTTAGAAACCAGGATATATAAAAACTTGCAATAGGATTATCGGATAGGAATAAATCTTTAAATGTCTACAGAAAAGAGACTTTATTTCTTTTGCAAAAGTTTATGAATTTTCAAAGCTTATGGTGAAAAATTGAATAACTTAAGTTTTGGGTATAATAAATCTTTAAATGTCACAGAAAAGGCCTTTATGTGCTGTATTCGAAGTCAATATAAGAAAGATTGTTATAATAAGTTTTACGCATTATACTATGATGCTATTTTTATTGGAAACATTAAGTTACATATTCCCTAAAAAAATCTATGAGTTTATAGCTTTGGCAATCATAAAACAAACTATTAGTTTATATGTGTGTGTGTGCATAAGTGTATGGGTGCCTGCGTACGTATGTGTGTATATGTGTCTGTAAAGCAACATAAATAATATAAAAACATAACAAATTACTAGATAAGAAAATTTACGCGCATTCTATAAAATATGAGAAATAGTTTGAAATAAATAAAAATACAAAACAAATAAATAATAAACTACTAATTAAAAATAACGTGAGCATTTTCATATAAAATTAATGAAAAGAAAAAATAGTTAAACATATTTTAGTAGAAAATATGAATGCAATAATACCACCAAAGCACTATTAACACATATTTAAATAAAAAATTATTTTTAAAAATTTTAAGGCAGCATTAGTATGCAAACCAAAATAATAAATATAATTTTAAAAATTGCGAGCATACATAAATCTTTTAATTGGTTACTATACGAATAGTTAATCAGTGGCGATCACTCTCAATAAAGAGCTCGCTGCTGTAAATGAAAAATGTATAAGATATTCGCTAACCAACACGTTTTATCGTTTTTGCGACAAACCATTTTAAAATAACTTTGACGATGACGAATCGAGTACGTAAATTGAGGCGCTGTTTAGTAACGGAGTATTGAAGCTTTGGTAACATTTCGAGCTGAATTATTTTATAATACACAAGGGAAAGAAACAGATGCAATAGATTGTTCCTAATACGATAGAGAGTTTGGTTTGCAATCAACGTTATTACCTAAATTAGAGACCCCTTTTTAAATTTGCCCATAGGTTACGTAAGTTTCGAGAAAGCTTCTCTTAATCACCGCTAATTCGAGAACACTACCAACGAATATTTGTATTAGTCTGAATTCAAAATTTCTTCTGTTTTGACAACAACAATCAATCCAAAGAAATAAATGAAATCAAAACAAACATTTATTTAGAAACACAATGCTTTTAGCATATGTACTCCGTGAGGGAATTACAGAGTAATGGAATTTGTTTTAATTTCAGGAACGATCTGTTGCCCCTTTCTCTTTCCTTATGTATTTGTTATAAAATGATATAAATCTACATTAAAGTTTTAGTGCCTCATTACACAAGAATACCTTCAATTGCATAAACCTCTCTCTGGAAACGATGACCCACATCAATTAGTAAATATTTTACAAATTCAAAATACTAACACAAATTATAATTTATTTTCTCATTAAAAGTTATTAAACGGATTAGTTTAGGGTGGCAAAATTAGTTATAACAACGAACCAATTACCCTAGACAGATAATATAAAATAAGATAAACTTGATGAAATTTACAGAGAAAACAAAATATATAATATACATAACATAAAATATTTTTATGCAAGTAAAAACAAGATCAAATTGACAAATTGTCAAATTACCAGTCCTTTAGGCGGACTGTCCTTATTTAGGGTTACTACAAAAGAATCATCGAGTTTTAAAAAAATATATATTTCACAAAGTATTACAAATATAATATCAAATTATGCATCAAATGAAAGGGAAAATATCCAAGTGTATAGTTATACTATTACAAATATTCGATGTGAGTGCTTCGCGTTATACGACACACGTCAAAACCGTAGTCCAATTCGCAAGTAGAACGCAAGCCAAATCTTTAATGTATTCTCAAAAAAAAACGCCAACCGGGAGACGGGGGAAGAATATAAAATCTTCTCTATCACATCTCCCAATTTAGCAGCAAGGGAGTTTCTTATTTAAATAGTTATGAGATAGAACCCCATTTTGTTGAACTTTAAATTTTCGGAATCCTCTACCACTTGTGGAAACATCCATAACTGCAACATATCTGGCTACGCTGAATCCTTCATAAAGTTTTACTGAAGCAGAAGGGTCCGTACATTTTTATTTTAAAGACTGCACAAAAGACATTAATTTTTGGGAAATCCCTTTTCCGTTCCACAACAATATAGGGATTCTCCGTGCTTCATATTCGAAGATTGTGACTGTTCACCCTTCCAGTTATATGAAATACTACCTTACTGATTTCTACTGCACCGTCGTCACTTTGCAAATTGGGCCCATGGTGTTACCTGGACGTTGAAAACGAAGTTTGTAGGCCCAGATTTTAAACTTCGCCATTTAGTCATTTAATGTAATATCTATAATATTCTGTAAAATATGTCCTTTAAAACCTGATGATCCTTTTGTAGTAACCCTATATTTAGGTCAAAAGCAGCTGACAATTTTGCAATATATTTCAAGCAATTAATTGTTCTTTATCACTTACAGAGTTGTAATTTACTAAAATGCCTTAATCGTTCGACCTCATCCCACTGGGTATTGTAAAAGCTGAATTTTTTAAAGTTCAGAGCGTATTCAGAGTACATAAAGGAATCTTCTTCTTTTTCTTCTTCTACTCTTATATAGGCTATTAGCCTGTTTTTAACTACACATTTCGTGTAGTACTATGAGCCATGTTGGGCGTGCCCCGGGTAGGTGGCTAGTCTGACCCGTTAGAAGAAGGAAAATGTAATTTACGACCGCCAAAGGTGTTTGCATGATGGCCGGAGAGCACTCGATGTTTGCCGTTATTTTTGACCTGGGAGTCGAACCCAGGGCCCGCCGCGCGTTAGTCTGGCAGGCCGAGGCCTTTACGTCGCGGCTGTCGTGCTCTCTTATAAAGGAATCTGAATGTGCTAATTCTGAACATGATATTAGGAATTATCTAAACCTACTCCTTGTTCTTATTTCTCGCTTTACTCTACATATTATTTTTCAACAGATAACTATTTCATTGGTAGGTTAAAATGTGAATCACTGTTAAATATGCAGCATAATTAAATAATTAATAAAAAATAATCAATATCTACATCACTACTTTAAATAATTAAGCCCTACATACAAGAAAATAAAAGAACTTTCGATATATTCTTAAATAATTTTAGAATGTTAAAAGTGAAACTGCTGCTTTTCAGGACCATCGAATGTAAATTTTCTAGGTTACTTTGAATAAAGTGATATCAAGACCAGAGACTTATTAGACACTTGAACGACTTGAAATAGCGGAGGAGACGCACCATAACTTGAACAATTAGGAATAAAACAAGTACTCCAGCAATCGATATCTTATTCAGAGCTTTGTAACTGAAAATAAGCATAGACGGTGCTGTAAGATTTTGTCAATTATTATAAGCATAATGGTACATTTTTTTGTATTTATAAAATAAAATTAGCAATGAAAACATTTATCAATTATGATAATTTAAAAATGTGTTGCATAATGAAGTAGCAAAGAGCTTATAAAAATGTAAGTCTATTCAAGTTATATTAATTAAAATTATGTTTTCGTTTGGTAAATTATCGATCAATTTTCGAAAAAAAATGTTTGTTTAATTCTTTTTCTTCAAATATCTCCTTTAAGATTTTTTTTATATTTTTTGTTTTTAAATTTCTTAAGATATGTCTACTAATTTGATGTTTTCGTTTAATATTAACTTTTAGCTATAATTTTTCTTTTTTCTAATTTCATAAAAATTTAAATTTTTTACATTAATAACATTCAGTAAATAGATAACAATGAGATGTGACATGTGAAAGAGCTTTCCTATAAAAACACTCTTTTCTAAGATAATTAAATTTAAGGGGACATTCTGGTTTGGAGCCAAAAAAAAAGACCGAAAGTTCAAAATTTGTTTACGAAAAAACGGTTGAAGATAGCGACTTGAAATTTTTTTATTGTTAAGAATACATATCAGATTTCTACAAAAAATTTTTTGTCATTTTAATTCCGTTCGTCGTCACCAGAGGGCGCCCAGAAAAGACCACTTTTTTCGTAGTACGAGGCTCCAAGTCATCTGAAAAAAAAACCGTTTTGAAGAGCATTACAAGATCTAGGTTATTGACCACTTTGACTAAAAAATTTCCAAAAATAAAAATTTTACTCGACTTTTACAAAAAAACGAAATTTTTGCCCGAAGTTTTTTATAAAAAAGTAAATGAGCCCAGAACAAAATCGGTTGAGTAGTTCTCAAGTTATCCTACGTTTTAAAAAATGGATTTCGAGAAAAACGCGTTTAAAGAAAAAAGATTTTTCGTGCAATATTTTCCAGAAAATGGCTTGATTTGCGTGATTTCCAGTGTCTACTTGATCCCTGGTGCATATAATAAGCCTTTCTATTCCTCATATGCCTTTTAAAGGTCCTGGTCCCTCATTTTCTTGTCGATTTTGCCCTGTTTGCCGGACTTAGTGCTCCGGCGCGAACATTGTTTTTCTCGCTGCTTGTTCACTCTCGCACAATGGTTGACAGCAATCTGCCCCACCTTGACTTCCATGCACTTCAGCATCAAGAGCAATGATTTGACACCGTTATTGAAAACGGTTGCTGAAATCCAGGCACAGATTTCCAGGACGTTTTTACCAACGTAGGCGCTCTTGGGAGCCAGTTGCCAGAGGAATGAGTTATAACACTCATTGTTGTTCTGATTATTTTTTCCCAAGCACCTTTGAAGAAGTTCTAGATCACTCAGTGAAGTGTAGACCTCCTTCACGACATCTTGAACTTCTGGATCTAGGGGTGGTGGGTGTTCAAATTCCAGTCCATTCGCCGTGTGTTGCATCCACTTACACCATTCTACATTGCAGTTATCATGTTGCGGATGGTCGTTGGTCGAAATTTTATGGTAAAATCCAGCCCAAATTTCTTTGTACATTTCGTCCAATGAATCTGGGTGCCGTTGGAAGGCAAGGGCATAAAAAGTCGACATTTCTCGGATTATTTTATCCGTAAAATTAGTGACCGGATCCTTGGGCTCAGGTTTTTTTGGGAGGCTTGCACCAGTTTTTTTGACGAGTTTTGTGACCTTACGTTTTCAATCCGGTTTTTTCTTTACTGAAGTTCCATCAGAGTGGTATTCTAAGGCGCAGAGTAGTAATATTGAAATATAAATACAAAAGCACAAGTATGTAACTAAATAAATTTAGGTGGTAAGTTTAATGGTTCATATCTTTTAATCTTTGAGCTTTTGTCCTCTGTAATAAATTTGTTGCCATTTTGTTGGAGTGACCTTGGAGTCTGTTTTAGAATTTTATGCTGTCTTTTTGTTTCTTCTCTGATGTTCGGTATAGAAATATCTTGTTACATTAACTAGTTTGGAACATACCAAGGGTCGTTAACAATTGTTCTTAGGATCTTATTTTGAAATCTGTATGGTATTTTCAGATTCGAATTATTAGCTGACTCCTATAACTGGATGCCGTACGTCCAAATAGATTTAATTATACATATAGTTAGCTTAGAGTTTCTGCCGATTAATCAATATAATTGTCGAAATTTCAATCCTAATTATAGCCTATTCTTTCACATATGGTTATTCAATTATTATTCAAGGTAAGTCGCCGATCTAAATGCATCCCCAGGGTATTTAACACTATTCTGTTGGGGAATTATTTTGATGTTTAATATAACTGAGATACACGTTTCTTTTTAGTAAATATGACATAAACTGATTTACTTTCGTTTACTTTTATACCCCAGATCTTCAGACAGTCTCCTATTTTTTGTAAGGTTCTTTGAAATATTTGAAAAGGTGTTTGGGTCGTCATGAAAAGCTAACTCTATTATTGTCATCGTGAGTGGCTACCATTGTTTAAGTTATGGAGTACAGTAGGTATAAAAAGACTTCCAGGATACTAGTCTACGAAACTCCTGAATTTATTGGGTAGATCGGGGACAGTCATTCTTAATATTTGACTTGGAAGGTTCTATCTTCAAAGTATAATTTTAAGATTTTATAGTAACTAGGGAGTTCCATTTTGATTCTGTAATGCAATCCTTATGCCACACCTCATTGAACGCGTGGCTGACGTCTAAAAAACCTCAGAGCAGTATTTTTTAAGCTGTAGGTAATAATTAATTTCTGTGGTCATTTTGTATACTTGTTCTACGCAAGCTCTAAAACCAAATTGACGATCTGGTATAAGTTTGTTATGCTTAAAGATAGGTTTCATTCCTTTTAAAATCAATTTCTTTAGTATTTTGACTATGACTAGAAGAAGACTGATAGGCCTATATGACGAAGTTTCCTCCAGCTTCTATTTTAGTTTTGGGATTAGAATAACGTGCGCTAATTTCCATTGTTGTATAAGCAATGGCATTAACTAATATAAGTTATACACCTTTTTTTCAATGTTTTGGCAGCGACTAAATTGTATCCTGGGGCTTTATTTACTTTTAGCCTTTTTATAACTTTCTCATCTTCTTGACTTGAATAATCTCTGTCTATGTGACATTTCTTGTTCTAAAATGCACGTCTGGAAAATAATTGAAATACTCGTGCTAAGTGGTCTGAAAATGCTACTGCCTTTTACTGGTATTTTTGGCCATATTTCATTAGCTGGTCTGATAAGTGTAATTGTTGCCCGTGGCCGTTTTAAATTTTTAGTGGATTTCTATAACGAGTAATTTGTATCTTTGGTAGCAGTTAGATTAGCCAGATATTCTTGTATTTCCTTTTTTTTTTAATTGTTCAAGAAAGATTTCATTTCCTGGGTTGGCTTGTTCTTGTCCCCTTGGGTGCCTTCTATTTCGCCAAATTCTTCTTTTTTCTTTTTCGGCTATTTTTTGTTTAACAGCATTATGCACGTCTTTTTTGTTTTTGAAAGTATATTTAGATAAACATTAGTATCATTTAGCTCCTTGCATCTATTTCAGTTAGTGGCTTTATTGTAAAGTAATACAGGTTTTGGTGTTTTCAACGCTTTGCTACTGTATTTGATAATTACGGGCAAATGACCCAAGGAAAGATCGAAACACGATGTAGTGTTAATGTTGCTTGTTGATATTCTTTTTGTGATGCAAAAATCAAGCAGATTAAAAATTTGTTAAGATCTGATGGTCAGTTGATCCTTAGTTTAAATGATATTGATTTATAGCTTTGAGTAGATTCCTACCTTGGAAAAACGTTAATTTTAATTCCTATTCTTCAGTGTTTGCGTTATAGTCTCCACCAGATAACACGTAATCCAAGGGTATTGGAAAAGTGGTAAAAATTTTCTTTTTTAATTTTGTATTTTGGTGGACAGTATACTGCTGCGAATGTTACGTCTCTATTGACTTCTGAAACTAGAATACTTGTAGTTTTTATCTGTTGATGTTGATATCCGTAGCTTACATAATGCCTTATTGAGTTCTTCAATATAACGAATATGCCCACATGAGCTGTGCTGTCTGGGTGGTTTACAGTATAAATAAAGTATTTGGGTATTTTTGTGTGACTGTTGGGTAAATTGTGTTTCATGATATCAATTTTGTTATTTGTTATAAATGTTTTAACTTCCTGTTTACGCCAGATCAATTGGCATTCCAATTGAGCCATTATAATGAATTGAGCACAGTATCCGTTTTTTCTTTAAATTAACCATTATTGGTTCTATTTTGTTATTTGTTTGCTGTTGATTCCATGTTTGAACTTGTTGGCCGTCTACCTATTGCCGTTATGGGGTTTTTGAGAATAGGATATACTCGGTTAAACCAATTATGAACTTATAATTAGTTTATTAGGCCTTAGTAGTGGAAATTTACATTTTTGAATTTCTTTGGCCACTAAACAACCTCTATAGTTTGCGTAATGATTTCCCTAGCAAATCATGCATTTGACACTTTTACTTCTTTCTTTTCTTTTAGTTTTTTGTAGCATGTTTTTTAGGGCACTTGACTTAACTTGGCGTCCTGTAACAATTGTTTTTGGGATGTACAAACTTTGGCAGTTTTGACATTGTACGACTTCACGCCTAACTTATGGAAGTTCGAAAATAATTCTTAACTTTAACAGGAATTTGCTGTAATTGACCGAAATTGTCATTCAGTTATTTTTTATTTTTACTTTTTAGTATTAAATTTTAAATTGAATTGAACATAAGTTATCAAATGATAAAGTATTGTTCACTTGCAACCTTTTATTCTTATTTCAATCAAACTGGGCCACAACATCAATTTCAACACCAGACCTATAGTACACCACAACATCAACTTACTCAGTACCCACTAAAAACTTATCTCACACAGATGACAAATATGTACCCAATTAATTAACAACAACATTCCAGACTGGAACGAGTCAGGGAATGCATGGCACTTACTTAGTAAGCTACAGCAAAGAGAGATGCAAAAGCCCCAAAGATACTTCAAATAACTAACCTCAAGGTAAAAGAAGCCAATATTGGCTAGGCCACCCAGTAAAAACCAGTAATAGATGTGAGCCACTAAATATAGAAATTGATGAAGAGGCAAGCACCTCACAAGATGTAATTACTCTCAAAGTCCCTAAACCACCACCTATTTATGTAGCTGATGTTAAAAATATTAATTTTTAATAATGCTACTTAACGAAATTGCAAAAGACAACTATACGCTGAAAGCACTGGACAATTATCACATTAAAGTCCAAAATAATGCAAGCGAAATTTATACTACTATTAAAAACCTCATAAATAAAAACACAAAATTCCACACGTAAAAGCCAAAGCAAGAGAGAACATTTAGAGTTGTAATGAAAAACATCTATCATTCAACAGACAGCAGAAATCAAACGGAACTTAAAAACACTCCGTTATGAAGTACTTAATATACGGAACATAAAACAATGGTCAATCAAAATTTCGCTTCCCATGTTTGTAGTGGAAATTAAACAATAAAATAACAACAAATAGATTTACAAAATCAAACTATTTATGAACCCAAACTGCCAAACCTCCTCATGCCAGAAGAACAATTCCGCAATGTGCCAAATTTTGCCATACCAGATCAGAAAATTGATCACTGTGTTAAATATACAAGATCTCATTCTACTAAAAAATGCCCAAGGAAAGATAAAGATGACCAGGTTAAACGTGTAAACTGTGGTTAATTATCGGGAATCCATAGTGCACAAGCAACTACAAGAAACACACAACTAAAACGCGAGGTTAGTATGCTTATGCGCACGTCAACCCAAACGTATAATAATTCTAAAGGTTTCTTGTGCAGAACAAGTAAAACGAAACAAATAACTTGCACAAAATTCGAAAGCCAATACAATTGCACAACTACAAATCACATCTCAAAATCAACAGACTAACGATATAGAAGAAATGAGATCTATAATAAAGAACTTAATTACGCAAATGGGGACTATTATAAACCTTCTAACCACGCTAATTATCAAAATGACATAATGGCTGAACTCTTAAAAGTATCTGTTGGGAATGCCAATGGGCTTAGCCAATACACTCAGGAGATTAAACTATTCTTTGAAAATAATCAAATTGATATACTACTTATAACTGAAAACCACTCTATCATCAAAAGCTACATCAGATTTTCCAACTACTGCATTTATAACACAGACCACCCTAATAATAAAAAAAAAAACATTTACAAGCTACTTACTATCTAAGTTGAAGACAGAACAGCAACTAAAGATTTCGCCGTTTATAGGCCTCCAAAACACTCAACACAAAAAGACTATTACTCTCATTTCTTTCAAAGTATGTGGCCGCACGTCACAAGATCTAATGAGCGTAAATTACTAGCAGCTATACAAACAAAGAAGAAATAGAAAAAGATAGAGAGACAGACTATAAGTACATCCCAATCAACTAGTGAATACTTTAATGAACGAATCCTACAAACCAAAACGCTTAAAAAAATTTGAACCCAATAAACCAACAACGCGTTTTAATTAATAATTTTAATTTATCCTAACATTAATTTCAAGAATTAATTTAAGTTTCCTTTTTTTCTTAAATTTATGTTAAAAAACTGACTTGTATTATAGACTAGTGAAATTTATAATAGAGTGGCTTATTGTAACACTACTCTACATGTCCAAAAGCAATTGGCAGTTTTAACTACTGCTTGTACTTATTGTAATATCCACCACATTAAATACTTATTGCCTCATGTAAGTAAGACAAGTTGTATAATAAGGGAGTTTAACAAAATATTTTAATTTAGCTAATACTTTTGATAGATGAAAAAATGAATTTTTAGAAACATACCTATTTACATATAAAATTTACATTTATTGCACCAATAACTCTCATCATAATATTATGTAGATCATCATTAAACAAGGATTTAAGAATTACATTTAAATGGTACGCATTAAAACTACTTACACTTTTTACAGTGTTTTTTTGAAATGTTAAAAAGTCTTGTATTAATAGATTAAACCAAACACTTCGGCTAAATGTTGTTTATCTGCAGTAATTTTTGTGGTAAATAATCCTGTGAATAATAAAAGTCATCATAAAAAATCAAAATATGTACATACCGTCAGATAAGGTAAACTACCAAAACTCACAAGTTGCGACACAAACGAGGGCCTATAAAAGATATAAAGTAAACGTTTTTCGTATGCCTGTGATTGCACGCTATCGTATACGTGTGGGTTTTACATTTTTATGTAAGCCCTAACTCCGGAAAGTAGTAAGCACTTCACGTCCAAAGAGGTTTTTACTTGGCAAATTTACTACCAGGCGGTTTGCATTACCCGGATAGGTAATTCACGTGACAGGCAAATCTCCCATTAAAAAATTTTCTTTTTATTTAAATCTCGGCTTACACAAGAAAACATTACATAAGACGTTTTAGGGATAAGCGTTGTGAGTAAATTGCAATGTTTATCATCGAAGTTGCGTAAATAGCTAAATATGTAGGTTGTTCGAGAAGTTTAAACGGATCATTCAGCAGATGATTAAATATGAATTTTCCAAGGGTTAATTTAATACACAAGATCTATTCGAAATGTATCTATGCACGTAACATTTATTGAAGATGGTAAGATATAAAAAAATTAAGAAAGCATTATACATACAACAGTGAGTCAAATGCGAGCAGTGAAATGATGTGTCAACAACGCGTGTGCTGCGTTGTCAGTGCGATAAATTTGACCTTCTAAGCTATTACCAGACTTATCTGTAAGCACAATATTAGAAAAAAATTAGTAAATAGAACCATGAAGCACAATCAACCCCGCATTAAACGCAATGCCGATCACCTATTACCACCTACAAATGAGGTGTAAAAGCAATGTCTATGATGTTCAAAAGACTTGTTAAAGCAAAAACAACTTCATCGGATATCTCAACATCAAGTGGAGAATGCAATTAACTAAGATCTAGCTAAACATTCTGATACTATGCCAGTTAAAACAAAATACCACCAATCTGTCTACATCATGCAGTAAAATTTAAAGCCCTGTTGAAATACATTAAAAAAACTGGTGTGAACATCACACGACCTTTCTTAACCTATTATTTGGGTAATTCTGGCAAAAATCCTGGGCTTCAATTTTTTCTGAGTTCCCATTTTACCAACTTTTACTTTAAATTCATGCTTATCTCGTGATAAGAAATCATTTTTATTCTCATGAATTTTTTGTATCTTCAACCGTTTAGATTCGCGATCGCTTTGCGACCGATTTTGCGACCTTGCGACCAAACGGCTCGACCGATTTTCGCACTACGTCCCCTACCTACAAGTAACTTGCATACCAAATTTCAAGTCTCTAGCTCTTACGGTTCTCGAGATATCCTATTTACTGATAGACCTACAGACACAACCAAACTTTTTTGGTGTCCTGGGGCTATATTTCGTCCAGAAATCTGAAAAACTGATTAGGTGAAATTTCCGCCGATTACATTACTTTCCTTATTATAGGATAAGGAAAGTAATAAAAAACTGCAAAGACAATTTTACAATCATGTGTAATACAAACACTTATAAACCTAACTCAAAAAGACGACTGTCATACCCTCACAAAGTTTTATACGAAAAATAGAATTTCATATCACACTTTCCAAAATCCAAACAGCAAACTCTTATTAATGGTTATTAAAAATGTACCTTAATTTCTAATTAAGGGGGAAATTATTAAAGCATTGATAAACCTACCTATTATCAACATAACACGACTATTAACAAAGACAAAAAGCCAATACTGGTTAGCGCGATCGAATTAACTAATAATGATGAAGCTAAACAAAAATTTAAATTAAAAGTGTTGTACCACTCTATATTAACAGTGAAAATTAAGAAAGAATTAGAAGACCTGTCACAGTGTCATAAGTACAATATCATTGTTATGAACAAACACAGAATTACTGCAGTCTTGTCCAGAGGTGCGTGAAACTCACAATCATATGGTAAGTAGTAAAAAACCAACATATATAAATGTGGAAGAGATCATGCATAAAGCTGTCAAGGGTGTAGCCATCATAAAGAATTACAACAGAAGTGCGTTAACAACAATCGAAACATAAACACAAACATAAACAAAACAAGATCATATAATGCATAGGTTAATAAAACATAAACCTTCGCCATCAAGGTAGAAAATCTCTTTAACCTCAGTCGCGCTTCTACAACAGGTACGCCAAAACACGTCAACAACACCTACCTCATCAAATAACGTTACCAATGTCCTATCTTACCTGCCTCAAATCAAAACGTTTATCGTGAACACTATAATACATCTATTCTTCAACGAACCATAATCTGCTAAAACTCCTAGAAAATATAAAAATTTTAAACTGCAACACAAACAACATTATCAACCAGTTCAGGTTTTATAGTCTTCATAGCCAGACATAATATCGATATTGCATGTATCTCCGAAACCTATATAACTAAAAGCAACACATTTAAAACACCCAGATACCATGTATATTGTAAAGACCGAAATGTCAGAGTAACCTCAGGAGAAGTGGCAATCATTATTAAAAAAAAAAAATTGATCACAGTCATATTCCTGACCTTCCCAACTTTAAAATGTTAAAAGTTAAAGTAAAACTAAATGATAGTAACCAAGTTACCGCCCTAAGTATCTACAGACAACTAAAAAAAAACTAGATGACAACAAACTTAAAATTATATTGAACACATCTGAACCAATATTGGTAATTTGAAGGTTTGTTCTGTAGAAAAAATTCTTCAAGCAAGTCAATGAGAGTGCAATCACCGAACTAAACTTTGACGATTTGCCAGTATTACATATTAACTCTTCTTTGTGAACCAAAAACAAGAGATCTCCCACTTAAACTAACTAACGCATTAATTAATTGAAATAACTTCCATGCAGCACAAGATTACAAGTTCACTACATTTCGTACTAGAAAATAAGGAAGACATTTATACAACTGTCTCTAACATTACTACATTAAATACTAATGCTGTAAATACTGTTGCCACAGCCACACCAAGACAAAACTGCATTAATTATAATTGTAACTATTATTAGCTTAAAGAAAAAAACAGCCAAACAAGGGCAAAAACTTTAATACTATTGAATAACTTAATGCATCGACTTAAGAGAGAAATGGATGACCACAAAATACAATCCTACAGAAAGTACATCGAAAACATCGGCCCTGGATATTTGAGAATGTAAAAATACCAAGAGAATGTTAGGAAAATACGAAAAAGTACCCATACTTTCATCTTGTAATGAGATCCTTACTACGGATCAAAAAAGCAGACTTTTGCTGATCATTTTGAACATGTTTTTACACCGCATTTGTCAGCACCCCTACAAATGTAGCGTATATAGAAAGTAATCATCCACTAATTGCTGGTGATACTTAATCTACATCGTGTGACAACAAACCAAGACAATCTTGGCTTTGCACCAGCCGGTCTGACGACATGATCAAGCGAGTGGAGAAACTTGTTTTGAAAAATCGCCGAATGAGTGTGGAACACATCTCCTCCAGAGTTGGCATTTCCATGGGATCTGTGTATACAATCCTTTATGAAGACCTGAAAGTGCAAAAAGTGTTCTCCAGGTGGGCCACGAATGCTGACAACTTTGAAGTTGTTGACTTCTCATGCTCCCTACTTACTTGGCTTGGCTCCTAGCAACTTTTGGCTGTTTCCAACGATGAAAGGTACTGTGCGTGGTCACAAATTTACTAGCCGTGCCGCTATTGTGGTCAAAAAAGACTTCTAAAGAAGGGTTGGCAGCGACCATGGGATCATAACGTCGACGTTGTCAAAATGTGTACGGCTGTAGGGAGATTACGTCGAGAAGTAACATGTTTCACAGTTTTCGGGTGATTAGTTTGCGAAAAAAAAAAATCGGAGGTGTTATAACTTGAATGCACCGGTGCATATATTAGTCTTCAAAACTTGTTCAAAATTTCAAAACAACCCAACAACAATATTGTGCTAGAAGTGTGTATAGCTGTTATGAAAACAGTGGAAGACTACCTTCAAATAAATTAAAAATGATTTAATTTACTTTCGATTTTTAACATTATAAGCTACTTTATCGTAAAATTAAGAGTTCTGTAGAAGTTGGTTTTATTTTTGATGTTGGAGGTGATGTACAGTCTGTTTAATAACAAAACAACCCCTATAATTTTTAAAAAATAAAAATGTACATTTTTTTCTTTTATTGAAGTATACATTGTGAGATGTTGCGCAGTTACCTAATATCTCATCTGATAAGCTCCATTCCTGATTATAGCTTCACATGTTTTTTCCATGTTACATTGGCTTTCCTTTGAGCTTAATTCTCATGTAAGACCACACATTTTCAAAGGGATTAATATCTATGGACATTGCTGGCCATTCCATTGTAATGTTATTTTGTTGTTTTCACGCACTGCACAATTGCTGCAATGTTTAGTGTCATTATCTTGTTGCAATAGCTAATTTGTTCTGTCAGAACTAAAAAACTTTTTAGCAGTTCTTTTATCACTAATTTTATAGAAAAGCCTAATTTCAAGACACTCTTCTAGGGGCGGAAAAAATATATGTTGGCTAGTGTTTTAGTAGGACTTAAAGACAGTGAAGGGGAAGAGAAACAACTTAGCAAATTTGGAGCTATGCTTTGGGTTATTGTCCAGCTGAAATCCATTCAACGCCCATAGTATTTAAGGTAAGGTTGCAGAAGTGTATCATTTGGACTATATCATATTCAAAACTGGTTTATTTTGTGGTTGATTCTCGGATTCTTAGGCCGTGGTCGAACTTTTGACATCTTCAGAATAAAATTTTTTAAACATTTTTAGAACCCGAGAACCAACCATACTATGCACCATAACACTAGCCGGCAAAGCCTTGGCATTTTTTCAAAACTGGTTAATGATTAAATTGCAAGCATTGCTCTATCTAATGGTACAACAAAACATTGAACAGAATCTATGTTTTTCTTCCTGTAATTATTATAAATAAAGACTTGTATCAGAAGCAGATTTTCTCTCTTAATCAATTAGTTATAATAATAGATTAATAACAAAAACTTTAACAACTTTTAATTAGCGAATCACAGCTTTATAAACCCTTTAATTGCAAAAAGTACAGTAATAATTGTATTTTTTTAAAGAGAATTACCACAAATAAGAAGATGAAAATCCATTTAAGTAAGCGAATATATTTGTGAAATAAACCGCCATTAATTACTTCTAATGCATAGAAAAAAATTATATATTGCAGTTGGAGGGACTAGAATGGTTGGAATATATATATATATATATATATATATATATATATATATATATATATATATATATATATATATATATATATATATATATATATATATATATATATATGCATTTGTTCTGTTGTACAAATGCATCGAATATTCAAAAGAATTAAAAATTACCTTTCATGTAAATGTTATTGTTCAGACATTTTTTAAGTCTTCGAAAAAATATGATATAAAGGTTTTACATATAAAATCAAAAGTAAGCTAACACATCCATACTCAGAAGTACTAAATTTGTATCTAAAAACAGATACTTCTTGGTACAATACGAAAAAGCATACATATCGTTTAGTTGGGGTTGACTTTGTTGGCGACTTGTTTCTTCTACGGCGATCTGGCGTGGATGGTCATAGCCGCCGCCATACCGCCTTACAGGGGAATAAAAATCCTTGGGTGTTTGTAGTGGGCGCCCCTGTTCAGCTAATAGTCGGAAAGGCTAATAATGGGGTTATTGTGGCCTTCAACTGAGAGGTATAGTCTCGGGTGATTATCACGTCGGCGTCACGATGTAGGACGGTGTTCTTGACAAACCAAAGAACGCCAAAAATGGTCAAGAAGCCCTCACTCTGCATCCCTCGGAGTTTGATAATGTAGGTATTCGCGCAATACTTTCACATTGGGCAGATTCTGAGTCTCCTCAAGTCTGGACGCCAATAAAATCGACTCTTCGTGGATAGAAGAACGGTTGTACTATTCTTCGCATCCGCTTATATTCCCTAGGTGCTACACCACTCTACGAACGAATACAGCTCCTTCTAGATTCCCTAAATCGCCAGAGATGACTGCCGCAAGCTTGACGCTATGTCATTTTTATAATGGCCCACAATTGTAAAAGGGGTCATCAAAATATCCGAGGCCTATAAACTGAACGTGAATTTGATCCGAAATCTTCGGCCGTAGAGAAAGAATCAGATCAGCTAAAATTGACGCCAAAGATCTCTTGAAAACGAGGTCATTATACCAAACGTTATCAAAAGCCACACACAGGGAGACTGCTACAATGGCGAGTTTTTTGTGGAAGCCCTTTAAAATCTTTTCTACTACCTTTAGAAGATGATGGCCAGTGGATCCGATTATTACCATTAAGTTAGGTGTACCTCAAGGGATTTATCAATACCTGCCAATACAGAAACTGGTACATATGCAGATGATACTGCTATACCGTTATCCCACCAGAATTTTAACTTACCATTCCAGTAAATGCAAAATCGGCTTACCCATAGCACTTGGTAGATTAATACATGATGAATGAAAGCAAGTATTTTCAAGAAATCAAACGTGATCTTCACTTTTTGGAGAAAAACGGGTCCACCAGCATTGTTTTGTAATACTTACCTGCGACAAAAAATAAAAATCTAAGACAACATCTAGACAATATAACAACATAGAGCAGGCATGATTGGGTGAAACGGTTTTAGTTTAGGTTTTTAGTATCACAAAATTTATTAACAAATGGGTAATTTACATATAACAATGAAAAAAATGGAGTTGTGAAATAGATCTGTGAGACTCACTCCGGGAGATAAGGGATATACCTTGGTACGTAAGCAAAACATTAGAATTATTTAAACATCCTAGCTAAAAAACTACTCATTGTACACTGAGTAAAAGTGATTAATAAATTTTACCTTCTTGATCTACTAACCAGCGTGTAAAAAGAGGAGCACATAACTAATACAATAAGTATGCTTATTGTTGTATAACGTCCAGCAAACTTAATGAATTAAAGGTCACGCGCAACATATTGGTAGACAGTGCTCGAATCGTAAGTACTTGAGCAGCACGAGGCATGCCATTTAAGTGCTCAGCGTGGTGTGGAGTGGTGAACACCGTGCGTTTGTGCTGAAGACGTGTTTTAAAAATAGTGACTGCGACACATCGGCTGTTTTGTAGAGATTTTGGAATAGGTCGCCACGAAAGAGTCCGGACCAAAAACATCATAAAGTTATGTGTACACAATTTTCGATAAACTGGTTCAGCATTAAAACAGACATCACCTGGTAAACCTTGTAACGTTTGGACACCCGAAAATATCGCAGTTGTAAGGCAAGTTGTTGTCACATACGCGACAAGTAACTTCCAAAAGCCAACATTTTATATATTATTCAAACAAGTAATGACAGAAGAGTCAAAAAATAAACAGAATTATTGGTTCAAATTTATGTCCCACTAAAAAAATTAAAATAATGTCTACACATATATTTTACGCATTTCAAAATATAGCTTTTGACGTAACAAACGGCGACTATTTGTAATTACGTGCAAAAGTAAGCAAGCACAAAGCATAGAGTCATCATTTGTGTTAACAAATTAATTAAAATGTGCCCATTAACAAACATACAAATACGTATTTGCTAACACAACGCTTTTACACACTAAGCAGACATACAACTCGACTGCGCGACATTAATATTGAATACGGACCCGAAGGGTGTGAAGAAGGGATTGAGGTTCGATGCGCGTGGTGCGCCAACTATTATTGCTGTAATCACTTTTTGTTAAATTCAAACCATTGCTTAAAATATCACTATTGTAACACAATTATTGAACCTGCATTATACAGGGTGGTATCCAAAAGTAGTAGGACTGATTTTTAAAAAAAATTTATTGAACATTTTGGTACATCGACTTAATACTCTTCAAAATAGGCCCTTCTAGGTCGTGAAGGCCTTCTGGAAGTCGTCCTCCGGGATGCTGTTCAGCGCCCTCGTCGTTGCCGCTTGGACTGCTTCCACCGAGTCGAAACGATGCCCCTTGAGCTGCCTCTTGATCCGGGGGAACAGAAAGAAGTCCGGCGGTGCCACATCAGGATTGTGGGGGGGGGTGAGTCAACGTGGAAACGTCGAATTTGACCAGGAGATCCCTCACAATCCACGCACCGTGGCACTTTTCTCATCGACAAATCCTCTGTGATGATGCGTTGGTCTATCCCGTACGAAAGATTCAGCTCATCACTAATTAATTTAATGCTCAACCGTCGGTCAGAGTTCAAAAGTTTCTTAACTTTCACCAGATTGTCGTCCGTTCGCGAGGTTTACGGACGCCCGGCGAGTTGGTCGTTCTCGACGAGCTCCCTCCTCTCCCGAAACAACTTGTGCCACTCAAATATAGAGGAACGGCTCATGGTATCCTTATTGTAGGTCTGCGTAAGCATGTCCTTGGTTTAGGTCGCTGATTTTCCAAGTTTGTAGCAAAACTTGATGGCGTACCGCTGATCCAAATTTCGCTCCATCGCAACTGACGACGAGGCGTCACAATAGGTCACTAAAACAGTGGTCCACATTCAACTAACCCACGCAGGCTACTGCCGCAAGTTGAAACCTGTTCCCAAGGCTCCCCTCCATGACATCCGGACTTGCAAACCTCCCTCCATCGCTCCGCGCGCGCGGAAAAAAAGTCCTACTACTTCTGGATACAACCCTGTATGATACTGTTGATGATTAAATAAAAAAAATAGTTTCCGAAATAAATAAAGCAAATTTATTAACACAAATAATGTTAGTGTGCTTTGAACTTACTTATCTTGCGCGTGTTTATAAATAATCGTATGTCAAGTCAGAAGAGCAATTTATTATAATGCAGAAAATATTTGTGCAGACGTTATTGTCAATCATAATGATGCTATTCGCAACACAGTACCAGTAAATATGACTCTGTAAGCAATGCACAAGTTTAAGGTGAGGCTGTAGAAGTATCACTCTTGTGGGCAAACATTTGGACGGGTTGATGACTAAATGGCAAACATTGTTCTGTGTGATGGTACAAAACACATTAAACAGAAGCTATGTTGTTCTTTTTATTGCTATTTGGAAAAGGAGAGATCATTCTGCGGACCCTTTATAATTGTCACAAATTATAATAAATCTTAGATGTTAAGAAAGGATTTGTACAGAAATGCCATACAGCGACCAATTTCGTACAGCAGTATTTAGTCGGAAGAAAGCGAGTTACATATGTTTATCTCTGTAATTTTATGCTTGCCATTCGAAACATTTTAACATCAGAAAATAAGCCGTAAGTACATATTTTTGCGAAATTCGGTAGTCACGGTATTGTATTTATTTTGTGAGCATATTTAGCATTAGATCATAGCCGATGTAGCATTTCTATCCATATGTTTTTGTAACTACAGACCGTTGAAGGTTAAAATTTGTTTTTGGATTATTCCGTATATTGTACGGTATTAGCCGCCATAGCTGTTTGTATTATATCTTGATTTACTTATTGTTTCAGAAGGCTACAAGAAAGAAACATACCTAGTAGCCACGAAAAATGAAAATCGCTGTGATGGCCGTATAAGGTGGAACTAAATTGCGGGAAACTATTGCTTTATATAACATTTTCGTGATAACACTCAGATTATGTAAAGCAATCAGGCAACTCTCGTGCAGTCATTTTTAACAAAATGGGAAGAAAACTGGTATTTACAGTACAGCAAGAAAATGAAATAAAGAGCATATTCTGCGTCTAAGTAGGAAGTTTTACGGATTGACACCACATTTATTAAAGACTGCTGTATATCAATATGCAGAACAAAATAAAATAACAAATTCTTTTAACAAAGCTTCAAAGGAAGTTGAAAAATTTTTCAAATAAATTCTGAATTCTATAAGATGCCCAGAAGCAACAAGTGTTAACAGGATTCTTGTTCTCAATTCCTAGAAAGTCAAATTATATTTTGACCGACTTGAGCTTTTCCATGATAAAACACAAGTTTTTTCCACATCGAATTTTCAATGTGGATAAAACAGAAATAAACAGCGTTCACAGGCATGGCAAAAAGGTCTTAAACAAGTTGAAGCAGCAACGAGTTGGGAAAGAGAAAAAGTATTACAATATGTTGTTGCATTAGTGCTACAGGCTAGTACATTCCTCCCATAATAATATGCCCACGTCAGCATATGCAAGCCCATCTAGAAAGGGGATGTCCAAATGGAAGCATTTACAGATGCTCAAAGTATGGGTAGATAAGGAAGCACCTGTTTCGGGATTAGGTGGTCTATTTTAAGGAACACACAGGAGAAAATCCTAAAAATACATATTATTAAAACGCCAAGGAGAAACACACGCTATGAATCGAAAAAGCAAATTATTTTAAGTAGTTGAGGCCTTGAAGAGACGGGGTGTGAGTTATAGCTTTGAATGCGATCTGAATTAACCATGGTCAGATAATAACAGAAAATGGTATTGCGAGGAAAGCGCGCACAAAATGGCGCTAAGCGCTTGACATCTGTTCGATGTTCATTTTATTTACAATATTTTAATCAACAATATGCACTATTGCTTTCGATTAAAAAAATAAAAGAAAATGAGTGATGCGTAAAATTCATTAATAATAAATTGGTTGACTTTAAATAGAACGCAATTTGCGTCACACCGTGTTTCTGGTTCTGTGTTATTAATCCTCAATAAACACAACAGTCACATTTTACTCAACATCTACAACTTATTCCTCTTTTTACCAAAACTTACCCCAGAATTGCCAATGCGGAGTAAGCTGTCAACGCCTTTAAAATTGCAGGCATCTGGCCTTTAGATTTAAATGTGGCTAAGGAAGGAAATGATGAGTCAGCAAATAAATTTATTTTTGCAGAAGTAATCAATGCAGAATCAGAGACAGAAGGCGTACTAATGAATGTTTTAGTCAACTTACATCCTGGTACATCAGGCACGAATAACACAATCCAATTTGACGAAGATATCGATAATCAAATTCAACATGGCGAAGATATTCAAGAAAATATTTTTATATCATCTGATCCCACCGAAGAAAAAACTATATGTACTAGAAGGCAAGTTCTTGACTCTTTCGATCCCTTTAAAGGCTCTGAATCTTCTCATACATTAAATCTGAATATTTTAATCGAATCTGAAATGGGTATCGAACAAGAGACAGTTACATTATTTAAACCCGTAGAAGAACAAATCGAACGTGTTCAGAAAAGGATTCAGACATTTCTGAGCTCACCGATCAAGTATCTCTTTGCACTATTTCTCCAATGTCGAATAGAAGCAGAAAGCAAGAAAAGGGGAAGGGACAAAGCAAGAAAAGTTAACATAATTCTCACTTCCACTCCAATATGGATGTATTTAAAGAATACATAGAAGAAAAGGGAGATAAAAAAAGAAGATAAGGCTAAAGAAATAAAGAAACGAATGTCATGCAAAAAAGGAAAAAGTCTAAAAAACTAATCGAAAAGAGAATTAAAAAAAACAAAGAAAGAATTATTCAACTGCAACTTCAGAAGATGAAGTTAATGAAGTTTGCGTAATATGCGGAGAATTTAGTGAGAACATAGAATTATGATACAGATGTGTCATGCGAAAGTGGGCACATGCTTTGTACAGAAGTGAGATTTCTGCGGATAATTATTTGTGTAAATGTTGTGAATGAATGTACCTAGATAAAAACTTTAGTAAAGGTTTAATTGATTAAGTCATTGTTTAATTTGTAAAAATACCTTTAATCATTGCTTTTTTGGGCCTTAAAAGAATATGCGAAATTAGACTAATGACGTATGGAGATACGCAAATGTCGGGTAAATCCGTACATCCTACTTTACAAAATACAATATTTTTGAGGGTTTCATGGTAGGTGTATTTAAATAAGCTTTACTCGTGTAAAACTGAACTAAATGTAGGGTGAACTGGTTCATAATAATTAGCCTTGTACAGAATAGATTCGCAGAAAATGACATTAAAAGTTAGGTGTACATTTTTATAAATAAAGTTAATACTTCTTTTAAAATCCTGATTTGTTTCTGTTTCTGCGGATGAATTCACTAATATTTATACAGTGCAAGAACAAAAGCATTTTGATATTTAGATAAAATTTTCCAAAATAACTTTTTCGACTTTTTTATACCAGAAAATAAATCACTTTATTATTTCGATAATAACGTACATTGGGCCATTATTTTCTTTAATTAAACTGTCCTTTAATAATGGCATAACCTAATACATAAATTAACATATCTTTCATACAAAAATTAATGTTTTGCTACTAAACAGCATACGTATTAGTTTAGATAAACATAAAATAACTTAACGTTTCTATCTTACCCTTGTACCTCAAAGTGCAAGTCATAAACAAACAGCGCTATGTTATTAATCCTAGCTAGCACAAAGGTGTTTAGTAAATTACGAAACAGAACGCCCTAACTGGTCGATGGCAACGAAGGCACGGGCACTTTGATCGTTCAAGCGCGCTGTTCTCAACTGCGCGCAAAAGTAGCAAAAATGAATTCGCGTGGGAAATTTAACCGATACTCAAACCACAGTTCATTAGTTGAAATAATACAATAGGTTTACACTGCGCCAGAACGGGAAAACAAAGTTGCCGCGAATTTAATCAGAACAGGAATTGAACTTTCGAAAATTTATCGCTAGCTTCTTAGCTCGCATCGTCGGGGATTAAATCTTCCAGTTCCGGAAGTTTCGGAAACTGATGACATGTCGTTTAATCTTGTCTTTTTGCTGAAGTATGATTTTTTATATGCGGGAGGGGCTCCGCACTGATAATAGAATTAAAGCTCGGTTTGTTTTTGTTCTGGAAATTACTTGGGGAATTCTCGAAATAGCGCTTTAAGCAGGTTTAGCAAAAGAAATTGAAGAAAGTAAATTGTACGTGTACAAACATAATAAATAAAATTAACTCTATTTTTAATCATTAATAAAAAATATTTTATTGCAACAATTTAATCCTTTACCTATCCCTAAAATCATTTATTTAGTAGCAGTAAATATTTTTTTTATTTAAAATATCCATATTTATCACGTATTAACTAAAGAGTAAAATTGTTATGCAACAATTGGACTTCCGCTTACCTCACTGTCATTTTTGTATTTTAGATGCAAGGTAACTCCACCTTAATAAGCATAATACCTTTTTTAATACGTAACTATAATATTGTAAAATAAAATTACTGTGGATTAAAGAACGGGTTGTATTGCTGAAATAATTTTAAATTTATGTAAAACGCTACAAACATCCATAAATTCAGCGTTCGAATTCACTCAGCACGCGACTCCTGGACTAAAGTTTGATAACTCTCTCAAAGTCAGTCGGGAAACATATGGATTTACAGTGAATAGAAATTTAAGGTAGGCAGTGATTTATGTGGTCCCAGATGATGATATACTGACGGTGCGTTATACTTCGGAAACGTAGAAACACGCATTTTAGAAACTATGGGCTTTTATTTGAAATTGTTTTTATGCGTGTGCAACATTAAAGTGCAATAACTGTTACAATTAACTCAAATCATGTGCTCATTAATACTGAGTGTTAAGAAATTAATTTGATCGTTCAAGTTTGGTAGAGTTAATTGCATGTGCACCCAAATTACACTAAAAAGTTTAGGTTTTGGTATAAAAAAAACACACAAATTGAAATAAAATACAAAAGAACATCTAATATTGCTCTCGAATCCACCAAAGTGTAGTACTCTCAGTGCGTAAGTATAATATTCTTATTATATTTTGTACTTCTAATTTTGAACTGTGAATCAAGACTTAAATACTAAATTAATCACATAAATCACGTTAGAAAACTAAATACGATTTCTACTGTCGGCAACCGAGTTTATGGAAATCTAAACTATGTAAAACGTAACCTATGTAGTTTGCAACTTTTTTCATTTAGTTCGGTGTTCTAAATCTCAGACTTGTTAGTTGATCATTTATTTTGTACTGCAGTTGTTGGCATACAGTCGCAAGTTCTCAACTAAACCGAACATCGTAGTAAAACCTCGGGAAATTAAGATTCAAAATTCAACGACAATCTGAAACAATTAGTCTATGATTTTTTTGAATCAACAACCAAAAATAATCCGATGTTATTGTAGATCCAACGGTTCAATATTTTCCAAATATTGTTAACCTATCACATTTTTTTTCTATTACAACATTACTAGTAATGTGTAAATTCTGGATAGTAAGCTACTTTCCTCAGTATTTAAAAGCTTTAGTTTTAAAGAGACTAATCTCCACATCTACTCTATAAAACTGCAAAATTGTAATTATGTATGCTTGTTTGTTTGTAACTAACACTGTAACTCCTTCTGCAGTTATGAACCAATTTCAAAGTTTAATACCTCATTCGAACCGGTTTGTTGCCAAACCTCGCATAAAGGTTTTAGATTTTCTATTTAGGTCACGGTTAACCTGTTAGAGACTAAAACATAAATTATTATAAAGTAATTAGACAGTATGCGCCACCTATCGGTGTTTTATGCACTACGTAACCAATTCTTGCCATTAGTAGGCGCATGTGACACAACTTTGATTTATATAAAACTCTCCCAGATAAGAGTGATATAATTCTCCAATCCTTAATAGTTTCCGAGATTCTTAAAACAAAACTTGACTTACAACTAGATTTGAAGAACAACATTGTTTACAGCAAGAGTAACCAGCTCTAAAAATTCTTCTCTTACGGCACTGCATCAGCATTTTTACATTTTTGTACTGCTTTTACCATAGTTGGTATAACTGTCCCTGCATTCTCCTTAAGGGAGGACTTGGGAGAAACCACCGGAAAACTGGAAACCGTTAATGGCTCCGAGTCCTTCTAACATTTACAATGCTACATTAACCTTAAATTATTCTACCTTACTTTTAACAGGCGATTGTGGGTCCGCATTTTTAGTCAATTGCTCTTAGCAGTCTTTAACTAATCGCCATTATTAGTCCCGGCTGTTATGCTGCATTTTAATGCTTCCTCAATTTTTTGTCTGGACTTTTATGCGTGCTAGCCGCTGCTTCTTATGCATTTTCACTTTTTGCGTGCTTTATTCTCACTTTTCACCCCACTTACGGTCGAATCTTATTACGTGTTAAGTTTGTGATGCGCGAGCAAAAGTCTTTTAGTGCTTTCCACCAGTAGACTTCGGTTGGAAGTATCGCAATCTTTTCGGGCGTTTGTGATTAATGGAAACCTTCTTGTATCAGCTTCTGCCCTGCTAGGGCTTCTGGCTTATTGTTCAAGAACACGTCTCTAGTACGTTGATAGCGTCGTCCATTTGCACCTGTCTTGTCCCAACGGCAGCTTCCCGATTCTCGGGACATATGCGGAAGTTACCGTGACTCGTGATTACACTGATCAACAACAATTTTAATTCTCAAAAGCAAACAGCTGGTCTAAAAGAACAAGATGACTTGTACTATAAATCAGAAATATTTGGCACTGATAATTATTAGATCTACTCAATGAAATGCAATAGCTTTGGATGCTGCTATTGGACTCTAGATATACCAAGTTGAACAACATACAACTGCAATTAAAATCAATTGAATTGAGAATTTTAAAATTAAATTATTTTAATGTTACAACCAATATCAGTCCAAAATCACAATTTTTGAAATATACTATATGTATTGTGATTTAAAGAAATTTGATTTGATGATAACTAAATCGTTGAATAACCAAATATCAACTTTTTATCAAAAAATTTAGTTGAAATTGACAGATTTCACCAGAAAAATCTGCAAAAAATTTTTACAGTAAGCCAACAAGCGTTTAAAAATTGTTTTCACCATTGCTTTAGAAAAATACAATTTATCAAAGCATCAACAAAATTTTAGTTGTTTTAAATTTTACACCAAATTAGGAGAGTTCATTGAGGTTTGATCCTTAATATAGCGCAATATAGTTTCTACTTTTAGTTACTTTTTTAAAATATATTATAATATTTAAATAAAACGGTTTGAAACAAATTATGTACACAATTTTGTCAAAAAATTTGTCTGATACTTAATTTTATTAATAAAAATTTGTAATAACGTTAATCAATTTGATTTAATTTATTTACTCCGAGACAATTTTTACACTTATTTAGATAACATTCTGTCGTCGATTTTTCGCAAATAATTACACTCACAGTATGCGTACCACTTGCACCAGCAATATTTCGCCCGCAACGCCGCAAATTTACTGAACCCAATTTTCAATTCGGGATGCCGCCGTATTTATTTTCTTGTTTTTTACGAATCTGTTGCTCTCCCACTTTGGTAATTATTACTAGCTTTTTCTGAAGTCTTGTTTCACTGACAGATTTTTCACAGTTAAGTAGGGTAATTCCGGAAAGATGCCTTAGCGGGAGAGATGCCGAACTGCAAAATCTCGGCTATTAACGTCATTACAGTCATCTTCTTAATTAAAGCATCTGAGCGAAAAAATCGTGCACAGTGCTGTTTTTATTTGCGCTCATTGTTTTTAAATAACGTGAAAATGTCTTATGCCGGTAAGTAACTGTCAGATTTAATTGCTAGGTGATTTAATTTTCAGTGCGTGATGAAGTGTGTTATTAAAGTTTATGTTTTACTCCAGTACACTTTATAATTTGTACTCGTAGTTTGAACATTTTAAACGGTCCCTTAATTTTGGTAGGGATGCCGAACATAGTATCGGGTGAGATGCCCGATTACTTAAAAGTAAATTTACAGTTATTTAATGCAGTGCTTTTTTTAGAAACAACTATGCCCACTTTCTAAAAAAGACAATGTTCATCCCGGGGGAAGTAGACCCACGATCAACTGAATTTAGCTATGACAAAGGTTAGCGGAAATAAGATAACTGTGAACGAAGCCTGCCGAGCATATGGAATACGATTTATGAATAACAATTCTGTGAAAGCAGGAATGGGCCCTACGACAGTTTTAGGACCGCAAGCAGAGCAAAAAATTGTTGTGTTTGTTATAAAACTGCAGAAACATTATTTCACTCCGTCGAGACTTTATGTGCGGTACATCCGTTTAACCGAACATTTGCAAGTTAATCACAAATTTGATAGAGTCAAAGGTTTAGCCGGTTATGATTGATTAAATCCTTTTTTTGAGAAGAAATCTACAACTTGTGATTAGAAAGGCTGAAGGCTGTCAAAACAGCGCACTGTGGCAACACATGGAGATGCAGTAGCACAATATTTCGATCTACTTCGCAGCATCTCGGAAGAAAACCAATTGTTTAATAAACCTTCGAACATCTATAATATGGATAAAACAGGTATTCAGTTGAATAACAAACCTAGTAACGTTGTTGCTTAAGAACCGCTGCTGAGAAGGGAGAAACGATTACGGTAATAACATGCTGCAATGCTGAAGGGGTATTTTTCCCTCCAGCCTGCATTTCAAAGCAAATAATTTGAAAAAAGAGTTTATTGATGGTGTGCCTCCAGGTTCCTAGGTATACATGTCTCGGAAATCGGCCTACATCAATTCTAAAATTTTCTTGAAGTGGCTTAAGGAACATCTCAATTCCAGAAAGAGTGCTGGAAAAACCCTATTAATATTTGATGGACATGCGTCACACTGCAACAACCTGGAAACTTTAAGGTTTGCTGAAGATGATATAATTTTACTATGTCTACCCCCACACACCACCCATTACTTGCAGCTACTAGATAGATCAGTGTGTAAAGCGTTGAAGTGTGCATCTTATACTGTATCAAACAGGTGGATAAAACTCATAGTAATAGAAAAGTTCACGTTTGCCAATTGAATCTCTATTAAACGAAGCATGGTGCGGATCTAAAACAGTCCAAAATGCACTGACTGGATTTTTTGCTACAAGTAAATGAATAGACATTATATGACAAGTTTGCAGTAAATAAGTAAATTTATTTCGTACAAGAATTTACTAGTATAATTCGTCAGCTATACCAGATTATGCATTCGTTGAAGTCCGTTCTGCAGGCCAGGAACAAGTGCAAATAGCTGCTCAAATAATAACGCATCAATAACAACAAGAAAACCAAGAACATCTTGAGGAAATTGAGAAACAAGAAGATTTGAAAAAGCACACATCTATGAAGAAAAATGACCAGAATCTTAACCCAATGGATACAATGGATCATGAGTCAATTTTCGCATATATAAAGACAGCAACTGAAACAATCACACCAGGTAAAATACTAGATTAAAAGTTGCCAGTTCCGAAAACTGTAATCAGTGTTAAGACAAAAGGAAAAAGAGTTGCCGAAATTTAGCTAAGAGAAAGAGCATTAGTACTGCACAAGAACATAAACGAAATAAGCAAAAACAAGCAGGTCTAGGTTTATCCAGTTGCACCACGGAGATAGAAAAGCCAGGACCAGCTAAAGAAGAAACATCTTAAAATATGAAGAAAAAAAATAATTGAACGTAAAACAAGTACCTCAAGTGATATCTCGGTCGACCTTTAATTGGGTGATTCCACGGACGAAAAGTATGCGAATGATCAAAGTACATCTTGTATTGGCTGTGGGCATAAGAAAAAAGACGACTGGACATTCATCGTAGTCAGTGGATGCATGAATGTTTGCAAAATGTGTTTCAAAATTATTCCCAAACAGAAGAAGAACTAGCGTGGCCTATTCTTGCAGCATATCTATCCGCATGTAAGCATCTCTCCCGCATACCACGGGAGAGATGCCCAATGTACTATTTCAAATAAACTTTTTTTGCTATATATTTTTTAAAAATCCTACTGTATCTTGTGTTTATGTTATTTACTATACGCTTATCTGTATACCCTAAAATTTTTTTAAGAGAATATTGGAAAACTTTAACGTAGCAATTGATCTAAAAAGGGGGTGGCATCTCTCCTGGAATTATTAACAACGAATTCTTCAACTATTACTATATCATACCATGAGTCATACTGCTGACTTATTAACAAATGAAACCATTGTGATCGCCATTTTTGCTGATGATACTGCCATGCTGTCTACATAAGAAAATCCACAAATGCCAACAAAAAATCTTTAGCATCATCTGAACATCTTAAATGAATGGCTTACTAAATGGTGCATAAAAGTCAATACCCCTAAATCGGTGCAAGTGACATTTACTATCTACTTTAACGTGTGTTTACCGATCACCTTAACTAATGTCCAGTCCCTGTTAAAATAAAAACAAAATATTTAAGATCAACACTTAGATCAACATATCACGAGGAAAAAATATTTTTAACTAAACATTAACAACTAAATTTAAAGTTCTGCCAAATATATTAGTTATTGAGAAGAAAATCCAAATTATCAGTATCTACTACTGCTTTGTAAAACTACTATCAAACCGATACGGACATACACAGTACAACTACGGGGATGTGCTAAACCCACTCAAATAAAAATCATCCAATAGATTCAGTCTGCAACCATCCGTACCCTGTATATGTCAAACCAAACTACTTACGTGGTACTCGGCATTTCGTTTGTTGGTGAAGAAATTCTTCGATTTACGCAGAATTGTTACAATAAACTCCATGGTGATTCCAGCGATTTAGTCCACTAATTGTCTATATAGTTTACAAAGATTGACTGTGGGAATTCTCCAATATTGTAAGAGATTGTTAACATTATCTTGCACAGCACAAGAAAGATTCTTTTGTCTTTTTTGATCAGGTCTTTAATCAGACAGCTTTAATTTGCAATTTATCCAGGATTACCTAGACCTAATAAGTTTCGCTTGAATATCCCAAAAATGGTTTTAAATATATTTTATTTTCTATATGTCATTTAACAAATACAAATAAATTAAAAAGTATGTAAATATTAGAGGGTAAAAAAGCAATAAGAAATCACTGTACAATAACAACTCGTATTTTATACAAAACGTAACGCCTAGATTCTTTTGAACCGAAATGGTTAAATTACCTTCCCTATTTGTAAATGTTGTAATGGTATATGCGGCACCAACTAACGCACGCGTTTATTAGTTGTCTGCGATAGGAGTTTAAACGAGCTCAAATTTTTATAATCGTTTGACAGACTATCTATCGCGTACACTAGCGCTTATCTCCCACCCGATCCTCAGAGATAGGAGAGCAGCGGTCGACACAATTTTATACCGTAAAAGTCAAGTGCTTACTCATAATTCAGTAATTGAAATTTAAAAGAGATTTTGTGGTTTTATACAAACAAAATTAACTATTACTTCAAATTAATAGAAAACTATTGTTGCTTCGTACTTGTATTCCAGCCTTAAATACCTCACATGTATACTTGTTATAAATCATTCAGTGTGGTCTATTTCCGATTGTTATCATTGTAGTGAGGTAAAACACATCTCTAGTGCTACTTTTAAGAAAAATACAATTGATACACACCGATTTTTGTTACTTATAATTGTGTTCGAGTTTCTGGGGAATATTAAAAAATAAAAATGTCTATTTGTTAACTCCTTTAATGTATATATTTGGAAGGCAAAAATTTTTCAACAATTGTTTAACGATGGTTTAATTTTATCTGCGCTATATTGTTTAGATAATGAAGCAAACAGTTATATTATTATAAATCTAGTTTTTAACTCAAAAATTGATTTTGTTAATAACCTTTTAAAATGTATTATTTGTAGGTAATACTTTTCGAATGATGCGAAAAAGACTGTTATGTTACGGTGGTGGCAATTGTCACTTTATTATATTCAAATAAAATAAAAAATAATACAACATTATATTATTAATAACAGTGGTAATATATACCAATACTTTGACGAAGAAAATTTTAAAAGTGCTGAAATTAATTTTTAATGTGTCGTCACTACTAAAGGAGACATTTTTTATATAAGATATGAGATATTTTAGGATATTCAAATTATTTAACGCGGCATTAAACAATGATACCAATCTTCCTTTATATTTTACGTTAAATTATAATTTTTATTTAACTAACAAATCTATGAAGACGGTTGAAAATATTGTTATTACAAACATGTTGTTTTTGGAATTTTTTTTGTAGAAGTATTAATATATGCTGTTATTGTTTTCGGCAGTTATTTTGTTATTTTTTATTAAATTTTATAAGATTTCAATGTAAGAAGCGACATGTTTGTGTCTATACAGAGTCCGGTAAACAGCAATAAAAAAAACAACATAAATTCTGTTCAATGTTTTATTATACCATCATACAGAACAATACTTGCCATTTAGTCATCAACCAGGTTTGAAGATAATATCTTACCCTCACAGGCAAAAGCCTCCTGCGGCTTTAACTTAAAGTTTCGCGTTGCTTGCTGAGCCACTAGTACTACTGCAATCGCGTTGCGAATGGCATGTTTTGTAGCATTCTTGAATAGTCTGCAGCCTGCGTTGAAAGACTTTAGTCTTTGGGTGTTTTCGCAGAAATAAATCGCAATGGGATAGGTCTGGTAACCTAATCTGCCATAGGATGTCATCATGTAATGAGAACGCCTGGAAACATTTATCCTAGAACTGCTCAAGAAATTTTTATCATAGGTGCGGTAGCGGCGTCTTGTTGGAACTAAAGTGGTGCTTTTTCAAGTTCGTTGAGTCTGCCCTCCAAAAATTGCAACATAGCGAGTAGATGTAACGGTCACCATGCGTCTTATTTCCTCAAAAATAAGGCCCTATAAAGACAAATTCTGTAAAAATTATACACCGAGTGTGAAGAAGTGGCTCATGAAGTTGCAGAGGATTTTGTTTGGCTTAATAAAAAACTTCTCCTTATAGATGCAGCTCGATAAATAAAAACGAGCAAGGATCCTACCGGGTGTGCCAGTTACACTATTTGAGTACCTGAAGCAGTTTAGAATTCTCGACATGCTCCGCTCAAGTATTCTCAAGGCGATATTATGCTTAGTCACAGAACGTTGTGATGATGTGACAACTGTTGCAAGATTCTCGGATTTCCGAACGCTACGGGGTCTACCTGGTGATTTTCGTTTTAATAATGAACCAGTGTGTGAGAAATTAGACACTTACAACATTATGGTTTTCTGTGACAACTTACTCTGAAATGCCTACAAAATAGTTTTTGCGTTACAATCACAAAATCATTATTTTCAAAATGACTTTCCAACATATACATACGGTGTTTACCAGTCCACGTCATGATGGGCACTAAAATGTCATGCCTTATGCTGCTCAAGGATGTACGACTTGAGTGTCGGGCGGCGATTAATTTAAAAAGGAAAGATTAGTCTGTCGGGACCTGTATATTACTTTAAATTTTTTTAATGTTTTAATATAAAACAAAATATTACTTAAAGCAATTTGGTAAAAAGGACTGGGCTGTTCAGTGCCACTAAAGTATTCGGAGAGGCACCAAGATAACATATACTGTATTTTTTAATTTTTTCAGTAATCAATTACGTTTGGAACGAACAAAAAACATTCATCTTTAATCTCTAAATGTCCGACTGAAAGAATCTAATACGCCGATATATTAATTACATGTGTTTTTCAACAATTGTATCCCATACGCTCTATTGGTTTAATTATTATTTTGTATTTTCATAGAAGTTGTGATTTACTTCCAATATTACAATGTGTATTTTATGATCTAAATGCTTTTTTACCCAAATATGCTTTTGTATACTTATTAATTACCAAACTATATATATATTCAAATATTTGGAGTGATATTAATTTATTATTAAACGACACCAGTGGTTCGACATCATTTCTATAGATTTCTATAGATAACTTCCTAACTTTATGTTCAGGTCAGAATGAGACAAAAAAATTTAGAAAAACAGGTTGAACACTATCCTTAGAAACTGCAGATTTAATAGGAAACAAAGACATGCGGCTAGCTTTACATTTCACAAAAAAGTGTCTATTGATTAGATATGATTTAAGTAGTTTATAGTAATCTGAAGACAAACCTCTCTAGATTTTAAATAACAACTCTTGTTCCATATTTTATCAAAAGCTTGCGGAACATGAAACGCAGCCGAGGAATAACGTTTACTTTCAAAATCTTTCAAAATTTACTGTTTGTTGCACTTTGTCAATTGTATTATGACTTTTCTGAAATCTGAATCTGAATTTATAGCTGGGTAGACAATTTTTTAAATTCTTATATGGTTAAGTCCGTATAAGTCTTTTTTTAATTTGGATATATACTAAATTTGTGTTGTATTACTGACGAATTATTATTGCTTATTTTGTATAGGCAAAATATTTTTGTTGTATTTCTTCATATATTATATAAGACGTGTTAATTTCCAGGATATTCCCTGCAATTTGCTTTTTGTGCGTCTGACAATATTTATTTTCGTTTAAACCTATAACGTTTTATTCTTTGTTTATGATATTTTTTCTGTTACTTTTCAGTCAATTTTTTAATAGTGCTAAGTTTAAAAAAGCATTAAAATCAATAATTTTATTTATAAAATAATATATAAAACACCACTGTGTTTAAGAAGTAAAGTGACTGAATGAAACACGTACCATTTATTTATTTATCCAAATTTGTTTTGTCTTTTCAAAGTAATTCCCGTTGCGATACTTATATGCCAACGTTTAATCCAATCTGGAAAACACTTTTCGTGTTTATTTCTTGGAATTTCTATTAGCACTTCCTTAAATTTTTTTTATTGATTCAACTGTGTCAAGTCGTGTTTCTCGAAGTGTTTTTTTTAATATGCTAAACAGGAAAAAGTAGCATAGTGGAGCAATATCTGTTTAGTTTTTGGCGAAAAAGTCACAAATAATGATTTTTAAATTTTGCTGACAAACGTTTCAAATACAAAACATAACTTAAAATTGCATCTAATGAACGTGTTAATATGCCATTATTTTGTTTCTAATTTTTTTAATGCCTTTTTCGCTTATTGATAATAGACGATCAGAACGAGGTTTATCTTGTACATCTTTACGGCCTTCTCTGAAGAGCTTATGCCACTGTAATACAGTTTTTCTCAGTGAATATTGATCATCCAATGACTTCTGTACTAAGTATAAAAAATTGTTGTTTATGCTAGTTTCTAATTTGTTCTTATTTTTATCTATGGATGTTTTTACAAATGTTATGTTAAATTTGGTTCGAATTGAAATGTAATTTTTTAAAACAACCACTCTTTACTAACTCGGATGCTGTTGGCTTTTTTAAAATTAGCTTTTCGCGGCAATTTGCGCGAACAGTGTGTTTTAGAAAACTCAATTAGCTTTCGTAAAAGCACTCCATTTTTTGCAGAACTGCATTTGTGCATTCGGAATCAACTAATCCCGGAGAATCACGCCCAGGAGGATTTTTTCGCTTAACACAAACGCCGGCCTTTATTAACATAATTAGCTGCAATCGCTTTTTCCGCCATTAATTAACTTCGCAGCCGCAAACCGCGGCGCGGAATTAAACTTGCGTGCAGGCCATTAGCTAAACTCGCGGCCAAGCCTGTGGGGCTCGATCAGACTGCAGGTCCTCATGTCGGGCAATGCCATAATGCACTGGGTAGCCGTAAGCCGGATGCGGTAACCGCAAATTAAGAGGTGAATGCAAGCAGATTTCGACACCCGCTCGAACCCCACGAAATAGCGCATTAAACGGCGTTCCTCCGTTAAGCGCTAATGGACTCCAGCATGTAGTTTCCGCAGTTCAATATGCCGGCTGCACGATGCGTGTGCAAGCTTGCCCGTCCACAGGAGTCATCTCACCTCGGCAATAGGCCTCCATTACTCCCGGTAAATGCAGCCGGAGACACGACGACTAGGACGGACGTGTACCATTATTGCGGAACAAGGCATGTGCGACAGCCCGACATAATAATAACAATAGTAAAGTGATACTTCGAAGGGATTGTAATATCTAGTTCCGACTTGTAACTACAGCGCGGCCGCAAATATGACAAGAGACATGAATTATTTCGGAGGGATAAAAACGCTTCCAGCCGAGGAAAGAATGGATTTTCTCTACTGGTTGGCATGATTATATTACATCCTGCAAACACAACCCCGCATTTGCCTTGACACAAACACAAAGTAATAAAATAGTAGCATTCATGTGTTCTCTGGGCTGAGAATAATTAAAATTAACATGTTGCTATTAAACTGAAATATGAAAATTTTTGCGCATAAAATGAATTTGATGTTTTACATTAGGCCCTTGCAAACGACTAGCACATTAGTCCAAAAAATGCTTGAATATTGAACTCTTGCGTGTTACTCGTCTTATTAAAATTTTCATACATTTTTGTAGGCATATTAATGAAATAGCAAAGAGTATTTAAGAGCTACATTCTCAAATTCTGATAGGTCTAGTCTAGCCATTCTAATATGCACTAAATATTTTTTATAAAAAAGTTTTTTTAGTAATTTTTAAAATTGTAATTTTTGTAAGCATTTATTGTTCTTATATGCAGGGTCTGATTTATGTTTTTGGAGCTTTAGGTTGACAATTTCTCACTCGCCTTCCCTTAAATGTTTGCATCTTTAAGACGTTATTAAAAATATTACAAAGAAGTTGATTGTTTAAACATTATTCGTTTTTTAAATTTTTGTTACATATACATTTAAATGCAATGTCTTCATACATTCACACGTCAACGAGGAAAACCAAAAACATGTGTCTTTTATTTAATTTTTTTTTAACATTTCTTTTCTAGGTTTATAATTAGTAAACCTGTAACCGATGTTATCAAAAGAAAAACTGTAGAAACTCACTTTCAATAAATAAAAGTTGCTTTAAGATTGATCTCAAAAGGCTTTTCACTTTATTAAGAGCTGAAAAGAACCATTCTTCATTGCAGTTAGTAACTGCCAAGAAAAGTAACTGCTTAGAAAAATTCTTAAAACGATGGTAGTACTGGAAAAAGTAGACTCTACATTCCACGACTTTAATAATGCTAGGAGTCTTCGTGGTTCTAATTGTGTTTTTGGTTTGGTACTTTTATCTTTTTCAATAATTTTATTAATTCTTAAAAATGTTGCTAAATGCACACATTCCTCATGGAATGTTTTATCTAATTAGAAGCATACTTTTCCAATAGCTTACTAGCAATCTGTCAAATTCTGTCATTTTCTTGTTGAGTGTTTCTTTGCCCATAGAAATTCGGAATCCTTATGTATTTTCAGGTAGCTTGTTCTATTTTATACTAAGTTGAGCTTTGATTACATTATAATATTTTTCTATGACGGAAGATTGTTGCGCAAAAAACTTCTAATTTACAACAAAAAAACTTTTTGTTTTGTGGAGGTCAGTTGTACACTTTGTTTTTTAATTTATACAATGTTTGAGGGCCATTGAGTTTTTAAAGATGAGAGGTCTTTTTTAAATAAATATTTGAAGTTATGCCATCTTTTGATTTAAAAACTAAACAAGTTACAGATTAGTTGTAAAGAAAAGTAGCAACTAAGAGCCAACTAATTGTAAAAAGTTGTCCGTCCGCGCAAAAAATGTGTGCCTCAAGATTTTTGTAACACCCAGATATGTTGGTAATATTGTCATAACTCTGTTCTCTAAAGTTATTTAGATAAAGACTTACAAAAATTACTGTCGACACTACAGCATTCGCTTTCTCGCCACTTTTATGGCAGCAGTAAGGAATAAACATAAAAAAAGGTTCAACAAGAGTTCTCTTATGTAGCACATAGCGTATCACAAAAGCTAGTTGAGCTGTTTGCGACACCTCTAACTTTGACTCTACTCCTATTTTTATTACCCAATAATACTTAGCATTTAACATATCTTGGATAATCTCTTTTTCAACTTGTTTCGCTAATTATGTAATAAATATATTGATAGTTATGCTTGATAGCTATGAAAGAACACCCCTTTCTTTATTTACAAATTTTGTTGCACGTTTGGCCATAAAATGATTTTGAAACAAGTTCCATACATATGATTGCTGCATACTTTGCGAATGTTTCCTAAATTTTTTAGTTTTAGTATTAATCAAAAGATTCAGCAATTTTAACTCATGGCACGGATGGTAAATGTTTTTAAAAATTTATTATATGTCAACGAACGATGAATTTACAATTTCCAACTTTAATAATTATAACCTGTTCAAAGTGTCTCGAATTGAGCACACTTTTTCGTTTGGTCAACTAAAAGTTTCATGACTCCTAAATCCTAGCGCTTTAGGCTGCACCTTACTCAGCCTATGGGTTAAGCAGCTTTCGTTTACATGGTTTTATAAAAATTAAGCCTTAGGAATTATAATTTATCGATAACATTATGAAATCTGACTAATCAATCTTATCAAAAATTAAGTAGTCGTATTTCTATAACAACCTATTAACATTACACAAAAGTCATATAAAGTTGAAGAATTATTACTTCTGTTTACACGCATTTATATTGTTGGTATGTGCTAAATTGCACTCCCTACGTATATATATCGGTAGAATATTAAAAATATGTAAAGTAAAAAGAAAATAAATGTACCAGACAGAAATAAAGTATTTGCTGAAACAAAAAAGATAAATATCTAAGAACTAATACAATTATCAATGATATATCAAAATTTATATACCTTTCTATTCCATATGTAAAATATGTAAAACAAAACATTTATTAGCAATAGTTATTACATTATACTCTGGCCAGACATAAAAAAATTCTTTCTTATCTACCGCTGATGGTATTGTTAGTTGCGTGTTCCATAGTTATTCTCCACGCTTCTCTATAACGACTATTTTTTTTCCTTGCAGAGATTCCTCCACAGGACTCATCTGTTTCTTAGAGTGTAACCTAACAATCCATATTTTCTTCTTCTGATTTCTCATTCACATAATTTATCCTCATTCTTTCCCATGGCATTATATTTGATATTATCTCTACCAGCAAAATTTTTAAAACTGACCTCAGATACATATTTATAAAGGTTTTTAACTTACGTTGGGTTACACTCGAGATAAATAAGATAAATAGCACTTTTTTACGGTGGCGTTAAGCACATTTACTTTAGTTTTGGTTAAAATGATACTCGCATTACAAACACTAGAGAGTGCACGTCCTTTTCTTTATTTATTATAATGATAACGTTTTTTAACGTTTTCTCCGGCAAAAATACTTTGCAAGTACGTAAACCTGTTGACACTTTTTAATATTTTATTATGTACAAATAATTGTCTTGATGCTTCTACATTATGTGATATCGCCTTAATCTTCTTGGTATTTAATCTAAGACTCTTTTTTTCTGCTCTCTCTTTTACTGCGTTGAGCTTCTCTTGTATGTACTTTTCACTATATGACAGTAGACATATATCATCAACAAGACACAATTTTTAAAGTTTTCTCAAAAAATCCATTGAATGCGTCTATTATAGTTTATCAGAACATTCCGCAAGACGTCAACTAGTACAATTATAAATAATATAGGCGATAACATACAGTTTAACTAAAACTTTGTTTATAATATTCCATTACGTATAAATCACTCTGTAATCTTTAGCCGTTGCACCGCTTCTTAATTAGATATATTAGTTTTTCAGCAAGCCTAATTTTTTAAAACTATTATATAGGCACCCTCTTTTTAAAGCTCTCTCAAAATCCATAAAAGCCAAATACAATGGCGACGTAATTTTTATGGACTACTTTACAACAATTTTTTAAGTGTTTATTTGACCTAATCATAACTTACCCGCTATAAAACCACCACTAGATTTAAAATAACCTTATAAAATATTTTTTTACAATAATTAACCAAGTTATCTCTTTCCAATTTTCACATTTTTTAATTCACCTTTTTCGGTCTTTTAAAAACTAACTTCTTCCAAGTTTGCGGTTCTTTTTCCTTACTTAATTTTTTATCTATAAGTGATTTAAATATTTTTGCCAATGTCTACTTATATTTCCAACATGTCTGCTGCAATTTGATAAACTTAGGGTGATTTTCCTTCCTTTGTTTGCTTAATGGTTTGTATTATTTCTTGCTTTTTCTGATGGATCAACATTTATTTGAATTGTCAGTCCTCTTATTTTCATCACTCCTATTATTTCTGTTAATGTTTATTTGTTATCGTTTTTAGTCATTACTAGAGACCGGATTTTGTCAAAAACTGCAATAAATGCAATTTTTGATATTTTTGCAATTTTTTGAAATTTCTGGTAAATATGCTATTATTCAACAATTTTTCTCCTTCTTATGTCTTTTTTGTGGAAGTCGTCAGTTTTATTTATTATTATTGAGTTTTCTTAATTGCACCTTTAATGGGTTTTCTCTCCTAATGACGGAATTTCCAGTTAACTTACCACTTACATGCTTAAAGCTAAGAAATGTCTTAAAATTTTTTTCTCCAATATCGTACAAGTTACGTTGTCTTGCGCATAAAGTAAATCGAATAGCAAAATGTGTACAAGAACTATTTCCAAATTCAAATAAATTTAGTAGCAGCATTATGTGTATCTAAATATACAATTTAAAATATAATAGATGATTAATTTGAATCTGTACTTTAGAAAAAAAAATGTTTTTGTCAAAGCTTCCTCAAATATTCTAAAATATAATGAGCTTATGCCAGACATTGCGTTACCTCCAGAGCCGATAATTACTCGTTGAGGCACATGGGTAGAAGCAGCACTTTTTATGCTACATACTTTAACAAATTTTCAAAAGTAGTAGAAAGCTTACCGGAAGATTTTAAAGCAATAAGTAATTAAAACATTTGCTAGTGGAGTGTAACGTTAAATACGACTTTGTACTTATAAAAACACACTTAGTGTTTATACATGCTGTTATACGAGAATTGGACAAGCATGGCATGATACTGTGGGATAGAGTAAATATACAAAGTGCGCCAAGAGTATCATTGAGACACAAAATATCTTTCTCAAAAAGAAACGCAACTGCAGAAAATGTATAATTCATTTTTCATAAACAATCAACAACCAATGCCGGGGATCACTTTTTGATTCTGCCTCCTCGATTCTTGATGACATCACAGAGATGACGATGGTACGCGTCCTCCACGGAGCTAGTTGACGTTGATCTTGTCCCACTTCTCGCAAAGGAATGTCTCAAGGGACTCCAGATTTGGATGAGAACGAGCGCAGATCTTCTCTTCCAAATATCCCCAGACGACGAGGAGGTTGTGGACGGGGAGAGGCAGGCCATTCTGCACCCAAGATGAACTCAGGGAGATTGGCCTGTCACCACTCCTGGATCATTTTCGCTTTGTGGGCAGGGGCTCCGTCTTGTTGGAAGATCCAATGGTCCGTGCCGAAATGATACTCGCTCCAGGGTATCAGCTGTTTCTTCAACACGGCCTTCAAGTAGTACTCCTTGTTGACTTGTTAAATCGACAAAGAACAAAGGGGTCTTGCCGGTAGAGCACACCGCGGCCCAAATCATGACTTGTTTAGGATGAGCAGCCTTGTGGACGATTCTCCCTTTCTGATCAGCCTCCTCAGTGTCCTTGGCGGGCTCACGGTAATTTTGGGGGTTAAAACCCGCCTCCACGGTAAACAGCTTCTTGTCGGAGAAGACGGTGCGAAGGTGCTTTCTGGACCACGTGCGGGCAAGGAGAAGACAGCATTTCCGTTCCGATAGACTGGCTGCTTTTCTGACACGATAGGGAAAGAGTCCCAGCTTCTCTTGATGATCCTGGTTTATTTTCCGCATCGAGCGATGAGGATTTTGACGTATTTGCTCTCGGATGATCTTTACTTTCTGTGATCTTTAACTGCTGTCGAAACAGTAGCCGGTCCTCTACTCCTCCTACGGTTTTTGTTGTCGCCAGTCTCCTCGTACAGTTGAATGGTTCGGTAGACAGTTGCCCGACCGACATTTGAAATGCTCTTGCACGAGACTCCTTTCGGCTTCAGGTCTAAAATCGCTCTACGGTACTTTGTCGCGGCCACAATTGACTTTAAACAAAAAAAAAATTACATAAAACATAAAAAATAATGAAATGATAAAAATAAGGTAATTGAAGTACTTGAAACTCGCAAGCATGTTAAAGGCGTGGGGCAGAATGAAAGCCAAAGAAAGAATAGCATTCCAGGTGACAAGGTAGAAAAATTACAGATAGAATTGGCTGCAGTTTTAGACATAAATGTCGGTCATCATCGCCTTACTAATTATGCGAGAGTGCTAAGCAGTGAAGTAATAGGCGGAGACTTTAAATTAGAGCATTTAGTCAAGTATAGGTATATGCCTATTACTAGTGTAGGGCTGGAACGGTCTTGTTCTACCTAAAAACACATATTTAGTGAAAGAAAGCACAATTATACGGAAGAAAATCTAGAAATGTATATTATTGTAAATTACAATCAACAATTTGTATAAAAAATATTTTTGGGAATTGAAATGTATTTTTATTTATATATTATTGCCTACTAAATAAAAGAGTACGTATGCCAAATGCATTTTTATTCTTCAATTTTGAAATTTTAGTGCTATTATTAGATACCCTTAAAGCAATTTATCGTGCAATTTTTGGCGTTTTTAGTGGTATAACCTTTCTAAAATACTCTGTTTCTCTTGTTAGCTATTCTGCTGTTCATAATATTTGTTTATATTTACCCTTTACTGTCATATTTGTCTTCTTCCAATCAAGCGTCTTACTCACATTTAATTTTTTTGTCTCTTTCCAAAGAAAATAATTAGTAGCTTCAGTAGATGTAAGACCATAAAGAAATATTGAAAGATATAATTTTTATTATTATTAAGTAGATGTTGAGTTCTTGTATCACAGCATTAAAGAATAATTTACTATCGGATGTTACAATTTTTCTCAATTTTTTTGCTTAATTAATGCGGGCAGTTGTGAATTGGCTAAGTGTTCAATTGCTCTGGTAATCAAGTCATATATTAACACAATGACTTCTTGTAGAATTTTTTTTGCATAACTGTGTTTTTGGTAATGTTTTATAGTTTTTAATTATTGTAGCTGCTTCACCACGAGTAATTTTGGCTAGTTGATTCGTACAGTATTTTGGGAATTTTTAGGTAAGTTTTGTTAGTAGAGTACCTTTTAAAAAATAGTACAATATTATGATAAGATATAAATGTTTTTAGTTTCTTAGTATGTTGTGATAATCAAATGGCATTGAAGAAGTGAAATCATAAGAGATTACCAATTATTTAAGTTTGAAGAGCGTGGTGGTGGGAAGATTTAAGAGTACCTAATTGAACAGATATTTAGTTTTTAATTCTTGCATGTAATTGGAGTGTTGAGGCATACAGGGTTAGTTAAAAGTATAGGGACGGTGATTTATTGTCGTTAATATTCATTTTGGAAAATAATGTTCCATACAAAAATTTTGTATGTAATTATTATCTATATTTGAAAATACTTGAAATTTTGTTTTTTCAATTATTTTTAGGTTACGCCTCTTTAAGAAATTTTTTTAAATGAAAAGAAGTTAACTTTACACTACCATTCGATAAAGCATTTTTTTACAATAGTATAAAAAAAATTTTAAATTTATTTCAATGAGATAATTTGTTAAAATCTTATATACAAATAGAATATTTTATGCAAAATGTCTAATTTTGCATATTTTGCATATTTAGACAAACAGTGCATATTTTAAGCTAAAGGGAATATTTTGTTATTTTCTGCATAATTCAACATATTTTTTGTTTGCAACAGGTTTATTTCGGAATTTCCTAAATTAAATAGTTTTATTGCGGTTTCTTAAGAAGGCGGGCAAAAGAAAGATTAAAACCCCTATTAGTTATCTAAGGTTGTGATTATTTATATTGCATTTAGTAAGAAAATTCGTGAGAGGTATTATAATATACCTGTGAATTTCCAAACTAAATAGATTTATTATGGTTTCTCAAGAAATTGAGCACATTGAATAGAAGGATTTGGGACCCCCACTGATTATTTTAGGTGCATTTTCTTTAGCAAGCATATTTATGACGGTATTATTAAACAGACAACTAGTACGCTACGATACACATGTTTGTGAAGAGAACGTGAATATAAAAAATGAATGAAGAAAACTAGCCCATCTCAAATGCTTTTTAAAGAATTTCTAGCTGTCAAAACATCCAAATAAAGGAAACGAGAAGATTTAATTTAGAATTATATAGTGCTCTCATTAAGACTAACATTCCCCTTAAAAAACTTTAAGATGATAGTTTTATAGAAAAACTTGGTAATAAAAAAATGACGGACGAAAGTGCACTGAGAAAAATATACGCCAACGAACTGTATCTTGACATTATTAAAAATATAAAAAAAATTGTAAAATATATATATAACTTTCTGATCGGTTGTTTGAAAGAAAACGTAGTATCTAGTAGGTATTATTTAATTGCTTGTAAGGTTCTTGATAAAACCAACCAATTGACAATAGTTAGATTTATTAATGAATCTTTGATGGAATTCTTCCTTTCCGATGTTGTACCCACAAAAAAATTGCTGTCCGACTCAGCACCATACATGATAAAAGCTGGACAGCAACTAAAGGTTTTATACAAAAATCTAATTCATCTTACATGCCTTGCTCATGGTTTAAATAGAGTGGCTGAAGCAAATCGAAATAAATTTTCCTTAGTAAATTCACTAATAAGTATTATAAAAAGAGTGTTTATAAAGGCCTCATTGAGGGTGCAGTTATATAGAGAAAAATTACCCGACGTTCCGTTGCTTTCTAAGTCTGTAGTCACGCAATGGAGTACTTGGCTTAACGCAGCTCTTTTTTGTGACGATCATTTTGAGAAGATAAAGACTAATTGTTGAATTTTCAGATAGTTTTGGTATTTTTATTAAGAAAATCTCAGTCTATTTTAAGAAAACTAAAACTGTCCAATCAGTTAGCATTTATTAGGGCTCATTATTCATTTGTAAGTATATCAATTACAGCACTGGAAGAAGAATGAATGCCATTAAACGAATCTATGTATTTGAAAAACAATTTCCAAAAATTAATAACTGCTGTTCCAGGAAATATCGGCAAAAAATGTTTTCTGAAATATAACAATATATTAGAAAATATACTAGGTTATCAAGTGCTAGCATAAAGTAAATGATATTCTCAATATTGACAACACCGTTGATATTCATATAGAAATACCTATTATGTGTGCTTTAAAAAATGCCCTATAACATTTGTAGACGCAGAAAGAAGTTTTTCTGTATACAACTATTTATTATCTGAAAAGAGTCAAAATTTCTTAGCAGAAAATATTAAGAAACACCTAATTATATATTGTTTTGCTCATAGATGTAAATAATTTTAGTAATATGTATTTAAGTTTGGTTTTAATGTTTTGCAAAATTTATTGCATAGTTTAATAAATTTATGGTTACACTTTATACAATTTTATTTTTGAAACAAAAATCACCTGGTTATAATCGGCATCAATCTTTTTTTGATTTTAAAAAAATAATAAAAATAAACATTTTTTAATAACGCATGTTATTTCATATTTTGATTGCATATTTATGCACATATTTTGTCATTTTTTAATGCATAAAATGTGCTCTCTAATTATCATAAATAACAAATTAATAACTAAGTAAATTAAATTCAAATTTCCCTCCATTTTTTAAATTTTTAATGTTGTCGGGCTTATTTTTGTAAACTTTGTTTTTTACATATTGCCAAAGAAAAAATTTAAAAGACTTACATCAGGTAAACGGGTTGGCCACTTAATGTTGCCTCGTTATCTAGATGTTGACGATCATTTAAACCATAATGTGGTGGGACGCCATTTTGCTGGAACTAGATACCCTTAACGGCAAAGCGTTCGTTGTTTTCATGTGGATAGGGCGTCGCACAAGCAGGTATAATTTATTATGCAATAAAAATTGACATAGATGAAAAAGGGACCAATAATATGACTCCCTAGAATCCCAATCCAAACTTTAACCTTTTGAGGATAATGCATATGGCGTTCCAAAAACCAAAATAAAATTTCCAATTACTACTATCTGCAGTTGTCTGTATACTTCACCGGTAAGACAAAAAGTACCTTTGTCAGAGAAAAGAATATAGCTGACAAAATTTTAATTCTTGTTATTAGTGGTAAGGAACGACTGTTGCTTTTGATCAGCCGTTATATAAGGGTATATCAGTTCTGACAGGATTTCTTAGTAAAGTTTGAGTTGTATATAAGGAACGCATTGTTTTAGTCTGAGTGGTCAATAATTTGTTTTTGCAACTTTTTATAAACTTGTAGTTAGCAAGATGAAGTTCTTGACATAGAACAAATCAAATATTGTGAAATTTTGCTTTTTTTAAATCTGTAGCGTAGTGACACACTTTGATTTTATATGACAGAAGTTTTTGGTGTATATGTAACTCTGACACCGTACATATTAGACAATTTTCCTTCAAATTGTATTGTAGATTAATACATATACTTTACATTGTAAATGTTTTTGTTGATTTGGAGCTGCTTTTAGTTCAAGAGAAGACATTGGAAAATGCAAATTAGTTTTATATTATTTAATGTTCCAGTTGTTTAAAATTATTTGTCTGTCTTTCAATTTTTGCTTTGATGTTCTCAATGCATGTTTTTAATTACCATTTTGTAACTTTTTCTTCTTTTATAGATATGAAATTGCATCTGTTTTCTATTCAATATTTTATAATTGTACTACAATAGCGCAATGCTTGAAGTTAAAATTTTATCTGATTTTCTGTGTTTTACGACTTCGTCTAAATGTTGTATAAGAAGTTCAAGTCGAATGGATGCGAAGGCTTTCACGGCCGGTGTTACGGTGCATCGTATGGTTGGTTCTCGGGTTATAAGGCCGTGGTCGGAGTTCAGAAACTCTTGACGTTTCGTCCACAACTGCGGCGGACATCTTCGGAAGAAAATCTTCTAAAAATTAAGTGACTGTCCCGTCTATACCATACTCGCATGTGTATAAAAGCGAAAACGTACGGGGCAAACAGTTGTGGACGAAACGTCAAGAGTTTCTGAACTCCGACCACCGTCTTATAACCCGAGAACCAACCACACTATGCACCAAGAAGTTCAAGTGTTACAATTTAAAAAGTGGTAGTTTTATCAGAACTGATGTCCTGTTGTTCAGTCTCATGTTCCTGATCTGCTAGAGCTAACAATTAGAAGTAAAAGGTGGCTAGAGTCAGTATTACTTATTTTTAGGATATTTAAGTTTTATTTCAATATCATGTTGTGTTCTACCTCTTTTGTAGGCTACCTTAATTTAGTTGTAAATTTTTTTTAGGTGGATGTATTGGGTTTGGTAACAGAGTTGGTTATAAAACATTTGTTAAAAACAAAAAAACATAATAAAGTTTTAATCTTTATTGTACATTGTTAAAACTGGAGCCAGAGTTACTTAACTGTTGTTAATGGTCAAATGGTAGTTATTGACAATTGTCAAAGTGTCAACCAACAAGTCATTTTGTGATCTTACCCTAACATTTTTTAATTATTTATAAGTAGTTAAAATTTCAGTCTGATTTAAAAAATGGTTATGGCTGAGTATATTGAAACTAATGAAAATACGCTTTTGGGTGAACAAGAAATACTTTATCAAACATACTAAAACTAATATGAGAGATATTAGAATAAAAAGTAAAAACAAAGTCTTTGTTTTCAATGTGTATAAAATGAAAACAATAGAAAAGTTGAAAAATAAAAAAAGTTGCTAGTGGCAAAATTGAAATTGTGATTTTGTTAAAGAAATCGAAGCTAGTGGTTCTATATATTTTCATAATAAAAAAATGTCATGTCCTTAAGATCTCCAAAAATTAACTATACGAAATATTTATGTCTTTTTCTTTAGGAATGAACTTCTAACTAAAAGGAATTTTAAGTGCTGTAAATTAATTCTCTATCAAATTTCAGTTAAACAAATTTGTGGAGCATTTTATATAAACTAACAATTCGCTCTATAATTAAAAACAATATTTTTATTAAATTTTCATTGTTTAATTTTAAGTCTTGAAAATACACATTTCTTTGTTATATTTAGAGACCATATTATTTTTTATGGTAACCCGTATATGTCTTAAATGTTTTTTTTTAGAATCAACATAACCAAATACAAAATAAATTTGATTAATTAATGTTGTTGCTGATATTAAATTGCTATTATTTATTAACCGTTTCAGATATTACTAAAATTATTCTATCAAAATATAAACGTCAGCTAATATATGTGTCGAACAGTACATAAAACTAGACCTAAATAAGACTGTTTATATTTTTAGATGTGTGTGCTGTTCTTTGAACGTAACGCTACCTTCTAATATTACATAAAGTTAATTTTTTAATTATTATAAAATTGTTATCGTTTTTAAATGCCTCTTGTTAAATATGAGGAATAATTGCTAGAAAATACAGTAATTTTTATATGTGGCAAATTAATATGTTTATGATAAATGTAATAGTTTAATTTATGTTTTTCCTAATTACTATAACTTATATATTTTTTTCTAATGGGGGTAATAGAACACAGTACCATGTCACATTGTTAGTTATAACATGCACCAAAAAATGACAAATTATGTGCGTAAATATGCACTAAAACGTAACAAAATGTGAAAAATATGCACTATTAAAAAGAATGTTAATTATTACTTTTTTAATCAAAAAATTTGAGTTTAATTATAACTAGGTAATTTTCGCTTCAAAAATAGAATTGTATAAAGTGAAAGGATAAATTAACTAAACAAACTATACAACACACTTTACAAAATATAAAAACCAAACTTAAATACATATTATTAAAATTATTTACATCTACGAACAAAACAATATATAATTATCAATATTATCTGGTAAGAAATTTTGACGCTTGTTAGATAATATATGTTTGTACGCAGAAAAACTTTTTTCTACGTCTCCAGATGTTATAGAGTCATTTTTTAAAGTTCACATAATTGGTATTTCTATATTAATATCTACATAGTGTTGCCAAAATTGAGAAAGTCATTTACTTTCGCTAGCAATTGATAACCTACATTTTTCTAAAATATCGTTAAGGGGGACGTCTGGTTTTTTTGGCTGAAAATTGGTCAATTTTCATAATTTTTTTTATAAAAACCTATTTTATTTAGGGATATCAGATTTCGTGCATTTGAAAATATATATTAAGAGGGATCAAAATCAATTTTTTTTAAATTATATTATTTATTTCAACTCCACCAAAGGGCACAGAAGTGGTCTCCTGAAAAAGTAGACAGTTTTTTTCTAGTTCGCGTTCAACTATTTACAATGATAATAGACAAATTGCTTACCAATCATCAACCCGCGATTCCTGCGCCATAAAGTATTCCTTGGGACTCTTAAAAAAGTTCTTCCTGCTCATCAAGCTTCTTTTTCCTCTTTTGAGGACTGCTGAGATTTTTTATCAGCACACGAAACTTTTGTTTTTTATTCCTACCACACCTTGTTTTATTTGGATCTTTACAAGATCCTTTGTTTTGCGAGCATTCAGACATAATGATATCAAATTCAACGCTCATTCAAAGGTCACGACGTAACTAGCGAGAAAACTCGTTGAAACTTACACCATGGAAAAACTAGTGCGGCGAGCATGCATGTATAGGTATAAAGATACCAATAAATTAATAAAAACACTGAGATTCTGAGGTCGTTAGCCTTTTTTGAAAATGTAAAAACCTGAAATTAATTTTTTGATCCAAAAAAACACGACGTTTCTTTCGAAGAAACAAGACACAACTTGCAGGGCGAAAAATGGCTTGGGAGCGTGGATATATATATATATATATATATATATATATATATATATATATATATATATATATATATATATATATATATATATATATATATATATACACATATATATATATACATGTATATCTTTTCAGGTAAATTGAGATATAGAAAAAATAAAAAAAGCATTATAATCCTAAAAATCTGAAAAAATAAAAATCTCAAAATCGATTTTTTGCCCAAAAAAAAACAGCGTCCCCCTTAAATTTCAGAAAAACTTTTTTGCCGATATTTCCTGGAACGGCAGTTATTAATTTTTTGGAAATTGTTTATCAAATGCATAAATTCATTTAATGGCATTTTTTCCAGTGCTGTAATTGATTTACTATCTATTGTCGGGAATTTTGTTCTCCACTACTAATAAAGTAATCAAAGTAAAGTTTTAAGGGTTCATTATATATATTAATTACAATGTGTACAAAAATATTTTTTATTCTGATTTTTAAAACAAAATGGCGTAGTCCAATCAACAGAGACGCCTTTTTTTTAAGGAGCAAAACGGTGTGCATGATAGCACTTACAGCAATACAAATTTTTTTTGTTATTCCATATGAGTTTTTCTTTGGAAGTACTTGGGGATTTGGAAAAATATTGATTTTTACAAATTTGGCATATATTTTGTCCTTTTTTTATTTTTTCATAAAAAATAAACGATATTAATTTTTATTATAAAAAATGTTATTATTAATTAATCGTACAACCCAGGCACTTCCCTAGATAATGTATTTAAGAAGCTACAGTTAAAATTTCAAGTTTGAAGTTTTGAAAAAACCACGTGCTGCGAGAATAGCTATGGTCTAACTGCCGTTACGGCGTCATGTGGCTTTTCCGAGTCGATTTCAAATGTTTTCTAAAGCCAGCTATACTTTATCTAAGAAAGCTTAAGTAACCCATATCAACAAAAGGTAACCAGCTTGGCTAAAACACTCAAAATACTGTGTATAGCGCAAACATTTAAGATCGCTCGGAGGGACCTCGGAAAATAAGCTGCAAACATTTTTAAAAGTTTTTCCCACTCATAAATGTGATGGAATATCATTTTTAGATAGTTAATATGATGTAACCCCTTAAAATAGACTGAGATTTTTCAATGAAAGTACTACAAGTATTTGAAAATTGGAGTTTTTACCTTCTCAAAATGCTCAGCATAAACAAGAGCTGCGTTAATCCAAGTACCCCATCGCGTGATTACAGGCTCAGGAGGCAACGGAACGTCGGAGAATTTTTCTCTATATAACTGCACTCTCAATGGGGCTTTTATAAACAATTTTTTATGCTACTTATTAATAAATTTATTAAGGAAAATTTATTTCGAATTACTTGAGGTGCTCTATTTCAAACATAAACCAGGCATATAACATGAATTGTATAAAATCTTCAGTTGTTATCTAGCTTTTGTCATGTATGGTGCTGCATCGGACAGCATCAAAATAAATTTTTCTGTGGGTACAACATCGGGAAGGAAAAATTGCATTAAAGATTTATTAACAAATCTGACTATTGCCAAATGTTTAGTTTTATCAAGAACCTTACAAGCAACTAAATAAGACCTACTAGATACGTCTTCTTTCAAACAACCGATTAGAAGGTTGGAAACATATCTTCTGCGAGTGTCTGTGGTTTCGTCTATTATATTATATATATATATATATATATATATATATATATATATATATATATATATATATATATATATATATGAGCCCGTCAATAATTGTCGAAGATACGGTGGGCGCGAGGGTCTCGATTTCGTTCAAATTTTAGGAGCTAATAGTAGGTAGTGAAAAATATAATCCTCCAATTTTAGCCTTCCACCTCCGAAGCCAGAGATATCAATTTTTAAAATTGAAAATTACCCTTATTTTGCTGTTTTGAAAAATCCATAACTCGGGAAGTTTAAATAATTGGGGCAATCGCGCACCGTATCTTCGAAATTATTGGACGAGCTCATATATATATATATATATATATATATATATATATATATATATATATATATATATATATATATATATATATATATATGAGCCGTCAATAATTTCTTCTCATTCGTTTCGTTTGGATATTTTGGCAGCTAGAGATTCTCTCAAAAGCATTTGATATTGGTTAGTTTTTCATTCTATCCACGTTTCTTTTATTCCCAGCCATATTAATGTGTACCGTGATCTAAGACTTTTATTCACATGTAATCTATAATTTAGAATACATACTATAATTGGAGAGGCAGGCGTGTAAATAGCCGCTCTCGTGGATGCGGTGTGGGATACGATACCGATGCGGCTCGTAAGGACCAAAAAATGGAGAGGCAGGCGTGTAAATAGCCGCTCTCGTGGTGCGGTGTGGAAACGTAGTACGGCCCGTAATGGAAGGTCAGCCGATAAGGCCAAATCGTCCCTTAAACGGCCGTCGCGTTAGCGGATGGGGGCGGCTACCGATATCGACCAATGAATTGCCAAATCGCTCACCTGAATCGGCTTCGGCTTCGGCTTCGTCGGCGATTCCAAGGTGGCCACCTGCGTTGCGGATCTGGTATCTGCGGGATGTTGAGACACGACCAAATTGGCCGAGCTGCGATGCGTGAATATTTGCGGGGATGCGAAATGCGAATTTATGCGGACTGAGACACGACCGTAGTGGCCGCGGTGCGGCGCTTGAATGTTTCGGCTGAGCAAAGGCCCATGCCGTATGTGTGCGACGGCAAAACCTAGCTGATATCAAAGGCTCGCATGCCGCCGCGATATAAAGCGGTTCAAGGGCGAAAAGGCCGCCACACCAATAATGGTTATTTACACATTTTGTAGAAGTGCGTGTTTTTTAACAAGGGTTGCCAAATTTAACAATTACAAGTGAAACAAAATTTTACAAGTGTATTTTGTTTTTGGATAAAACTAAATAACCAAACAATTGATTTATCATTTTTCCACAGAAATTCCAAAATTCATCTCCATCCATACAAAATTCGGGAAAATATTTTATATATTCACGTTCTCTTTACAAGCAAATGTATCGTAACGAACTATTTATCTGTTTAATAATACAGTCATAGATATCTTTGCTAAAGGAAATGCACCTAAAATAATCAATAAATCCTTCTATTTCATGTGCTCAAGTTCTTGAGAAACCATAATAAAACTATTTAGTTTCGAAATTCACAGGTATCTTATATCTATCACAAATATTCTTACTAAAAGCACTGTACGTAATCACAACCTTAGATAATTAGTAGGGGTTTTAATCCTTTTTGTCTGCCTTCATAAGAAACCTCAATAAAACTATTTAGTTTAAGAAACTTTGAAATAAAACTATTGAAAACAAAAAATATGCAAAATTATGCATTTTGAATGAAATCCGCTCTCTAGTTATAACATGTAAGATAATGCACATAATTTTTATTGAATGTAATATTTAAAATACGCGGTAATAAAATTTATCTTAGAAATGCATTATAAGCAAAACCTTTACAATTAAAATCGCAGAACAAATTATAATATATGTACGACGGTCATTAAAGCATAAAGCACCGTTAAACCTATAGTTTCAAATTTTCACAGCAGCTTTTCAAAATATTAAAAAAAAACTATGCTAGAAAAGTAATGGGATAACAAATTAAAACAAATATTTACGTTACATTTCTACAGCGTACCACATTAAAGTTTGTCACAACTTTCTTATCTGTTAACCTTGTTAAAACTCTGCAACGTGCTTTGTGCTTAAACTGTTAGTATACATTAAATCATGTACCAGATAAGATCAGTTTCAATATAAACACAAACTACGCTTCTCTATGCATCCTAAAAGGACATAAATTGCTATTACCTTGACTGCTAAATATATACGGCGTTCAACATTTTCATGATCAAATAAAGGGACCATGAGGTGGACAAAATTCTACAAAAAGTTCCCAGAAAAATAAATATTTCGTACAATAAAACTGTTCATTCACAATTCAAATTTATCTTATGTGCTGGGCAAAAAGAACCTAGCAGAAAAATATGCATGAGCTTACTACAACAGTTAAATGAAAATTAGATAAAAACATAATTAAATAAATACAAGAGCATTACTAATGAAATAAGTTACAAAATACATGGAGCCCTCCAGGGATTATTTATAGATAATATTTAGTGATTACAAAGAAAAAAACTTAAATAATATGAAGGTAGTATTTAATGTAAAGTCAGTTAAATATTCCTTTAATGACATACGTGTAAAGTTGATAACTTTATGTAGCTTAAATAATTTATGAGTTTTCATGTACACCCTTAACGCCAAGAACAGGGTCTTCCAGTATCAGTTAAGAAACGGAATGGTAAAAATAATTATAGTCGACTCTTATAAGAATACAATGATATATAAAAGTAAGCGTTGCGGCACGTAGAAATCGTAAAACGGTATCTAGAAGTTGAATAAAGCATAGACTTCGAAGATAACGGTTTTTAAGTTTAAAGTAGCCATCTTTAGAAGTATGAAAGTTACGATGACAGATATTCAGGGATTATGGCAAAATATTATTAGGAATATTTCGTCGTAGCCAGGCTATACTAATAACGGCAAATAAATTTCGTAATAATAAAGAATATAAAAGTAAATTCAATAAAAACTTAAATGTACCGTAACATATATTTTTATCTGGTTTAAACGTCAAGCCTTAAGGTCACAAACTGTACTTAAAAATGTTTTACTCTGTTTATGTCATTAACATTTAAATAAATAAACATAAGAAATTTTTGTATATTCAAGTCCAACTTTATCTTAGTTTAAAGTCCCAACAGTTACGATTCAATCATCGAACAGTGCTGAGTACATAAGTAAACGCTTACATTAAACGTTAATATATACTACAACTGGTATCTTAACGTCTCACCTTATATTTTAAAACTTATAAAAAATATAGTTATTTTTTAATTCGAGTGGAAATAATTAAATAGAGTAGAAAGTTACTTAAACCCATATATACGTACTATCTTCAGTGTTTCTTACAAATAGACACAAGTCATTGCGAAAGGCTAAAAAATTAGTGATGACTACTACTAAAATATTAAATTTTTATACACTTTTTTGCATTTTCGTGCTTACAGTGTTGTAGCAACCTGGGCATTACTGATAAGTTTTGCAAAAATATGTACTTTCACCAAAACCCTTTAGTCCGGGAGCCCTATTTTTCAAATAGTTAATAATATTAATTTAAAATGGTTAACGACTCGTTCATTCAAAAGTGGTAATTTTTTTCTTAATTATTAGCAAAACAAACTGTTACATTTTTTCGCAAAAAAATTTAGGACGCCTGGATTACTCAAAACAAAGCACGTTCTCAAAGTTCCACCATACTCAAATCATGACCTTCTTACCGAAACTATTTCTACTGGAAACTGACGGAGGATTTTGATTTTTTGAAGCTAACCTTCTTCTTTCGATTGTGATTGACCAAAAAAAATCCACGCCACAATTTGTTTCCAATTTGTTTTCTTGAGTTTGTGCAAATCTTGGCGGGGTTTATTGTGGGCAAAATAAAGTTGCTGAACGTGCCAAAAAAATCGTCATTCGCCAACTTTAAGTTTAGCATCCAGACCTCGACTGCTTGATGGAGATTCGACATCCAAAGCAACTTGTAAGTTACCATCATTTAACTTTAATGGTCGGCCGAAACGAAACAAATATGCAAGGTTAAAATTATTGAATTTAAAGCGCCTGTACTATCTTGAAACTTTTGACTGACTTATAGTTCCTTTACCTTCAACATCGCAAATCTCTTGTTCAAAATTCCCGTTTCCAGAAATAGTGAATCAAAACTCAAAGCTCAATTTCGTGACAATTCATCTGGAATGCAAAAAATGAAAGTTGTTACAACAGTATAAGCACGAATAAACAAAATAATCCACAAAAATTGAATTTTTCATATCAGAATGAGAATTTTCGGGATAACCTATTATTAAAATTTTAAAATTACACCCAGATTGTAAATTTAGTCTGGCACTAAAGCAAATATTATCTTAAATTGATTATAAAATTATTTTTAATTATATAGAAAATCAAATTATTAATCACCCGTCTACTTTATAACTACTTTGTTACAATGCACATTGATAATGGTGATGTGGTGTAACGTAACATTTTAGATTTTTTTATTTATGAGAACAGGTACTATTTCCTTCCAACATTTTTACGAGATTATTTACTATTTTGTTTAGTTAATGTATGTCAATCAGTTAATCAACTTAACACCTTACAGTATCATATATGATTGTCTTGTATGAAGGAATTGAGTTGGAAGTGCATGATTTCTCGACGTTAGCTGGACATTAAGGTTTCCGATTCACACACTACGGAGCTTATAATTTTGACATTCACTACCGCTATCTTCCGAATCTAATGTTAGGTCTTAAGATAATTTTTTTTTTAGCTGAGTATGTAGCCTAGGGGTATAGGTGGCTAAACTATGAACCTTAAAGATGCGGGTCCGAATCCCGCTCTCGGCAATTCGATCATCGGAATTTTTAAGGCCCAGCTCGACTCAGGCTGCAATAAATGAGTACCTGGAGGTCAAACTCTGGGGTAAGTAATAAACGGTTGGTACACAGCGCTAGCCACGTTACTATCCTTGTGCACCGCAGGCTTTAGTGTAGCGGACCTATTCTGTTACGACCCCAAAGGACCTTCGTGGCCTATTACGGGGAATTATTATTATGTATGTTCCCTTGGTCTAGTTCTTGAAAAACGGTATCATTATTCGGATTACTTAAATCATCATAAACTTTTTGTGAGAACTGTTGTATAGGTCAATACTTACTTTATTGTATTTATTGGTGATAAACCAAGAAAAATTAACAGATATTCTAAGAATATCATTCTAAAAAGCTTTCTACCGTTTGTTTTTGAGATCGTGTTCCATACTGAACAGGCATAGGTAACCATAGATCTAAGTAGTGTTTTATAGAATAGGACTGCAGGTTAATTGTAGTAAATTGTGAGTAAAGTATTATTGCTAACAAGAGGATAAGATTGTTTTAGTTTACTGTACTCAAAATTGAGCTTATTATTAACATGTGTGGTACACGTTAATTTGGTGTTAAGATAAACACCAAGACATTTGATGGTTTCTCATCTGAGATGATTTTTTATGATAATCATTTATATGGATACTTATTTTATACGTTTTAAGGTAAAAGTCTTAGTTGTATACTTGTTAGAGTTTAGTAATATACAGTACTTATTGTAGAGGAATGGTTGTGTGGTGACGATTACTAGCCGTAAGTAGATCTTCATTCTGAATTAATACAGTGGTATCGTCACCAAATAATGCGAGGTTGCTGTGCGGTAAATTGTCATATATGAAGATGTTGAATAATGTGGGTCTAAGAACACTACCTTGGAGTACTCTCGCGCTCACTTACTTTGGAAGTGAGTCAGCGATGTTAATTTGGACTAAGAAAAATATGTTTTCTAAAAACAAAAAAATGGCACTAATCAAGTAATGTAGAAATAGCAAGGGAAGTAATTTATATTTTAATTTATCTAGCAAAACCTAATAGAAAACCTGGATAATGTCTAATTGTAAGAAGGCTGCTTTTGTGTAGTATTTAACTTTGTACTTTCTTCCTATCATTTATAGAATAATTTTTAGTTGTTGTATTGCAGAGTGGTCCGTTTTAAAATCCAAACTCATCGGACAATAGAATGTGATGTTTATGGAATGTTTGGTTAAGATATGTAAGGTTAACGCGAGAGGGAGGGAGAGAAAGCAAGAAGAGCCAGAGAGAGGGGGGGTAACAGAGAGCGAGGGGAGCGAGAGGGAGCGAGAGAGAGAGAGAGTGAGAGGAAAGGAGAGAACAGAGTACAGATAACAAAAATATCGTCAACGTACCTTAGACAACAGATAGGTTTCAAGAGAAAGCAATCAGGGACTGTTATTTGAACACAGATCATAATAAAAATTACTGCACCAGATGAAAGCAACATTTAATTAATTTCAGGTTTTCATCTTTTAAGCTGCAAATAATGTTTAGAAGTTGCAAAGTCTTAGGTATGAAAATATTGGCAAACAACATTGGTAGATAACATCAGACTGGTCATTTTGTCATCTTTATGTATAAAAAGAAAGAGGTTTTTAAAGTATATGGGAGTTTCGGATATATGAGGTTTATTCTGTAAAACGCTAAAGTATTTTGACTACGTATATGGCTAAGAAAATAGGAAACCTTGGTTTTCTTTTCAAAGTAGGTTGTTAAATTGTTAGGTACCTAATGATAATTTCATGGTTTTAGTAAATTGTCCACCTTACAGATGTAGTCTAAACTGTTAAAAATATAATATTATTTTTGTCTGTCGGTAAGATTATGTTTTTTGTCTTTGAATTTTTAGGACTGATAATTCGAATGATTTAATATTGAAATTAATTAGTAAGACAATTGTTTGTAGAAGCGTGACTATATTTTCCCTGTCTTTACTGGATATGATGTCGGGGAACTTGGTAATAGAGGATTCTATCTGGGGTACGATATATTTAGTGGAGACACGATATAGGTGACAGCAAAGTCTAAACCATTTTGAGAGCTTAGGTAACTGGTTTACTTAAAGGACAGTCGAACAGGTTATGCACAGGGGCGAATGGATAGTAAATAAATTCTGAGATAGCTTAGTTTAATTTAGTTATGTCTTTCGATAAATACGATGATTTATCATATATTATTTTAGCGAAAGACTTACAAATTATAGAATGAATATAAAAGGATCTGAAAATATGTTTAGTTAAAATTTACTCAAGTTTAATGAATATAGTGTCTAAGCAGAGCTATTTCCATTTTTTTAAAGATATGAATGATTTTTGGTTGTGTTTTAGTCTTAATTTTACAAAGTTACCTGCCTGGTTCTGCAAGGTCTGCAGGGTCGCACATAAGGCTAGTCTTTCGTAGAGTAAGCCCTGAATATACTTTAATGAGGTTAAAATTTAGTCACCTTACAGGCACATGATTGTTTAAAAATCGATTAAAAATAAATAAATAATTAGGTTTGCGGGTTAAACCATGTCAACCTCTGGCGTATTGTAATGTTTCGGCACCCATTTTGATGCTGTTATTAAGAGACTGGAGTTAGTTCTTTATCTATGGTCTCAATCTGCGAATTTTTCAAGAAATCTATAAAGGAAAGGATAAGTCCGTTCAGTTGCATCTTTTAATTTCATATTGATTTCAAAGTGAAAGTTTGAAGGTAACATATTTGGTAAAAAATGCAATCGTTTAGAGAAAATTTGTTTGTTTGGACTACTTATATACTTGACGATAATTAGCGGTTTTCAAATTATGAGTAAACGTTCACAATTGTCTGTAGTACTGAGGCATTGAAGATGTTTTTCTATTTAATTTACCTTACTAATGATACTGCTGGTAGAATGGGAGCCAGTGCTTTTAATTTTGAAAATATGTTCCTGCAAAACTTTCACTTCCGACATATAAACATAAAGTAGACCGCTTAAAAAGCCAGTCTTCTTGTATGACTCAAAGCTCTTCTTGAAAAGTAGGCAAATTTAGACCCCCTAGTAAAGAACTAACTCGATACTTTTTTAATAAGGGCATCAATGCCAAAACGTTAAGAATGTTCCAAATACGCAGTTCTACACTTGAACATAAATGTTCGTTTATTTTAGTGACACACATATACACAAACGCAGATATATGAGGGCAATTCAGTAGGCCGTGCAGGGTAGAAGAATAATTTTGTACCTTGGTTTGTAAAGGAATTACGTTGTTAATAATTTCTGTAGACTCTCTTAAATATAAGTAAATCAAGTAGCGTTTAAGACGCTGTTGTACAGTTGGGAGAGCTAACTTATCACACTGAATGTCGCACTTTGTATTATACCTTCCTTAGTATTCAAATTTTATGAGATTTAGTATTTCAAACTCCTTTATGTCACAATTTTATTATGTACCAATAAATATTTCCTTATTTTCATATATTCGAAATTAAGACATATGTTATAATTAAATTAGCAGTATTAGTTCAAAAATGTGAACGATTTGATAAAGTAACGACTTTACTTTTATGTATCAGATTATGGACATCTTAAGCTACTGCTTTACTTGTTTGTTGATAGTTAATCCCGTTTTTTGTCTTTTTACCATCAATTTTATATTTCGTCAAATTCCTCTTCTCTATAGCTTAATACTAATTATAATGGATTGCGGCCAGATCAGGTCAAAAAACACAGAATCTGGATGTTGTCGAATAAATAGCAATAGTCGTTCCTGTAGGTGTTATTTTTTTCAACCTTCCTTAATAATTAATCACCTTTCAACGTTCTTTTTTTTCTACAAGCCCAGCTTTCCTTCCATTCCGTTTAACTCTTTCAAGTGCCCCAACGTCTTAAAATTATATAAAACTCATTGATCGGCCAATTCATTACATTTGAAGATTTTTATAACCTTTTTTGCAGAATTATTACATTTCTTTAAAGACATGCTGAACTTTTTGACTGCATTTTAGGATAATTTGAAAAAACTGCTTCATTAACAAAACATAATAAAACAAACGGGCTAATTTCAATCGACAAAGGGAACTGCAAGTCGACAGATTCGTTTGGGTTGTAATTTTATATAATTTATCGGTTTGTTATATTTATATATTAATAAACTTCCGTTTTTAGGTTTTACAAATTATCAGGAAATTATTTTTTTTTCAAACGCAGTGAAAAAATTTTTTGTACAATGTAGTAGGTCACAAATATTTTTTATCGGGGCATCCCGCTTGTTGTTTACTAAACTCGCTATTAACTTTTTATAGGGATATTTTTGTACACTTAGCTTATATCATAACTTCTTTTTACTATTTTGTCGATCAGTATCACTAAAAGTAATAGGCTTATAGGCACGTTTATGAAACTTTTTTCTATATCTTGTCTTTTTAGTCTCTTTATTACGACATTTAATATTCTTTATCGTTTGCGTTATGTTCAACTTCTTTTATTTTATCTCCGAGTATTTCTCGAAATATAAGTTTATTAGACGTAACCTTTCCTAAAATTGAATTACTACTTACAGAAATCCACATCTTCTATTAAAACTACTTCGGTTTTACGGTAAATGCGACAATAACAACATTTATTAGATAGAAATGCACTCAAAATGTCAATTACGCTACAACAGCTAACTTTAAATTAATTTCAAGCCTGTTAAGGAATGGCGCTTTGCTCTCGGCATTTACGGTTAGCAGATAGTTTCTTCACACTAATATGATTTCCCGGCTTACGCCGTAAAATGCCGTCATCTGTCCGGCAAGATACAAGAACAACCGCAAATTCACGGAACGCCAACCAATTATTAGTTTAATACTGAAGCGACGCTCGAGAAATTGTCACTGCGGCGCAGCTGCACCCCGGCGGCATCCTTTTGCTTGCAGTTTTAGTTATAGTTCAATTTGCTAGGACGTGTCAGCATAGAGGAAACGTCGCCGTCACGAGATAAGCCTGTCATTCAAGCCTGTCGCTATAAGATACGTGGGGCTTAAAATAAATGCTCTACATTGTACGTAAACCACGTTATTGGTACTTTTGCGAAAATTACTGTTATTTCACTTAACAAGTAAAAGTATATATCTAATATTCTTGCTGATACCTAATCAAACACTATACGTAAAATTATAGCAACCTTATCTTTATTTATAATTATCTTTTAATTTTTTTATTGCTGCTGGATATGTATGAGCAAGGTTCTTGCTGTGCAAAACAATGTAATTTTAGTTAGACCAGTGAGAGAAGAAATATATAAAAAGCAATGTTAATAAAAATTGTTATCTTTATTTTATAGAATAACATTGTGCTTACGTTACAGTGTTCAGCTGTCAACAAAGTAACCCTTTATTAAGTCTTTGTTTTGTCTTTTAATTTATTAACGATATAAAATCATAAAAATAAATGATTGATAACCAAAATTTACAAGCTTAATGCATTTTATTGCTTAGTTCAATTGTAACCATTATACAAGAATACCTGCTTATGGTAAACTGTCTAAGGTCTGCTCTAACCACGTAAAAAAATTTTCTCTTGCCATCTTACATATCACTAAAGCATTTTCAGGCTGAAAGAGAAGATTTTCTATTAGCGATCAGTAAAGCAAGACGACGGTGCTCCACCCAGGGCTACAAAGAGCAACCCCATAAACAAAAAAAACAACCTAAAGGCAGTGATATATTAATATTCAACAAATACAAACCTCTCTCAAACACCGAAAATGAAGCGGAAAATATGGAACACACACTAGTTCCAATTACGCAAAAATAGTTAAGCCTCCTCCAATAGTAGTTCACTCTAGAAACTAAAACTACAAACAGCTAGTACAAGTATGCAAATAAATAACTAGAAATAATTTTGCGATGAAGTATACGAAAACAAAGCAATTTTACAAGTAAAAGTCAAGTGAGTGCAAAAGGAAAGATACCGTTCCATACATAGATGCCTAACGATAACAAAACTAATTTTTTATACTGAAGGTTCTTGAAAGTAGACAAGCCGTAAAAAAAGTCAAAAGAGCACTAATACAGACGAAAATACATATTAAAAACTAAGACCTATGGGAAATATAAACTGCTCTGAACATATCAGCAATTCGTTTCAGAGGACCAAAAAATTGAACACGCGCTCGTAAGAAACGTGTAATAGGCGCTGGTTGGAAATAGAGATATAATGCTTTATAAAAAATATAGAGAATAAGCAAACAAAATTGCACTGACCACTTGTAGATATTAAAACTAGAACGTACTATTCCTAACTTAATCTAACTTAAGGCTAAGGTTTAGATTAACGTCGTCGGCGGAGCGAGAAGCCGAAATGGGGACCCGGGTTGGGTAAGCTAGCAGCGCTGTTATCAGGGATAGCGATCAGGCGTGTATGCAGCCGGTTGGACCAGGGGGCGTGCGATGATGCTGGTGTAGACGGCCGGACGCCGAAGTTAGCGGCAGGGCAGAGCAGCAACACTTTTTTCAGTCTTCCTCGCCTTCGGGCACAGGCTTTCCTTAATGGTGCCCCAGTTCCCAAAAACGGACACGCTGATATAGAAAAGATGAGAAGGCCTGGGAGCAACTCTTTGAAAGCGTTCGTTCTTGCAGTTTCATGGCGGGATGGTAGATCCCAAACGGAGCGTTACAAAATGCAATACTTGAACACCAAAGCGGTTTTATAGCGGGATGGTAGATTCTGTACAAAACGGGTGGACAATTTGAGGCGGATGGTTACACTTGAATGTTTAACAATCGAATACGGAATGCTGAATTAACTTCGCGAAGCAAGGAACATGTCAGATTTCACGCCTGTTTTGTGTGATAACGCAGGTGTAGGCTGGATGCAGGTCAAATATTTTAAGACTGAATTTAAAAGTTATTTTACTCGATAATGTATGCATTTTCAAACAGCAGAGCGGGTAAAGCCCCAATATAAACTAAAATGGAAAAGTCACGATTCGATGATAACATTACCTATTTATACAACAAGGGGAAGGGAAAGAGATCTTAAAAATACTACAATCAAAGGAGTAAAAACTACTTTACTAGAAAACTAATGCAATACTATACATGCCTACAATGGGATTATACTACAAGCAACTGAAGCAGCGGTGCTTAAAATATACTGACGAGCATTTCACATTGTAGTCCGTTATCACTAGACAAAATTACGAAAACCGTTCTGACAAAACTACATGGCAAACGACAGAGAATATATATTTAGAAAAATTACACCATCTCAGATGCTCAACCAAACCTACCCTGAGGCTACAACGATTCTGTCCCAGGTAGCTGTCAGCAAAGCCCCCAACAAAAAAATGTTTAGGTAGAGCGAGTACAAATACGAGCATTCGAGACCACTAACCAAGTAGCCATCTAGTACCCCATCCCCACGAGCTCACCGCGTCTAACAAATAACTCCAACATCTGACACAGGTAGCACTTTATCGGACTTTATGCAAAGATCGAGCAACTTATCATATATTAATGTAGATTATTTTCTTAGAGTTATCACAAATAATAAATCTAATAAAAAATTGGCAACGGTTACAACTTCCACGAAAAAATTTATGTTATGTGTGACTTCACCAATAAAGTAGAGTTCTATAGATTGTGCATGGAGCGCAAACGGTATAAGTAATAAAACACACTAGCTATTAACATAATGGCAATTAACAAAAATAAAAATGAAAGTCAATTACACCTGAATTTGGCACGATCGGAGAAACGCTCAAGCAGGAAGAGCTCTGATGTTAATAAAGAATGGAATTAAATGTCGAAAATCGAGGCCCGGGTTGTCTCACATAATAGACAGGAAAACCAAATAACAGCTGAAAACTAGAAAGAAATCTATAATCTCATTGGCACGGAATTGTAGAATTGCCTTGCCTATAATACAAACGGAAGAACAATCGACAGGTACATAAACGCTCACGACCTAATTGTACACCACACTAACTATTACACACATTATCCTAGCACCAACACGACTCTTTTAACTATAGATATAGTTCTGACATAAGTAGATGACAAAATCGACGACTCATCAAAATCTGGTAGTGTTTTTGCTAAATGTGCATCAGCTAGACGACAGAACTAGAGAAGTAACATCATATAAAAAAATAAACTGAAATAATTTTAGAAAAACTTTGAAAGCCAAAATTAACATAACTCGAAACTTATTGTTAGAATAGACCCCTTAAGATACAATTTTTTCCATTACATACTTGACCTGATCAAACGTAGAAACACGACAAACGGAACATTGCAAAGATCGAGGTGGGAAATATTAATAGCTGGGGTTATGCAACTAAATTATGAATACAAGATTATAAATAACGTTTGGCATAATAAATTAACAAGACTGCAATTAAAAGACAATGCCACAACTCTAAAAATTTACAAAAGTGCTAAAAAGATAACAAAAAATCAATTACTGACAAAGACAAAGCCTATGTCTCAGTCTGTTATTATGAAAAGGCATAATGAGGATGCTCGCGCATTAATGAACGAACAATTACAAATAATCTGACACATAAACAATTCACTGACACGACATAAAACAACTTTGATAGATACAAAACTAATGCCAATGTCAAGTACTATTGAAATAACAGACATTACTCGGAAACTGTCTAATAATACAGCTTCTAAACTTTTCAAAGAAAGCTTTACTTTTATTGCACTATATTAATAACCCTATACTTTAACATTTGAAGAAGCTTTAAACAATACCCATTTATAAAAAAAAGGCAAAGATCTAGAACAGCCAAATAGTTACTGCTTGATAATCCTGTTAAATACGATTTTAAAAGTATCAGAAAAAATAATGCATTCCAGTCTGCTTAGTCTGCTTGAAAAACACCAATGCGTGCAACATGAGCAGTTTGGCTTTACCAATTTACCAATCATGTCGCATTGTAAACATCATCCTCAATTACAACAAAGTCTCAAACACAGTGTAAATTGGCAGTCTACTATTAAAATTAATACAATCAAAATTTCCAGTACTCTTTATCAACTTCGTACACTTATTCCTAACTTACAAGAAACTGAGTGTGTAGATAAACTGTCAACTTACGTGCTATAAAAGAATAGGAAATAGAAATTCCTTAAGTTCGTGAACATAGAACTCGCAATATTTATAGATGACAGTGAAATATATGCGCGTTCTTATTATGGCTATGGCCACAAATTTACAAGTTTAGATATATGCGAAAATAATGGAGCAATACTATATAAAGGAACAAATTAAAATAAATTTGTCCAAAACCAAACAAACATAACAATAAAAAATAAATTAAAAATTTTCGGCTAAAAAGTGACGCATTTGGCCGTCTATTTGGGCAAAAAACTGAACTTTTAAAGGACACAAATTACATCTTGCAAAAAACCCCGGAGCATTAAAACAAAACTATGCTCTAATTTTGAGAAAAAGTTCATTTGGCCAACAAAACTAACTGCTAAATTAAAAATTTTCGGCTAAAAAGTGACGCATTTGGCCGTCTATTTAGGCAAAAAACTGAACTTTTAAAGGACACAAATTACATCTTGCAAAAAGCCCCAGGAGCATTAAAACAAAACTATGCTCTAATTTTGAGAAAAAGTTCATTTGGTCAACAAAACTAACTGCTACTATATTAATCTATAACCAGACTCACGCTTACATAAAGCTGCTTTACAGGGCGCCACATCTGCGATACTTTCTTGAGAAAATTATAAGTATTACAGAATAAATGCATACGCATGGTATTAAACAACGACAGATGCACCAGAATCAAGGAACTGCGTGGGACAGCTGAAATGTCTTCTATAAAAAATCATGTATCTGAGACATCGTGAAAGTTCTTTAATGACAACAACTCACAAGATAAAAAGCACAAAATACATCATTTGGAATCAAACATAGATTATTATATCAAAACATACCTATTTTCAATTAAACATAGCACTTTATACAAAAAGCCATGTAATCGAGAATGCGCTCGACGACAATACTCAAAATTGCGTGAAAATTGTCACCAAACAAATTATTAATTTTAAATAGTTGTAAATAGCAGTTTAAATTAAAAAACAAATTAAAATAAATACAGAAAATAAGTATAAATAGCAATAGTTTTGAAATATTGAAGTATATAAATAAGAATATGATAAAGCCTATAAAATGCACTTAAATGATAGGAATGTATACACATTGGAAAAATCCAAAAACTATAAAGTATAAAAAATAAAATGTAAAAAAAGGACTTTAAAAATCAAATTACTCCTCTGTTTGGGAACCCACAGGGTGAGCGGATTCGAGTCTCACTAGAAACGTATGGATGTATGTGACGTGGTATTTAAATTGCACAATAAATCCTTAAGTTTGCAATATCATTTTTTAAAATTAAATTGCAGTATGCCGAGCATAATATGGGAAAAATTCTAAGCCCTTGTATCCAGTTAGTACACAGCCTCAAACTTTACGTTTCAAAAGCACTAAAATTTATCTGCGCAGCGGGCAGTTCGGATGCATCGCTGTAAAAATATTTAATGTAGTATCTCGTTACGCTTTTAGTTTTTCTTTTTGTACATTAATCCCTAAAGTATCTAGATTTTCATAAATATTTTATGCACAAATATAACTAGTACAAGATATCCTAATTAAAAGCCACATAATATTTATTGTGCGCTTTTTATACACGCATAGAATTTGCAACCCTACACTTTTTTAATACAATTTCAAACAAAATAATTTTTTACAAATTAATTTACATAAACAATAAGTTATTATTATAAAGCGTCTTCCAATAGGGGCTTCCGAACTTTGACAGTTGATAGCGGCCATATTGTTGAAGCTACATCTGTCGAATTGGCAGTGATTTATTCAGTCTGTTTTGCCAAATCATATAGCGTTCAACAACACGTGCAAATGATGAAATTGTTTTATCAAAATGGGTGTTCTGTTCGGGCAACGTTCCGCGCGCTTTGCCCATTTTACGATCGCTATAATCGCCCTACCGAAAGGACTATTCGCAGTGTGTTGGATAAATTTGAGTCTACTGGTTCAGTAAACAATCAACCAATGTCCGTACGATGACGAAACGCAAGATCTACCGAAAACATCACCGCTGAGAATCCGAGGCAGTCGATTTCACGTCGCTCACAAGAACTCGGCCTTTCGCAGACCATAACTTGGCAAATTTTCCGTCGTGACTTGGGCCTGCACCCGTAAAAAATTGAAATGACTCAGGAGCTGAAAGTAAACGACCATAGACAACGACGTGTGTTCGCCGAATGGGCCCTAGAGCAGTTGGAAATTGACCCTAATTTTCATCGAAAAATCATCTTCAGCGATGAGGCCCATTTCTGGATGAATGAGTACGTCAACAAACAAAATCGTCGAATTTGGGACTATTCCAATTCACATGAGATCGAAGACCGTCCAGTGCATTCCAAAAAGTCACTGTTTGGTGTGGATTTTGGGCTGGCGGCGTCATCGGTCCATATTTCTTTGAGAACGATGTTGGCCTAGCCATCGCCGTGAACGGCGAGCTCTATAGGTCGATGATTACCAACTTCTTTTGATTTGAATTGGATGATATGGACACCAACGACTTGTGGTTTTAGCAGGACGGCGCTACGTGCCACACAGCTCATGCCACATTGGACATTCTGCACGAGTGATTTGAGGGCATGGTCGCCTCACGTAGAGGTGATGTGAACTGGCCACCGAGATTTTTTCTTATGGGGTTTTCTTAAGTCGCAGGTCTATGCGAATAAGCCACAAACCACAGCGGCCCTCAAAGCCAACATAACTCATGCCATCGGTTAAATTCAGCCTGATTTATGCGCCAGAGTCTTGAAAAATTGGACATTTCGGATGCGCACCACCCAGAGAAGCTGCGGCGGACATTTGCACGATGTTATATTCCACACATAATGGCATCGATAGGCCTTTCAAACGAATAAAAAATTTCGATGATATCTCATACACACTTTGTTTTATTTAAATTTAAAGATAGGAAGCGCTTAATGAAAGACCCTTTATAATAATTTGCGTTTAATAGTTTTGTTTGTTGCTAAAATTATAACATGCCTTATTTGCCGTACAGACCTTCAATGGTCAGAGGGTGCGAAGAATCCCGGGTCAGCTATGAAAATTGCAACATGGAATGTGCGAAGTATATTTGGAGCAGGAAGACTGCAAAATGTAACCAAAGAGATGAATCGACTACAGCTGGACATTCTCGGAATTAGTGAAGTACGGTGGCCAGGATCTGGTAAAATAAAAATAGATAATGGAGTAATGTACTACTCAGGCAGTAATGAAGCAAAACACCAACATGGAGTCGGAATAATAGTCACCAAACAAACTAACAAAAGCGTCACTAGTTTCACACCACTATCTGAAAGAGCAATGTTAATACAATTATGTCCCACAATAGGTAAAATAAATATAATCCAAGTCTATGCACCTACCAATGAGAAAAACGCGGATGAAGTAGAAGAATTCTATGAACAAATAGACACCATTCTATCCCTAACCAAAAAGAGCGATGTGACATTAATAATAGGAGACTTTAATGCCAAAATTGGAAAAGGAAGAAGTGGAGAACATGTAGGAGAGTTCGGTCTTGGAATGCGAAATGAAAGGGGTGATAGACTGATCCAATTTTGCCAAGAAAGAGAATTTATAGTAGCCAACACATTCTTTAAACTGCCAGATAGAAGATAATGGACTTGTAAATCACCACAAGACACACCACAGAATATTTGCCGAAATCAAATTGACTATGTTTTAATTAGAAAACGATACAGAAATAGTATAAAGTCGGCAAAAACATATCCAGGGACAGATATAGCGTCTGATCACAATCCTGTTGTCATAAAAATGCATATAAAACTTATGAAGATAACAATAACAAAGAAGACAAGTAGAATAGAAGTGCAACACCTGAAGGAAGAAAACATAAGAACACAAGTTAAAAATGAAATAAATAACAATTTAAGCAACATGGGAAGACACTCCTTGGATAACAACGACAACATAGACTCAAGATGGCATACCATAGAAGATGCGATAATGAAACCAGCGAAAGAAATACTCACCGAAAGAAAACCAACAAAGAAAAAAAGGTGGATGACAGACGAAATCTTAGAGCTGATGGAAGAGAGAAGAAAAAGTAAAATAAAAGAGGACGGCAAATACAGTAAAATCCACAAATTGATAAGGAAAAAAATTAAAACGGATAAAGAAAATTGGATGAAACAAGAATGTGAAGAAATAGAAAAGGTACAACAGAAACACGATATGTTTAACGTACACAGAAAGATCAAAGATGTCACAGGTACATACAAGAAGAGACAATCAAACATTTTAAAAGACAAACAAGGAATAATTATACTAGATGTAAAACAAAAAATAGAAAGATGGAAAAAATATATTGAAGAAATATTCGCCGATGACAGAAAGGAAGACTATTAAATTATTGAAGGAGAACATGGCCCCAAAATAACAAAAGAAGAAGTCATTAAAGCATTTGAAACATCAAAATGCGGTAAAGCAACTGGACCAGACGAAGTTCCAATTGAACTAATTAAACTAATAGACGACGACCAAGTAAATATTCTTGTAGATTTATACAACACCATATACTCAACTGGTATAATTCCGAAAGAATGGCTGAATTCAACGTTTATTACAATACCAAAGAAAAACAACGCAAAGGAATGAACATAGAACGATAAGCTTAATGAGCCACACGCTTAAAGCCTTTCTAAAGATCATACACGCAAGAATATATAAAAAACTAGAAGCAGATATTAGTGAGATACAGTTTGGCTGTAGAAATGGTTTTGGAACAGAGAAGCATTGTTCACACTAAACATACTAATACAGAGATGTAGAGATATTAATAAGAAGTATACGCATGCTTCATAGACTAGGAAAAAGCGTTCGATACGGTTAGACACGATAAACTAATGAAACTCCTAAAACAAAAGAACATAGACGTAGAAGACATGCGGATAATTGCAAACTTATATTGGCAACAAAAAACAACAGTAAAAGTAGAAAATCAGCTGACAGAAGAAATAAAAATACAGAGAGGAGTTCGGCAAGGTTGTATTCTTTCGTCCATGCTGTTCAACCTATACTCGGAAGCAATATTTCAAGAAGCACTAATGGAAGAAAACGGTGGTATAGTAGTAAACGGAAAGATAATTAACAACATACGTTATGCTGATGATACTGTACTTTTAGCAGATAATATTCCAGATTTACAGAGACTTATTGAACGGACAAATGACATCAGCAGAAAATATGGTCTCCGAATGAATTTAAATAAAACTAAATACATGGCAATCACAAAAACACCAGTGAACATTCCTGACATTAGAATAGATAATGTAAATATAGAGAGAGTAAACAAATATAAATACCTGGGAACATGGGTGAATGATAATTGGGAATACACAAATGAAATAAGGACACGTATTGAAATGGCTAGAGCCACGTTTGTAAAATGAAACAAATTCTAACCAACAGGGATTTAAGCTTGGAAATACGGATGAGGACAACCAGATGCTATGTTTTCAGCGTTCTCTTATATGGAATGGAGGCATGGACCCTAAATAAAGAAATTAGCAAAAAAATAGAAGCATTCGAACTCTGGATATACCGGCGAATATTGAAAATATCATGGATGGATAGAGTGACAAACGAGGAGGTGCTACGACGAATGAACAAGAACAAAGAACTCCTGTATACAATAAAGAAAAGAAAGCTGGAATATTTAGGCCACGTAATGAGAGGGAACAAATACCAAATTCTACAACGGGTAATACAAGGAAATATACATGGAAAACGAGACGTGGGAAGAAGAAGAATATCCTGGCTTAAAAACCTACGCCAGTGGTACGACTGCACGTCAAGAGAATGGTTTAGAGCAGCAATGTCCAAAGTTAGAATAGCAATGATGATTGCCAACATCCGATAGGATACGGCACCTAAAGAAGAAGATTTGCCGTAGCAATTGTAGGTGGAGTTTTGTGTAAAGTTTAATGTAAGATTATGAGATTAGAACAGACCTTTTTAGTGCTTATGCATATAAATTAGGTGTTAATAAATATAAAATTTTTAAAATATAAAATATTTACAAAGTATAATAAAATGCTTAATAGCAGTGTTGTTGAAAAATAAAAATACAGTAAATTTAAAATCAATACCCTCATCATTGATACACACAGAAAGCTAATCACCCACCTAGGAGATGAAAAGATAATTCATTACACCGTTTTATTCCTAATACCCCTGAGACCATAGACACTCAAAATATGTCTTATGCGCAGGCAACTTCTGGAACGACAGGAGTCGGCATAATAAATAACTTATTCTCCATAATTACTTAGCAATTGACTTGTTTCTTATCAGAATCAAAACCATGTTCTCCCAGATTAAGCAGCAGAACTCCATGATACTAAATTTAATAACAAGTCTCTTCAAAAAACATTAACAATGGTTAAGTATATAAGAATTGCAGCCTGAAATGCAAATAGTTTTGTTAACCATACACTTGAATTAATGGTATTTCTTTAAACAACAAATTAATATCATGCTTATTTCCGAGGCTCATTTTACTGACAAAACTAAAATTAAGATTCCTAACTATACCATGTACAGCACCTGTCATCTTGATGGTACTGTGCATGCCAACTCTGCACTCCAACAGTCATCTGTTGTCCTCCTCGCCCTACAATACCAACAGATCAAATCAAAAACTTTTTCTAAACACTAGGCTAAAAATTTATTGTTGGGGGTGACTGGAAAGCGAACATACGTACTGAATATCTAGATTAATCACCACCAAAATCCGCAATCTGTTTCGAACAATAAATGATAACAACTAAATACATTTTTTAATTGGTAAACCCGACTACTGGCCGTCTGATAAGCAAAAAATCTCTAACCTGCTAGACTCTCTCATAGCTGCAGAAATTTCTGGAAACTACTTTCAAGTCTTCTGTCATTATAACCGTTGGCACAGAAGTAATACTCAAACCAATAAATTCTACCCTGTTCACTTGACTAACAGACTAGGAGCAATTCCAATACTACATCATTACATATATTTAAGACGACTGTTGAAACAAATCTCGTAATCCTGCAGATAAACGAATTTACAACAGAATGACCAGAAGACTCAGTAGCCTATTGAGGGAAAATCAAAATTTTAGCTTTAGAAACTTTATTATGAAGCTAAACAAAGAAGACCACTCTATTTGGAGGACCACAAAAAAGTTTAAGCGTTCTCAAATGAACTTATCGCCAATACAAAAACAAGATGGCACCTGGGTGAGATCCGATATTAAAAAAGCCGAAGATTTCTCTCACTATCTCTCAGAAATTTTCTCACTCTTCGACGAAGTGCCAACTGTAAACTCTAAGAAAATAGCTAACTTCTGGGATATTCCTTGCCAGTTGTCACCACCAATCAAGCCGTTTACCCCTAATTAAGTCAGTAATGGTATTAATGCATTAAGTAACCATAAAACGACAGATTACGATTTGATAACAACACAAATTCTGAAGCATCTTCCAAAAAAAGCTGTCGTTCTTTTGACCACTATCTTCAACAAGATGCTCAGTGTTTGTTACCGCGGCTAGTTTGTCGCGATAGTTAATAGGGGGAAAAATTGCAATAATAAATCCCCTTATTTGCGATGGTGTTTACCTCAATCAAACACTGCGATTTCGAAACTATAATTTAATGTTGACTGAAGTTAAACAAAAATACAAAGTTGCGAATGTGCTCGAGTGCATTAGTCGAGGCTTTCGATGAGGTTGCTTGCTAACGACTGACTAAATTACAAAACTGAGTCGGCAAGTGAGTGACATCAAATTCAAGGGGTGGGTTCTTGAAATCAGGGACAATAATCACCCGCAAAAAGGAAGACGGCTGCAATTGTTTAGACTAATAACGAGAAAACCCGCTGACAAATCTTAAACTCATAATTATATTTTTGAATAGGGTCATAAAACTTGTATTTAACACAAAAGAGACGACAGCGGTCATCTACCTGAAAGTAACCCACCGACCACTTAGACTGACAAATCTGCCACTCAACTTGCCTGGAGAATCTTAATTCTTGAAATAAGATAATCCTTACAATTATTCTTAATAATAAATTACTATTTCGTACTAACACTCAGTCTGACTTACTTTTCCATACAACGAAATACGCACAGGTCCTAATAATACTTAAGCAGAAAAAATCAACATATTTAACTAGCTCGTATAGAAAACTATTTGAAAAGCTTTTTTCAAATAAACTACATGACGATATAGATATGACCACCCTGACACTAAGTCATTAATTCGTATTTATGGAACACCTCTCAATAGTTCAACAAGCCCACCGAATCATCATTTTGATAGCTATATGCCTCAAGGAAAAAAGTTTCACACCGCAGCCTTCCTGGACGTCAAACAGGCTTTCGGCAAGGTGTGGCATGTCGGATTATTATATAAATAAAAGCAACGATTACCGAACACCTACTATCTTTGATAGAATCATAGCTTACCGACCGCTACTACACTGTAAAACACAACGATCAACTCTCTACATATCTCGCAACAAAACAAGTATACCACAGGTCAGTGTCTTTGGTTTCTTCTTATACTTCCCAGAAACCGAAAATACCTCTATCGCTACATACGCTGATGATACCGCGACACTTTCCACACATCAAGATGCAGCTGAAGCTACACTATATTTACAAACACACTTGAACCCACTCAATGATTGGACCGACCTTTGAAGAATTAAGATAAATGGAAAAAATCTCTACAAGCAATATTTACAATTAGAATAATCATATGTCCTCCTATAACATCTAAGGACATCTCCCTGTCGGTTAAAACAGAAATCAAGTATGTTTGATTTTACCTAGACAGACAGCAAATCTAGTCCCCACATCTTAGAGCAAAAATAAAGCAGATTGATCTAAAATTCAAGAAAATATATTGGTTGCTTGGACTTTAATCCAAACTCTCATTTGAAAATAAATATAAACAATCCCTATGTCCATTTAGAAATATTGTATCCAACTCTGGGGGTGTGCTAAAAAGACAAATATAAATATTACACGAGCACGAAGCAAAATTCTTCGAGATCTTGTAAATGCACCTTGGTTTGTAAGTAACCGAACCTTACACGATGACCTCAACAAACTGTTCCTGATGGATGTAATAGAAAAGTCAGCTTCAGACTACTTTGCAAAACTACCCGGGCATAAAAATCACCCCATCCTATAACTCAACTATAAGACTGAGCAAATAATAGCCTGTAGATCTGAACTGATGAAGAATGCAATTCAAGTCATCCCGTTGAACCCCAAGGAAGTTATAGCTGGCTGAAAACCCTTACATGCCTCTACAGACAACATATTTACTTAATACTCTTATAATACCGGAGCAGATTGTAAATTTGCGATTTTATCATTTAAAAAAAAAAACAAAATGAAAAGGCTGCTAATGTGATTTCCACAATAAAGTGTATAAAGTATCTTGTAAATAATTAAACATGTTATTTAATCTTCAGAAAAGTTTATCAAAAAACTACATTTATAATATATCTATCAGCTTATTTGCATTATTTGAATCTAAATATAAAAATTTCAATAGCTTAATATTAAAATAAACAGAATGAACGGTATAACTACACAAGCAAACTTCAGGACGTAATTTATAATGGGAAAATGGACAGAATAGTTTCTTAAATATGTATTCAAAAATGCATGTGCTCCATGATAGATGATGATACTGCTTTTTGTGACTTTAATTTTTTATAAGCATATTCTGCTCAGTTACGGTGCGTTTGAATGTTTCTGTTTACTTGCAGAAATATTCTCAGTTGGATGTGTGTAAAGTGCTGACGTTGACATTGACTTCGGATATTGGAGTTTTAGTTGCTAAGATCTTGCTTATACGATAATCTGGCGGAGATGATTGACTAATTCATGTTGCCCCTACAATCTTACTAAAGAATAAAAAATATAACAGACGACTCTGTCCAGCTCATAGTTGTAAAAGCCATGCATAATATATATATATATATATATATATATATATATATATATATATATATCACAAAACGCTAAAGAACAGGCATATATCATCATTAAAAGATGATATTTATAAATAAAATTTTATATAGATATACATACATATATATATTTATATATATATTATTATATATATATATATATATATATATAACTATATAATATTAATCGTAAACATATTTTTGGCGTTTTTGGACCGTCAAACTTAATCTACAACTACCCGCCGGGTAGAAATAACTGAATCTGTTAATTCATTGGCGACGAGATAGACGCTGAAGTTATTTTGTAGATGACGCCGTTATGCTAAACCTTGTTGAAAATGTCTACATCAAGGAAGTCTGCGATGGTCGGTAGCTTCTAAATGATGCGTTCCATAATTTCTTCACCATTTGAGTAAAATTGCACTTAAGATTCTTAAAATTTATTGTGGTCGTAAATTTAGCTGTCTTGGTTTTCGTTTTAGTGAAGGATTCAGTAAAAACTCGAGTCAAAACAAAAACTCAAAATCATTGATGACTCTAAAGTCCTCTTAATAGTTATAATACTATACAAATAAGCAGATAAATCTACTTTAACCTTTGTCTGTTTAATCTATTCTATCCTTTGCGTTTGTATCGCGCATTAGCACCATATTTACCCAACTCACAAGTATCTATCACAAGCCCATATCTACACGTAATCATCCGTATCGGTTTGTGAATTTCGTATTAGTTTTCCAAAACTTGCACGCTTCCGAAAGTCTTTCAATTTTCTCCACTCGTGAATGTTTGCTCTAACTCTAGTCCTATTCTCTGCATTACAGGTTAAGAAGTTATGTATAGCGTTATTAACATTTTGATTCTCTATCTGCTTCCGGATTCTAATGTGGTGGGACTAAAAGGTGCCATCCCAGCGATAAGCAAACGGAGTGTTAAAATGCTTGTTGCTGTGTCGAATATAGAGATAAATATCCATGCATGTTGTCCCGTTGTTGCTACTCATCATCCTCATTATTTTGCTTACTAACTCGTAACCGGTTTATAAAAAACTCAATTTAAACAGTTTTAAAAATCGGTAGTTTTGGTCTTGCTGCAGCCTCTTTAACCAGCTAGCCTTAATCCGATGGAATTGGGTATCGATTTATGTTGTTATCGTCTTGTCACAATATATATTGCTTTGTGTGGTAATGCATCAAGGGCACTCTCTATTATCTCGCAATAAAAAATTACGTTCTAATCTGCAAGCCCGGCTTGCTTCTTGTAAATTTTTATTCTTTTTATTATTTAGTCAGGTACTCTGTCTCCCCATGGGCCGCTTTTGCTCAATCTGGCTCGGTATCAGTTTCAACTTTTTTGAAAGTTTTTTCTCTGGCCTAGTTGTCAACCACCTTCTGTAAAAAATGCAAATGTGGTAATTAGTTCCGATCAGAATTGACCCAATATTTACTTTGTAAACCCATTTCTACAATTCAATACAGTAAAAATTTGGAGAAAACTATACGCCAGCTAACCATCTTTATTCAAAAATTCTCCAAGCTAACCACCAATTCTGTGCAAGTCGGCGATGGAAGAAACATATTACCGTAGGAGCTCAGGAAGAAGTTTTATGCGAAGAGTTAAGTGCGACGGCATGCAGAACAAATTTTAGATTCCGAAATTAAAGAAGCACAGAAAACTCGTCGCAAATGTTACGTCCGCTGTGACTAAACAGTGTTACAAGAGCTGAAAGAGTAAGACAACGGTTTTCAAAGTAATCAATGGTTTTTTCAGCAGGTGAGTCAAAGTCCCGCGAAACTGTTTTATGCGTTCACATAGCTGCAATAAAGTCTTCACTGAGTGTATAAAGCTTCTCGGCTACATAATGCCGAACTTAATCACATGCCTATTATTAACCGTATTGTGTGACTCTTATAAGATTATCAACTCTACAACCACTTAGAACTAGCGTCCAAACAATGAAACTGAATATTCCAAAAGTCACTGTGCTCCTAAACCTGAAAATCTAGCACATTCCTTCAAGCAACCAATTGATCTAACAACATTAAAGAAACTTTTGGATCATATTATCTACCAGAATCAGAGAATCTAAAACTAATCCCGGATGATCAGTTTGGTTATAGCTTCTTCAAATAGTGGAAAAAATCACAGAAAGCTTTATAAGAAAAGAAATTAAAAATGCAATTTTTCTTAACACAGTTAAAATTTCCAACAAGATATGTCAATTTAAGAACACTTTAGCGTTTATCTCGTTGCTAGTGGTATAATTGATCTGATTTTAAGTATACGTCAAACATGCCTATGATGCTTTCTATGGTGATAGCCTAGTACGCAAATGACAGAGCAAAACTGTCATATTAGAATGATCATGAATAAAAAACTTACCTGGAAAGCCCACATGAAGAGGGGTAAAACAAAGAAAGATTGGCAAGCACTAACCTTTATCTTTCATCTACGAACCAGATGTGTTTTAGGAATAAGCTTATAATCTACAAAACCAGATTATCACTCATCATAATATACGCGTCAAAATATGCGCTAAATTCTACATTTCAAAACTCCGAATTATCTAAAACCAGCTACTATCGACCTTCTTTGGCGTTCTGTGATTTATACGAAATACAACCTTTTTTGAAACAACTACCATCCAGAAATATATTACTCAATACGCAAAACACTTCAGCTTCTAAGGCTACAGAAATTTACCCATCCGTAACCTGCAAAATCACGACGTAGACAAAGGGTATGCTATAAATTTCTAAAGATCCCGATCTCCTATTGCATAGTACAGAAGCTATCTAACTTCGGCCTACTATCTATGCTATTTCAGAATACAAAGGTTAAAAACTGAATTTAAGAATCGTCAATCATACCAACGAAGTCCAAACTCCAACAATCTTAAATCTTCGTTGTAGGTAGGCAACAAGTAGACAACACTTACTTCAAAAGATTCTAGGTCTACCACTAAAATTACCAAAATTATTTTAAAGAATTCCTAGAATTAGTGCTGATTTGACTACCTGGTTTCAACAGTTAAGATTAAACTTTTAAGAAATTAAAAATCAAAGTTATTTGTATGTATTTATTCTTGTGGAAAGGAAAACCACACGGGCATAACTAAAATCAGTCTTCAGATAATCCCACTGGCCCTCGATTAGGCATACATAAAAAAATTAAACGGACAAAATGTTTCTGAATTGCAAATAAGAAGAATGCGACGACTCAAAAATAAGCACTTTACGTTCTTATGTTTGTATAAGTAGAGCGTAAAGGAAACAAAAAATAAAAAGAGCAATGTTCTTACCGTCAAACGTTTGGGCATGCTTAACGATAATAGCACGGAGTACTACGTTCTGGAAAGTGAATCGAGCATTATCACTCAGAGAATGGTGTCGGAAACTAAAATATTTTAGTGATGTAGGTGAATTATACAAGCGTGCGCCCTATAAGTTGTCAAGGATATTTAATGCTTCTTAAATATTTACCGCAGAGCTACGCGCAACCAGCTCCTCGCTTTACCCCAACAATTGGGCATCCTGAGACCACTTGCTAGCTAACCGAGCCCTCACCACTGAGATGGTGTCACTTGTAATTTCTCAACTTAAGCCTCTAATGCATCAGATCCTTAGGTCATTTTATTTAAAGTCATCGAAAGTGTAGATCTGAAGACAGTGGTTTCAGGGTTTCATTTGGATGATTTTTCAAGGTGGTATGGGTCGACAACATATTAACAAATACTATTTTTACGTATGCAATGAGTAGGTTTGTGCGTAAGGTGCAATTTAATACATACCGTGGTGTGTTGAACAAGGTCCAAACAATTTTAGTTCGGAAACTTTTTATGCAACATTTCTGCACCGCACATTCATAAGTTTAGATTGGTCAGATTATACATTTATATGTTAGGATTTTATTCTCTAGCTTAAAAAATGATTTTCCTCTGACCAGCCAGTATGTCTTGGTTTATCTTGGTGTCTACTTTTTAAAGCTTTTTGCTAATGTCAGTTTTCCAAGTTAAACGCTTATCAAGGTGAAATTCCAAGTATTTTACTTTAATGATTTTTTAAAATGGAAGTATTGTTAAGGATAAAGTATGAATATGATAGTTTCTTAGAAAGGTAAATGTTTCAGTATGCTTGATGTTTTTAAATTGTATCCTGTAGTTTTTTCTTATTTAGCAGCATTATTTATTTTTTAATGTTTGTAGCAGTAAACTTTCGAATGAATAATGATATCTACTTAAAGTTCTTTTCTTATCGCTTGTTCAATTGTATTATAATTTGAATTGAAAACAGTAGATAGATGCTGTTTTTCCTAATTTGTTCTTAACTAATTACTTTCTTGGTCGCGTAATTGTTATATATGAGAAATCGGCCGTCTGAAGCATTCAGTGATTTTTCAAAATGGTTGCTCATAAGTAGATAATGTTTTAATGTAATCGTGGAATGTTTTCTTGTTTTTTAAATTTTTTCTAAGTTGTTTTATTTTACTCTCGCACAACATTTTTCTTTGACTATTTCTATTATCTTATAGGGAATATCAGGATTATATTGTAGTTACAATATGCGTCGTAGGTTGTTTAATTTTATCTGGGGTTATATTTGTATTAAAATTTTGTTTAATATGATATTGAAATAGTAGGCTTTGTATATGATTATCGAGCTAATGGTCACTATTGGAGAATAATCAAACCTTATATTATAACATCGTAAATTTCCATATAAATATTTCCAAGGCCTTTCAAAATAAATAAGTTTGGTAGATCAGTAGGGATTTTATTTCCAACAAAGTTATAATAATTATTTGATATTAATTTGTATATCTCTATATTTTTGTAGTTAGACGTGACCTTCAATGTATATGTTTGTCATTAGAGTTTTCTCAGTCTGTGAAAGTCTTACTCAAAGAGTTTAAGAAGGAATACTACATTTGTTTTTGATGTTGTGTTGAAGATAACAATAGATAGATGTTAAAAGTTTTTAACTTAAATTACTGTAGCCTAAAAAGTTAATTTAATATACTAATATAGGATCTTGCTACGAAATGTAATTCGGTCACAAGTAATATATCTATGTATTATGTATATTTTTTGTTTAAATTTTTTTGATATTTTTTTTATAATCTCATCCAAAAACTTGAACAAAGTTAACCACTGTCTGATTATTTATTAATAACTATTAATTTTCCTGTTTAAAATAATGTTATTCAGTTGGAGAAGTTAACTAAATAGGATTTTAAATTTACCAAGAAACTGACAGAGACTTAAGTCTTGTTATTGGTCGGGGTATTGGTTTAAGAAACTTACGTAGTATAGACTTAAAAGAAAAAACTTATTGAGTACGTAGTGACTATATTGCTAATTTAGTAATAAAATATTTGTTCAGTTAATTGAGGAGGTTCACAAATTATTGCATGTTTATTTGGGTTGAATTTGTTTTGCAATTCTTGGTAGACAGAACAACCTTTATAGTTAGTTCTCCGGTCTATTGTTAGTAATTTATCAATTTATTTATTATTTTATTAATTAAGGGCATAGAATAAACTAAAATTTAAATTTGTAATTACAATTTATATTTGGATTTGCTTACTAAATGAAACTCTAATATTAAAAGTATAGAGCTGACTTCAAAGAGCTCTTGAATTTTTGTGTGCTTTGGGCACTGATATCTGCGTGCACAAACATATGTTTGTTTGCTTTGAAATACAAGAGCTAAATTCGTGGTCTAAAAAATCGAAAAAACAGCTTTATAAAAAATTGCTTGAAAAACTAATGCTTGGCTACCATACAAAAGTAGACAAACAAATTTTGTCAATATTAATCTATTTTGAGTTTTATAAACTCAAAACTGGACTCCTAAATGTAATACCAGGGAGAAAAAAAATCTATTTTTTTACAAACATCTTGAAAAGATTTGTTTTAAACCGGAGTATAGACCAAAGCACCTTTACATAAAAATGTTGAATAAACAGGAGAAAAGTGCAAACGCATGTTGATATATAAAAATATTAAGCTAACGTTAATATAATGAAAATGTTTGGGCAGCCGCGATGTAACTTGGCAGCCAATGATAATTTATAAAGACGACTTTACTAACCAAATCATTTGAAGTGGTTGAAAAAGATTTCACTAATTATTTTTTAGGTTCCTACGGTTAACTTATATTATAATTAATTATACATAATTATAATTGAATTAAATTAAAATTGTATTATATCGCGAAGGATTTTATTATTGTAATTGTACTTTTGTATATTTATTATAATTAATTAACATAATTATAATTGAATTAAATTAAAATTGTATTATATCAAGGAATATTGTAATAATATATTAATATAAACAGTATTTCAAAAACATTAAAAATATTGTCAATAATATAAATAAAGGTATATAATATAAAGGTTGGTAGCATTAAAGAAACAATAAAAAATAAAATATGAGCTTGTACTAAAAAAACTCGCAAAATAATTTAAAAATTTTGCAGAAAAAGCCAACTGGAATTATTTAATTAGCAGACGTATTAAATAAATTTAATTTAATTATAACATACATTACATTATATAGAATAAAATAAAATTTACCTCTCACATCGAAAAGCTATAGACTTTTGCTTCAAAAGTATTCATCTGGCTTTTCTTTTGTGCAATTCTTTAAAAAATCAAGATAGAAAATAAATATCGTAGTTTCTGTTAAATAATTTATAATTTTTATTTATTAGTAATAATGCAGTAATTTAAAAAATGAAAAATATTGTAAATTAAACTACAACCCAAAAATATCTGAAATTGAAAAAATTAACAAGAAGAAGTACAACAACTAGAATGTACATATATTTTTTAATGGTCGGTAATTTTGAATTGTTTTTTTTCTATCAATCCTCGGGGGATTAATATTTATAGGAGCAACAACGAACGAAAGGCCGTGTTAAAAGCAACAAACCAATAAAAGTCGGAAAGTTACCAATATAACAGTATTGAAAAAAATGACCGCCCATTTAGCCTCAATTCATTAAATAGTGATGCTTTCTGCCGCTGTAGCATCACATATCCTTTTTGAACTCGACGGGCGAAATTGCAGAAGGAAAATTATTGGCTTTGCAGAGAGGCCGTTGTACAAATATTGTTTTACGTGAGATAAAACTTAGGACATGTATCAAACGTGGCATGTATAGATCAAAGCCGCAAAAACTAGCATACGTAATTCAGCGTGGCTGGACGCTTAACACAACTAGAGGACGAGCAAACAAAGCCATTAGACGATATCCAGCGAGTCCATTAAAACCGAAATGCATCGCAATCGAGGGCGCTTTTAATTTCCTTTGTATGTTTGTGCAAAATATGTCGGGGTTAATAATTTGTGCATCGCGGTGCACGCCGAATGCTAAATGGAGAGACTCGGCGCAGATTTCCATAGTATCTTCATAATTGCAGGGGCAGGGCAATGAGAGGACATAAAAATCGCGAACAATGTTAATTAATGGAATATACACTCCAGGCTTAATTTAAAGCTTTATTAAGATTAAAGCCCTTTGAAATTATTTGCGTTTGGAACTCGCTCCCTGAGAGGCGTAATTTAATATTGAGCTAAAAACGAAATTAATACATATCCAGTTTTAGCGTTTAATTGGAAAAGGCTTTTTTATCAGTTTTTAAATGAACTGTTCGTTATTTTTGCGTTAGTTTTGCGTGCTTAAAATGAAGTTTTTCATTTATAGATTTTACATTAGTAAAAAACAGAGAAAATAAAAAGGTTGAAAGTTCAGCTTTTGATCTATATATTTTCGTCTAATAAAACTATTTTTTAAATTATCTATCTTACTTTGCAAATTATCTATATGTTGTTTAGTTACATCAAGCAAAATATTGGTAGTGTTCTGCAAAGTATTTAAATGTATTCTAAAGGCAAATATAAATTTGTCAAATCAAATTTGGAAAATTTTGTTAATTAATATCTGATGTTGCCGAAACACAATATTCTAATTTCTAGTTAATTTTTTTAACTTTTATTTTATCCAAAACCAAAAAGTGCAGCCTGTTTAATTTGGTAGTGGTAGACAGCCTTCAGGTAGGTAGCGTATAAAATGGTAATAAAACTTAAAACCAATGATATTTAGAAATAAGAAGACCCTGTACCACTATACTTCGTACACCAAGGAATGTGGAGACTATAAGCATGGAATCGTTTTAAGGTATTGTTAAATTAATCAAAACTACTTCCATTGAGTTGGAAATTTTGCATTTATGTCTTCAAAAAACACTTTATATAAATTTTATTACCGCACATAATTATAGTGCTTTATAATATTAACGACAGATTTTAAAATTTTTTTTTTAATAGCACTTTTGTGCCTGTAATTATAAATAGTCTTTAGAGACTAATCATTAATTTTACTCTAATAAATCTTAAACTATATACTTAACGACTAGAGTCTATCCAATGATGTCTTCTAGGTTTCTTCTAGACTATTTACACTTCACTCGCGCACTATGCTCTACTTTTGTACACAGCATATTACACAAGATTAGCAGGTTTTTTCCTCTTCAATCTTCGGACTTGGTGTTGGTTGTCCAGCAGCTGAAGAGCCTCTGCGTTGACATGTAGGTGAAGCCTGGCTTCATGCTTTCTAGCAAACCTTTTAATCTCTTCCTTGACGGTTGGAATCCGGAGATCTCTGTGGATATCTAAGTTGCGTACATACCAGGAAGCGTCTACTATGTTACGCAACACTTTGTTCTGAAATGTTTGTATGCTCTTTATGTTGGAGTCACTAGCGCAGCCCCAAAGCTGAATACCATATAACCACACTGGTTTTAGAATCTGGTTGTAGATTAGTGCTTTGTTGGAGATTGAAAGTTTTGAGTTTCTCCTATCAACCAATAAAGCTGTTTGTGTTTTAAGTTTATTTCAGTTCTTTTCTTCTTTATATGCTCCTTCCATCTAAGTTTGACGTCCAGATTCATGCCGAGGTATTTTGCAGTAGTCGAATATGGTATAATTGTTCCATTAATACCTAGCAGATGTGGGTCGGCTATTTTCTTGTTAGTGTAGTTTACCTGTACAGATTTAAGCTCGTTAAGTTTGATCCTCCATTGCCTAGTCCAATCAACTATCGCATTGCTTGCTGTCTGGAGTTTACTAACTGATCTTTCCTGGTCTTGATCCACTGCGAGAAGAGCAGTGTCGTCAGCAAATATAGCAATGGCTGCTTCTTCTAACACTGACAAGTCTCTGGTATACAGTAGGTATAGAATGGGCCCAAGTACACTGCCTTGTGGCACCCCTGCTTTGATATTTAGGTCAGAGTATACGTCCTCTTGTTTGATTCTAAAGTCTCTCTGATATGTACGATGCTAATATGTCAGCATGTTGTTTTGGTAATATTTTGTTTCATTTGAGTATTAGTCCTTTGTGCTATATCTTATTGAAGTCTTGTGTCACATCTAAGAAGATTACCGAACAAACTTGCTTTTCTTCTAGCGCACGTTCAATTACGTCAGTTATTCTACTTGGTCTATTGTAGAGTGCTTTTGCCTGAATCCAAATTGGTAATCTGTGATTAGGTTATTATTTTCTATTATTGGCCTCAACCTCTTGAGCAGTAGTATCTCAAAGAGTTTTGAGACTACGGACAGGAGGGAGATTGGTCTATATGATTTGACATCATTAGGTTGTTTTCCTGGTTTTGGAAACATAATATTACTTCTGCAACTTTCCAGCATGCAGGCACATGTATTAATCTAAAAGCTGCGTTGAATAGGTAGGTTAACTATACCCTTTCTGGGCAGTTGCTTTAAAATTTCTCCAGTTATGAGGTCGTATCCTGGAGCTTTTTTTGGGTTCAGGTTAGTTTTTATCTCATCTGCTACTTCTTTTGGAGCAACCGGTGTGATATTTGCAGTTCTTTGATTTTCAATATTAGTGATGTCTTGATTTATGTGCCCTGGATTAGGAGTAAATATTTGAACCAAGTGTTCTGCAAATAACTCTGATTTTTTGCTTATTGTCTCTGACCCATGGTCCATTATTGTTTCTAATCGGAGTAGGGGTCGCAGGTCTTTTAATCTTTTTGGTTGTCTTCCACAGCGACTAGTCTGTTTCTTCGTATGCTGATAATTCTTGTAGATAGGTGCCTATAGATTCTTCTTTAAGTTTTTGGATTTTTCTTCTGAGTTGCTGAGTCTTGTTATTGAGTATGGTTTTATCTGTGGAATCCCTTGACTGTTGCCATCTTCTTCTAGCTCTTCGTTTTTGTTTGGCCAATTCTCTGATCTCAGCTGGATAATTTACACGTTTGGTTATATGTGTAATCTCTTTGGTGTTGTTGTATGCCGTTGTTTGGATAAGGCTGGTGAATTTTTCAGCTTCTTCTAGTTGATCAGTTGTTCTCAGATTGATGTTCAGGTTGATGTTGTTCTGAAAGTCAATATGAAAGCTCTCCCAATCAGTAGTTTTGTTTGTGAGCGTAACTCTAATTGCTCTTTTTATTATCTTTTCACTTAGTGTTAGTATAATAGCCGAATGATCAGAATCCATATCGAAGCTCTCTTCCACTTCTGTGTAGTTGGGAATATTTTCCTAGTGATGTAGAAGTCTAGTAAATCGGGGATTTTATCGGTATCAGTAGGCCAGTAGGTCGGCTTTCCTGTTGAGTGGTAGTTGCAATTCATCTCTTTAATTGCTTTGCGTAGTTCTCTTCCTTTCGTCGTGGGTAGTCTAGAGCCCCAATCTACATGTTTGGAGTTGAAGTCTCCACCAACAAAAAACGACAGATAATAAGAAGAAAGTGGTTAGCATTGAAAGTATTCTGATAAATTATGTTTTTCTAAATAACTGTAGAATAGTATTGATTAATAATTTGTTAAATATAATAAGAAAACATATATGTAGGTAGTATCTTTATTACCACAATCATACCGGTGACTATTATTTTATACCAAATCAGCAGCTGTAAATAAATAACTTTTTTTGCGAGCTTCTAACACTTTGCGTAGGGGCATCATCTGCGAACTGAGAGAATCGGGCTCTCATATTATGTTCTCACTACCTTATCGTCGTGAACCATCTCTGATCAGAGGTGATGTGGCAGTACCTCATCTCACCATGTCCACATTATTACCCTTTGTTTAAAGTAAACTCGGGTACTTAATTATTTTTAGTGACTGAGTAAGCCACTTGCTAGGCATCCGAGTCCCAGGAATAAACCCGGGCCCGGCTGGACCGCAAACAAGTGTCTCAATCACGCGCCCTCAATGACATTAATAAATGAATATGCACATCTTAAACTTGCTATCCCAAGCCAAATTGAGTGGACAGCTAAAAAAGTGACATCATCAAGCGAAGATAAATTTTAATAAGAAATAAATAGTACTAACAATGTAGTTTCGCAAAAAGCGATACCTAATAAAAGGAAAAACTATATGTAAAGAGATTGTACGAGAACTCACAGTTGTACTGTAATCGACCGTATGTATGTAGGTATATTATATATAAAATGCGGAAAATTATACAATATCGAGATTTGTAAAACAACATACATATATATTATATATTAAAAGAATTTAAAGAAAACTACTTAATAAAATAGTACGGTACTCAGCATGTTTACAACACTAATACCTAACATAGTAATGTCTACAATTTTAAGTGGTGTTTTGAAACGTAAATGGAGTAAAACAGTAGAAAAATAAGAAAGAGGCTTGTTTTTAAAACATAAGGTAATAGACTTAAATTACCCATTAGTGAAACGCATTTTACTATGTTTAAATAACTTAGTTCACGGCTTGAACCGCGTCATATTTGAGAAAATTCTCGACGTTTGGCTTCGGTTTTAATGCCATTTTCAAGAGTTTAGCTCTTCACTTGGGGTCTCAATCTGCCTACTACAAAGGAGAGCTACAAATCTTTCAGTAAAACTGACCTTTCGTGTGTCCTGATTTGTCAGCTGTATAATAATGAAGCAAAATATACGTACGGTTTTCACGACTAACAACTATATATCTGGGTTTATTCGCCCAGCAAAGGATTACTGCCCCAATAAATTCAAAGGAGTTTATGAAATACTTTGTGGAGACTGCCAAAAGAACCTATATAGATCAAATAAATTCGCAAATATCCTGCAGAATATATGAGTATTGTCTGGCCGTACGGAAAGGCGATAATTGTTCGGCACTTGCCAAACATAATAAAGAAACAGACCAAAATATTAATTTTTTGCAAGCTAAATCCATTGCTCCTAGTTCCTATTTCACTAACAGAATTGTACGTGAGGCAATTGAAATAGAAAAACGCCCACAATTCCTGAACACAAGAGAGTCATATGGAAATTTCTTATTACCCCGCTCCGTCAATTACGCGATACCTTTAAACCAACAAACCTTTTCCAACCCAATGCTTTTTCCCCCTAAACAACATTCCCGTCAAAATTTTACTCCTAGCCATATAAACGACAAAGTAGGACACGCGAAAAGTTAGTTTTACTCAAAGATTTGTTGCTCTCCTTGGGGATAGGCAGATTAAGACCCTAAATAAAGAGCTAAACATTCAGAATTGTCTCAAAAAAGACGTGGTTCAACTCGTGAATTAAGTTGTTTAAACCTATCCGAACATCAGAATGAAAGAAGTATACTAGTAACTTACAATAGCACACAAACTTGTAAATCAGATTGAAGAAACCTAAAAATGTAGAAGCTGTAAACAATGTGACCACACTGAATAGCAACCTGAAAACCACCACCAATCTTCTAGCAATACTACCTAAAAAATTAACAAACTAATTACTGAAAGGAAGACATCAGGCAGTGTGGTTATGTACGTATATTGCTACAGATTGAATGAAATTTAACCAGTTGCCAATAAAATAAAACGCAGATTTTGTTTCACGTATGATAAATACTTTGATACATGTACGTATATAACTCTAACAGATGTAATAACTCCCTACAAAAGTTCCAAAAAATCTAAAACTATAAGCTAAAAGTAATAAAAAAAAATTATGTTGTTTTTGAATTAACTTACTAATGTGTTTACTACGTATTTACCTACTTCAGAACAGTATGTATAACTTCTGTACCCCACCGTACCCAATTAAAGCAGTAATATCAAATAAATTAAAAAAAAATAAATACACAAAATGTTTGAAAACATCCAGGATAAAATTTTATAACCACTAAAGAACTTCGCACACTACCAAGAAAAATTATTTTTTATATGGACAAATTTTCTGGTACTAGGAAAAGTAAGCATAAAATTTAATCTCTTAGAAAGAGATTTCAAATTGTTCATTTAAATTTCATCAAAGTCACTCAACTCTACAACAATAATACTATATAACACATGAAATTAATAAGGAACTAGATACGCGAAAATGCTGTTCTGCAGTATTTCTTGATATTACTCAGACATTCAACTATTTGTAAAAATGAAAGAGGTGCTTTCGTCAAATCACCAACCTATTATTATATATATAATTTCAAATGTTGGGTTAATCTCAAATTGAGGATATCCAATTGTTCGGTATCGAATTCACTTAAATAACCAAATTTATAAGGTTCAGAACAACTGTCGTTCAGGAATTTCCCGATAGCACACATCATTTCCAGTACAGCCATTGTCCACTTACTTTTCCACTAAGACACGTTACACTAATACAACATAACTTCAGAAGTGTTTAGCCTTGTAGCGATAACACAAGAAACTGAGAAACTAAAAACTAAGGAATGGCCATCCACTCCCCGTAGAAGACTTATTCTAGATTTGAAATACGAATACCGTAGTATTCTGAAACTGTTTGAATGAACTCGCAACACTGCGCCGACGTGATAATTGAAAAACTTCAGAATTCGAATTTCACCCAACTTAGCAGACGGACTTACACTGGCTGTTAGCGGGAGTAATATGTGCGACTAGCCGAGCGTAACTGTTTTAAAAAATGATTACAGTAAACAATGGTTTAAGGTGTCGAAAGATTATTAAAATCAGGTTCTATCACTGTTTAATCTGTCAAAAGAGTATTTTGCACTGACTTCGACCTTTTCCCACCCTTCTTGAGCCCCTGACTCGCCGTATAACTCAGAAATTCCCACAATTTCCGTCTATTTTCCCTTCGAAAAGAAAAATCTGCGCAGTGGCGATCGCGCATGCTACAAGTTCGGGCCAAGGATAAAACCATTAAGAAATCATTGTATTCTAGTAAAACAACAATTCCCCCACTTTTCAAAGTATTTGAATCGGTCAGGTGCGATTGGTGACACTTAGAAAACCGGGAAAAACTCGAATTTCGCGGAAATGCCATTTTTTAAAAATTAAGTAGGACCCATTTTTTTCGTCTATGAGCCTACTTTTATGCCTATTACATCTAAAATGTTCTCGCGCTGTTGCTGTAATCTGGGTCCATTTTCAAGATGAAAAAATTTGCTGTTTTTATGTTCTCGAATTTCAAGGTGCCAAGAAAAGAGAGGTACGTACAAATAGACCGGACCCAGATAGCATGAAAGTAGACTCACAGACAAAAAAAATTCGTGCTATTTGAACCCGATTGGACCCAAACTTCCCGAGATATGGACTTATTAAAAACAGCAAAATAAGGGTAATTTTCAATTTTGAAAAATTCATATTTCTGGATCCGGAGGGGATGGAGGGCTAAAAAGTGGAGGATTTCATTTTTTCACTACCTACTTTTAGCTCCTAGAATTTGAACGAAATCGGAGACCCTCGCGCGCAACGTATCTTCGAAAATTATTGGACGGGCTCATATATATATATATATATAAATTCTTGTGTACAGTCTTTAATAAAATACGTTATGCTTAGAATTTAAACTTAGTGCGCTCACAAGCATATCAGCACTACATAGCTGTAATTTCAACCCTGTATTTAGGATAATTATGTATACGGCTATTTCTATTCTAGAAGATTCTCAGTTATTGTAAGCATAATAAAATTGATTGATGTACTTACCGTTGTATAACACTTTCATTTATTTAAAAACTAATTTCTGATTTAAAAGGTAGCTTCCACAAACATTTTTGAAGTTTCTTGTTTTCTACATAACATCAAAAATTTTAAAGCTGAAATATATTTCAAGAGATATATTGCTTGTAACTTGTTACAAAAAAAATACATTTTTTTCATATTTTGTTGTAATATAAAACTATTTCTATCTTTATGCTGCCGTGTAATTGACATGTATATTTAAGTAAGTTCTTATAACATTGAATATATTAATTTTTCTCAATAGATTAAAGATAAAACTGATTTATTGCCAAAATTTATTTTAAAAAAATTATTATTTATTGCAGTATAGCAAAAAAAGCTTTTGTTCCATGGTACTAGTCAACTTTTGGTTCTTTACTGTTAATTTTCAGAGTTTAAAAAAAAATATGCATATACTCTCATTAAGTGTATTATCATAAAACTTTTCTATATTTTTAAATCTTTTTCTTTTAGTAATTATTTTATATTAACAAAATTAAGTTTGATTTTTGAAGATGTGACCGGTACTCTCCTGCGCTGACTGTACAAACGAAATATGCATTATCACGACCTGCGAGTCATGTTCGGTGATAACTCAAAACCAAACTTTGTTTTTAATTTCATTACTAGGTGCATATGAAACAAAGTACAGATACATACGTACAATTTTTTTCATGCAATATAACAAAGATGTATTTTAAGAACAACGGAAATCCACAATTTCAAAATCATTAATAACAGGCAACAATTCCATTACAAGAAATCACAGAATATAACACCACGACAAACATTTCCTATAGCTGTTTCTTAAATGAAACCAATAATGGAGTACAAATAGCAAAGACGTCAATTACTGAGAATGTCACCAACTAGTAAAGATAGGCAAGGCGATGCGGATCAAATGCTGATGTATCATGGCAGAAAGTAAAGAACATTAAATGAAAAAGGGCAATAAAAATAATCAAGTAACTTATTATGTTGTTCTATATGGATTTAAAACCAGCTAGTAATAGGTGTATAAATAAGTTCTCAGCTTTTTTCTGCAAAATTAAAGTTTTACTTAAAAACAAACAAAAAAAAGCTTAAGTATCAAAGTATTTTCCGTTGGCATCGATGACCTTTTGCCATCTTTCGGGTAGCTTGCGAATTCCCTGGTGATAGAAGCTCACCGGCTTCGAGACGATAAAGTTATCGATGCATTTTCGGACTTCTTCTTCTATTTTGAAGTGCGTATCAGCCAAGTGATGCTGTAACGACCGGAATAAATGATAATCGGAAGGGGCCATGTCTGGGCTATACGGCGCATGTGGGAGAAGTTCCCAGCCTAATGCGTCTGCAGCTCACCGGCGTCAAATGTTTGAGGGCGTTCAGCGCGTGGCTGATCATCAAGACTAAACTCTCCTCCGCGAAATCTTTGGTACCACTTTTTTGCACGTTGCATGACTTATAGCATTCTCACCATATGCAGCACAAGTCATTTCGGTGACTTCAGCAGCGTTTTTCTTAAGATGAAACTCGAAATGGATAGAATGCCATCGTGAACACAGCTGATTATTGAAGTTATGTGCATCGAACGCCAAATCGCATGATGTTTCGAAAGACCAAATGTCATTGCTTTAAAATCGCAAGAGGGCGGACTAATACGTTACATGTAAACGGTGATTTGCGTCCTGTGAAATCTAAAACTGAGAACTTATTTATACACCTATTAATAATAAAGACGCGTACAAAATGGAATTTAAAATAGAGTAGTAAGAATACAATCTTCAAATAAAAATATTATACCACATGTGATCCTACCTATATAGCCATTTAAAAACCTATTGTAATAGACCATTTTATATGCATGTACTGCATATCAAAAACACCCCAGATATATGCGCATTATGCGAAAGAGGTCATCCATCCAACTAAAAATAATGCAAATATTATCAAAAGCTAATTCATAGAAATAACCGCCTAAATAAGTCTAAAGCTATAAAAATACCAGTATGTAATTTAAATATTATTTCCAAATCACAACAAATCAATAACATGAATATTATGCTGGAGTTGCAACCATTCAACGTTCGTCAGTAATCAAGAAGTTATGCTAATGTTGTAACTAATAATTTCAACGCTAAGTGATAGTAGTAAAATAATACGCAGTATGTAAATGAATTCATGGGCATGTTTAAATAACTTACAGAGGAAATTAACAAGGTATTAAACATGCTCACATTAATAAATATACTGCTTTATTAGAATCGATTTGTAAAAACCATAATGGTTTAGTAGCAAATAAAAAAATTAATTATTCTTAGAACATAATCAAATAGATGTATGTACTCTTAATAAAACACAAAGAACCTTGAAAAATTAAAAACTTGTCAGTCATCACATAGAGGCTTCCTTCAGATTACCATAGTAAAAATAACAATTGTATTGCCCACCTCGACATAATATAAAAAACTGATTTCGACAAATTCTTCCAAACATTAAACGCAAAATTCATAGGCGGAGGAGACTATAATAGTCAATATACTATATGGGACTCACTTTTAATAACAATTAAAATAGGTGAGTTTCTGAAAACAATACAAAATTAAACGCAGTCATTCATTTTAATAGAAAAACTAACCTAGTGACCTACCCATCCAATCAATGTATCTGACCTGTTGGTCTTCTTTGTTGCAAACAAAATTTATCCGGTATATAACGATCTATCACCTAGCTTTAACTTTATCATGTGATTACTTCTCTATTTTAACCATTGTTGATACACCTGTTATACATAAGAATCCACACCAAGGTTTATCATAATAGAATAAGAATAACATAGACCTTAGTATTTGATTCTAAAATCTTAAAGATATAAAAATAGTTATTATAAAATTAATAGGAGAACATTAATAAGCAACGATTAACGTAATATATTCTACAAAAAAGAATTAAATAACGACATATCACCACAAATTAATAAAATGTTTATGGAAAACATACGTGTTAGAGCAAATTAGCAACGAAGTTATACAAACGACACCAAAAAAGATAACAGATTGAAAATAAAACGTTTGAATAACATATACTCAAACTAATTATAGCTGATATATCTGTTTAGATATCAACGAGAAACTATAAAAAGCTTTAACTAAGTGAATCACCAATAAGGCAAAACATTGCCGAACCTTGGGCAAAAAATAACAAAGAAAATGTTAATCTATTTGTGGAACATTTGAGCACAGTTTTTTAGTATACAGGCAACAAACCAGATAGTAATATAAAACAAGATTTATTTATTTTTCTAAAGCCACATAAAAATATTAAATCATTTACCTCAAAAGGAAATAACTTTTGAAATAACAAGCAAAATTAATGAGGAAACTTGCAAGAGGTGTAGTAATATTAACTTATATATGGTAACGTTTTTGCTTCCCACGATGGTAAATAACACGCGTATCATTCATGTATACAATCCATAGAATTACTAACGTTAAATTACACTACATTTATCTGTAACATTATTTATGATGCACTAGCAGAGAACGTAATATTTAAGTCTATTTAGACCTAAGAGAAACATCTGGAAACGCTTGGAAAGTTCGGGTACTCGCACGTGCACAAGCGGCGCGGTTAGAAGGCGATATGGCAGCTGAAGTTGAGATGCAGTGACTTCGAAAATTTTGTTACAACATGTATATAATGCGAAAATGAAGCTTGGATATTGGCTAAAATGTTTTAAGTTATAAATAAAACATTAGAAAGTAAACAGTACTTTAATATATTAATATAATATTTTACTCAGAGCACATTCCAACCAAACCAATTGAAGAAATATCAGATTACTTTTTAGTTAACGGCGAAGTGCCACAAGGTATCATGTTCGGGATTTTACTTTACATTCTACACACATCAGATCTGTTAATAACACAAAAAATAAAACTAACATTTGTGGATAATACCGCCATTATAATTGATATATAAAAAACGTATATATAAAATAAACAAATAGACACGAGTCAAAATAAAATAATTTACAGGACAATCATCAAAACTATTTAGATATGGAGGGCAAAGCTACGGGAAATGTGCTTCTGAAAGAATTGAAGCAATCATTTAAGACAGACAATTAAAAATACCCCGTCAGATTGCAGTTGCTCCCCAATAAACATTAAATTTTACGTTTTATAAAGATCTACATGTTCAACAGTTCAAAAAGTAATCCATGAGAATGATAACATACATTACCAAAATTTGGAAACACATTCCAAACTCTTATTAGAACGGTTACTAGATCAATAAAAGACTTAAAAAAATTGTGGCCAATAAATTTACTGCAAGTGTGAATTAGCAAGTTTCTTGACAATAGCAATCTAAAAAGACTGAAGTTGTATTTATTATATCATTTACTTGTTAGTATATTTAGTAATCATTAGATATACAGATTATAAAACATCAATATTATTCTGACTGTTGAATAGTTATAACAAAAATTCACATTTAAAGACCACGGCATCGAGCGGATGTTAATATGGCGGTAGCAATAGGGTGAGGTATTTGGCAACCTTCAAATGAGTATTTTAGTAATTTAAATTTTTAAATAGCAAATTTTCTGAAAATAAATTCAATTATAAAAATCATACAATCCGAACATTAAAATGTACCTTTCAGACGAAAATGATCTATTTAACCACCCGCAACGGATATCAAAATATATTTATATAAGCCACAATCTTTTATCCAGACAAATCCATATTACTTACCAAAACATCTGATTAATAAAAACAATGTCCAGGCAAGCTAAACAGTAACACCAGAAATTAATCGAATTGAAACAGAATTCAAAAAACCAAAAATACCGCAAAGCTACGAATTAGCAAGAGATACTAAAAGATTTACGCTTAAAAAGTATTAATTATTTTACTACAATTTGTAAAAGAATACCTTTACAAATCAATCTCACAAGCAGCAGGGGCTATCACATACTAACTAAATATTATTCTGAAAAATAATATAAGATACCACAGTTTTAGTTCTGTCATAATACGTAATATCTCAATTTCTATACCGGAAGAAGCATCAAAAGAAACTCGTTAAATTACGATACCCTGTATATAAAATCGCAAGACTATGCAACAAAAACTCCCATATTTTTTTTCGCAGTAGACCATACTAAAACAGATAAAGTAACAGAAACTTTTAATCTTACCCAAACTAAGCCACTGAATCATTGAAGTAGAACCAAGAAGGAAATATAGAAATATAGGAGATATAGAGATGCTAAAGATATGGGCATACAAAAAAACACGTTTTATTAAGTGCACAGAATACTACACACACTGACTGTTAAAGAAAACAAAAATTCCATTTAGTTTAGGAAGTTCCAAAATAAATCTGTTGAAAACAAAAAATAAGTTAAATTATGCAGGGCACAACAAAATATTTTTTATAAAAGCTGCTCTCTACTGATGAATAATAGTAAATAGTGATAGTAAAAAAGATTTTCAAAAACTTAAGTTGCCGTTTATTAATTACATATAATGTCAGATAAAATTAGAAATTCAAAATAAAACTTAACGGTGCTGCTTGGTCAAATTAATGTTTATTTATTACAGCAAATACAAAGGTTGTGCTGCTTATAATAACATTTTTGAAAAATATTTTGGCTGTTTAACTAATATAAAACATTAGATATAATAAAATTACATTCTTTTTAACATAAATCTGCACATACATGTAAAAGTTTACCTGTTATTGGTGTATGCATCTATCCGCACTGTTTTATTGCAAGCATAAGTAAATGAAAAATAGGAATACCTGTACGTGCCCAGCCTTCCAAGAAAACACATTCGTTTTATGAAAATGTTACTTGTCGCATTACTGTTAGATTTGCTGCGTAACAACTGTCAGTTAAAATATACGGAGCATTAGAAGATACATTATTGAGAGAAAGGTTTCTTTGTTAAAGAGCTTACTTTATGCGGTAGATACAACACGCCTTTGTTGTATTTTAATGTTTTTTCTTCAACATATACTAATGCGTACATTAATCTTGCAACGCAATAATATTTCTTATTAATTAACTGGAAAAAATAAATCTTTGCATACAAAATTGTAGAACTCTTAACAATGATGTAGGTTTTGCCGGGTCTCTTACGGGTTAAATTATGTGAGGATAAAATGACCCCTTTATAATCTAAATAATCGTGGCATATGCCCAAAACAGTTATTTAAATTTCTGTATTTTCATAGATGTGACATTAGATGTGACAAAAAACACATTTCTACAATAAATTTTAGAATGATTTACGATACCGGAAAAATTATAACGGGTTATTCAGAATTTTTCCATTGTACGGAATATTACTAGGAACTGTTAGTAAAGTATCAAAATATATGACATGTTAGCCTAAAAAATAAGCTCTTAGAACATGAAACGCGAAATAAAATAATAAATTTACCTATATATATATATATGCTCGATTTTCGAGCCTTACCATTTTTTAAGAACTTTATTCACCGACTATGTTGACAACATTTGCCTAAATCATTTAAATTCCATGTGGTTTCAACAGGATTGTGCCCCACCCCATAATTCTAGTGCGGTATTGGAATATTTGTCGGAAATGTTCCCGAATAAAGTAATTGCAAATAACGGAGATGTCCGTTGGCCAGCGCGGTCACCAGATTTATCTTCACTGGATTACTTTGCGGGGAACTATGAAAGATAAAGTTTAAGAAACCATACCAGAAAACATTGAAGAACTGAGCTAAAGGATCATAGCTACTGCAAGGCAAACTAGAGGAAGATCAATTAAAATATCTATTGACAATTTCAGAAAAAGTGCGCAATTATGTTTAGATGTCGCAGGAGCAGCATTTGAACATCTCTTACGTTAATTTTATTCAATACGCTTGTTCTCATTCATTTTAAGTTTGTTTCTTCCATGAATAAATTTGTAGCATATCCTGTTTTTCGTCATTTGAAAATCGCGCTTTTAATAGAAATAACTCATCTTCAAAGCAATTCCAACGCCGACTTAGGAAAGTCAGTTATGGTAATAACAATTTTCGATAAAGTGTCGAAAATTATAAAATAAAAAAGCAAAATCATGAAGTGTGATATATCCTTGTAATCAGCATTTGAAATTGTAAAAATCCAATATGGCGGCCATATTAAAAAAAAAGTTGACTATCGTATCTTTGACATTTCAGTCGATAGCAACCGTAATGAAATTTTTAGATTCCTTATAAAAAAGTGTCTCAAGAATATCTGAATTAAAACCGTGTAATTTTACCGGTTTTCGATTTAAAAAATGAAATTTCTTAATTTTTTTACGATATTTTGAAAATTATCAATAATAAATCAAATCTATTTTCAGATTCTTGATAAGGATAAAAATACTCAACTTTGCCCTAATTTAACCAACCCTGTAACTCTCAAGATAACCGAGATCCCCATGGTGAGGCTGGGAAATCGAGCACCCGATATATATATATATATATATATATATATATATATAGGCCCCTTGCTTTTTTCTATTAGGTCTCCCAAAGAGCTCGTCTCCACGTCTTCCTCGGCCGACCTTTTCTTCTTTTCCCGCGAAGTATCTTTTCTAAACAATATTTTTTACAATTCTGTTATTGTCTAACCTCTTCGTGTGCCCTAACCACTATAGTCTTTTAGCATTTATTACTTGTATTATAGAGGCAGCTCATACACTTCTGTATTCGTTCGTCTCGCCCATACGTCCTCCATTTTTTCCCACCAAAAATATCTTTCGTAGAACTTTCCTCTCCCACCTTTCTATTTTCTGCCGATTTTTCTCTGTCGGAGTGCATGTCTCACAGCCGTACGTTAGTGTCGGTCTGATTATGGTATTGTATAACCGTATCTTTGCTTTAAGTGAAATGTCGTTGGACCTGAACAAACTGTTCAGACCACCTACATTTCTGTTACTTTTAGCAATTCTTAGATTTATTTATGTTTCTTCGTCACACCTGTTATTTATCAACACCCCCAGATACATATATTCTACCACTTCTTCAAAGACTACTTCTTCTCCACTTTCTACTGACTCTTCATTTCTTCGTATTGCCAAGCCGTAGTACGTACTTAATTCATTTATAATAGCTTCTGTCAATTTCCTTGTTCCTTTTTTATCGATGTCTTTGTTATTTTGCTTTAGCATTGCGTAGTCTAGTACCCGTACGCATTCTTTTTTTTCAACGACATAATTTTCACCATAGACCATAGCCTCCAAAACAGATTTAAGTCCAAACCTTTATATCTCGGTCAATTTGACGAATTTTATTGTAATATTTTACAGACATATTCTCAAGACCTCAAACTAAGAAAATTCCAAATAAAAAAACTCGCCTTTTTGGACCGGTCAGACTAATAATACCCCCTTAATACCATCTTTAATGCAAATTTTGAAGTCATAGACGTTCTCTATTATTCTTTGACGTGGATGATAAACAATGTTTTTTGTTAAGCGCTAGTGTAAATATTCATAAGAGTTTAAATATAAAAATATAGTAGTCAATCAATTCTTCCGCCTTTCTTTGTCTTTTCATCAAAGTCAATGATATTCGAGACAAAGTCACGTGATATTCCAGCCATGTTTTCCTAAGTTCAATGGTCTCGGTCGCCATCTTGCATGAACCAAAATTCTTGTTGAATTGAATTTCGCCTAATTTGATCGAAAAATTTGTCTAACAATGGGAGGCCCAGACGTTCGGATCACGGATTTTCTTCAAACTTAGTACACTTGTAGTACTTTATTAGGACAACATAATGAGTCTTTAGCAAAGCGCCACGAATGAAGCGTTCTCGAGAAAATTGCAAGAAAAATTTTACATGTCGAATATATGGCAGTGCGTTGCAACTACGAACACGAAGTGGCGGCGACTGAGTGGTTAGTGTTTGAATTTCGTTACTGCTGGATCGGTGGATCGAGCCTCACTTGTTTCTTTTTTCTATTTATATATTTATTTTTTTAACGCTTATATATATATATATATATATATATATATATATATATATATATATATATATATATATATATATATATATATATATATAATAATGACTAGAGTTGCAAAAATAAGAATATAAATAGAATAAAAAATAACACCAAGTGAGACTCGATCCAGCTGATCAGCAGTACTGAACGCCAAATAGCCGCCGCTATCCGTGTTCGTAGTTGGAACGCACTGGCATATATTGGGATGCGAAAACTTCTTTTGCTATTTTCTCAAAAACGCTTCATTCGTGGCGCCTTGTTAAAAACTCATTATGTTGTCCTAATAAAGTACTACAAGTGTACTAAGTTTGAAGAAAATCCGTGATCCAAACGTCTGGGCCTCTCCTTGTAAAATTTGATACTTATAAATTTTAATGGTACACCAAACAGTTATCAGCTTTGAATGCAAGGGGGCGTGCGATTATTATTTTCGTCTCCCCATATCCGGTATATTTGAGTGTTGATATATCATTCCAATTCATAGTGACACTCATCCGAGACCTATAACTTTCGATAATCAATTTCTTTTAATTCAATAATTTGTTTCAAAGTTTTCACAAAATTTCTCTCAATTATTACTTTGTCGCTAATGGTTAACGCACTTAAATTTTGTAAGCGAAACAGCCCATATCTCCTTTCATTACCTTTTGTCTTAATTCTAGTGTCTTACGAAGCGTTTCTCTGCGATATAGACACCGTTTCTCCTACGAATTTTTGAACTTTTTTGATATTATTTTTTATTTTCACTGATATTGTTCAATCAGATTTTTTTCTATATCATCGTGGACACTGCCTATGGTCAACCATTTTTCGGTCAATCTATAGAATTTATTAAAAATTTAATAAAATTTTTTATTTATTCAATCATGTCACAAATTGAAAATCGGGTCTAATGTCGACTTTCAATTTACCTCTAGATTTCATTTTCTAAATGTTTAATTCGCATTCTTCTTACAGATATACCAACATTCGATGATTTCTACTCTTTAGGGAATCGTACACACAGTAGATGCCAATGTCATTTTGAAGTTGATTCTACATGGATATTGTCGGATAAGCTGTAAAACAACAACTCACGTGATTTTCACAAGACTTGGTCAAACGTTTTAGAGATAGCGCTTATTAAAGCACGTACATCTAATTAATGGCCACCTTGTATTATTCACAAAGTTATTGATTCGAACTCTTTCTATTAATATCTATGTTTATAACTACTTCTTTTTTTAGCTGCTTCTTTTGATATACTCCTGGATAAGGTAAAAAATAGTTTCCTGAATAGTAACAAAAAATATAATTTAAATTGTGAAGTATTTTTTAGTCTCAACAAAGTTTAACATATACGATTCAACATTTCTCTAATTTCCAACCGTGGCATAATAAAATAACTTTTGTAATATTTTTCAGTTTTCCTAATTTAATGTTTTTGGTTTTGCAAAAGTACTGAACCATATTTTTTTAACAAAATAATCAGTTTATTAAATCTCTCTAATTTTAAAATACTGACATCAATACCTTTACATTTGATGTTCATTGCGTCAAATTTAATTCTTTTATTGGGTTGCATCAGCGATTATCCAGTGGTCAAAAAAGACTCCTAAAGAAGCGTTCGCAGCGGCCATGGAGTCATGGCGTCGACGTTGTGAAAAGTGACACAAATTTCACAGTTTTCGTGGGATTAGTTTGTGAGAAAAAAAATCTTAGGTGTTGTAACTTGAATGCACCTCGTATCTTAAGAGAAATGATAATAGCTACATGTTTATCTAATTTAAAGATTACAAAAAATACTAGTAAGTTTCTGTATGGTGTGTGGTGTGGCGGCCTTTTCGCCCTTGAACCGCTTTATATCGCGGCGGCATGCGGACCTTTTGATATCAGCTACGTTTTGCCGTCGCACACACAAACGGCATGGGCTTTTGCCCCGCAAGCATTCACGCCCGCAGCGCGCCGTTCGGTCGTGTCTTAGTCCGCATAAATTCGCATTTCGCATCCCCGCAAATATTCACGCATCGCAGCTCGGCCAATTTGGTCGTGTCTCAACATCCCGCAGATACCAGATCCGCAACGCAGAGGTGGCCACCTTGGAATCGCCGACGAAGCCGAAGCCGAAGCCGATTCAGGTGAGCGATTTGGCAATTCATTGGTTGATATCGGTAGCCGCCCCCATCCGCTAACGCGACGGCTGTTTAAGGGACGATTTGGTCCTTACGAGCCTGATTTGGTATTCAGATACAATTTATTACGCTTTATTCAAGTAAAATTCCCTTATTATGGATAAGCTTGAATTAAAATTTGTTCAGTTAACTGCCAAAAAAGAGGCGATTTTCGAACGATTTAATCGTTTATATAACATATCAAAAAATATTTCAAATTATGAATTACGCTCAAACGAATTATTTTTATCTCATACAGAATCTATTAGTGAATTATACAGCAGGTTTGAAACAATAATTGAGGAAATTAACAATTTGCAGTTTGAAATTGATCAGACTCCTCCAGACTACTCATGTTTATATTCTATTGAAGATTTATATTCGAGTATTAAATATAAACGCAACCTTACATTGTCAAACAGCAAAACATTTACATTAGATCAAAAAAGAGGTATCGTAAAATTGCCGCCAATTGAACTACCTTCTTTCGATGGCAAGACTGAGAGCTGGCCAATATTTTACGAAATATTTCGTAGCAATGTGCATTTAAATACAAATTTGACTGACGCGCAGCGTGTGCAGTATTTGATTAGTAAATTAACTCATGACGCTTTAAAATTAACCGCAGGTATTATTCCTACAGGGGATACTTATAATATTATGTGGGATAGTCTTGTTAAAAGTATCAAGATAAACGTAGTTTAGGCAGTCATTATCTAAATAACATTCTGGACATCAAAGGATGCGTCGGTAATGCTGTTAGTTTGAATACATATATAGAAAAATATTCCGCGTCCATCGCCGCATTAAAACAGTTAGACATTCCCGACCTATTAGATTTTGTCTTGTTACATTGTGGTTTAAGAAAACTTGATCCCCAAACGCTTCAACAATTCGAAAATAGTGGAGCGGAATAGAATTACCCTCCTGTAAACAATTTATTTCATTTACGCAAGATTATGTCAAAGTACTCGAGCGCTCGCATGCTAATAATTCGCACACCAAGCCGCGCGCAAATTTCAGTTTACCTTATCACAGCCTTGGCCGTGGTGCACAAGGTGCCTGCAAGTCGTTTGTATCGAGTGAACAGATTTTTAATACGCGTTGCCCGCTATGCGACAGAGAACACCAGCTATTTCGTTGCATTGAATTTAAAAATATGAAATCACCGCAAGCGCGTTTCGAGTTAATTAAAACGAAACGCGGCTGTATAAACTGTTTAAGTCAATCTCACTCGTTAACTAAATGTAAATAACGGAACGTTTGTAAAATTTGTAAAAAACCGCATCATTCTTTACTGCATTTTTCCAACTTAAAGGATGATCGCCGATTTAAGCCGTCTGTGGCGGCTGGACCGCAAGCAGGTGACCGTGCGCCCATATCAACGAATTCAGTATCGCAACCTCACAACACGTCTTCTGTATCGCTTAGTGCGGCTTCTAGTTCGGCTATATTGTTATCGACCGCACAGATCTATGCACATGGTAAAACGGAAATACGCTCGTCATCAGGTGTTTAATAGACAACGGGTCTCAAAATAACTTAATTACTATGGATTGTTGTAAACGCTTGAACATTCCCATAATTAAATTACGCAATTCATCTTTACAAGGTGTTGGTATGACCTCGCGACCTGTACACGGTTTTATTGATTTCGCAATAGAATCACGAATTAATCCTAACAACAAATATTACATTCGTGCTTTAGTAGTTGACTGTATTACAGACAAACTTCCCGCAAATTTCATTACATTAAATGAAGATATGTCATATTTAAATAATTTACCGCTTGCCGATTTATCCTGGAATGTACCGGGAGAAATTGACGTTGTTCTTGGTGCTCAACTGTTTCCTTATATTTATTTGGGAGATAGGGTCGATTCTGGTAACCGCGCACCACCCGCTATATTAACCAGCTTTGGTTACGTGCTTATGGGAGATATTGCATGTCATTATGATGCAACCTGCCTACATAGTACTACATCTTCGTTTACCGCGCTTGCTAACGTTGACATTGAGTCAAGTTTACGGAAGTTCTTTGAGTTAGAGGAAATTCCATCTCAACGTTTTATTAGTCCAGATGAATTAGATTGCGAAAATAACTTTAACTCTTCGATTTTATTTAAAGACGGCAGATATTTTGTTGATTTACCCTTTTCTCGAAACCCCTCGGAGTTGGGTAATTCACGCGGTCTGGCTCACCGTCGTCTACTTGCGCTCGAGCGTAAATTCGATTGCTGCCAACCCTACGAGAAAATTATAATAAAACTATCGCCGATTATATAACGCAGGGTATTTGTCCCAGGTGCCTGACTCTGAATTGACAGAGGAGGGTTACTACATACCGCATCACGCCGTTGTCAGACCAGATAAGGACAGCATCCGTATCGTTTTAGACGCTAGTGCTAAAACGCACTCAGGGCTGTCACTTAATGACATTTTGCATGTCGGACCTAATTTGCAGGCCGACTTGTTCTCGTTGTTACTCGACTTTCGTACATTCCCAATAGCAATGACCGCTGATATAAAACAAATGTTTTTGCGCATCGGAGTAAACGAGCACCATCGTAAATACTTACGAATTTTATTTCGTTTCAGTAGGAACGAACCTATTCGCACTTACAATTTTGACCGCGTACCCTTCGGGCTAAAGCCTAGCCCTTACCTAGCTATGCGTACGTTACGCAACTTAGCGTGCGAGCATAGTGACCGCTTCCTGAGGCTTCTAAACTGGTAGAAACTCAGTTTTACATGGATGATTATGTCGATTCGGTTCCCGATGAACAGACTGCCATGCGATTGTCTCGCGAATTAATCGATTTATTTAAATTAGGCTCTTTCGACCTTGTCAAATGGGCCACTAATTCACCCGCTTTATTGGAGGTTCTTCCCGAGTCTCACCGCTTACCAGTAAATTTTTCTGGCATGGGTAACGATATTTACAATTTTAAAATCCTTGGTTTAACCTGGGATCCTGCTGACGATTACTTTTCTTTGACAACAATCGCTGTAGAAGATAAATGCACAAAGCGCACGATTCTATCGCTAGTTGCCCGCTTATTCGACGTACTTGGCGTTGTAGCTCCAGTTGTGCTGTACGCCAAAATTCTTATTAAGGAACTATGGCTAGCTAAAATAGACTGGGATGAGGTTCCTCCGGAATCCATCATCAGTCGCTTTTCAGCTTTTGCACGCGATTTTTCCGCACTCTCTTCTCTAAAAATTCCGCGCCATATTGGCATTGCGGGAAAAGCCGTAGTGAACATCGTAGCCTTTTGTGACGCGAGCTTCAGTGGTTACGGTTGTTGTGTTTATTTACATCACTGATCCTGAAGGTAATATCACCGTCCGGCTTTTATGTGCAAAGTCAAAGGTTTCTCCAGTTAAAATAACAACGCTAGCTCGATTAGAACTTGTCGCCGCTTTGCTGCTGTCCAAGCTTGTTCGCGTGGTCCGCGACAAACTTTCCGCTCGTCTACCTATTACAGGTGTTTACGCCTTCTCGGATTCTACGATAGCGCTTTCGTGGATCCACTCATCGCCACATAGGTGGTCTATTTTTGTCAGCAATCGTATTGCTAAAATACACGATAATTTACCTGTCGCTTATATACCTACTCGCCGTAGGGGTCAACGCTCTCAGAAAGTTTACATATGTTTGTTTGTCTGTATGGTTACTAAAGCCATACATATCGAACTTGTATCGGAACTTAAATCCGATGCGTTTCTTTCCGCCTTCAAAAGGTTTATTTCCCGCCGCGGTCCAGTGTCTGTTATATACTCAGACAGTGGCACCAATTTTGTCGGAGCTAAGGCACAGCTCGGCGAAATTTATTCTTTTTTGTTAAACTCCACTGTCCAATCTGATATTAAAAAGGAGCTTCTTAAAACACGCATTGAGTGGACAATGATTCCGCCACGTGCACCGGATGTGCTCACTCCGGCGCATTTTTTAATGTCAGTCCTCAAGTATTTACCTTCTTCTGAATTGACAGAAGAAAGCTTGAACAACAAACCGCAAAAGGCTTTTAGATCAGCTTGTATTGTCTTATTGGAAAAATGGCGAGTTGAATACTTGCACACGCTGCAAGTTCGGCAGAAGTGGGGATCACCCGATCGCCCAATAGAGATCGGTACTGTTGTTCTCTTGGGTCAAGATAATGTACCTCCTTTAACTTGGCCACTAGGCGTTATAACAGAGACTTTTCCCGGATCGGATGGTGTAATTCGCGTAGCTTCAGTAAAAACCGTGTCAGGTACATACAAACGTCCTGTCACCAAGCTATATCCTTTGCCAACCCAATAAACAATATTCTAGCTGATTCATGTATATATAGATAGTGTATTAATAGGGCATTTATATATAGTTTGTTACGATATAAATCTAACCGCAATTTAACGCACCTGAAATATAACAGTTAATTTCAGGAATTTAATGACAATATTGTTTCAAACCGCTGTTAATAGCTCCTTGATAAAGTAGTAATTTTTTTGAAAGCTCAGGACCTTTCAAGGCGGGGAGTATGGTGTGGCGGCCTTTTCGCCCTTGAACCGCTTTATATCGCGGCGGCATGCGGACCTTTTGATATCAGCTACGTTTTGCCGTCGCACACACAAACGGCATGGGCTTTTGCCCCGCAAGCATTCACGCCCCGCAGCGCGGCCAGTTCGGTCGTGTCTTAGTCCGCATAAATTCATATTCGCATCCCCGCATACATTCAGATTCATGCCCCGCAACGCGGCCAGTTCGGTCGTGTCTTAGTCCGCATAAATTCGCATTTCGCATCCCCGCAAATATTCACGCATCGCAGCTCGGCCAATTTGGTCGTGTCTCAACATCCCGCAGATACCAGATCCGCAACGCAGAGGTGGCCACCTTGGAATCGCCGACGAAGCCGAAGCCGAAGCCGATTCAGGTGAGCGATTTGGCAATTCATTGGTTGATATCGGTAGCCGCCCCCATCCGCAAACGCGACGGCCGTTTAAGGGACGATTTGGCCTTATCGGCTGACCTTCCACTACGGGCCGTACTACGATTCCACACCGCACCACGAGAGCGGCTATTTACACGCCTGCCTCTCCATTTTTTGGTCTTTACGGGCCGCATCGGTATCGTATCCAACACCGCATCCACGAGAGCGGCTATTTACACGCCTGCCTCTCCAGTGTGAAAGTTGTAAAATTACAGTTAAATAATAAAAATACTAATCAGAATGTTCGTAATTGTATTAAGAAATATTTAAAATCATAACAACAACGTTTCGTTGGAGAATAAGAATTATTTCACTTTTAAGCTAATTGAAAATTTCATAAATACTTAGCAAATCTTAGTATTATTAGACAACAGAATAAGTAACAATAGAAAATCAATAAATCAAAGTTACAGATTTGTTTAAATCACCTATTATCAGTTATAATTTTATTTCAAATTTATGATTTTTATTTCACTTGATCATCTCTCTTTTTTAACATATTCAATTAAAATTAAATAAACGCCATGTAAGATTTTTCACTGATGCAAGAACGTATAATTTTTGTTGTACAATAAATCGTTTCAACATGTCAAACTTGATTGACCGGTAAAAATTAAGTTTTCTGACCTCAGTGGAGTTTTTTGGTAATAACTCGTGAACGGTGCGAGGACAAAATTGATGGCATGCCATTGTTCAGTTCGACCAGTTCTTTCGATTAACATGTCACTTGTCCTCTAGTTAAACTTTTCTTTGTCTTACTATAAGTGTAGTTTAATATAATTGCTATGAGTGTCGTTATTGGACATCTTGACATAGTTCATCATTTGTTTGTATTCTGTTTTATTTCAATTCAAAATATCAAAATTCGCAGCAGAAACGCAATCGTCTAAAAAATGGTCACAGCTAATTAGACATTCTTTTTTAAAATTTCTTTCTGTTTGATTAAAAAACATTTGATTAAATAAGGTAATGCCACTTGTTTATTACACTATCAATTATTTGTTTTACAAATATGTCTATATATTATTAAGTATACGTATCAACGAGTAACTGAACAATGGCACAATTTAAAAAGTGCAATGATTAGTAAATAGAATGTTTTACGGCATTTTATTAAATAAGAACTCTTTTTGTGGCAACACGCATTTTATTGTTCTTAACTTATGTTGGTATCAATAGAAGTAACAAAGTTTAAAGAGTTTGTTGTCTTTGATAGGTATTTTTGCGTATATAAAAAATGTATTTTACCGTTTGATGCGTCTTCTCTACTAGCTTTTAAATTTTGCGTAAAGTATTAAGTAGTCAAAAACACTACAAGAAAACTTAAATATCACAACATATTAACGTTATTTTAGTTCTTACGTAATATTGGGTAAAAGTCGAATTCTATGTTGCATTAAAAGTTATGTTAAATTAAGTGAAAACTGAAAAAATATGTTTCACAGTAAAGTATGTTATGCATATATTAGCCAGCCAATACAGTCTTTTACCCCTAAAAAGATTATAACTGAAGCACATCATCTAAACAACAAGAAAGAGCCTGAGTATGACTTAATTACTGCTAAACTACTGAAAGAACTGTCACATAAAGCTGTAATGTGCATACTGCAAATATTCAATGCAGCCTTGAGATTGCAGATACTGTGTTACGGTATTCCTTGATGTCAGTCAGGCTTTTGACCGCGTCTGGCATCTCGGTCTACTATACAAAATTAAACGGTCGTTTCCACACCAATATTTCTTTTCTTTAAATCATACCTAAGTGAGAGGTATTATCAAGTAAAGTACGGCGACAGGCCAGTCTGGACTCTGCCCAATAATGGCAGGAGTTCCTCAGAGCAGTGTTCTGGGACCAACCCTATACCAGATATTTACAGCTGATCTATCATGCAATGACAACACAATGATGGCCACTTACGCGGACGATACAGCGTAATTAGTTTCTCACCAAGATCAACTAAAAGCTTCCACAATTCTACAAAGTAGTCTAGACATAATACAAAAATGATTGCACAGGTGGCGCATGCTAATTAATGAAATCAAATCTACAACTATTACGTTTACGACAAAAGGCAATTCTGCTTCTCCGGTTACATTAAATGGTATACAAATCCCCATCCAACAGGAAGTAAAATATCTTGGTTTGACCCTCGACAGGCGATTAACATGGAAACCCCATATTACAAAAAAGAGAAGGCAACTGAATGCTATGGTGAAAAAGATGTATTGGCTTCTAGGGAAAAAATCCAAGTTATCACTAGAAAATAAAGTGTTACTGTATAAGACAGTTCTAGTTCCCAGCAGTGCTAAAACATCAAACATTGATATTCTGCAAAGATTTCGAGCAAAACTCTTCCTGTAATGACCAACGCTGAATGGTTGATTAGCAACAAAACACTTCACGACGACCTAAAAATTCCATGGATCAGAGATGAAGTTAAAAGACAAACAGTCACTTATGTCAATCAAATAAGAACTCACCCCAATGTGTTAGTGCTAAATTTACTAGACAATAATAACACTATTCGTGGATTAAAAAGACATAAAACGCTAGACCTTACTAACTAGTACTCGTTATATTAGTATATTCAGGAACTCGCTAATGAGCGACACTCTTTCCACATGTCAGTATTTTAGTTTAGTTTAGTAATTAAGTATTACATCAAATTTGCTCCTTAGCCTTTGGGGTAGTTGTAAATTAAGCATATAAATTAAACAAAAAAATGCATATATTGATAAATAAAAAAAACAATAAAAGTAATTTTATAATTACTTTCTGAAGGGCAACAGAAATAAAAGCTAATTAAAGTATTTGTCGTTTTTCGTAAACTGCATCGGAAACAAAAATGTACCTAATGTTAAAGTATTAAAGCAAACTACATCAATAGAGTATCGCTAATTACTTAAACTTTCAAAATCAGATCTCTTCTCAGTCAGGATCCTATCAAACCAACAAAAACTAAAAAATCGTTATTTTCTTCTCCTGTAAGCGAGTGTCAGGCAATCTCCAGATTCGAATGTGATTGAATATTGCACGTCTGCTGACCCGTAATTGTAATCTTTATAAGATCCATATTACACAAACTTAAAAAGTCTCCCTTTCATCGTGGCATTCAATTTCATTAGTGTAAAGGTTTAGGCTTAATTTTAAACAACTGCTGCTTCTAATTAGATAATTGATACAATATGGTGCAGAAGTGTTTCCAAGACAACCCAGTTTAAAATACATATGAACTATATAGACGACAATTTGAATCAGAGCGGATCTTATCAGTTCCTGTTCCGTATTAGATATTGATCCACCAAACACGGCACGCACACACCATCTCGTCATGTTTAATTAGTACGTAATATTTGCTGTCCAAAGCTCATGTTACACGCTCTGTCAATATGCTGTTACAGATCCTATAATCGCGGCTGCGTTTTAAAGCAAACTATTACGTATTGCCGGTATGGGGCGTACGTTAATAAATTCTTAATTTATTATAAAGTAGTTAGATACTTTAAGAACCCACATTAAGGGTAAATTAAAAAATTAAAAATGCATGCATGGAAAAATAAAACAGTTACGAATTGTTGATTAAAGTTCAGTGTCTCGTTATTTTAAAAGTTTAGGGTTAGCAATAAAGTTGAGAGATTCATGTACATTTTTTATTTACGTATATGTTATTCAGCTTAATCTTTGTTAACTTAAAAGCGTTTTAATAAATACCAATATCTTTTAAAAATAATTCATTTTAAAGTTTTTTACTACCTTAGATTCTATTTATATAATTTTTTCTAGTTTGAATTATGCACTCTAACTTTTGTGCAACGCACACGCACTGTATGAGTCATAAATTGCCATACCATTTCTACATTTTAATAGTTTTGGCTTTGCAAATTAATTATATAAAAATTGACTCAAACGAAAGAGCGTTGAACTCTATTTAAAATCTAGAGGTCTCTCATCCTCACACAACGCGCGTACATGCGTTATGTACAAGTTAGGAATCAACTCCCAAACTGCGATATCGAGTCTAATTACCCGTTTTCGGATAGAGAGGCCTATAGATGACCCGCTACTCAACGGAAGACCACACAGTTTGGTAAAAAACGGGTGTGAAAATCTCTCACTAAGATGCAGAAACTTAGACTCGAAGACGTCCACAAGAAATTGAAATTTTAAAAACATCACTAGGACGATTACAAAGGAATTTGTACCTGTATCCCTATAAGGTTAAACTGGTCCAATAGATAAAGACTGCATTATGCAGTTCAAATCTAATAAATAGCTACAGCTGATAACGTATTCATTCAAAAACTGCTGATGGTCAGTGAAATCCATTATTATTTTAATGGCTTTGTGAATAAACAAAACATTCAATTTTGGGGTACCGGAAACCCAAGAGTCATGTATAAATGTGAGATGAATTCCTTCTGGGTCACTATTTGGTGCGGAGTGACATCAAAAATAGTAATCGGACCTTATGATTTCGAGTACAATAATGAGAATATTGTTACGGTTACTGGAGTTCACTATTAAGAAATGTTAGAATCTTTTATTGGTTTTATTGAACAATTTATGAAACACCTGTTCATACAACAACAAAATTCATGCGGTTTTTAAGAGACATTTTTGGCGAAATAATTATTTCACGCAACAGCGATTTTAAATCGTGTAGTTCGCCTAATTTGACGGCTCCTGGTTTCCTTCTATGAGGTTACTTAAAAAATTGTATTTATGACAATAAAAAAACATTTATGTAGAAATTCAAGACATAAACGTAGTGTGATATAAAGGAGAAAACAGGCTATTTGTACAGTATAATTTTCAAAATATTGCTAACACACTCTAATAGTATAGTTTATTGTATAGAAAAATCAACTAAAATATAAAACACCACAAAAGTTATTCGTTGTATAAAGGGTAACGTAACTTATGACCTATATTAACATTTTTTACCCAATTTACCCAATTTTGACTGCGAAGCCGATCGGAAGCGTCTTTATTGATGTGAGTCCTTCAGCTGTTCGTGTCCGAAGTTACAATCGGATTTTTATACTTTTCTCGCCGAGTCAAATACAAAGAAAACCAACCGAATTTTTCCGTCGGCAAATATCGACTCCCGTACATACAATCGGCCTACCACAAACGACCTCCGGGATGTAGAAACTCCTGCCAACAATCAAACACGCCGGCGAACTCTCGGTCAAAAACGGTTTCGTACACACGGAAAAATTAAAGCTGGTCGAACGTTTCCCAAAACCATCATGGCTACACCAAAACGGTCGTAAGAGCTCCGTTTTTATTTTGACGTCGCCGCGCAGACGAACCACGCCGCGGCTATATCTAATTTAAAAAAACGCGTATAGAGAGTGCCGACCTTATTTTAAAAACTCAAATAAAAGGAATTAGTGATTGACCGGAACAATTAAATTTATATTTACAAATACTCAAACTGACGATTTTTCTTTCTAAAGCCGCTGATAACGGGGATCATTGGATTGGGCAACGTTACGAAACATTTTATTTGGAACTGCAAGGCATGGTCTTTCAATTTTCTATTTGAGTTCATCAGTTGTTGCTGTTTTTGTTAATAAAACTTATTTTTGTGTTTCTATAAGTAAAAATCACTGATATTAGGTTTAGGAGATGCGCAGAGAATTGAACACTAACTTTTCATCCATTTTATTTGTTCAGAAAGGTTGTATTTAGATAGACTCTTGCACCACGATATTGATGAGAAGGTACTCCATATTTTTATAAATAGATCTGTTTCACAGTAAGGACCTCTTAGATATGTGAATCAACAGATTCCTGCAGCATATTTAACTAAACATAACTAGTAATAGTTCAGCGAAAGAAAGACAGTATGATACACAATGTTGCTTATAAGTTATGCTTTTATAGGTTACTATAAAAAACTCATTAAATGCAATTGTGTCGATTAATTGAACCATTTAAACTAATTAAATTAAATAAAAAGTAATACATAAATGTTATTGTTTAATGTTATAAGCAACACTAACACAAAAAATAGTGTACCATAAACCACTTTGACCAAAAATAAATACCAAAAAAAAAACGTATTCGTAGACAGTTTGAGATAGAAACTACAATAGAACAGATTAACGATTCTGGAAAAAGTACAAGAATGGTACCGGTAATATATTACAAAGTTTGGACAACCTTTAAACAAACAGGTCAAAATATAAAGCCAAGAAAAATATACCAAGAACATTTTGTAATAAAATATCTATAATATGTGTTAATCTACATCAAAATTTAAAAAAAATTTAAAAACGTTTGTTAAGAAAGAAAAAATTCAATAAAACCTGATGCAATTAAACCTAGAGATTATCTTAAATACAATTATTTGATTGTTCATGTCTATGCGTCACCAATTAGCGAAATTATTCAACTTTTAATAAATATGAGCTCTAATTTTTCGCATACCACGCCCGTTCAGGTCGAGTCGCTTCATTAATCTTGATATAATAAAGTCCCTCCGATTGCGCATCGATCAAGATCATTTCAAGTTTAGAAAACCTTCGAAAACTGTTCCAAAATGTAGGTCAAAAGATGCCTCGACGCGCATGCCCTAACTAAAGTGTGAGATTTATATAGATGCAACAATCAGACGCTGTTAGGGCCAGAGACAGTGACGCAGTGGTGGAAGAAAACTAAAGCTAAACACCATTTAAATCAAAGCCTACACCAGCTAATTCTTCAGTTCACAAGAAAGCTCCCACACCTGGACCACGGACAAGAAGCGATAAAGAAGAAACGTACTCTATTGTTGAATGCCTTGTTAAAGTATTTATTTAAAATACTTAATTAATGCAAGAAACATTAAAATTCCTAAATACTAATTTGGTAGCTACAGAACATGTAGAATCAATTATCCCCAGAGATATCAGAGAAGAAATCGATGAACTAAACAACAGAAAATTACTTGGATCTGAGAGAATAAAATTACAAAAGAAACGAAGCAAGAACAGCTTTAAAAGACATTGTAATGCAACATATATATTTAGTGCCATTCTAAATCTTTTATATTGATCTCTGCAGTTAAAAATGGTAAAAGTAATTTTAATAACCGAACCTTATGCAGACCTATAAGTTTTTTCATAAGCTTCTGAAAGATTTCAGATGTGATTTCAGATCATCAGTTTGAATTTTGTCAATTTAATTAAACGATTCAACAACGCTATCAAGTCGCCCAAACAATAGACAAACCCTTGGAAAGCAGAAATACTGTTTATTCGTATTCTTATATGTAAGTAAGGCTGTTGAAAAGGCACGGTACGATGGTTTTCTTTATAAAATTACACTAGTTATTTCGGTGTACATATATTAAACTCCCCAGTTTTATTTAATAATTGTCAATTAAAAACCACTTTAAACAACAAACTTTAGAAAGTTTCCAATCAGGATTGGGATATCTCAATGCTAGATCCATTGTTTTACTTGTTATATGCATAGAATTTACTTACCACAACAATTACCATAAATGGTTACTGGCGAAGAAATTTACTTTTACAGCCGACAACAATATGCCCAGATGGGTCATATTATACACTTCTATAACATTACTTTCTTGACTAAGGATAACGGGGAGTGTCTTCCGATGAGACAATATAGTTTTTTCAACTTTGCGTTTCTTTCACATCACTCTAATGTATCTAATGTCAAGATGTAGACCCAAGTATTTGGCATTATTTAACTAAGGAATGGGAGTATTATCTAGAGTGACAAACGTGGTGTTTGATCGTAAAGATAACGTGTGTTGATTTACTTTTATTTACATTGATTATCTACTTAGTTAATCACTGTTCTGTCATTTAAGTGAGTTGGTAAGGAAGTTGATGCTGCTATTATGTTTTCGTTACAGGTGAGTATCGTCGTGTCGTCAGCGACTGTGCCAATTTCAGTTTGTGCTGTTGTAAGAAGGTCAGAGGTATATAGAAGGTATAACAAAGGCCCTAGCACACTCTCCTGGAGTACACCGGCATAGATGTGTTTAATTTTGGATACTTCATAACTAATTTTAATTTCAAAGGATCTCTGAGAGAGATACGAGCTCAGGAAAAGTTAATATTCGTAAATTTATTAATTTTAAAAGGTAGTTCTTTATCCCACACTATGCCAAAGGCCCATCTTAAATTCAGGGAAACAGCGGTACAGAACTTTTTTTAGTTTGAAATGCAGTTTGAATTAAGTTTGTTAAATGACGACATTGCTGAATTGTTGAATGCTGCTGTCTGAAACCAAATTGATGATTAGGCAGCAAGTGTGTTTTCGTTAATACGCCGGGAAACTAATTTCTCAAGCGACTTTAACACCAATGACAGGAGGCTGGTGGGATGATAAAAAGTTATTCCATTATGAGGTCTACCAGGTTTAGTAATAAGAATTATCTGTGCAAATTTTAATTGTAGCAGTCAGTAGTTAAGACTTAGGATCCTGTTAAAGAGGATTTGAAGAAATCGTAGTCCGTGTTTAAGTACGGTTGCCGTTATGAGATTGTGACCCGGAGATTTTTTGTTTCTTTACCATTGTATCTCGTGATCAGTTTTTTTTTTAAAGCTGATCTTAAGTACTGGTAATAACATTTTATATGGAGATTGTAGTTCTTCTTTAACTTCCTCATCTACTTTATCAAAATTTACCTAAAAAACGCTTTCTAAATGATTTGCAAATGCTTCTGCTTTTTTTGCCAGATCATGAAGGCTCTTGATCGTATATTGGCGGGATACGGGTTTGTGATTTTTTGATATCCTTGGTGGCTTTCCACATTAAATGATTGGTAACAGTTAGCGAGTGCAAATACATTTGGAACAAGTTATTGTAAATAAAATTTAATTTATTTAATTGATTAAACCTTCTCTTAAATATTATGTATGCGATGCCATTGTGCCCTTGCCCCTCTTTTTTTAGTAATTTTCATAATTTATTAGGAATATTAAGACTGTAAATTTTAATGTTTATTGGTTGGAATGTAGTAGTGCAGCCCGCATTCTGTGTGTTTTAATAGATAATACATGTGCTAATTATGGCTATGTATATTAAATAAATGCATTTATTTATTTGCACAACTCTAATTACGTTAAAGTTTGAAAGAAATTTGTTCTAATAATAAATGGTACGTGAATTAGAATTATTTTATCGTAGTTCATTTGGATCGTGCTAATCAACTTTTATATATTTGTTATTTATTTTTTTATAACGTTTAAAAAATTCTTTAATTACATGAGGTATTTTGATATATTACCTATTTAATGCACTTAAATACCGTAAATTGAACAACTTTTTTATTTTTCTATTGCGTGTGTTTATTTCATATGCATTATAATATTAAAAAATCTTATGGTGCTCGTAAACTATTTTAACTGTTATATCCTGCATTTATTAATACTCTTTGGAAAGGTCGTTTGCCTTGAACATTTTCGCGAGCAATAAATGAAACCTACCAGTCCGACTAACCGCCTCTTAAAGTTAGTAGAACACGCAAACCCACACTTTGAATAACATTTCTTAGAAACACAAGGCAGAGCACTTTGTTGAACAAGTAACAAAATGTTAGCGGTTCTGGCCCGGAACAATAAGCTTACGGAAGTTTATGATGAAAGTAACAAACGTACTACATTATTATTCGTTTATTTATTTAGAAATCAGTGAAGTATTTATTTTATTTTAATTTGAAACAGCCATATAAAATTTACCAAATTTTTTATCTAGTTTTTATGAATTATAGAACCTAACAGCGACGGAAGAAGGCAATTTTGTTTGATTGTTTGATTTCATGGTGTCAGCTATTAAAGTTAATATAATAGCTAAAAAACTAATTGTTAAAAATTTACATACATGCATTACTTTGAGGAAACAGAAGTGTGACATTATTAATAAAACTTTTCAAATCACTCTCAATGTAGTTAAGATAATAAAATAAAAAACAAAAATAAAATATTTAAACAATTAAGTATCACTTGATATAAAGTCGCTCAAATTTAAGTAGGAAAATGTTCTTATGCACACAAGTTAATAAATGAAAATAAACATCAACGAAGGACACTTTATCAAAAGTAACATTCCATTGCTAAGATAGTTGAATCAATAAGCTTTTTCTTTAAAAATAAAAAGGATCTTTTAGACATTCTTTCTTAATAGAACTTTGAAGCATTCATTCCTCATTCTTTTATTTATTTTAATGTTGTGCAATATATAACATAAAATAAATAATAGATAATATACTGTTTTTTAGCAATATTTTTTGTTATTTTATATTCTCCTCTTTGAAAAGCTTTTTATGACATGTTTTTAAATAATTTTAATGTATTTGCACTGCTTGTATTTTGTCAAAGCTATAAATGTTTGAGAAATTGGTCAAATATTTTGTTTTCCTTTTGGGGCGTATTCTATGATAAATAAAGAATATTTTAGATTGGTGATTTTTATCTTCCACGGTGACTGTGCTTTCAAGGATTAAAAAGAATTAATGAAATAAAAAAAAAACTTGTTCTAGACTTTAACATCTTCAGAATATTTATATTAATTCTACATATAACTATTACTTGCTTAATAATGTTATGAAAAAAATGATTAAATGAGCGTTCTGTTCGAATAGATAAATCAAAATGTTTCTAAAACCGGAAATAACACTTAATGACAGCTTTCTATACTATTCCACTTTTTTAAACTCCGTGAAATTTTTGTTTCAATGTTTACCCATTATTTGGGCTTGAGCTTCTCAAAAAAAAAATATTTTAAAAACTACAATATCTATTAAGTATTTATGTGTATAGTAGCTGAGCAAACATAATTAGATAATGAATTATTTTTGAAATATTATCTCAAAAATTTCACTGTATGCACAACCTAATTGTACCTGAGTTTAAAAAATTTCCGAACCGTTTAATAAAAAATAATTTACTAAATATTTATTTTTTATTTATATATACAACCATAGTTTCATAGTAATACATAATAAGACAGAAAATGCGTTTTTACCGTATTATAATAGCTTATTACTGTATAATAAGTTCAGATCGTTTTTTAGATGTCACAATCTTGTATACCTCTTGGGAAAAATTATTTTTCAGGGTTATTTATCTTAGTTATATTAAATATATGTAAAACCTTTTTAATAAATCATTATCTTTAAATATAAGCCCAAATAGTTCAAAACATTTATTCATCTAAAGCAAATTTATACTTCAGTCCTTGCTAAAGGTAAGCCTTCTGAATCATGCTTGGGCAGTTTTAAATTTTGTTATAAAAATGTCTAAAACCAGCGTAAGCCCACTTTTTGAAACTCAAGTAAAATCATTATATATACTAATATATATTTACCAAAAATTTGACAATATTTGTGGAAAATCCAATGCACTCTTTAAAAATAGCACCAAACTAAGTTTAGAATAATGTGGCAATAATTTTTAAAAAGTCTCTCAAATTTATTAAATTACTAAAATGAAACATACTATTTAACCTAATGCAACCAGTACTGAACATAGTTTCTTCTCATGATTAAGGATTCTCAAATTTGTAAATAAACAAATTAAACATACGTTATAATCTACGTCCTTTAATAACACAATACGAAAGTAAACCAACAAATTGCTCAAAAACTGTTAATTTCTTTTACATTACGCTTAAGTAATGTAACACATAATTATCAGTTTCAAATTTATTTTCAATGATGTTTTTACCACACAAAGTGTTACAACTCGTCTTACACGCGTTATCTGCGGCATCAATTCTCATGCAGTATCTCTTCATCTTTCACTTTAATCTAAACAGGTTAAAAATTAAATACACCTACGAATAAAAACGTAGGTAACAAAACTAATAATTTATATTCACAGTCCAAATTAGAAACTTGTGCCTTATACGTAGGCTGATCGATATCTATTACCAAAAACTAACAAAAATAAATGTTTCTTTTGGAAACTTTATTGTTTTTCAAAATATTTTCCTTGGCAATCAATATGAAACCAAAATGGGTTTTGAACGCATCAACCCTCCTTCCGGCGTCGAAAGTCGTTGTTTACGAGTTTGTTGTTTACGTTCGGAAATAAAAAGAAATCGTTGAGGGCCAAATCAGGACTGTACGACAGATCACCTATTAATTCTACGTTTTTAGTATTCAAAAACCAGTTGTTTGCGTCGATGAATATGAGTTTGCAGTATCATGGTGGAAAGTGAGCCAGCGTCGCACGTTCGTTTTTCTTATTTCTCCGGACTTATGCCAAGCAAATGGTTGGGCACCATTCATAATTGGCCATTTTCCTTTTAAACCACGGTTGCGACATGTCCCGTTTTTCCAAAACAAAAAAAGACTATTTTCTTATTACATAAATCTAAGATTTGCCATTTATGTTAATGTTGTAAACGGTATTTAAAGCACTGTGATGGTATTATTCCGACAAATCGACACAAGTGATTATTAATAATAAAGTGATCATTAATTTTTGCAGAACACATGGCTAACTGTTCATGCAATATAGAATGTATGCTAGTTATACAAATATCTAAGAATGCTTGAATTTCACTATATGTCACATGAAGATTTTGTGCACGGAATTGATATTTGTTGGCATTACAGTTAATTTTAGACGACCTTTATTAAATTCACTCACCAGCGAACTGCGACCACGATTAAATTCGTTGATCGAACCATATAAAGTGGCTCTATGTAAGTCTTCATAATAAAAAGTCGAAGTGAGTTGATCGACGCACTGTTGTTGCGATAATCTACATCGAAAGTCTTAAAAAATCATCTCACTAAGATGTTCTCAAGTTAATTCTGTTTTTTTTTTTGGCCCAGAGCAAGTGTAATATGCAAACGTTAGTTGCCAATTATAGTTAATTGTAATTAACTAAACGACAAAATATGTAGAAATTCTATGAGCCGTTCGAAAAATGTATCGACATTATAGTAAAAACTTTTCTTCCAATATTTTTCGCGAAAACTAAATCATACAGTCCGTATCCATTCAATTTGACGTTAAGAAAAGTTGTATTATTTTATCAACATTAATTTATGTTATAATAATTATGAAATAAAAAAATAACTAAACTATTAAACTTTATATTATTATATTAAACTTTAAATTATTAAACCAGTTCGGTTCGCGTATATAAACAGAATGGACGTGTTATGTTTGTTACACCTGCGATTAAACCTTGATTAAGGCAAATAACGTTTATTATTTTCTTTCGATTTGAATTCTTACTTGAGTTTTGTAGAGACATGCTCGAATATATGAAAATATCAAGTATTATGTATTAAGTTTAGGTGAGAAAAGCGATACAAATTAGGTAGTCAGTGATTTTCCCGCAAAACTGAAGAAATGTCGTTATTATCTAATGACTACCCTATCCACCAGTCGCAACTTCTTTGAACCGCCATATTATATACTTCCAACGTATGCAACAGCAAAGTGCGTCAGTGCAACACGTAACAAAAACGTCTCCATAAATTACTTTGTTACAGCAAGTGCAACCAAACGGCGGATACATAGCACAGCATCCGCTAGAAATATAATAGCCTCAACAACACGCTGTAAGAAATCATAATAAAATGCGAATATCCCGCATTCAACACAGAATGCATGGGAAATGGTGGAAAGTAAGAAACTCGGCATATCAGACCAAGATGTAAAACCGGCAAAACAAATTAAAATGAGCGATTATTGATTACAGAATCCGACTACGTCAAACAGTTGCAAGGATTTATCTGATTGATTCAATGAAAATGATGCAACAGAGAAGTTTCCACACCTCCACAAATATTTGTAGTATGATGTAGATGTAAAATATGTTACGCCATTTACACACTTCTTGGAAATTGTTATGAAATTACAACTCTTCCATATATTTAGGTAAAGATTCAAGCAAAAACTCCTGAAGTAATATTTCAATCTAGTAAAAGCATTAATGGATAGAAAAACAGAATTTCACACCTATAAACTCGAGCAATACGGCAATTTTAAAGTAATGTTGCAAAGAATGCATTATTCAACTGACACAGAAGATATAAAAAAAAACATTGAGGAATGTGTACGTAAAGTACGAAACATGCCATATAAGACAAAAAGGCACTAAAAAGCAGCTACCATTATTCTCGTTAAAATGACACTGTATGACAGCTCTAATAAAGAAATATATAATGATAAATATTTAATGAACACAAAAGTAACAATGAAATCGCCATCTTCTACCTTTTATATAGAAAATAACGCAAAGCACAAAATATCAAAGATACGGCCATACAAAGAATTTTACCAGCAAAAATCCATGCTGAGTAAAGTGTTCAGGTAATCATTTAATTACTAACTGCAAAAAAATAACTAAACAAGGATAAAAGATGTGTAAACTTTGTTAATACAAAACAATTAAATTCAATCAAACTGATTAAACAGCATTTCTCCATAAAATTAATTAGAAGAAACAACAATATCATATAATAAAATAGACAGAGGAAATAACCAACCTGTTATTAATATGTAAATGCTACAACAGGTACATTTGCACATGAAAGAGATAACATTTGTAAGTTAAAAAATATGTTGGTAACAGATAAGTACTATTACAGTCGTCTCTAAAATTGCACAATGGCTTAATAGACATTAAGAATTGCTGAATGGAACGCCAATGGACTTTGTCAGAAGCATTTGCATTAAACTATAAAATAAATTTTTATTAATATTTTTTTACTATTATTTTACTAAAAGTTGGTACCTAAAAATTTATAATTATTCAATCTACAGTGCACATTATCACAATGCTACTGCGCAAGCGGGTGCTAATGTTATAATACAAAGACATGTTATAAAATTATCCAATGCTAAGAATCACCACTGGGACACCAGAATGATTACACCCAGAGGAAGAAAGCTGAGAAAAAACAATAGACAGAAACAATTTTTATGGTTTTTCAACTGATTAACCAACATACTGGCCCAGAGATATCAAAAATTATCTGATCTTATTGACTTTTGTATAGTAAAAGGTATATTCTGGTATTATCTCACTGCTGAAATAAACTTAGACGTATCGTCAAGCCATTATTCCATCGTAATAAAGCTCAGTGCTCGATACCTAATTTCTGCAGGTCTCTTACACTGTACAATAGGAAGATTGACTGAAAATAATTTAAAAATAGTAAATAACAGAGTAACACTTCTGGTACGACTAAAAACCAAAAATAATACTTTAAACTTAGTTTGAACATATAACTAAAATCATCCAACAAATTATGTGGCTTATTCACTTTAATTTGATAACTAGGAAGCTCTTTCTATATTAGTAAACCGAAAAATTCCGACAAGCGTAGACTTAGGAGAACATAGGAAAATTCAAGAGCACTAAATGATAAAAACGCTTAATACAGCAAGTAGGGACTTAAAAATACTCTTATGTAACATGAAAGAGCAAGCAATATGGAAAAAACTTCAAGCCTAAGCAAATATATTTGTTTACCCTTTAAAAGCAGTACTCACATCATATGCAATTAAAATCATTACAAGGAAAGTGAACAATATCCTTGAGTATCTTGACGCCCTCTTCTAGAGCTAACATTACCTATTAAGAAGGTAAGTGAATTAAGAAAAATTATACTTATTAAATTAAATAATTGTTAAAACGTTACTTCATATAATTTAAACATACTAGGAAGAAATCCTTAAACTTAGCCTAGTAAATCTGCCTATTAGAAGCGTAAAATTAAACATATTAAACGTGATTAATTAAAAAGAAACTTCTCTATTACACTGACCGAATTGTAGAACGACAAGAGTGATAATAATAATAATAATAATAATAATAATAATAATAACAATAATTAATAATAATAATGATAACAATGTTGCAAACAAAAGTAATAAAGACGCAAAGAACAGCTAATCATAGATAAAGTCGTATTGATTAACCCATTAAAAAGCAACAAGAATCTACAAAGTTGTTATATACAAATCCATAGAAAATTGTACACACGCATATAGCTAATAGCAAACTGTTATTCATCTTGGTGACATTCATACAAAACCTATAAAAATACAACAAGGAATTTTTCAAGGAGATTTATTGAGCGGGCTCTGGTTCTACCTAGCATTAAACCTACTCTAAGTAAATCAGGTTACGGATTCCAAATAAAAGCGGTCAGTAAGATCTACAAGGAATTTACTTACCTAAGGAGATTATGGATTGAGCATAAAAATGAAGTTCTGGTTCTAGCAAGTGCATTAAACCTAACATCTAAAGTAAATACAGGTTACGGATTCCTTAAATCACACCAGCGGTCAAGTATAGAATCTCACGGATTTACTTACCTGAAAATTACATTATGGATTGACATAAAAATGAAGTTCGGTCTAGAGAAGTGCAAAACACTGAACATCAAAAAGAAAATACAGGACAGATTCCTTTTAAATCACACCAGGGCAATATAGAATATATGGAAAATTTCGAAAACTTAATTAAACACGTAAACACCTATCGTCATTCCCTCACTATTATATTTTTTGGATAATAAAATGGACCAAAACAAAACTTGAGCAGATGCAACGACTAATAAGAACTGAAATGACCAAGTTTCACAAATATCACAAAAACTTCAGCGTTGAAAGAATGACTTGGTATAATAAACTTGTATAATTTACACAACGGACAATTGAAAACGCTAAGAAGTTATTTCTATCAACGTAAAGATTCCAAACAGATCATCCGTCCCCATACAAGTAACGAATGAGCAAATAATTACAGACCATTAGAAAATCACAACATGACAAAGTAAGACCGTAAGTAAGTAAGACAGTATACAGGAGACACGGTCATGATTGTAAGTCGACAAAATTGCGCCGCGCATGTGGTTACAAATGAGAAAGCTATATCCAAAAACCACAAGTTTTATGTTATCTGTACAAGACAAATGATGATGTCACGTAACTATAGGAAATATATATTGCATGAACAAGAAACGCAGAATGAATCATGTTGAAAATATAAGTAGAAACCTGAGACAATCCAGCACATAACAGGAGTATGCCCCTATCTGACACAAAATGGCTATACGCTCTGCTATAACCAAGTTTCAAACATAATACAGCAGAACTTAATAATGAAAAAATGTTTTATTACAAAAATGCAATGCCATATTACAAGTACAGTTTGGAGCTATGATTGTAAACAATCAGTACAGACTATACCTATCGGAGTACAGTCATCCCTAATACCACCTAATAATAATAATCATAATAATAATAAGAAGAAGAATCAATAATAATAATAATAATAATAATAATAATAATAATATTTATAACTCATCGTTGGGACAAGACCTACGAACTGAGAGGTTAAAGCTTTTATACGTTCGCCTTCAAAGTTATCGGGTCCTACCTCTGTAATACGAGTTGATGTGGTCATGCATCGCGCTTTAGACGATCACATTTTTGTTTAAAGTGGATGTAGATACTCAGTTAATTTTAGTGGCCAAGTAAGCCATCTGCCAGATATTTGCGCCCGGAATTTAATTCTAAAATCTGAAAAGATTTTCCAATGAGACACCTTCTTTGCAATTTATCACTCTCTTCCTATTTTGTCAAAAATGTTCGAAAAGCTGTTTTTAAAACCATTACAATCTCTTCTACAAGATATAATACCAGAGCACCACTTTGATTTAGAGAGCAACGCGTTACTGTAAAACAAGTACAGATTAATTGACCTAATTTGTGTTGATCAAAAAAGCAAAAAATATTGTTTAGCGGCTTTTTTTTAGATATTACGCAAGGCTGTAACACGAATACGTGGGGATCCTGTAAAATTAAATATAATCTGCATCACTAGCTTATTTGACAAATAGACGTTTTCTCGTAAAGCTAAAAGAAGAATGCACGCCACGCCTTCCGTTCAATTCAGGAGTGCCTGTTGAAGACTAATGCTGTATTTGTGTACTATGCATTTTTGATAATCTTACTACAAATTTGTAATAATTATCTTTGCTTATAATAGAGTTATTGTGGCATGTCACAACCATCCTGATATAACACCGTGTCACTTATAACACCATTTAAAAAAATCTAAACCGTGATTAAAAAAGAGTGCATCGGGGAGAATTGAACCTAATCAAGATATGTGATATCCACTCTACACAAGAAAACTTGTTTTCGAGTTTTTTAAATAACCAACAATTTCTACAGACAGAAGATAGGGAAGTATCTAGGAGTTTGTCTTGACCGACAACTAATATGGAAAAAGCATAGTTGAAATAAAAGAAAACCAACTTGATATTGAATTTTGCAGGATCCAGTAGCTGAGTCAAAATGCTAAGTACATCTATATAAAGCATTATAGAAAGTAGCATGTATGAACCTATGGGTTGCAATGGATTAATTAGTACATCCAACTTAATATTATTACAGCGATTTTAGTAAAAGGTACTGCACGCTATTTAAAAGTGCTCCTTAATATGTACCAAATAACTACATTCATCAAGATCTGCATATAACTGCAATATCAAGAAACTTGTAAAGCTGAGCATACGATATCAGGGTAGGTTGTCTATTCACCCTAATACATCAAGAAAAGAAAACACGTAGACTCAAGGGGTTTAAACCAAAATAATTTTCAAACACATTTAGTTATATTTAGTTAAAGCTTGTGTTTCTTTGTTACAATTATAATTTATTTACTAATTAATACTTTTTATTCCAGAATGTTGTACTTTCTAGTTATTTAAAATAAATAGCAAATAATAATTTGAGTTAATAAAAAAAAGTACTTTTATTTTATAGTCTCTTATTAATGGCATTTCATATGTAGCCCTTCAGTTACAGGTTTAAAAAACCCTCTCTTACAAAGACATATTGTAAGTCTTCCAACAAAAACGATAAGAAATAGGCTTGTTAATGGATCTAACGGACTAATCTATTATAAGTCGGTGTAGGAAAAAATAAATTTAGATTGTGTGCAAATGCAATGCAATAGTAACACAAGTGGTAACTTAAATTTTGCAAGACAAAAAATGTACAAAAGTCTTAAAACTAATTAAAATTTAAAACCTAACTTTGTCTACCAATATATTTTTTTATAAGAGCTTGTACTATAAATATCGGAAACAATAAATAAATAAAATACCTTAAAATAACCGATTGTACAGGAAATAAAAAAGATATACTCCTATATTTTTCTAAGGTAAGATAAGAACTCTGAAAATACTTTTATTTTCTGTTAAAAAGTATGTATCAGCTTAGCCTTCAGAATAAATATAAAAATCGAGTCCAAATCTTTACAACTCAAATTAACCTTCAACCTAATATAACGATACCTGCAAATTTACTAAACTAAAAGTAGAAATATTGTAACACTATTTAATTGTTTTATTTTTTTAGAAATATTGTCTTTTAACTCAACTTAGATGTAATTTTAAGTAAATCCGAAGGTTTACTGAACATATTTAAAATTGTTAACGAATAAATTTGAAAACAACTGTTGCAAGTGGCCGTGCTTTTCTCTTCTTGTTAACAACAAAGGCTGATTAATATTCAATGCTCTGTTTGAACAGTTTAATTAAAAATTTTGTCTTTCGGAGAATCTTAACAATAACGCAACCTAATTACGCCACAAGTAATTCTTAAGAAACTCCAGCTCACTATGCTAAGCACTTGTTGCTTTTCTTTGTGTTTAAACTGGAACTTTATGATGAACATATTGCTTCGCTAAAAAGTTAAGAATAACTGTTCTTACTTTTTTATTTTTAAAATTTAAATTTATTTAATAAAAATGTAAAACTAGAAACAAAGTAATATAATTTTATTACTGGTAAAACTCAGATTTCAAATATATATTTTCCCTCGAGATTGAAATATTTCATTGATCAATAATTAAAATTAAGTTTAAAGACAAAACATCTTATTTCAGTGACTATTTTTATCTCTACAATTTAAAAAATATATTATTGTTGTTGTGCTAAATACTATAGTCTAATACTTAATATCATATTGTTAAAATGACGTTGGAAAGTTACACATAATTAACAAGCACGGAATTTTGTTGAACTGTGTATAATCGTAGGCGTAATTGATTTCAGATTAATTAATTTAACTACTTTCAATTCCCAAGTGACAACGGTTAGTTTCAGATTGTTACTAAAACTGCTGATTTCCCATGAAAATAATAAATAAGACATCAATAAAATTGTATTATAATCAAAGCAATATTATAAAATATTTCAAATTTAGGAACTATTAAACAATATTACAGTTAATTTGACCTTATTTAATGCAATTTAAAATTAGTTTATATTATAAGATTATATACTACTAGTTTGTTATAAGTTTTATTATTTTAAAACTAATAAATACAATTGCCTTGGGACAAAAACCTTGAATACGGTAGAACAAAAAGTACTGGTTGAGGGTACAATAATAAATTTTTCTAAAAATCTAGTGTCTGTTCCCTATCCCATTATGACTTTAACAGTTATTACTATAACATGGAAAATTGTGATAGCAATATCTTCTGAAATTCTGCTAGGATATTTATTTGGTCATTTTACTACCATTGCTATTTTTAAGTTGATGAACAAAGTAATAATAATATATATGATATATTCAGATCAGGATTCGGTACACCACCGACCAACAAAAACCTGCTGATAGCCGACTCAATAACTTTAAAACCATGAGAAACCGGAAAAGAAAACGTAACATGAAGCTTTGAAAGGTAATCATATAAAAAGAAAATAAAAAAGTAGAAAAGAAATAGTAAACTAAAAAAATTTCTTGTGCCAGATAAACATATGAAACCTCCATGCATGCCATCATGTACCAATAAGTACACAGAAAATATTAATAAAAGTGCCAGGAAGAATAACTTTATTAATTTTTATGGAAAAGGCAACAATAACGATTATAAGATTCAGTTCTTAGCTTTGTTGTATCTTTGAACCACTCTATCTCGGTAACTATTGGATCAAAAAATACTTTTGAAATTTGAATATAATGCTGTTTAATATTCCACGTAGCTTAGAAGTTATAAGCGAAAAACTAAAAAAATTCCGAAAATTGTGAGGTTTTCAGCTCCCCCCAAGTTAGCACAGAGTCCTCGAGGTCAAAAACTCAGATTCTATTCCACAGAGTACCCCTAAACAACACACCAAAATATCATTAACTTTGGAATAATTTCCAAGTACCTCCCTTTATTTATTACCTACCGCTCGGACTATACTGCCTGATCAGACAAAAAGAAAGCAGCCAAAAAGTAAAATACCGAAGGATATTTGAAAAATCATTTGTAATGATATAAAAAGATTCCTGGGAGCCGTGGTGGTTTAGTGGATAGATCGCTAGACTACGAAACCAAGAGTTGCGGATTCGAATCCCACTCTCGCCAATTCGATCACTGGCATTTTTACGGCCCAGCTCGACTCAGGCTGCAATAAATGAGTACCTGGAGGTCAAACTCTGTGGTAATAATAGGCGGTCGGTACGTAGCGCTAGCCACGTTACTACCCTTGCGTACCGTAGGTTCTAGATCATTGATTCCCAAAGTGGTCCAGGTGTACCCCCAGGGGTCCACGAGAGACTCGACGGGGGTCTACGTTGGCGTGACAAAAAAATGGGGGCTCACAATTCGTAAGCGGGGGTCCACGAAAATGTATCTGGTTTCGATAGTGAAGAACTAAAATGTTGGTTTGAGTTCACCTATCAATGTAGGCAGATAATATTTTAAGAAGCTCAGCGACTGTTACTTGTAAAAACTTGCATATTCCATATTCAGCACAACGTGTCGAGACTTGCAAAGCGCTGCCGCTGCCGCTGCCGCCGTCCGCAATGCTTGTTCAAACGTGTAAAGGGACGAAGTACGACTTGTGGTGTGTGCTTCCAATCTTGCATGAACTTGTTTGATTCTTCATCAATATAAATACGATTGCCACGGATAAACGTTATTCATTTGTTTCCCGAATTTCGAAAAGAAAAGTAAAGTAAAGTGAATCGACGTTAGTCATCAGTTTGCCACTGTCGGAAAAGTAAGTACTTACCTGCCTGCCTATTTGTTATACATACTTCTATTTTATTTATTATTTATCTATTTATTTTACAATTTATTTTACACGTAAGTAAACAAAAATGGACAAATTACAAAAAAATACGTAGGTACAAAAGGTGAGGCTTATTCCTAAAAGAAATCTCTTCCAACCCACCTGCGATAGGAGATATATTTATGTTGTAATAAGTATATTTGTAATGTTTGCGTGTAGTAGGTACGTATTAAAAATTAAATACTAAACAGAGCCATTATTAGATATTTCCATAAAAGAACAGAAAGCTGAGAAAGGTTGAACTTCTTCTCCCTACTTTATTAGTAATTTTTTTATTACCCGACTGTGTGGTGGTTCACTAATAATTAAATATATTTTCATAAATTGTACGTGTCTTTATATACTACATACTCGTAACGTGCATCAAACTAATAAATAAATAATTAAAATCGCGAAGTTTTGATATCAAAATATTATTTACAAGTATTTTCTATCGAATTTACAGAAATACATCAAAATATAATTATTGAAAAAATGTTTTACGTTACATTAAAATCGGTTCAGCCGTTTTCATAAAACTCGATTATTGATCTTAGCGATTTATTGCTTTTAATAATTAGAATCAGTTTGCCGCCGGTACTTTGTTTATTTCATCGCAATAATCAATTAATCCTGTTAAAATAGCCATATCCTGTTAAGTAAGACCGCCTTAAGATTACTACAACAAAGTTGTTTTTTTTTATTTACAAGTAGGCAACTGATACGAAACATGGCTGAATCTAAGAAGAAATGTCGACAGTACAGTGTTGATTATTTAAAATTTGGTTTTCTTCTATCAAAGGCAGACAAGCGATTGTCCATATGCCTTTTATGCATCAAATTTTTGAGCAATAACTCTATGAAACCATCGAAGCTCGAAGATCATCTAAAAAGGTGTCATCCTGATAAAATAGGTAAAGATTTGAAATATTTTCAAACATTGAAGGAAAAATATGAAAAGAGACCTACCGTGCACAGTATGTTCGCTTCAACGTCAGAAAGTAACGATGATGGCTTGCGGGCATCTCACAATATCTCATTACTTATAGCGAAATCTGGAAAATCGCACATCATTGGAGTTAATTTTACCCGCTGTTGAAGAGGTTTTAAAAACTGTTATGTACAAATCTCCATTTGACATACTCAAAATAATTCCTTTGAGTAACAACACTGTACAAAGACGTATTGATGAAATGAGCTCTGATATTGAAAGTTTCTTGTGTAAATATCTGCAAACAACTCATTATACTATTCAACTGGACGAGTCAACTTTACCTGGTAATGAACCATTATTATTGGCATATGTTCGATTTGTTATGGACAAAGAAATTCATGAAGAGCTACTATTCGCGAAAACTTTGGAAACGGACACTAAAGGTGAATCAATATTTAATATCCTGAGTGAATTTTTTAAGGAAAAATTGATTCCATTCACAAACGTTATTTCGGTGGCAACAGATGGAACTCCTGCCATGGCTGGGCGATGTCCTGGGTTTATAAGCCATCTTAAAAGAATTATACCAGAGGTAACTGCAATTCACTGTCATCCACCGACAACACCTAGTAGCGAAAAAATTGAGTGCTAAATTGCACCAATCGCTTCAATTTGTGATTAATTCAGTTAACAAAATAAGAAGCAATGCATTGAATACGCGTTTATTTGCACAATTGTGCGATCAAAATGATGAAGATTTCTAACGATTGCTCTTACATACTGAAGTACGCTGGTTGTCGAAAGGTGCATGTTTAACAAGATTTTTTTCAATTTTTGAATCAGTTTTACAGTTTCTGGAAAGTAAAGATCCATATTTAAAAGAAAACCTGATCAATTTGAAAGCAGACATCGCGCATTTGACAGATTTGTTCAAAAAATTTAATGACATTAACTTACAATTACAAGGGGACAGTCTCAATTTAATAAAAACGAAGGGTATAATTTCAGCTTTTATTGGAAAATTGAAATTTATGAAGCAAAATATTAGTCAGCGCGAATTTTCCCAGTTTTCAAACTTGTCACAGGTAGAATGCCTTGATAAGGATATTCATACATACGTTCAACATTTAATTGCCCTGCATGATGACTTTCAAATCAGATTTGAAGATATTCTGACGATGGAAATACCACCATGGATCATAAATCAACTTGATGAAACGGAAGTGGAGAATGTAATATTACAAGAGGAGATACTCGAGCTTAGCACTAATGATGAACTGAAGGTGAAATTTAGAAGAGGGTATCCAACATTATCCAACATTCTGCAGACAGAAATACCCGAAAAATATCCTGGACTGTGGGGAATTGCGATAAAGCTTTTGATAGCGTTTCCCTCGTCATATCTTGTCGAGAAAAGTTTTAGTGTCGTTATAAACCTTTTAACAAAAAAAAGGAGCAGATTGAATATGACAGAACGGGGAGATTTGCAATTATTTCTAACAAAACTGAAGCCAAATATTGATAATTTGCTGTCAATCCATCAAGTACATCCCTCCCACTAAAATATGACTATTTTGTGATTGTCATTGTAGAAGTTACGTTACGTTATTAATATTTTATTTTAATTATATATATATATATTACAATGTAATATGATAACAATAATAATTAATAGTGTAATAATTACATATTTGAATAAATACAACACAAGGAAATATACTATTTTTCTTTTTATTTTACCACTCGAATGGGGAGTTTTCTAAATAAAATATGTGAGAATTGATTGGTTTCTTGTGTTGTGGGTAGATGTCAAAGGAGTAAAGTTGGATGGAATGACTTTTTGATTGGCTAACTTTACTTTTTGACATCCACTCAACACAATCAATTAATTAATTAACCAATAACTCAGCCGCAACGCAAATTTCCATAGTTAGATCTAATCTTCACATTTTTTCGAGTTTTTGCAATATGGTATAAATGTAGCTGCAGGGGGTCCACCGGAACCAGCAAAACTTTCAAAGTGGTCTATGAGAAAAAAGTTTGGGAACCTCTGCTCTAGATTGTAGCAGATCTATCCTGTTACGACACCAAAGGGCCTTCAAAGCCTGTTACGGGGAACTATTATTATATTATTATTATAAAAAGTTTTCTAGTTGTCGAAAGCCATTACAGTAAACAAAGGTTTGCCAAAAATATATAGCCAATAAACTTAATATAAACAAAATGTACTTGTATGTTGAAGTCTATAAACAAAAAAATATGCACGAGTCAGAGGTAAAAAAGAATGTTTGTATAGCCACATTTTTAATGATAAATTTAATTTTTTATTCAAATTGCTGGTAACTAGTATGGTGAATTTACGATAATGATAAAGAATGCCAATGAAAAAAGAAAGTAAGCAATATTTGAAATCGAACTGCGAAGCGCATTTTACAGAAGCAAAACTTAGATGTGACATAAAGAAGTAGGTTAAAATTTCGTCGAACATAAATTAGCTCCATAAAAATTATTATAGGTAATAATCGTCATGCAAAAGTACTTGACATCTTACTTGACCAATTCACAATTGTTTTATTTGAGAAAACCGTAGACTCTTAACCAAATTATTCTAAATTCCACTAATGGAAAAACTCACTGTGCTATGTGGGATTTAATGGTCGGACGACGAGATGCTTGCAAGATCTCATCTTGTGTTTTCAAATGAACACTAAATAACACAACAAGTGGGATTGTCGAACTAACTATCCGGTCAAACATTTGTAAAACTTTTGGTTACTAAAAATATTTTTTCATTCAAAGTACTATAAATCCCTTCTCAGAAAGCACACGCAAAAGCAGGTAAATAAATTTAACTCAATGATTGAATGTGCAAAAAAGAGAATAAGTTATTTGACCACCAAGACGACTTCTTGGGATTCCCAGCAACAAATTCTTCAGTGTAAATTTCATGAAGGTCTACAATATGACGATGAAAGAGCATTTAAAGCATTGTTTGAAAAGAAAAATTCAATTCTAATTAATTAAAACAAAAAGAATACAGGGTAAGAAGACTTTAAAATTATTGAAGTAGTACATCTATAATTGAGAAGGTCAAAAGAAACCTTCTGTTATAAGACTGTAAGACTTTAAAACGCTAGACATAAAAAGGGCCCAAGACGAGTAATAAATTACCCTAAAAATATTCCGCAAAAAAGATGCACTCGAAAATTCATAAGCAGTTCAAGTATCGAAATTTACCGATACTTTTAAAATAAGTACGAGAATGTTTCCATTATCAGGAGGAGAAGATTTGCTGTTGGTAGAGTTAAGAAGATATATTTTTTAAATAATTTTATTTAATTATCCACTTTCAAGTACGATTATGTTATTTAACAACTTCAGTGCACATAAATAATTCGTAACGTTTTTTTACAAAAATTAAAAAATAAATTTATTGTAGTCAGTAATATCAATCGGTATCTTATTAAGTAATGAAACAGGTGATCAAAAAATTCATGACGCGTTTATGTATAATATAGTAAAATGCAGTTATGATACTTTACCTTTGGGGTAACCCGGGTTCAATTCTCGGAGTTCTTTGATGCCTGGCAGGTCGCCTACTCAGTTAATGAAAATAATTGAGTACCTGCGCTTGCTTGACAAAGGGGTAATAATGGCAGTCGTCTAAGGCGTGGTGCTTGCTACATCGGCCCGCATTAGAGATGGTGCGCGACGACCGGTCAGTATAGTCGGACATATTATGAGAGTCTTAACCTCTCAGTTCGTAGGCCGTGCTTCTACGCGGGGTGTTAGTGCATTACCATTGTTATATATAGTTATCAATTTCAGTACGTTTCAGAACTAAAATGTGTTTTTACATAAAAGTAATGAATTAATATTGTTTTGGCATTAAACGAAATTTCAAATGCTTTTTTGAGTTGTCAATAAGTAAACGTGACAAACTTTAATAACATTTTATTAGTTTTGCCGATTGGGGGCTATTTATATAGTGTAAAGATCAGGATAATAATTCTTTACATTGTCATATTTGTTTGTAAATATTAACACAAATTAAAATTTCTTGCCCACACGGAAAGACGTCACTTAACAAAGTTGCGCGAAAAACAGTACGTTAGCCATATGTAGCAGCAGTATGTATAAACTGTCAAAAAGTAAACGCCGCATTCTCACTCTAGTTATTTTTAATCCTTTTCTGGTACATAGCTAAAGAAGACTGCAGTCTGGTTTGTATATCTTTGTAGTTTATAAAAAGCTTGTGTTATATATTTATCGTTTATAAAAAATTTCTTCACACGATCCTTCTTTCTATTTTTACTCAAACAGCTGCTATTAAAAGTGAACTCTAATTAGATGACATCAAAATATTTATATAGTTATAGTTAATACGCAATTTAGCACAATTATCAGTTATCTGTAAAAGTACATTTTATATTATAGCTTCAATGGCGTGCAGTGAAATATTGCTGTTATTCCATATTTTGTTTGCAAAAACAGAACTGTATTGTAAAAATATCTAACATTTAATTTATAAATTGAGTTTTTATAAATTTTTGGTATTTGTTCTAATTTTTTGAATGTGTAAATCTACGGTTTATTTGAATACAGTAAAATTACAAAAATATAATCTAATTAACACATTATTAATATTTTTTATATATTATATTTCTAAAACGCAATAAAAGTATATATATATATATATATATATATATATATATATATATATATATATATATATATATATACATATTCAAGCTAATTGGAAAGAAAAATATCTGCAGCTTTGATATGTGCAAAAGAGAGAAATAAAATATGTAATGTATGAAGTTTATTCAGTTAAACAAATACCTACATAAATTGAACAGGCCAAATTATCTTTGCTCGCTTGCCTTATCAGATAATTGACATGTAAAATCAATAACTGGTGCCTATTTTAACCGACCTACATCATTTATTAAGAGACGTCCGTCAAATTGGTAAATGCACTGCAAAATAAAAAATGCGTAAACTAAAAACAATTAGTTTAGTTTTAATTTAATATAAAATTTGCAGTTTGAGAAGAAAAAGCCAAAAACTCAAGTATAAGATAAGCAGGTCAATATTGTAACATGCAACAAGAAATCATAACTAGTAGTTTGTTCAAAATGCATACGAATTTGGATATTTAAAGGATATAGTTGCACATTGCATAAAGAAATGTTTGAAAGTCTTTTTCATTAAATTTTTTACGATTTAGTTACCATTAATATCAAAACTAATTGTATTTTTGATAGTATAATATAAAAATAGATTTTTTATATTATAATAGTTCATTCCGCTATAGTTTTGCTATAGTCAGCATACGTTAACCTTTTATAGAGTAAAACTTAAAGATTGAACAATTTATTAATTGAAGTGTGTTGTAAATATGTTACAACAATACTGAAAGCCTTATAATTTATTAAAATATAAAATACACCATATTGTAATCTATTGGTATATTATAATAATTATTATTATAATCATTATCATCATCATAGAGGTATGATAAGGCTAAAAATTAATTAGTATATGTTTGTACAAAATACTTGTAGAATATATTATTTAATGACTTTTCTGACTGCTAAAACACTTTTTTATTTTTGCCATATTTATTTGGTCATAAAACTACAGGTAAACGGAAAGTTCCTAAAATTAAAAATTTCTAGAAGCACTAAAAAGTTGGTCACAATTCTACATACGAATGCATTAAAACAAATAGGTAAGACAGTTGCAAAGAATATTTGGTATAATGTAAAAAGTAATTTTTTTATTTGAAATTTTTGGGATAAAGATAATCGCAGATCAAAACTTTTAACAATAAAGTGCAATTCTAAATATGAGGAAAATTGGTAAGATAAAAATTATTTAAACTCAAAGTGTAAAGACGTTCTAAGAACGCATTGTGTGGTTAATAAAGGTTAACTCTGAGCGCAGACAAGCACTAAATGTTATTTTCTCCGTAACTTGGCTAGTTGAGTATCACTGCAATATAAGCATTTAATTGTGAAATAAATAATCATGTAAGCATATAGCGACGGATCATATTGGCAGCAATTTCAAGTAGCTTATAATTCAAACCACAATTTAAATAACAACAATTATGACCCAAATTATTATTACAATAAGCACACAATACTCAATTTAGCATTAGTACAATTCAATTGCAGTACAAATAACCACATCCACATGTAACCCAAACGCAACTAATGTTTTATACAAATGAACAGAATTGAGCTTAGGACCACATTAAGCATATACACAGATGCAACCAATTTCTACAACACACAAACATAACTTTCCAATAATGGTTTACCTGACAAGACATCTAAAGTTTACCGGTTTACTTTTATTAAATAACCACATTCTTTAATTTTCGATGTCTAAACTGCTTAACATAAATATAGAAATTATAATATATATCTCTTAAGAACCAAAAAAACCTATTAAATTAAAGGAGTCCCAAAATAATTAATATAGAAATAATAAGAGAGGATTATCTGTCCCAGATACAGAATGGTACCTAACATCAGAGGTAGATCTGCATTCATCATTAGACAAAATAAAAAACATTATAAATTAGAGAAATTTGATTTCATACACTTTGAAACTGTAAAGGTAAAAGACACCAACGGTTCTCTGATAATGAACCTTTTTTTTATTGATCCGACATTTTATATTTTTTAATTTTTTAAAGTTGGGTTTTATTATATCACTAGATGGTGTAGTATGAGTTATTACATTTGTTCTTGGTACTTGCTCTCGATGACTTCTCTCTTTACGGAAAACAGAAACGTAAATAGTAAAACCCAATATGGTCCCATTTAATCAGTCATAAATTTTGTACATTACTAGGTTGATTCCTGAAATTTAACACACCCTTGGACAAGGGAAGTAAAGTTGGTAAGATATGGTCTTAAAAGTAAAGCAGATGCCAACATGTTTCAAGTATAAAACTGAGAAACGCCACCGTTATAATGTTACCATATAGTAATACCAACAAGTCCTACTTTCACGTCCACGTTGCATCCTCTGGTTAACACTAATAAGAGAGGTCGAAGGCGAGTTTCTGGCGCCTTAAAACTAGTACTTTTGGCTAAGACAAGATATACTCCTACAGAAAAATCAGGCAAGTTAGAAAGCCTCAGGGTAGCAACCATACTATAGTGAAATACTAAGAGTACTCGAAAGTTCAATAGCAGCCTCAGATAAGACGGAAACCGAGTTGAAGGATACTATAAGAGAAAGGAAAACGAAAATGGATAAACAACATATTAAAGATTGCTACATGGAATACGCGAAGCACAGCTACAAAGCCATTATAAATCTATAATATAATAAAAAAAGTATTAGTATTATGATGATGAACAGAAACAAAAAAATAAAAGAATGCTATGATATAGAGAAAAAGTTTATAATATGGAGTGGATTCACACAAAAACAAATAGCAAGTGCAAGTATAGCACATATAATAGACAAAGAATGGAGAGATTCTGTACAAAACTATGAATACATAAACGAAAAAATATTGAAGGTTGATTTAAAAACAAAAAGAGGGCCACTCACTGTTATGACTATATGCCCCAGAAGAAGAAAAACCGTCCGAAACCCAAACATTTTACAAAACCCCACAAAAAGCATTAATAAAGTATAACCAAATAATTTAAAAATCACAAACACGTTCTTCTGAAGGGAGGAGATAGTCAACAAAAGTTTTTAAAAACCTAACCAACTACATCATAGTAAATAACAAGCTAGCCTCGCTAGTTACAAACAAGCATACATACAGAAGCAGCGACATAAGCTTGACTATTATCTAGTAGTAAGCAAAATAACTATCCCAAAATTATGGGTAAAATCCAATACAAAACACAAAAAGAAAACTTCAGAAGAAATATACCTACTGCCGATTAACAGCATAAAACATCAAAGAAACAAAATAAAATATAGATAAAAATAATTATACAAAAAGTAGCAGAAAAAGCTCTAGAAACAAGACGAAAGAACTATAAGAGAAAAAGACCTAAGATATAAAATAACAAACTACAACAATTAATAGACAAAACACAGAGCATACCAACTATACCTAACACCAAAAAAAAAAAACGGCACTACAAGAAACAAAGTGCAAAAGCAAAAATAACTATAAAACAAGCCTATCGTAATAGCTGGGACAGTTATATAACACGTATAGAAGAAAATGTATACGGACGACAGGAATCAGCATATAAAATTATGAAGCACTCTAACAAAGAACAAAAAGATAGTTCAACGTTAAATATTATAGAAATTGAAAAGTGGAAACGACATTACAAAGAACTGTAGTACAATTTGGAAAAAGAAGAACACAAAGTTAATAGTAGCAAAGATATAAATTTACAAGAGACGAATTTAACCGTGGATGATATAACTGTACAAGAATTTAAAAATGCAATGATGATGTTAAGAAATAGAAAAGCCACAGGAACTAATAAAATTAATACTGAACTATTTAAATGCAGAATCATGTTTCTAAAATTAAGATTACTACACTTCATTAATATGTGTTGGAAACAAATTAAAAAAATTATAGGGGCATCAGTTTACTAAATTCAGAATATAAGTTATATTTGAACGCAAACAATAGCCAAAGTAATCCTAAAAAAGCGCATAATGGCTTTCGCAAAGCACAATCCTGTATAGAGGATAGCCTAATTTTAAAGCAAATCATAGGAAAACGCAAAAACCTAATTGAGAAATACATACAGCATTTGTCGACTTTACTAAAACATTCGATAAGATCACAAGAACAAAACTATGGTCAATTAAAAAAATGGATTTCTATCTCATCTGATAAAAGCAATAAAAAGTCCTTACTGCAACACTAAAATTCCTACAAAAAACAATGACACAGGCAAAAGTCTGACACACAAATCAAGGTGTAAGCCAAGGATGTGGGCTATCACCCATTTTGTTTAATATTTATATTGACGATATGATAAAGACATGAAAACAAGAAGCACCAAAGAATATCTAAGTAAATACTAATACATATGTCAACACAATACCGTTCGCAGACAACCAGATTATCATCTCAAATTCAGAGGACAATTTACAACAAGCAAAATACAGATTAAACAACACATTAAAAGATTACAGCTGCCAAATATCAACAACTAAAACAAAAATAATGGTCTTTCAAAGAAAGAAGTCCATAAAATTATTATTAACAACACTAGTTTGCGGTATCTAATACAACTATGACCAAGATATTGACAAAGACAGTAACATTTCAGAGAATGTGCGGTACTATAAGAAGAGCACTAAGAAACAAAACAAGAAAGGAGACACAGCTAAAATTCTACAAAGTAACGGCAGTCCCCACATTACCATATAGCACCGAAATATGGACAATAACAACAAGGGATCAGAAAAATCTAGTCCACAGAGATGAGGTTTCTAAGAGAAGTCAAAGAATGCAGCCGGTTAGGCATATTTACTAACGAACACATCAAAAACAAGCTACAAGTACAACCAATACGAAACTAAATAATCAATTACAAGACAAGATGCAAGGAACATGTAGACAGAATGAACACAAAAGGACTCCCAAAATTAGCAATACAGTACAACCCGAGATGTAGTAAAAACCTTAGAAACTATGAAACATTAAACCAACAGTCCAACAAGAACAGGCCGCAAGTCTTAATCCTCGAAGTAAACGACGACGACTTACACAACATTACTAGCTTTGTTGCGACGGAAAATGGGACTAATAGCTTACTTTCTAACAGCGTGGCAAATCAATTTTTCAAATATTCCTTTTTTTGGTCATTTTTTGATGTGATAAAGAGAAGTAGTGGCACCTTGATGTAATTACGGTTGCCATAATCACTATGAGTAATGTAGATGGTTGCAAAAAATTGGGGTCAAACATGTTCACTTCTGTGGAAGTTATCGCTGAAAATTAAAATTTGTCATCTTTGACTTGGCGAGACGAGTCACAGTAAAGCATAGTATCTCTTGACACATATGTCGGGTGAACTCATATGTGGTTTAAAAGTCCTTGCTTTGCTTATTATTGCAACATGCACCACCATAAGCAGTATTTAAAATTTGTATTACTTGATATTTTGGAAATTGGAGATGGGGTAGAATAGCCTTCTCCGAAACAAAAGCTACCAACACTTGGTGGCATAAGTGGAATTATAAGAAATGAAACAGTAAAATCAAAATGGCATTGAAAAAAATATTATTTCTAAGGTCACTGAAGTTTAAATTACAGTGCAACTTTTATAATACGAACACACGTTAATCCGAACGCACGCTAATCCGAACGGCAAAATTACAAAATGATAATCTGAACGCTGCCAAACGCTAAACTAAAATAAAAATTCGTCGTTGTTTATACTATTCACCACCGTCTTAGGTGGTGGTATTGCGTCAGTTTGAATTTTTTGTAGTAACGAGTCGTATCAAATCAGTTGAACTGTGTCGGTGCTATTGTGAAGGTCACTTACCTACGGTTTATTCAGTTTACTATAGCAAAGTTTGTTTTCTATAAACGTTAAACTAATTTTTGAAATAGAACAATATTGAAACAAAAACATGTTACTATTGACTTAAAAGGAAAAATCCAAGTTTTAAGATATCGATGCTGGTATAAGCTATTCCAGCATTACAAACAAAGTATTGAGGAAGCTACTGTGGCGGATATTAAGAAAAACAAAGATAAAATTTTGGCATATCTACATGAAAATGATGTCGGTCCATCAAACAGAAAAATATTAAAGTTGAGTTCCAATCCTAGGGTCGAAAAAGCTTTATTTACCTTCAGGACAAAAGGTAGGTACATTATTGATATCCTATAATATTTAGATAGGTGATATGAGTGAATGTAAAAAAACGGACGTACGAGGGCTATTTTTTTCAAGGCCCGATTGGTCACTAAAGGAAAGCTTCGGAGAAAATCTGCTAGGTCTGTGCGCAGACGTCTTGCGCTGTGTCTGTAGTTGGCCCGGGAAACGCGTCGATTCGCGGGAGCACATAAACATGCTTCGAAAAATAGAGTCTCCCGCCAAATGTGAATTGCAAAGGGAAGCAAAGTGCGGAAATGGTGCAGAAACTTTGATGCTGGACGCACAGATGTTCATGATGCAGGCGGCCAGGGAAGTCAACTGATGATCTTTGTTCAGCGCGTGGATCAGGCGATTCTCGGAAATCGTCGGTTCACAATTTCTGGGTTGAGTGATGCTGTATGACCATCACAAAACTCAGCGAATGGGCGCTGCATTAAAACTTCCTCCAGCGCTACCATTACGATGGAGATGAGCTTTTGGACAAAATTGTCGCAGGAGATGAGACATCGGTCCATTACGAAACTGAAGAAACGAAAGATCAATCTAAATAGGATACATTCACACGCCCCGAGTCGTAAACCAGTGAAGTTCAAGCGCACGTTCCCCACTAAAAAGTGTTTCGCTACAGTGTTTTTGGATCGTAAAGGTATTCTCTTGGTGGAATTCATGCCACATGGCGCAACCACCACTGCAGCTTCGTACAGCAAGACTCTTCAACGTCTTCGAAGACCAATTCAGAACAAGAGAAGAGGAATGTTGTCGTCAGGCATTGTCCTTCTTCATAACAATGCGCGGCCGCACACTGCAGTCACAACAACGATCCTCCTGCAGCGTTTTGGATGGGAAGTTTAGATCACCCACCATACAGTCCTGACTTGGCTCTCTCAGATTTTCATCTCTTTGCCCACATGAAACGCTGGCTAGGAGGACAAACTTTTGCCACAGACGAGCTGCAGACCAGCGTGCAGAATTGGCTGAAAGCACAGGCGGCTGCTTTCTATGATGAAGGTATTGGAAGATTAGTACCACGCTACGACAAATGTATGAATCTGAACGGCGGTTATTCTACGTGAGAAAGCTAAGTTTTTCTTATAATGAAATAACGCAAAACGATGACTTTAAAGCAAGCTCAGGGTGGCTTTGTAAATTCAAATCAAGGTTTGTAATTCGCCAGTTAACAGTTTGTGAAGAATCGCTATCTAGCGACTATGATGTGGTCTTACCTTTTTTGGAAAAGCTTGCCCAATTAATAAAAGAAAGCAATCTTCCTTCTCGCCAATTTTACAACGTAATGCTGATGATTGCGGACTTTATTGGATAGTTCTACCAACCAAAATTTTGGCTCATTCAGAGGAGAAATCTGCGCCTGGACGGAAAGTAAGCACAGAAAGGATTATCTTTATGCCCTGTTCAAATGCGTCTGGATCACACAAATTGAAATTGTTGGTTTTAAGTAAGAGTATGAAGATGCGTGCTCTTAGAAATGTTCAACTTCCCGTTTGATACAAAGGACAAAAGAGAGCTTGGTTAACCAGAGATATTTTTACTGAATGGTTCTACAATGAATTTTGTTCCATCAGTAAGACGTAAAATGTGTAAGTGTCCAGTGACGATAATAAAATTTTTGTATTGTTCCTTCCACCAAATTGCACGCCATTGATGCAACACATGAATCAACATGTCATACAGGCCATAAAGTTATTCTATAGGAAAAAACTGCTCAAAAAAATTGTCGACTCTAATTGCGATGTGTCGCAATCACTAAAAGACGTAAATTTGAAAGTCGTCGTTTTCTCTTTAGACGACGCTTAGAAGCATGTGAGTGTTGAATTAATAAAAAAATCTTAGAAAAGAATTTTACCACTTAAGGTTTATAAAGAACAGCTTGACAACAGTGATGAAAAAGATGATATCCCAGTGGCTAGGTTAGCCAGACAAATCCCTGAACCAAGAAGACCTGTTGAGATAGAAAATGATCTAAAGGAAATTTCGGACTTGGGGAAAAAGCTTGACCCAAACTGAACGAATAAAGAGCTCGAAGAGTGGATGACACATGATAAGCCAATTAGCGGTGAACTACAAACTGAAACTGATATCATTCAATAAATTATCTCTGATTGATTCAGATAGTAATCCGGCTGATGATATTCCCGAAATTTCCTGTGCAGTACATACATATATACATATTTAAGTTGTTTTAGTGTTTATGGTACATAGTTCGTTAATCCGAACGATTCCGAAGAGACCCTGGTAATAAAGTGTTCAGATTAAAGAGGTTGCACTGTATTTCTAACCAAGCTCAGACTTTATTACCAGAAATGCAAGTTATGCAGCACAATTGACATTTTATTGCAGTTTGTCATGTAAGCCTGATGTATTGTGATTTAAATGGGCCCGAGTAAGTTACGTGTTACACAAAATACTTAACAATATTTACAAAAAGTTAATGTTTTAACGCAGGATATTTAAAATATTGTGTATATGCAGAATCGGTTCTTAACTATATAAAAACACTTGTCCTTATCATTATTATGTTTAACATTTAATTGGTTTTCGTTTTATATATTTGTCAATTTTTAATTGTGTTATCCTTACAAATATAAAAAATTCAACAATAAATACTAAATGTTTATTAATATTAGTTCTCATTAAGAAATGATTTAATCCATTTAAAGCTTGTAATTAAATGTGAATTCCGTTTGGACTTAATTGTTGCTGCAAGCTCAAAATAAATTGCATAATTTAGTAAATTCTCAGACTATTTAAAAACATAGTTATCGGCAATGTTGGATATCTTAAGAAACGCTATAACAACTCTCTCTGCTTTCACGGACTTTACGATGCCAATGTTGTAATCATTGGGAAAGCCGACCAAAACAAAATGACCAGAAGTGTAAATATCTGTGTTGACAGCAGTTTCAAGAAAATCCTTTCTCCCACTTTGCTGCAGAGAATAATCCCTGGCTTCAAATTATGTTCTTGGTAACGATCTGAAGGAATGAAAGTCAGTTTTACCGGCAGAAAATCGTTCGTTTTGTGGAGTACTACTTTTTATAACATAATTTTTGTGAACGAAAATGATTGAAAAGATTTACTTGTAAAGCTTCTACTACAGTAATTGAATATATCTATTGATAATAAAAATTTTCATCTTTTGCCTTCCAAGACTTCCAAATCGAGTTGACTGCTTTATACTTGACTTCGCATTCACCTATTAGTAACAACAAAATACAAATTAAAACTAATTAAGAAATTCATATACCAAATATTAAAATATAGTCACAAAAACATAATTGGAAAAAGCTTTAATAATTCCTTGTGTATTTTTGCCATAATGAGATAGAAAATATTCCCAATTGGGCTACATTGAAAAATGTTGTTAATCATGAAACATATTTATGACACTTTTATAGTTCTTTATACTGTGTTGCAGAACCATCTAATATGTAGACAATTTTTGAGATGATTGTATTATGTGGTAGCTCGTCGCCAATAAAAACGTATATTTTGAACTTTAATTTATTTCCTTGGTGCAAAACCAGTTCACAAAAAAAAAGAATGACCCAATGTAAACTCTGAGATTCGTCCTGGCTTACAAAACCATAGTTCATTGCAAAATTAACCTTTATAAAGAAACTCATACAGATGTTGTAGGACTTCTTCTTTCCACTGTGCAATAAACCAATTCTGCATCTTAACATAAAAGTGATGCTTTAGAAAATGTGGCTGCTCTTTTCGAATTCTTTCCTTAAAATTATACATTGATTCTGTTATTTTTAGCAGCTCTATTCTGTACGTGTTTTTCTACTAGCGAAAAGTTATTTCTTCCGCGTTTTTCAACTATTGAAAAAGGCTTTCTACAACTTTCTCCCCAGCCCATAAAAAACACAGTCCCATAATACAATACATACAAACTAGGTAACGGGTTAAACCGCGTCTCGTTTGAAAAATTTTCAAAAGTTTAGGATTTTACTTTGGGTTTCAATATTCCTACTCCCCAAGGAGAGTTACGAGTCTTTGAGTAAGACTGACCTTTCGTGTGTCCTGCTTCGTCATTTATAGGACTAGAAGTAAAAGTTTGTCAGGAATGTTGTTTGGCGGGAGATCCTTTGGGTTAGGGAAAGTTTGTTGGTTTAGATGTAAATTCTATAATATTAACCTAATTGTCTGTTTTGATACGACGTTGCTATTTTCCAAGTTTCATTACACGATGTTTAGATTACCTTATTTAAATTTTCTTTAATAACACATGAATTTTTCCAACCCTCCCTTACGGCTAGACATTTTGTTTGGCAAAACGTATATTATAAATAGTAAAATAAAGTAACTCTAGAAAGAAAAAGTTATAAAAATCGCTATTGGTACGTTTCTTAAAATTCGCGATGTCGCTAAGATATGTTGTGATACGTAAACACGACAACAAGACACAAAGTAGTTTCTTATATTCTTTACTTTGATACATCCAAATATACGATTTGGTCATAGAATTGAAATCGTACACCAGTGTTGCTGATCCAGTTTACAAATACTAAGATCAGGAAATGGATATCTGCATCACACTATATAGAAAAAATCCACGCATACGAAGCAATACCTTTACAAGTAGTCTAATAACTATCACAGTCAAAAAGAACGGTTGTGAAAATATCGGACCTCTCAACCTTAGTTTTCAAATACATTTGAAACAAATTTTACCAAAGACTGGTTATTTAAGAACAGAAATAAAAAATAAAATAAAAAGGATAAACGTGTACGCAAAGAATACTTTAAATCAGCTCTCCCATTTCACACCAAAAGAGTAACAAACTAGAAAGAGAGGATTTTAAACATACATGTAGTAGAAACTGTCTACCCAATTACCTTAAAATTACATAATTGTTCCGACCAGTAAAAGACAAAGAAAATACAAAATAATGTAGTGGTACACTGCATACGATATGCAAACAGCTCTACGCTAGAATTGACCACTAAAATAAAAACACACCTACATCTACACCTCAAGCAATCCAAAAATTATCCATTATTAAACAGGCTTTGGAAAATCCTGCCTACGAGATTGACTTTCAGAAACTTTTGTCTGATTGTCTGCCGCAGCTGTGGACGAAACAGCAAGAGATTCCGAATTGCAAATATAGCTCGAGAACAGACAACATAATGTAGTAAAATGCCACCCAGGAAAGCCTTCGTACTTAATTTAAATGAGTTTATAATTAATGGGTGTACTAATATGTTTTAAGTACAATATTGTGCATATTTAACCATGATAGAAAATTCCATTCTATAGTTTCATTTATATATGAAAAGGCATTTTGTACCATAATATATAAATACAATAATTTAAAATAATTTTTTTACAGTTAATTAGATGTATATCAATACAAAATCTCTTATAAAATATGCATTTCAAATCACACATAGAGTTAAATATTTTTGAATTAATTTTATGTATAAAATTTTCAATAATTTAATTACCTCTTCTCGGCTTGTATAATTGTTATATTCTAATGGTATTTTAATTAAAATTAAGTAATTTTATTCTATGCTTTGAATTTAAAATATTTTTATTTAAATTGTCATAAAGTTGAGAATAATTTCCATGCAAATGTTAAGATAACTATGCAATAAAAGTATGTAATAGAATACAGAATAATATTAATCACTCGTGGAAGAATAATCAGTATAATTTATATTTATTTAATTTATAATTTTATTTATTCTAAATAATTTGTATCGCTGAGATAAACTGTTACTTTGACTGGCCCTGTGTCCTTGTTTTTAACGAGGTAACATATATACGAAAAAATAAGTCGGCTGTGCTACGCGCGCGCTGTACTATCTAAATAAAATAGATATCAAATATTTTAAGTACGGATTTGCACCTAATGCAATGCCCGTGCAACCGCAAAATCAAATACAGTTGCAGCATTAAGCCAAATCAACAATTTACTGCCGCCCAGCTTAAGATTTTAAATATCGGTTTTTGGCAGTGGTTGCACAATTTATCCCAGCTTTTAATGAAATAGTAACATTACATCATTCACAAATAGTAGGTAATAACTATATTGATTATTACATTGGTGACGAGAATATGGATTTTAATCATTTGTGGCATCTACAAATGTCAACAAATAAATGAGTTTAATGCACGAGGGTTATTTTAAAGTGTATGGCTACAGTGTTTTGGGACTGTAAAGGTGTTCTCTTGATGGAATTCATGCCACGTGGCACAACCAACACTGTAGCTTCGTACAGAAAGACTCTTCAAAGTCTTCGAAGGGCAATTCGGAACAAGAGAAGAGGAATGTTGTAGTCAGGCATTGTCCTTCTTCATGACAATACGCGGCCGCACACTACAATTGCAACAACGATCCTCCTGCAGCGTTTTGTATGGGAAGTTTTGATCACCCACCATACAGTCCTGATTTGGCTCCCTCAGATTTTCATCTCTTTGCCCACATGAAACGCTGGCTAGGAGGACAAACTTTCGCCACAGACGAGCTGCAGACCATCGTGCAGAATTGGCTGAAAACACAGGCGGCTGCTTTCTATGATGAAGGTATTGCAAGATTGGTACCACGCTACGACAAATGTATGAATCGGAACGGCGGTTACGTCGAAAAGTAGCTTAATGTTGTATCACATTGTTCCATATAAAATTTTCTTGAGTCTGACTGTGATTTTCATTTAGCGACCAATCGGGCCTTGAAAAAAATAACCCTCGTACTAACACAAAACAACACAAATAATACAAACTCTGAAAACAATACAGAATAAAATATCAACTTTTAATATATGTTTATAGAATAATTAATCATAGTGCAATGGTAAATATTATATTGTGCATCATCTGGTCGGTTCTCGGTTGTTAGACCGTGGTCCAAATTTACGTATCAATATCTGAAGAAAGTAAGAAGAAACGTTCTGGAAGAAATTTGATATAACCATAATTATGGCCGATTTTAACGCCAAAATAGAAAAAAGGAAATGTGGTAATCTAGTCGGGTCTTTTGAACTTGGTGAACAAAATTAACGAGGAGACCGACTATACGACTTTTGTTTAGAAAACCAATTTGTTATAACAAGCACACTCTTTAAAATCCCACCTCGTAGATTATACACATGGCGCTCGCCAAGAGATTAACCAAATAATATTGTACAAAACCAGATCGACTTTATACTAATCAACAAAATGTTTCAAAATAGTTTATCAGTGAAAACATACCCAGGTGCAGATACGCAACCTAATACTTGAAAAGTTCACAGTCAAATTGAGGGAAATAAAAAAAAACAAAATCTGAAAGAAACAACCAAAAAACAAATAAAAAATTAAACCAAGAAAAACATAAAGAATTAATTAAGGTGACTTTAATGTCGAACTCTAGCTCTATAAAATGCAACAAACTAAAACAAAATTAGTAATAATTATCTCATAGCATTAAGAAAAAAAATCATGGACGACGAGAAAGATTCTTGATTCAATGGAAAAACGAAGACCGACAAAATATAGATTATAAAAAATGCAAAAATATATCAAGATATATATTCCAAAAGTTTAGAAAAGCTAAACAAGACATGTTACAAAAGAAATGTCAAGAAATAGAAGTTTTTGAAATACAATATGACTACTTCAACATGCATAAAAAGTAAAAGAAGCTGCAAAAATATATAAGTTTCAACTTATAAGAAGACTAATATATGACAAAGGTAATATAATACTTGATAAAAAAAGGTCAACACATGAAAAAATTGTCACTCTGCCCTTTAGTGACAACAAAACAATAAATGAAAATAAATTGAAAAATCACACAAACCCAGCAATAACTGTGGATGAAATTCAAAAAGCCATCAGGCAAATGAAAGATGGAAAGGCACCTGGTCTTCCACTGTAAATTTTAAAACTATTTGGTAAAGCTGGAATATCTTGACTGACAAGCATTTATAACTATATTTACACGACCAGCGAGATACCTAAACTATGGCTAAAATCAACATTTATAACCCTTCCTAAGAAGAAGAGTGCCTAACACTGCTCGAACTATCGACTAATCCAGCAGTTCCTAATCTTTTCAATTTTTTACCCTTATGAACTATTAGGGTGACTGAGTTTACCCTCCCTTCCCCGCTCTAAAATATAATTAAAAAAACAATACATTCAAATACAATTTATTAATCATAATAATTGCACAAAAATATACGTTTTTAAAATTTCAATTTACTTTGCAAATAATGAATTAATGATATTTACTATGAAGGTTGGTATTGTTTTGCATTCACAAATTTTTGCGTTAGATTTAATTTCACTTAAAGCAGTCATTTTCCACATTGAGACAATTTCTGACCATTACTTTTACTGTTACTAAAGTTGAGAAACCACTCTCACATCTATAAGTGGTAGCAAATGGTATTAACATTCCTAGAGCTCTGTCAGTTATAACAGGATATTCTGTTGAAACATTTTGCCAAAATGTACCGAGGTCATAATTTTGAAATTTCACTTTGAAAGTGCTATCTTCGTGTAAACCGAGAAATTCAACTTTGGTTGATACAGTTCCATTTTTAAAAATTTCATCAGTAGAAAATAGTCTTAATATCCAACAATTGGACTGACGATTATCCATCTCCAGGAAATATTGCTTCAGTGAGTCTTTTGCTACAGAGTGGTCGAACTTACATTGCATTACAGGAAAAAATGAAACTTCAAAGTTCAATTTTTTTTGCGAATTACTGAATTTTTTCTTATTTATTATTAAAAAGTTGAATTTGTTACCCATTATTAGAAAAAGTTAAAAAGTGGGTAGCTGGGGGTGTTCTAAGAATCGCCAAAATAATTTTTAAACCGATCCGACTTGATTTTTGAGAATTGAGGCAATTTTTCGGAAAAATTTTAAATCAAGTTGAATCGGTTTTAAATTTCTTTTAGTTATTCTTTGAATAAAATAAAACAACTTTTGTTCTTATCAATTTTTTTAAACCTCTTCTTTCGTCCGGAAAAAAGTCTCAAAGTTCAAAAAATTGGAAAAACTTGACCTTGCATTTTCAGTCAATCCACTCACTCTACGAAAAAAATAAAAGGGAAATATTTTGTGTATTTTTTCACGGAGAAAACGATGCCGTAAAGTAAAATTTAAAATAACTCTGTTTTTTCTCTTCATTTCGTTAATTTTTTTTTCCGACTTCTGGTCTCATTTCCAGTGTTTGACCATGTATATCGAGTTGAATTAATAAGCGCCACGCGCCATCATAAAGTTGAGGCTTCAAGCTTTCATTTGCACTAGGAATCGACCTATAAAAGCGCGTTAAAAATGGGTAGGTCGAACACCCCTGTTCGATTTCCCGATATATATATATATATATATATATATTTATTTGTGAAGTTCTTTCAGAACGCTTCTTCCTTAGTTCCTTCAGATGTTGGTACTTAAATTTGGATAATATTTAGTTTTATTGCTGTAGTTTCTAGCTGCATCACAGCTATTCTTTCAGATATTGGTACAAAATTTGTCACATGTTTGGCGATCTTTTTGTTGACACTTTATGTTGTTCCAGCAGCTTCACCTGAATAGTAAACATCAAGTTCTTTTGATTGAATTTTTTTATATCCAGGCCATCTCATTTCACTAATACCCATGATGTATATGCATATTTTGTCCATTTTTTGTAAATCGTTGTGTAGTTTACCGATTTGATACATTGTGCTAACATTCTCTGTACATATCTTGATAGCTAACCCGGAGATTCTTAATAGCCTCTGAACACTTAAGGTCTGCTAGAGACTGAAACCCTTATCTTAATTATTTCCAGCCTTGATTGTACTATGGTACAAATAAATAATTCATTAGTTTCCCGTTGCTTTCTGAATCGCGGAATAACAGCCAATTTTATTGGATTTTAATGTCGGCTAGTGTTGGCTACACTATTGCTGTACCAATCCCTTCGATCTCCACCAAGAGCCTATTTTTGTGTTTTACCATATCTGGATACCCTTACCTTAGTTTAGTCTGCGGGACGACGCAGTTATCGGAGTGTTGTCGCAGCTTGTAGATACTGCTTCTAGGAGCCATAACTGAGAGTTGTGCATCTGCTAAGAACCAATATATCAAACCGACCTCGTAAGATGTCCATCCGATCCAATATAGAGGTATTATATCTTCTCGACACATTTAAACTTCCAATACGGCAGATAGGTGAGTGATTTTTGGTGGTGTCAATCGTAATCCAACGGGAATCACCTGATGATCTCTCCAGTATTTTAAGAAAGCAAGGCCACACAAAATTTTGGCCTTACCTAAAGTAATTTTAAATATAGTTCAGTTAAGTTTAACGTTTCCTCTCCATAATGGTGTATAAGACCCCAAGCGAAGAGCTAAATTCTTTAAAATAGCATTAAAGCCGATGTCAAAACGTCAAGATTTTTCTCCGCGCAAATACATAATTATTGTGTATTACCGTTTCCTTGTGTGTAATCAGTGGCACTAGTTTACAACAATGTAATTTACCATGGAGTAATTTTGATGTATATTAAGGGAACGGAATTTCTTAGACGATACCATTACAATATTGCGCTGTGCTTTCAAATTGTCGTGGTTAACATCAAAATTACTTATAATATAAAAGATAAAATAAAATCGCAAAAGTCTATTCCAGTTTAAATTGTTGAGTGTGGCTTATTGTGTATTAAACTGCTAATGTTCAAAACTTAATAGTGGAAAGCTTTTTGGGATGTGCTTACCTTTGAAAGAATATAGTACTAATTTTGTTGCTACAAAAATATTGAAATTTTCATATATTTTGCAGGGTCTTTCTTTGTTTTCCCAGCTATCTGGAAAACAAAGCCCTATGATAGCTTATAAGAACTGTCGCAAGCTAGCAGTCGAAAGTTCGCTCCGGGAATGACGCGATCGGTTTGCATTACCGAGAAGGTTTGTTTACGCAAATGTGAAGAGGAACGCGAGGATGAAAGTGACTCTTGACGAGGCTCAGAATGATTCTTCTGGAGACACTTACGACGTGCCGTATATACCCTTTGACAGACATGTTGTTGATAATACATCCCTCCCCTAAACGGGGTGACTGGGCTGCTCGCCCGCTTTCTTCGCCGAAGAGCATTCCTTCTGAGATTTTAAAAGCCCCGACGTGCACTCCAGCGTGCTTAGCGGCGGTGTGCATTTACTAAGAGAATGCAGCAGCTGCACGAAGACGGCACAGAGCGTGAGCGAGACGGAATCGAGCGGGCGCTCGCCCACAGCTGCAGGAGAAAGAGCGCGGTCCATGAAGATTGCGTGAATGTGGAACGCAGGGAGCGCAGATCAGTGTAGTATCAGTCGCGCGCGGTCTGTGCTGTGGTGAGGTAGATTGTTGCGCGGTCGCCGGGTGCCAGCTTTGGTACGAAAGAAGATACGCACCCTCAGTGTTCGCTTCTCACGGCTTTTCTATCGGTCGTATGCGAAAAATCGAGCGCGGAGCGCCTCCGGCAGGTTCAGGTAATTAATTAGGGGACCTCCGGCCGTGTAGAATTCTTCAGCCATGTTGCAAATTTTAATTAATATCAGCCGAGTTTTTCCGCGCTGCCTTATTTGATTACCCGTCGAAGCAAACAGGGACAACCTTTGAATTTATCGCTAAGCACAGATCTACTTATAATTGCAATTTTTATCAGATCGGCAGTTTTAATGTGAACTAAGATTTTGGTATGTCCATAGGTAGTCGTAGGGTCGGTATTTAATACTATGCAAAGTAGTAATGAAACCAAGCAGGTTAAATTATTGATTGGAAATCATTTTCGGCATTTTATTCGTTCCAAATATGCCGCACTGGTTGAACAAAATTCAACACAATTACATTATAGGAGGAAGGGGGGCCAGTTCCGCACATGCATTGCAATGACGGATTCCGATCATAATCTGATTGCGGCATCCAGGAATATTTGCTTTGAAGTATATTTGTACGGATAATTTTGTGTTTCCGGCGAAGAGTTCCCTTGAATGCTATAATTTATTTCTTAAAATTACTTGTATCAAATTGTCACTTATGTATTGTACGAGGGGAGGAAAAATCGAAATTAATTTCGCCTGCCGGGATTACAAAAATATTTATGGAAGGACGTGTCAACATCGCCCGGATGCCCAAACAGACAGCAACTGCTGAACAATTCAATTCAGATCGACCCTCAACCTTTATCCCCAAAATAAGCTTGCAAGTAGTTGGGATACCGCAGTTAGGGACTTTTGACACGGCCATTTAAACCAGAAGTGAAACCAGGACAATACGACCTTCCGAGGGCACCGGCCTGTGGACTTCGCAAACAAATTTTGGAACTCTCCTTCTTTGCTGTCCTTTCGTCGAAGATAAATTGAGCTGACTGGGACTGACTGTTTGCTATTAAGTGTTTAACATTTTAGCGCCGACATTTTAACCGAGAAATAACAAATTGTAAAGTAGCTGTTTGAAAGATTACTTATATAACAATGGCGGCTATTTTGGTAGTCGACAATCAATACTGAAAGATGTCGAAGATTCATTTAGGACCTGTAAGTTTTTTGTTCAAAAAAGCAGAGGAACGAATGGAAAAGTTTTTATTTAGCTTTGTTCCGTCTTTGAATTTATTCGTACCATTTTGAGCCACGAAATGGAAAGTTGTCTGTAAACGGTTCGATTTGTGCTAGAGCCTGTTAAACACATGCGGTGCATTAGAAGGTTAATTTATAGCGCTAGAGGCCGCAATTGCATCATTAAATTCAATGGCAGGTGCCTACTGCTGTTGCTAGCGTAATAACCCCTAATGTGGTTAGATCTTTAAGTTTGATTGCGCATCCTGTGCCATTTTGGCGCTTATGAAATATAATTTTTTTATAATAAAGTTTGGAATGCGCGCCGAACAAATATGCTGTGCAATTATAACATATTTCGTAAACATTTGTTGTGCGCGACTGTTTAGGCCTTCTATTTTTTGAAGTAAGTTCCATTGTGGAACTTGAATAGAGAATTAGACATTGGAAAGGTTTTTTGTTGTATATTCAATACATCCTACGACAATGTACCTCCATCAAAGTTACTTTTAACGAACAAAGCAGTTCGCTCAAGATAATACCTTAATACCCTTATTTCTTTGGTATGAACTAAGTTATTATTATTACTATAGAAAGCTAATAAAGACCACGCTAAATTTCTAACCAATATATTTTTATAGATTGAGTTCTAATTGATTCATTTGATACCTTTTTATATTCTTGTGTATTATTAAATTTGTCGATGAATTAATGGATTTCTTTAATAGCTTCTTTTATAAACTTACTTCAGTACTTATTTGTTAATAAAGCTTTATAGTAGTAAATAAATAATTTTCAATTAGTGCTTATAATTAAAATAGTTATAACTTCTAGTACCTTCTAATATATTTGATTTGCTAATTCATACTAGTATATCTCATAACAGTAGTTTTAAAATTTACTCCCTATTTCTGTATCCAAAAAGCTTCCACACGATCATTTCAGGCTTATATGCTTAAGAAGTAATTCAGTAGATGACTTAAACTTAACTCGTGTGACACAACTTGGGTTGCTGCACAAATTCAAGTTTTTGTCCGTGTCTTCTCTTATGGCGATTTGATTTGTATTATGAACTGCAACGTTACTCTTAGAATTACCTTAGTTATTGTACATCACGGCAACTTACTGAAACTTCTTTTGCTAAAACTTTTTTTTATTTCCGCGTCTTATTTTTGTTGTTCCCTCTCGTCCGAGACATTGTGCTACTACGACAAGAATATCTAAGTTGGGATTTATTAAATCAATAGTCTAATGTTAGTCAGAGCTGACAATGCAAAACGTGGAATATTTTGGTAATTGAGAATGTTTTATATGCATCTTTTGTTTATTATGTTTATTATTATAACTAATAAATAATTATTTTTATAACTTTATTAAAGTTGTTTATGAAAATATTATATTTGGTTTTTTATGCTATAAGCTACAAAAATATCCAATTCCTTCTTGATAATGTTTGTTAATAAATTGCGGTGTTCTTTACTTGATCAAATTAAAATAATCTTCTGATTTTCTTGTTTTAAATAATTTTACAATCAAGTAACAATCAGCAACATAGTATTTTTGTTTGTTAAATTACCCTTTTTTAAAGTTTTGCACCGTAAAAAGTACTTAGATGACTGATTCGATCAATCGAGTGTACTAAATGGCAAGCACAGTTTTTATTATTTGAAGCTTTTCTAATCGCTTTTTATTGATTACGATGTAATTTATTTTTTATAATTTCTATATAAAAGCAAGTCTGCAAAATTTGTGTTTATTTTTGGTGCCCTGAAAATTATTCTTATAGCTAAAGGCGTCCCATGACAAGAAATTTTGAGAACCGCTCGCTTAGTACAATATCAAAGACGGACGCCATGTGCCGCAAATGCTTCAATATAGATACATTTTTACAAAAGCAAATCACTGTCTGTGGTGAATTTTATTTTAATATAGTTCGTAAAATTGAATTTGAGACTGACTTTTTATTATTTAACTTGTATTTTAAATTAATTTTTATTATACAAGGTGATTAAAACGGCTTGGTTTTTAATTGGAACGTGAAACAAGGTTTGAATATTAAAATTTTAGGGTGGTGTAGACTAATTGGAATATATAATCAATTTTATGTACTATTTAGTCTTTTATAACAAACAAAAAAATTAATGCAAGATATTTATTTGTGCAATTATTATTACATCAGTTATAAAAATAGTAAGAGTCCAGCATTTTTAATTGGGAATGTTTGGCTTTTTGGTAGCAAAGACAAAATTGAATAGATGCGAAGGGGAAGAGTTTCTGAACTCCGACTACGGCCTTATAACCCGAGAACTAACCACACGATGTACCAAAGACAAAATTGCATTTTTGTTAATCAATTATTTGAATCATCGTATTGAAGATAACTTTTCGCAGTATTTTTTTAATTTAAATTTATATTAGAAGTAATATATCAATCAATAGAAGAAATTAAAAACAAACTGAATTAGTTAAAATTATTTTTAGCTAAGTTTCTAATTTGCTTTATTTCTGAGGCCTTTACATTCTTGTTATGCTAAAAGAGTAGCTTGAGTACGTGAGACTATGTTTAAGTTTGTACTGTTTTTCTTTAATTTTGGGAAGATTTCGTAGAAACAAATCTTACTGTAGAAGGCTTTATGTTTTATTCAAAACCTTGTGTATGTACGTGCATATGGGTGTTCGAAAAGGTTTTCGTGATTATTAATAAATGAACAATTATGCTCACGGGTTAAGCATTGTCAATTTTTGAAAAATTCTTGACGTTCCAGCATTTACTTTAATGTCATTAATAAAATTGTCTTGGGTCTGAATTTGCGTACTTATCAAAGAGAGCTATAAATCGAAGAAGAAGATTGACCTTTTGCATGCAGAACTTTGCTATTTATTGAATCCAAAGTGAAATTTGGCGGTAGAATGCACTGAGTTGGGAAAAGTGTGTTTGTTTGAACAAGTTATGTAACTGATGACGTAGGATATGTAACGCTTTCCTAATAACGTTGACCATTGTCTCAAGTATTGAAGCATTGAGGAAGTTTTTTTGTTTCAATAGCCTTATGAATCATTCTGCTGGTGGGATGAAAAATGGGAGCGAGTGCTTTTGAATTGGAAAAATTTTCTTTATTACCTTTGACGAAGAGCTATCCCCTTTCATACAGCCAGAAAATGTTTGTATATGCGACATGATATTTGTTTGTTTATTTGGCCCATGTAGGTCGTGTCACAGTCACCACAGAGTATTTCGTAATCTCCTTTCTATAGACAAGAGGATGTAGTTTGCTATTTTATTATTACTGTAAAAACTGTTTGTATATTTTGTGTTTTAGTGGGCGGCTTAACATAGTTTTTTAGCATGCCTCTAACATAAAGCAAGAACGCTTTAGTTGCTTGGGAACATCGTGAGTTTTGGAATTAGGCTTTGTTAATAATTTTGATGATGTAGGTTAAGGATTTTTTAAAATATCCGTTTTGTTTTAGCTTTTTGGTAATGACATTAATTTTATTTTGTTGCTTTTTAGTGTCGGAAAGTTTTAGGGATTTGGTGATAGGAAATTGTGCAACTAAGTAACGTGGGGTGAAGGTGGAATGTAGAATTTGGTAACGATTAGCATGGGCAGGTTGCCTGTAGAAAATATTATGAGAACTATTGAAAAATTTTTGTTTAGGGGGTGTCCAGGAGACGAGGAAATTGTTTTGTTCGATTTCAATTGTGAACTTAATATTGGTGTCAAATTTATTTAGGTGGATAAAAATTGGAAAAGCATATCTTATCCATGGGACAGATAACAATACTGTTGTTAACGTACCTTATTCAACAGGTATGTTTCAAAGGAAAGAAAGTGTGAGCTTTTATTTTAAAACCAATAATAAGCAGATATGGTACTACTGGTAAAAATGAAAAATCCATAAGACCACTATTAATTTGACGGTAATATTTGTTTTCCGAGGTGAAATAGGTAATGGTTAATTCATTTGAGTGTGTTTCTTCAAGTTTGTGATTAGTTTTTAAATGTTGCATTTTTTTGTGAACTTGGTTCCTTTCATATTCATCCTATCTTTTGAAATTTCTTCACCAGGACAATTTATGATGAAGCATTATATATATTAGAAAAGAACCAAAACCTGAAAACAAAAACTTTATAAATGCTGCCAGAACCATTTATTTACTACCTATGCGTAACGTCCTAATATGATTACCCTTTAAGTGAACTGGCTCTACAAGTTCTCGAAAAAGATTTCAACTTTACTGTCACTCAGAAACTCACCAAAAACACAGTCAATAAAACCAGACAAGTATTTCCTAAATCCGATATCAAACCTTCCGAATTACAAACGATAAAAACTTTTAAAACAAGACAAAAATGTTGTAATCTTACCGGCAGACAAGGGTAAGACTACAGTTATTTTTAACAATTCAGATTGACTCACTAAAATCTTAGGATTATCGTTAAGTACCTAACGACCCAACAACAAATCAAGAATAAAAACCAAGATCGTTAATACAATCAGAAACCTATCTCCCGATACAAAGAAACTTTATACCTTAAGAAAAATACAAAAATTATACCGTCTTTCAAAAATTCACAAGAAAAATACTCCCTTACTACCTGTTGTTAGTGCCTTTGGCTTTACTCTACAAAAGTTCGCTAAACACTTAGTTAAAATCATCCAGCTCTTTACAGAATAAATTTTATCATTTATCCGAAATTCCTACTACGTTTTAAAAATTCTTAGATCTTTTCCGATACGCAAAGATGACATAATTGTTAGTTTTGATGCTATATCTTTGTTTACTAATATTTTTATCTCTAAAATTTTGAAACTTCTAAAAACAAATCACAATCTGGAACGATCTTTAAATATTTTTAATTTTTGTACGCAGTTCTCGCTATATTTAAATAACATTTGACACGTTTTGTGTATATAGTAGGTGAATAAATAAGTTCTCAGCTTTGTCTGCAAAATTAAAGTTTTATTTAAAAACAAACAAAAAAAGCTTAAGTATCAAAGTATTCTCCGTTGGCATCGATGACCTTTTGCCATCTTTCGGGTAGCTTGCGAATTCCCTGGTGATAAAGCTCATCCGGATTCGAAGACGATAAATGTTATTTGATGCTATATCTTTGTTTACTAATCTTTTTATCTGTAAAATTTTGAAACTTCGTAAAGCCAAGTCACAATGCTGGTAACGATCGGATAAATGATAATCGGAATTTTTGTACGCATGTTCTGGGCTATATTTAAATAACATTTGACACGTTTGTGTATATATAGGTGAATAAATAAGTTCCTCAGCCTTTGTCTGCAAAGATGTAAGTTCTTGCAGTCGCCTTAACAAACATAAGTGAAGTACGGAGCATTATCATGGAGCATGATGACCTTTTGCGATCTTTCGGGTGCTTGTCCAGTAAATGTGCCTCTGGTTGATAGAAGCTTCCGGATTCGCGTCGCTCAAAGTTGATGAGTTGCATTTTGGTAGCGATTCATCTCTGGTTTCAAGAGTTCATAGTACAGCACACCTTTCCAATCCCACCAGATACAGAGCAAATTCTTTGGCTGGATTCTGGGCTTTGAGTCGATGTCGAGGTTTCCAGGGTCTACCATGATTTTTTGCGTCTTGGGATTGTCGTTCAAGATCCATTTTCATGCGCCATAATAATTTTATGCAGAAAATCCTTTTTCGGTTCCTTGAAAGCAAATGGAGTGCGGTGTCGTCGCATTTTAGTTGTCTTCGGACAATTTATGCGGAACCCATCTGCCTTCCTTTTGTATCTTACCCATTGCATGCAAACGTATGGAAATGGCTGGCTGAGTGACGCCAAGCTGCTCTGCAAGCTTTTTTTCAATTTACGCATTGTTTTCATCCAGCAATGTCTGCAGCTCATCCGTGTTAAATGTTTGAGGGCGTTCAGCGTGTGGTTGATCTTCAAGACTAAACTCTCCTCCGCGAAATCTTTGGTACTACTTTTTGCACGTTGCATGACTTACAGAATTCCCACCATATGCAGCACAAATCATTTCCGTGGCTTCAGCAGCATTTTTCTTAAGATGAAACGCGAAGTGGATAAAAAATCGAATATGCTCTTTTGTGATTGGCATCGTGAACACAGCTGATTATTGAAGTTATGTGCATCAAAAGCCAAATCGCATGATGTTTCAAAATACCACGTCATTGCTTTAAAACCGCAATAGGGCGGACTAATACGTTACATGTAAACGGTGATATGCGTCCTGTGAAATCTAAAGATGAAAACTTATTTATACACCTAATACCTAGGTATACTCTAAAATAGATGGTATAATATTGGAGGTGGGAAGATATGTCTGTAAATATTTTGAATTTCTACGCTTAACTTGCATTAAATTCTGATTAGATTTACATCAAATTGCTACATTACGAAGTTTGCGTGTCTTTTGCCTCAATTGATTTTTGTAATATTATTTATATGTAACAAGTAAGGAGTGCCATAAAATTTCAAGTAAAATGTATGTAACTGTGTTTATGCATTTGGATTGTTTTGACTGAAATTACTAATCCCTTTGAATTAATAATTTTGAGTCTAGAAATTTTTATTGTTTAATTTAAACTTGAAAATTTACCTCCTAAGAACAAGTCACACGGTGTTAAATTGAACAGCCATGCTGGTGAATTAATGTTTTCTTTTTCCAAAACAATTTGTCATGTAAACATTTGTTGCGATAGATCAATTGTTTCTTTTGCAGTATGATAGTGCGCCCTCGTGCTAGAACCACATGCCGTAAAGGTTTATGTCGACCTAATGTCGAGGCTACGGGAATAGATTATTATAGTACGATGTCGGATTACATTTCTGATTGCTTTTCCACTAACATTTGCAAAAAAATACAACTCAATTAATTGCCTTATTCCTCATGAATAATTCCAGAATTCTCCCAAATCTTGCAATTTAGCTTACTTAAAGAACCATGCAGTTTAAATTGTAAACATGATTCCTTTCTCTAATTTATAGTTCTTATTTAGGTTCTCTAAAACCTACTCGACGAATTTGCGGCGCTTAGCATGGCCCTGCTTGAGTTCTTGCGTTAATTGAATTTTATTTACACGAAGAGACAAGTCTTTGTTAGGATTCGCTGCGAAGACCTTTTCAAATGTTTGGTTATTGTGCTCGGCGCCAAATTGATGTTTTCGGATTCTCAAAGGCACTTTCGTTATCTGCCGCGATATTTTTTATTAATTTAACGAGGTGATTGAACACACTTATTTGATCTGTAACCAAGCCGATTTTTAAATTTTCTAATCAAACGTAAAATTGCCACATTGCACCTAAGTTCTTAGAGTTTTGCAAGTTATTCATATAATTTTTACAACATTTATAATAAATTTTATTAATAATAATGCGTTGCTTTGTCATATAATTATCCATGGTTAATAACACAATAATTTTAGATAATAAAAGTGGTAACATTGGGGTTCTTAAACTTACAGATAAAAATAACTCAGTATACTAGATTCTTATTTATTTATTTTGCACGTGGTACATCGATGTTTACACTACTATTTTTTCTTAACTGTGATTATTGCTTTTTTTACCAGTTTTAACATTTAACTAGTTTTGTATTGTTGTATAGAGTGATTCAAAATGATAGACTAAATTGTGTACGTCTACAGTTAAAAATTAGGATAAGTGATAAATATGATGTAAATTACATTTGAATGTACTCAATGTGCTTCCCTTTGTTTGTACTGATAACATCTAGACAGCAACAGAATTCATCTCATGCACGATGAAGAATGTCTTGCGTCACTGAGTTCGGTTTCTTAGGACATCCAAAGTTATTGGTAGAAGTGATTCATAAACTGTTTTATTTATAAACTCCTACAATAAAAAGTTGCAAAGTGTAAAATCAGGAGATTTTGGCGATGAGAAAAAAAGTGCCAAATCATTACTCATGCAACTTATCCATCGTTAAGGTAGAAATCCATTTAGAAAACGTCGAACACTCTAGTACCAATAGGGCGAAGCTAGCACGCTTTCGGTAGTTAATAAAAACAATTCCTAATTAGTTAATGTATTTTAAATAAAGATAATTATAAATATTAAAGTTTTAAAGTTCTTTATATAAGTAGATTAGAGTATAGCGGAGAGATTCTACGGGATAATCGGGTATTCTTTTTAATTACAAGTTTCAGATATTTATTTTATGGAAATTGAGATTTCAGAAGTATGTAAATTAATTTGTTTTTATTGCAGAACTCCACTTTTTATTATGAATGTCATCAAAGTGAAAGTGTTGAATATTGATTGAATAGATGAATTTTTTGAGAAATTTCAACAAGTTAAGGTTAAATGCTGTTGCATACACCTTTATCTGTTGCCGTTTATTCAATTGTGGATTTATTTGAAAATTCGTTGCTTAGGAAAATTGCAGTAATATAATCCAAAAATTTTGATTATTAAGAAAAACTTAAAGGGAACATTTTTATGTGTAGATGCGTATTTATTCAATTATGTATTTGCTATTTTGTTTGATAACCTCTTTCACCTTTCGTGCAACTGAATGACTTTATCCTTCCAGAACTTATCAGGTTTCTGGCTAAAAAGCTTTTAAATGTGGTTTTTTTGTAGGTTCCAAAGAGTTGAAGTTCTTGCCGTTAAGAGAATTTTTTAAGGATCTAAATAAATGAAAATCTGAATCCTTTGAAGGGTGGTTTTCAATATATTTAATATCTCTGCTAAATTTTGTGTCATGACACCGATCGTCTTGATTTGTTCATCGTCAATGATGGAAAGTCTACCCAAACGTTGTTGGTCTTTAAGGTAGTAATCACCAGTAATGTTCGTAAATAGTACATATCTTTTTTATTGCTTGTGTGGCATGTTTGCCTTTCTGGTAATAGAAAAGCATTAAGTATCTGAAATGCATTTTTTGCCCCCATCTTTAAAAGAGTACAAGAATAACACAGATTAATTTGTTGCAAAGAATTTTTTCTGAAGATGCGTGGAAATGTTATCTTTATGAATATGTATATAAATCGTTCGTTTTGTTTAACTATGATGCATTAAAAAATTTTCTAATCCCATGTAGTGAAAATCGACATAAACATTTTGAACAATTCTATGTTATACAATAGTTATATAAATTGAATTGTGTTACTTTTAAATTAATTTTATTATCTAGTAATAGTAATTAAATCATTAGAAATTCTTTCATTTTAGAGTTTTTGTCTAATGCATTGCTTTCTAACGTTTTTCTTAATTGAAACTCGTATTTAATGAGAGAAGAAACGACAAGTGAATTTAGTATTAGTTGTTTGATAACGGTGCCAAAGATTTGGTGGTTCTATAATTAATAGAAAATCTAACAAAATTTTATTTTTGACGATATTACAAAATACATGTAAATAATTTAATAGCAGTAAATAGACTTAGATTAGCTTTCTATTATTTGTTGTGATATAATGTAATTGTAACAATTTATACTTGCGGGAAACACACAAAACGTGTTTCCTTAGAGTTGCATACAAGTCAATATGATGAGAGTGGCACTGCCAGCGTGACTTAATAAGACGTCCGTAAAATAATGTTTCGTGTTCGTGTCACAAGGTTGTCACGCTTGTTAGGTGAACACCTCAAGATCTCATACGCTCAGGAGTTGTCAGAATCCTGTAACGCGGCTTTATTACTCTCGCTAAAGGAGGTTACACTACACCAGATTTAATTGGAACCACCTCCCCTTAAAAATGTACCGAAATGCCCTTTTGTGGGGTGTATTTGTGAAGGACGAAATTGATTTTGATTCGAAACCGCGCTGCTCGGGTTTTCACCGCACAAACGAAAAACAATTTGTGGGTCCAATAACAAGGAAACAATCACCTGGCTGCGATGTCACCTGCGATAAAAGCGCCGAGGGCGGTGATTAACACTTGCGAGTAAGAGCGGCTGAAATTAATTAATTCCAAACAACGCGGCTAAATCAAAATTCGCGGAAACAGACGCTAGAGCGACGTCGCAACTTGATGGGCTAAGCTAATTACCGAATGTGAGATCCAACGTATGGATATGTTGGCAGAAAAATGCAGCCAAGCTCCTAATGGAATTAGATTTCGTAATGCAATTTTGTGGTATTCATGAACACAATCTTGTTTGCTGTTCGTTATACGCCGGGTTTGTTTGATGTAATTAGGGGATCGTTTCGAATTTTTGCTTTATTCGGATTTGCTCTTTATGCGCTGCGAAAAGTTGCTTTTGATGTTTTTGCAGGTAATTTGAATGAACGGCATAAGATATTTTTGACGAATGTCTGATTAAATTATAAAAGCATACGTAATGCGACCGGTGTCAAATTAGCCCAATCACAAAGATAGCAGTCATCTGCGCATTCCAATAATTTACATTGCGTTTATTCGTCTGGAATTTCGCGATGCTACTATTGCCTTTCTCTTTCGCCACAACTTAATTATCCAACTTTTTTCTCTATTCAAGATCCAGTCCCTCCTGGCCAGCCCAGTAGCTGAATCCAATTATTGCTAGAGAAATTTTAAAAAATCCTCCCATCTGAAGTTTTAATTAATGTTTGGGCGCGTAATCTCCCTTTAAATACACTTTTTCTTTTTAATTAATCACAAACTTTAATTGGAATGTCGAACGGGGATTTACAAAACGTATGATTCATATGTTAATTAAATGCGACTGAAAGGGCACGCTACGAGGTGCTCTCGATAAGTAGCGCCGCTTTTGGCTCGCTAATTGTCTGACCTGCCGGAAAATTATTTTTAATTACGGATTTGCAGTTCGTTTCCGTGTAGGGGTGCCGGAACAAAACTGCGAGTTAAAACCTGGAGTGCCGAGCTTTGAACAGTGTTTTGCGCGAGTGTTCTGCAGCAAACAGGCGCAAGCACTCGTCGAGCGTTGTTCCCGAGCTAAATAACATCGATGCCCTTGACGGTCCGTCGAGGTGCATAATATGCATGCTACGGGAGGACGGAATAACAAACTGTCAGCACGGATCCCGCTCTTCTGAGACTGGGGCATGCTCTGAATCACACAGCAGAAAATCGCATCCAAAGACGGAGTTGCAGTATTCGCCATGGCCACTTCCTTGACAGCTGTTGGATTTGTATGGGCCACGCTGTCCCTCGCAGCCGCTCTCCTCTGCTGCTCAGGTTTCTACCTGCCTTTCTGGATACAGGTAAGTTAATTATTTTCAACTTTTTTGGCTACTACAAGAACATATAGTGCCGTTCGTGCAAATCATTAGGAGCCATTAATAGAGGAACAAAAAATGTAATTTTGTATAGTTGTCATACACAGAAAAAGCAGAACAACGTTCTGGAATTACCTTTAAAAGCTTTGAAATTAGATTCAAAACCACTAAAAATAATTTTCTTTAAATTTGCCTTCAGATTCAAACCTAACCAAGATTTTGAGCGTTTGTGTGCTTTGTAATATTAGCTTATCGTTTAATTTAAAGTACTTTGTCCTAGAAATACAGCAGCCTTGGTGTATCCTAACTATAACTAAATGTAAACTGGGTTTTCTCAAATTATTGTTTATTAATTTAATATGCTTGCGTTGTTAAAATACTAATAAATGTAAATTACTTTCACAACTATTTGATCATGTATGGTTGGAACGTGCGGCATAATTCGCATTAATGTGCCTTAAAATTTTCCAAATACAAAGGCAATTCGGAAAAAAACTTCCATTTACGCATATGCGAAAAATAGGCGGGGATAACGACACGTGTTGCACGCAGTATTTCAATAGGCAGAGCGGAGTGGAAAAAGGAGGTTGTGTTGTAGTTTGCTCGAAAATAAATATGAGAAAGAATACTGGCTTAGAAAATACCACCAAATGTAAAGTACGAGCTCCATTGGTTCACAATATGTGAAGTTTCTGTAAACTTCTTTCAACTTTTCAGACTGTTTTGTACGAGGTAGTGACATAAAATTACAAGTTCTATGGCCGTTGGATACCAAAACTTCTATTCGAAAAACACATCGAATAAGGTCTGCTTTGGACTTTCTCTTCCGTCATGCAGAAGAGGAAGATTTTAAATAGAATTGTGGCCGGTAATAAGACCTTCAAGTTGCTTTTAAAGGATGGCTTCATTCCTAGGCAGGAGGATTTTTGTAGAAGGAATTTCAAACCTTATAAAACATTATGACAAGTAATTCAATTTGCATGGTGAGTATATCGAAAAGTAATTTACTGTGGTATATTTCCAATGTGTATAATAGAGAATCTGTATCTTTGCTTATCTGTCATTGATAAGAAAACGAAGCTTTTCTTTCCGAATTGGCCTCATATATACGTGCTATACAAAAAAAGTAATGCATACGAGCAAAAAAGTGGAAGGTAGAAATTTCTAATAAAATTATTTATATGCAGACACTTTTGACTCATTTTTTAAATTTCAGTCTTGAACCGTATTACACTTTATGTAAATGCTGTATTTTTTACAGCTAATATTTTTAAGAGGTCTTTAGTATTCTTTATTGACATTTCTATTTTTTATTATTTTTATAACGAATAGTCTCACTGTGTTGTTGAATACCAGCAAATTTCTTCGAATGCTTTCAATATGATAGTAATTTGGCCCTTAGTTATAATTAATTAAATATTATAATTAAATTTAAAAAATTCTCTGCTGACAAATTTTAAGATTTTAATTTTGCTTAGCCAACTTTTTCCTCAATTTATAAATCAAGGTAGCACCCAGATAAATTATGAAGTTAAAGAGCCAATTCCATATAACCGTGGTGAGAAAGTTTGTACGGGGTAAAGAAAGCATTTTTCTATTTAAAGTTCCATAAAGGAAAAAATTATAGAAAATATACAAAATTTATTTTTACAAAGTTAAAATGTAAAACTAAAAATTTTATATTAATGTATTTGAATGGCAATACCGCCCAAGTGGTGTCCCTCATATTTGATTCATTTCTGAAGTTGTATTCTAAAGTTCTTTATGACTCTTTCCAACATGTGTTGAGGAATATGCCTGATTTATTGACGTATTGCATTAACTAGGGCTTGAAGAATCTTAGGGTGATGTTAGTAAAGTTCAGCTTTTGGATATCCCCGTAGAGAAAGTTATACGGGCAAGATCGGGCTGGCCAAAGACGCCACGTTGCCCAGAAAACATCCTATGTAGCACTTGGAACGAACCTCTTACTATGTGGGCTGTGACTATGCTATTACAACCAAACGCTTTTACAGATGCAGGGCGAAGAATTGTCACATCATTTCTACATATGGATTGGAAATTATTATAATATATTGAACTCCCTCCTTCAAATTTAAGTCCATAATCTTAACTTCATGTATTGCAGATTAAACTTTGATAAGTTATCTATGGAGAGACCAAAAGTTTTTTTTTATTGACACAATCCAAAACAAGTAAAAATGCGCTTTATCGGTAAAAACACATTTGCAAAGTTTCTATAAAACAACAATCATGTATGAATGAGGAACAAAGATCTCGGTGCTAAATTCTCTCTATAGTTCGACTAGGCAAGTGAAGAACAACGGCATCGTTGCACGCAGATCATCTCGCAGATAGTAAAATGGAATGTCTTATTGCATCTGTTTCCTTTCTCAGTACAAAAATGGTATTTCTGAAGTTTATTACCCATAGCAAAATCAATTTTTGTTCGGAAACGGAGAGTAACTGAAAAGTGCAACCGAAAATCATGCGCTTATAACAAAGTCATTGTTTCGAATGTACGATTTGGCAGCAAAAGTTTTGTCTTTGTTCATTCACGACATATTGGCTACTAAGAGCGCTTACAAGCAAAACTTCCGTATTACTTACATCTAATAAAATTGCTTCGTCTACACTTAGACTATCTTTACTTTTGATTTATAACCTTTCTCTAAAATTATGAAAGAAGTTTGTCTCACTCTATACAACTGCACAAAAGTTTTTCAATTTAAAATGTATAAAATAATTATCATTTATATGAATTTAAGCGCTATTTAATGCACAATTTTTATTAATTGCTTTTATGATCTTATCTTTGTTAAAATTGTTTCACAATTCAGTTTTGTCTATTTTAGGCAGCTACGTGAAGACTATCTATACTGTCAAACTTTTCCTTTCATATGATATTAAACAGTTTGTAACTCTTATCACTTTTTAAAAAGTATTACAATCTAATGTATCTTATTTGTTACTATTGAAAGTGGTAAAGAAAGGTGAAAGAACTATTTTCTGTGATTGCGAAACAACTTGTAATTATAATTCCTTAAAAATCTTTTTTATTTAGTTTATTACTATTTACAATCTGTATAACATACAATAAGTAAATACAGGGCCACTTGAATAATTACAATAGGGCGTGACTAATGGCATGTGAGAGTATTCCAACGAATACCTCTCTGTTTTGACTTGCTAAGGCACAGCGGTTTTAAGTTTCAACAAGACAAAGTCATTAAAATCTGTGAGGCAAATCTATAGGTTTAAACCGTTTTAACCTATGTGTTTGTTCACTATTGTCAAGCAGATTGACTGCATAGGCGTTTGGATGGTTGGATAGTCTAATTAAATATTTAGCACTACACTTACTTTATTTTTAAGTCACTTAGGATGTCGATGTTTCTGACAAAATAGGGCGCCTTTAAAAATTGTCCATATATGTTCATTAAAATTTTTAGTTTGTAAATTTTTAAAGTAATCGAAAAATTGGTAAATTAGCATAAAAGATGTCAAATTTGTAGAAGTACTAACCTTGCATGTCTTGTGTAAATCTGCTGCTTTAACAAAGTAATTATATTTGCACAAGGAATTTTTACAGTACCCTCAATAAAGAATTGTTTATGAGTTCTTCCGATCAAACAGGTTATGACAAAGTTTCTTATAGAGAGCGCCAACGACGAACAATTTTTTTATTGCTGTTTTTAATTTTCTTTGAACAAAATTATTTACTGTAACTGCGTAATTTTAATTTTCCAGTATGGCTGTTTATTGAAAATAGTATTACGAACCTAAGCCGTTATGTTATGAAAGAGTTTATAAATGTTAGTGTTGGCACACATTTATCTTTGGGGTGTATTACTTTGTACTATAACTCGAGTAGTTTAATTATGTAATATAAACATGTTAATTATATATTTTGAGAAATTAAATACGAATGCAGTATTAGCTTAAAGTATTGCAGAATAAATTCAGACATAAATATTATATTTATTTTTAATTAATGTAAACGTTAACTGTTCCTGAAGGTAATGTAACATCATAAAATTTTACAAGCATTAATCACGAAATTATTTTACATGACACTAAAAAGTACACGAAATCTATTTCATGGCGTTGATATCACGTTTGCAGCGAAAGTTCTTGCAAGCGAGCGCCTTTTTCAGTTCTTACTACCTCCACTGCTTGTATATCTTAACGGTAAAGTTTAATTACAGCTCCAGATCTGACAGAAAACTTTGATTTAAAGCTCTGCAGACATTCAAGCATTCTGGAGTAATTAACTGTTTGAATTTTTGGTTTTAATTAATTACATACTGGGTAGAAAAACGCGTATAACATGTATGTAAACAAGTTTGTTGCCGGATGTAGTTCTTAAATTAGATTAACTTTTTTACAAGGCAAAACAAATAGAACAAACAATTTCATTTAAATTTTCTTGGTATTATAATGAAAACGTAAAATAATATCAGTTTAAAAGTTTTGATATATGCTTTCATATCCAAAGCAAGAGATGACATGTATAATTAAAATTAAAAATTTAGACTGGTTCTTTGTAAAAATATTAAATAAAATAAAACATTGCCAAATACTTCTTTGGGTTGTATATTATACTTGCAACAAAGCGTAGTTTTAGAAATATATGCTTCTTGGCCTTTATACTAACGCAAAACAGTTTATTTTCTTTAATCAAATTTGACAATAATGTAGATTTACTTCTGTTTGTTCAATTAGAATAACTATTTATTACTAAAAGATTTGGACAATTATTATAATTAAAGCGATAAGACATTTTGCCTATGCAAAGCCCGATGTTCGTGTGAAAATGAAGGAATATTTTGTTAATGTGGAAATTTTTTGGAAAAGATTTATTTTGATATTGAATTTAATTAGATATCTTATTACATTATGTCTATGTAAGACATAGGTAACTTTGGAAATTTGTTGATAGTTTTCTCACTAGTAGAAATTTAAAAAATAAATCGTAACTTAAGGACATAGTGCTTTTGATTTTTTAAATTTTTGATTGTATGATTATTTCTTGTTAAATTAGGTGGTAAAATTGAAGTAGAAAATGAAAGAAAATAACAAAAATGCATATTAATACAAGTAATTTAGTAGTACCTAAAATTAAAATAATTAAATTATTGTCAAAGACGTCACGCAATCATACCCAAAAACAAAGTTTTAAATTTATATCAAATCAGAAAATATATACTTTAATGTAAATATTGTACTATATATCACCCTTATATTCTAGTTATCACAATGTCACGCCACGATTAATTACAGAACAGCTTTCAGAGCTACAGAGATGATGTCAACTTCAAATTTGAGTTAATGTCATGTAGACCTCTCATGACTAGTGATGTGTAAGTTGATATGTGTAGTCTTAGCAAATTGAAGTTCACTTTTGGTATCTTTTATAGTTTTCATTAGAGAACGGATTTTATGCACTAAAAATGACACAATATGTGCATAAATATGCACTAAAAAATATGCAAAAATATGCATTGTTAAAAAAATGTTTATTATTATTTTCTTTATTATAATTAGGTAATTTTCGCTTACAAAATACAATTGTATAAAGTGTAAGTATAGTTTATTAAGTAAACTATACAATATATTTTACAAAATATTAAAACCTAACTCAAATACATATTATTAAAATTATTTACAACTACGAGCAAAACAATATATATGTTAATATGTGTTTCTCAATATTTTCTGGTAAGAAATTTTGACGCTTGTCAGATTATACATGTTTGTACGCAGAAAAACTTCTTTCTATGTCTACAGATGTTATAGGGGCATTTTTAAAGCACACATAACAAGTATCAATATCAACATCTACAGTGTTGTCATAGTTGAGAATATCATTTACTTTCGTTAGCAATTGATAACCTAGGTTTTTTCTAAAATATCGTTAAATTTCAGAAATTTTTTCGCTAATATTCCTGGAACGGCAGTTACTAATTTTTGGAAATTGTGTATCAAATGCAGAGATTCATTTAATGACATTCCTTCTTCTTCCAGTGCTGTAATTCATTTACTTACAAATAAATAATGAGCCCTAATAAATGCTAAATGATCGCGTAGTTCTAGTTTTCTTAAAATAGACTGAGATTTTTTTATAAAAGTACTAGAACTATCTGAAAATTCGCAAATTAGAGTCTTTATTTCCTCAAAATGCTCAGCGCAAAAAAAATGCGTTAAGCTAAGTACCCTATCGCGTGATTGCAGGCTTAGGAGGCAACGGAACGTCGGGTAATTTTTCTCTATATAACTGCACCCGCAATGGGGCCTTTATAAACACCTTTCTTAAGTTACTTATTAATGAATTTACTAAGGAAAATTAATTTCGAATCGCTTCAGCTACTCTATTTAAACCATGAACCAAACATGTAACATGAATTAGATTTTGTATAAAACCTTTAGTTGTTGGCCATCTTTTGTCATGTTTGGTGCTGCATCGGACAGCGTCAAAATAATTTTTTCTGTGGGTGCAACATCGGGAAGGAAGAATTATATTAAAGATTCATTAATAAATGTAACTATTGTTAAATGATTGGTTTTATCAAGAACTTTACAAGCAGTTAAATAAGACCTACCAGATACGTCTTCTTTTAAGAAACCGACTAGAAGGTTAGCAACGTATCTTCCACGAGTATCTGTGGTTTCGTCTACTATAAAGTATATATACTATTTTTTTTAAATTTGTTTTATATTTTTAATGGTTTCAAGATGCAGTTCGTTGACGTATGTTTTCCTCAGTGTACTTTCGTACGTCATTTTATTACCTTTCATATTCTACTTCAACTTTGTTGTCCTTTATCTTAAAAATAAAAAATGACAATTTCCAAAAAAATTTAATTATCCGCGTTATGTTCTTAACTTATGATATAATTGTTAGAGCTCTGCTAGTAGAAAAATAAAGTTAGAAAAATTCCTAAAATTGCCTGTGTCACGCGAAACTTAAATTTGATAAAAATAGTAAACCTTTTAATTTATTTATAATTTTTGAACTGGAGCACAAAAAGACAATTTTGCAAGCAGCATGCATATCTACTAAAACTGATTATAATTGTAATTTGCCAAGTTATGAATAAGTGATATGTTATCCAGCATTTGATGCAAGAAGCTCTCTGGCGCTGTATCTGATTTTGGTAGTACGCCAAGCTCGTTCTTTGCTGCAAAATTATTTTAATTTTCTCTTTTTGTAATATTAATCGTCCTCAATTAAATGTTCTTGGATAGGCCCACTGTGATATGCTACTTTGGCGATGGGATTTGATTATTTTATCTATTTAGCTAAACAAAACCGACTATTAAATTTACTATGGCAATTTGTCTCATTGTATAAAGTAAAATTACAGTAAATATAGAAAACCAATCAGCCCACTTGGGGAATATTAAGTCAGAGATTTTTAACTTCGACTGCAAAATATATCATATTGTTATTACATATTTATACAAGTAGAAGAAACTACAGCTTTAAGGTGATATTTATAATATAAATATCACTATGTTTCTTAATCAACTACTATTTTTTGTTTATTATTATGTTTTGTTTTTATATTACATTATGTTCCTTAGAAATTAGGCACTGTCCATATGAAATGCGTTAATTTAATTTTAGTTTGTTATTATTTTTAGTTTAATTATAGAAACTTAATTTTGTATTAGCGACTAGTAAATTCCAAATTCAATTTTCAATTTAGAAATTTTTTTATTTATATAAGATTAAAAGTATCTACTTTTAAGATATAATGACTTTTTGCTCCTTGATAAGAATTAGTAAAATTAAAACTTTAATTAAACCATTAAATTACACGCTACAGCTTTTAGCACAACAAATAAGTAAAAAATAATATTAACAAAACTGGAAATTTAATTTTATAATTATTGTAATTGATAGATGCAAGCTGTTAAATTGTTGCAACTTACATATTAAAAATAGTACTATATTTTCAATGACGAAATATAAACAAGGCGCAAAAATGTATTGTGCAAAATACAATTTTAAACAAATTGAGTAATAACCGAAAGGTACTTGTACATGCGGTTCGTATGGTGGAATCTAATATATAAAAATAAAATAATGGTAGCGTCGTGTGTCTAATGACGATTGAAAAATAAAACACTGTGTATATATAGAAGAAAGTATTATAAACTACATGAAGAGTTCTAAGTATTATTAGGTAAAGTTTGAAATATTTTCATTTGAGAGCCTGATATATATCATTGCTAGAGATGGAAGGGTTTGAGAAATAATTCATTGGAGTAAAAACAACAACCGAATTCCAGTTTCATTTTGAGTAAAAGTATAAAAAAACTCTACGTACAACAATTAGAATAGAATCTTTACGATTCCATACGTTAAGGGGAGGTTCTCATCTAACGACCCAAAAATTACATGATTTTCTTGATTTTTTTTTTATAGAACGAAGCAAATAAAGTACCCAGGTTTTTTTGTACATATTTATCAAATATTAGAGTACAGAAAACTCATTTTTTTATAAAAAATAATGACGTGGTATTTAGTTATTCGTTTGGTAATGTGACCGTCCGAAGAAAAGGTGTCAAAGGTATTGGTCAAAGCTTATATCGATAATATCAATAAAAAGTCGAAAATTAATAAAATGGCGGACATGCGAATTTTCGGCACCGATTTTTCAAATTTTTTTCGCTCTTTAAAGTGTTATAACCAAAACATTAACAGCAAAATGAATCTTTTCATAAATATAACAATCCATTATTTGGTTTTTGAGTTATAGTTTCCACGAGTTTCAAAAACATGGTTTTGAGTAAAAGGCATTTAAAGATTTGGTTAAAGATTTTTTGAAAGTAAAGACTAATTAGTGTACCTTGCGGCTAACCAGTTCTTTAGGTAACTACACATACCATAGAATCCATGATATAGGTCGTATTTCAAAAATGATGGTTAAAATAATATATATAATAATAAAAGGCGTGTTCCATTATTATGCAATATTTATTTTATAAAATTGTTTTCGATAAAATCGTTTTGGGAACATATTATACACATAATAAGGTATTAAAAAAGACAAAAAACAAAAAATAAACTTTTTGTTTGAGTTTTATGAGAACCTTCCCTTAAAAGAGCGATCAGTTTATTAAAAAGAAACAATTAATCTGAATCGTTGGCAGAAGCATTTAATGTAACTACATATAAATTAAAAATAAAATTTAGATTTGTGTAGGGACCAAAAGACATTAGAGATATATACCAATAAAAATAGTCTGTACTGAAAACATAAAGCATGATTTTCTACGCAAGCTTCAAAAAGATTAAGACATACGTAGTTTACTTATCAATTGCACACTAAAAAATAAAGATATATTAAAAATTTCTTCTTCGTTGAAACACAAAAAGTTTACCAAAAACCTTTTAAATTTTTAAGAAATCAGTATTAGTTGCATATATTATAAAAATATAAATTGTTATATTGCAAATATAAATGTTATTAAAATATAAAATAAATAAAAAATCCTATACTATTTTTTCAATATATTTATATCAATTGAAATTCAGAAACACTTCCATAATATTGGTGTTGAATTTAACCATAGATATACAATACATTTAGATATATCATTATGGAAGGAAATACTAAAGTTAATCAAAAAACGCAGTCGGGTATTGTTGTCCATTAATAAGTAAACATGTGCTTAAATATTGAATACTAACAACAAAAATTTTTCTTGCACTCTTTCATGCAATTAAATGTTACATTTAAAATGAATACCAGTAACGACATAAAATATTACTTGCCTTATGTACTAAATTTAACATTTCTAAAGTAATTAATAAAAATATTTCTTTGTATTAAGCCAAAAATTAGAAATAACAAAGAAATAAAGGGTACAAATAGCAAAAATGTATATAATGGATAATTCGTTAAATTTTTAATAAATGAAAGAGAACTGGAAGTAAAAAATGAAAAACAAATTAGCAACTTAAAGCTAATATAATGGGCAAGAACAATTATATTTTTACACTTATCCATTCCTATTAAATAATCATAATTGTTCTTATCACATCTGTTTATTATTAACGCATTGTTTTTCTGAATTTAATTAATAAATTTGGTGCCTATATCTTGTATTCGTTTTTAGCTTTTAAACAGTAAAAATCGTTTGTTAAATTTATTTGTTTTCTATTGTAAACTGGGTTGTTTGGCCAATTTTGGTAGCAACCTCAATCTTATTTTTAGCTACAATATGTTACATTATTGAAACATACATTATGGTAGGAATTAACTTATTACATTTCCACGCAGCCATTCTGCACATTTAAATACAATCTTTAACATTGCTTTGTTTTTTAAAATATTGTCTGCAACATAATTTGTGTAATTTTACCAGACACAGCTCGGAGACATTGTTTTAATTGTATACTACTGTTAGTTTTTACTTTATACACCACAATCTCATTTAACCTTCAAGAAATATATTTAACAAGTCAGGTCTAGTGAGTCTAAAACATCGACGTTTTATGACCAAGCCATCTACCAAGGAAATTTAGTGGTAAAGCGGTGTTAATGATTTAGTTGTATTATTTATAGCTCCAAGTGCTACAACATATTAAGATTTACGATTTTAGTAACAGTTTGTAACAAAGGGCCTTATATATTATATTGTGATATTCCACATAGTCACACTTAGTAAGTGTATATTTATAGATCTATAGGTATGAAATGTGCCATTATCATTCAATTTTTATTCAGTTTCTTTCAAGTTATTATGCAATCATTAGCTTTAAGCTTATGCATAATGTTTCTTCAGTATGTAACAGAAATTTGTCCTTAGGCTATATGTATGTCTAGCTCCTTTCTAAGTTCTTTACACTTTGTATATGTTTCATAATGAACGCTGCCAAATTTGGTTAAATTTAATGACCAGCCTACTTATTGTTGGTTTTTGATTTTAAGGAGTAAAAATTTCTAAATTTACACCAGTAATCAAATACAGATAATGCTTTTTCGTTCTCATCTAATCCACATTTCTACATTTCACTTATCAAATTACAACAATTAAAAACTTTAAATTAATTGTTAATTTTTTATTAGCTTTAGTGCTTCATAGTGTAGTAATTGTATCGGTGTAAGAATTGGAACACCTTATTTGGTTTTATCCTAATAAACGCCTCTTTTATTTTGTATAAAATACTTAAGTTGCTACACTTTTTGGTATTTTTGCTTTGCATTAAAGTGCAGTTATTTTTGAAATAGCCTTAATATGTTGATGTGAATAAGTTAGCTACAATAGATCATGGGCTTTTAGAAGAAAATTTTTGCTGCCCATAAAATGGTATTTTTCAAATATTTATTATTTTTTATTGAGATCTTTATATTTGGAAGTTTATAAATATAATATTAAATTTCAGTAATAATTTAAAATGTATTTTATTTTACTTTTCTTATTTCGTAAATTGCAGATATTCTTTAAAAAAAATTCTAAGAAATTGAAAATTAATGCAAACATCTAAACTAGTGAATCCTAGAAGAAACATAATAACTACGAGATCTACAAAACAAGAAAAATATCTAAGTTTAGTTCCCGGGAACCAGCAAAAGTTAGTAATATTAAGGATAAAAATAACCACAGATTCGTAGTTTATGTAAATATAATGACACATTACACTTATCTGGGTGAATCTACAAATCCAACTTGAAGAAATTAAAACAGAAAACGTTTATGTAGAGAAAACTAAAAAGCATCTCTTAGAAATGATGGAGGAAAGGAGATATTTAAATATTTCTTATAAAACCTTAATTTAGATAAAAAAAATATGTAAGGTTAATTACTAAAACACTTAATTTCCAACTTTGGAGCCGTTTTTGGGCAGGAATGGGGGCGAGCAAGGGTAAGGGTTGTTAAGCGTTTTTTGAATCCACTTAATAGTTCTACAAATTTTACTTGTACGGCAAGGTGATATCTGCGAAAAAACGTTTTTTCTTTCAGCCCCCATAGGGCCCTTATATCGACATAAATGTTTTTTAAAATTTGCAGAGAGAAACTTTATTAGAGGTTCTATAAACTCGCGAAGACACCCAGAGGGTTCCTCATCTATGAGCGGCTCGCCAAAGGAAACAATTTTCATGTGTTTTTGGAACGCGTTTTTGGCACACCCGGTATTATTGTGCACTCGCACTGATAACGTCGTTTTAGCACAATTGAATCGAACTAAAGAACGGCGAAAACCGTGTCCCGCTAACTCTTGCTGTTTCTGAGTTCTAGAGAATTTTTGTTAAACTTTGACCAATCTTTTCACCAGGAAGACGTCGAGATGGCCATGTCATACACTATGTTTATTTTCTTCAATATGGCCAAACTATCGATCTTGAATTATTAGTGTTTTCTTTATTTAAAAAAGTGACATGTGATGTTATTTTTTATGTATGTAGAAAAGTCTTAATTTTTTATAGACATTGTAATGATTATGCTTTTCCATGCAAGTTTCAGTTTTTCCATATTCCTCAACTATCCATTTTATCATTTCTTTGATTTTGGTCAAAATTTATATGATTGTTTCTTTGTAAGTGATTTTGTTCTCATTTTTCTATAATCCATTAAATCTAAAATTTTGTTCCTGGTTCATCCTTTATGATTGTGTTACTGCTTATCTTTCCTTAGTATTTTTGTTGCTTCTAATATACTAATACTTGTTGACACCGTTTAAATTACAGCTTCTGTTACATTTGTTGATAATAATGTAATTTTTCTTTAATAGCATTATGCGGGACATTATTGTTTGGTAGTTTTAAGTAAATATCTTTAGGTGTTGAGTTATTCACTCACTCTAAAAAGCTTTAATTTTGTAACATCAGATTATGAATAGATGAAACAGCAGAAATTTAATTTCTATCTCTAAGTCCAAATGCCCTAACTACATATCTTACTGATTAATTTTCTACTTAAGCGTTAAAGTTACCAATTATTATATTAATTTAGATGTGAGGCTAATAATAATAAATAGACTGAATTTACAAAAAAATATTTTTATACTCCTTATTGGTTTGAATCAGTGACTTGTTCTTTTGCAATTTTGGTCTCTAAGTCCATTACCAAAAGATTTTAAAATTCTTCAGATAGTGGAATTTGTGATCTGTTTTATTTACATGCATATAATTAATGTGAAAAATTTATGGGCTAATTGGGTTTTAAATTATTGCTTGCGTAGTTGCATTTTTTAATTGAAAATTTAGGATTTACTATAAAGCGCCATAGTATTATAAACAAGTATTTAAGTATAACTAATATATTTAGATTAATTTATAGGTTTTACTGAAAATTATTTTTGGGAGAGGCAATATAATTGTTTGTTGTCGCTTCTCTCTGATGATATTACGGAACTAATTAAGTTGTACATAGAGAATACGCAGTGGTGCGATAAAATGCTGGAGAATAAAGGATTATTAAGTTTTTTACAGGCCAAATTTAATATTACATTTTAATGTGTCGTGTATCCTACATTATAAAAGGCATTACTTGAAAAAAGGACAACGGATGCCAAACTTCCAAGTTTGATAACGATACCTTACATTGTATTTGACATGCTCTTAAACTTTGCACAAAACTTTTGTAACTGGAAAATAAAAATATCAATCTTTGTTGAGAAGGAAGCAACTGTCATGTTAAATATATTGTTGTTGCAGCTTCCAGTAGGAGATTTTGTACAATGTATATTGGAATGGCATGACTAATTTAAGAAACAATTACCGCAAAAATGTATGTTTTCTAATCGAAAGTAGGAATGAATGAATTAATTTAAATACCTAAGTGTCAGCAATACGACATACCGTTTCACAAGAACTAATTCTAGTAGATAACAATAATAAACGACTATATTTTCTAAGTTTCTAAGCATATAGTTTATTAACCTTTTTGGCTAAAGTTATTATACGCAACAACGCTCTTAAATAAATAAATAGATAAAATTGTCATCACAATATTTACTACAACTTCATTTCCTGTTCTTTTTAATTAAAATTTTTAATAAAAGTCAATATAATGTAAGATTACTGTGAGTTCTCCTATTATTGGCGTTTTGCGACGTAAGAAGGTAGTTAACTTTGCTTTTCTCTCGCGGGCTTTGGTTTTGCACCATTCATTCCAAAATATATTAAAGTCATTTGTTACGATATTTATTAGCTGTGAGTTATGCGAGGCATGTCTGGCTTTCATTTATGGTGTGAATGATTAATGTTTGTCGTTATTGACCGGTTTTCGGGTTAGTAACTTGCTTTTAAGCAACTAAGTAACGAGGCTTTTCTGATATTTTGGAAATTTATTTTTTATGCTCATTTATAAAATTTTAATTCGCATAATGAAAGAAAAATGATTTTATTTTTTACGCGAGTGATGCAAAATTGTATAATGAAATTTTTGCACAAAAACTTCATTTCCATCAAACAAACCTTAAATCATAACAGTGCGCTGGCGTCGATTTCAAAGCAATTTAGAGTTAATTATAGATATTCCTTTGTAAAACACGATGTTTTGTTGTTTGGCAATAAACCGATACAAAGCACTGCACTTGCTCTTAAATATTGAAAGGACAAAGTAGGTTCAGCAGCAGGTTATTGTTTTGCAACCTCAATAAAAGTTTTTTTCTGTTGCTTTGTCCTAGCCGCCTTCTTTTTATTATTTAATATTTTTAATGAAGTAATAAGTGGGAAAAAGGTAATTAACACTCTAAACAGTTTTCTTAATTAATTTTTTGTTTTACAATTTGAAAATTGTAATTAAGAATATTTTTGCACTTTTTCTAGTTTCTACTAAGTCTGCTAAAGTAAAATTTGTTTTTATTTGGAAAATATTGTTCCGTCAGCTAGTAGTAAAATCAGCTAAAGCTGTAAAACACAAAAATGCTTTGTCGTAAACTAGACATTGTAATATTATTATTTGTGCAAATATGCTTCCGCAGAATTCTATACGGTCTTACCGAAAAATTTTTATTTAACCTCCTAATGAGACAAGTTGGGAATAAAGCACTTCTGTTATTTCCATTATACCGTGAGAACATACTTGGGGGGCTTAGATATCGGTTGACAGATAACTTTGAAATGCTTTGTGGACTTTGATTACATCTGCCGAGATCGTTGCAGCATATGGGCCTTGGCGTTTTTGTGGCAGCTAGTCGTGCACTAAATAGGATGATAAGATTGAAGTACGTGTTGAAGAAAGAGTATCCTCGCTGTTATGCTATTAATTATAACAATGTTATCAGAAATTACTTATCGTAAAACGTATAACAAACTGCCAACATTTTTGTAATAATAAAAATGGAAAGAAATATTTGTGAAAGTAATCTTACACACATCTCCATGCTCGTGCAATAATTGAAATTGATGTTTTAAAGAAAACTGACACAAAAGCAATTAAAATTAATCTTTATAATTACATATTAGTGTTATCCGTGACGTTTCAACAACAAAGAATATTTATTACGTTCTAGATATATGCACTCATTATTTACATACAAAAAACAGTTTATATTTTATTATCGTTACTAAGTAACCCCATTTGGAGGAATATATGTAAATAAACCTTGTAGTTATGCTAACAAACAAATCATTAATTAGTTATGTGGCTGTTATAAAGAATTTTAATATTATAATTAACATAATTAGTGTCATCTCAACTGAAAACTCACAACCTGTTTTTACATCATGATGTTTATAATTTTTATAGAGCCTGGTAATTTTCTTTAATATTGCAGATAATATAAATATCTGAAATAATAAGTATTTTTGATTTTTCATGGTTGATTATTATACATTCAAAAGTTTGTGTGTTTTGTAGCGTTTCATGCTATTGGTGCTACAAGTCCATAAAAATTTACCTCAAGCTTGGATTTGCTGTATTAATATTTAATTTATTATTTATATTCCACGAAATTGCTCTTCACTGAACATTAAAATCAAATTTTTAATTTATAGTGTTTACCCGAACAGCCGACATTTGTTATAGTAATTACACTATAACCCGGTCAGTTAAACCTAATATACTGTGATGAAATGCGGACCAATAAGAACAGTCTTTAGAAAGTCATGAGAAAACTAAATGAAAGGAGGGCACACAATGTCATACATACAGGGTCCAGCAGAATAATCTCTGTTTTTTAAAGCAACAACAAAAAGAACAATATACATTTTATTCAACGCTTTGTTATACACACAGCCATGTTTGCATTTAGTGATCGACGAGTTTTGAGGAAGATACCATCTAAATGCTGGCCCATAAGATCGATAGACTCCTGCAGCTTCACTTTAAAGTTTAATTGCATTTCTTACCGAGATATTTCTACTGGTATTAATGAGATTGCATTGCGAATAGCATTATTTAATTCCTCAATAGTCCCCATGAAAAGACTTCAGCCTTCCGGTGTCATCACAGAAAGAAATTGCAAGGGGACAGGTTCGGTAAGTTAGGTGGCCATGGGATGTCATCATGTAATGGGATGAGGCGGTCTAGAAACGTTCGTCCTTGATTGTCTTGAGAAATACTCGCCGTGTGCGGTAGCGTCGCTTTGATGGAACCACAGTAGTGCATTTCCATATTTGTTGGGGCTGGGCTCCAGGAAACTAGAAATCATCGTAACATAGCCGGTAGATGTGATAGTTACTGCGGATCCTAATTCTTCAAAAATACGTTGATTGTGGAGGTCGAGCATGGAACTATCGAGGATTTCGTGGGACCCAAAATCAAAATTGCCGCTTATTCATGCAGCATGACAAATGCATATAATAGCAGCACAAGCTAAAACATTTGCCAACATGTGCTGGAAAGCAGCCTGCTAGGCATACCATCCTCATTCTTTAAATTTCTAGACTACCACCAGTTTGTGTAGGTAAAACATGAAATCGCAGTTTAAACTTTTCGGAACACCTTGGTTAAATATTTCCAAGGGGGAAACATATTTGGCAGCGGAACGTTGTGGCTATGTGGCAACAGACTGCCTCACTGCTGCGATATTCTCGGGTTTTCGAATGCTGCGAAGTCTACCGGGTGATTTCCGTTAAATTAATTTAACGGAAATTTTGTACCTATATAATTTTCTTGATCGGAACTTTTCCGTGACGACTTACTTCGAAATGTCTACGAAATACTCATTGCATTACAATTACAGAATCACCATTACATTGCTCACGGCGCTTAATTTAAAAAGAGGAGATTCTTTTTTCAGACCCTATGCAAACCTACCAAAGTTAAAACCTTCCATGTGATTTTAAAAGACAAAATGAAATTATCAGTGCACTTTGTAGATCATAAAGTGAAAATAACAAACAAATATTTTTTCTATGTAATGAATATCGCAATGTATGAGATATTATAGCTTCAGATATATAACAAAATAATTTGTACAAAGAACCACGCCGCGTAAACTGCACAAAACGCACTTTGCTAAAGAAGTATAGGAATAACAGAAGAAATCAACATCTTAATGTTTTTAGTAAACCGCCCGCCAAACAAAAGAACAAAGAAAATTGTTAGGTACAATTAATTAAGACTTTTGAAAATATATTTATAGTTGGTGGGAATTATAGTTTCAAGAAAATGTATTGGAAATCAAAGTTAACAACAACTAAAAGTCAGAAACAATTAGATACCATGCAAAAAACTGATTTACATTAGTTAGAATAATCAGTATATTACCCTCCCAACACCAACAATACATCCGATCATTTGCGTTATTAAAGAAGTCCATAATAGAACAACTAAAGTTGTTTTGATCTGTTTTCTGATCATTAGCCATTATGTACTCTGATATATATGACCAATTTTTACATTGGAAGAATGTTAATGTCTTACTGAAAATAATAGGACTAAATGAAGCCGTTGACACCGTAACCAAAAGTATGTACACTGCAGTTTGGTTAACTTCTTCAATGCACGGAATTTCCTAGAAAACTAAAAAATGTCCCATTGTTGTAAAATATAAAATTGCCAAAGTGCAGAAGATAAGGAAATAATGATAACTAAGATTTTACAAAATATAACTTAAGAAGAGCGTAAAAGAATTTATAAAATTACTATTGAAATATTTGAAAAACAAGGCCGTACAGAAATACCTAAACCTAAATTACAACAGCACCTTTTACCAACTAGAGAACACGATAAGCTGAACACGATAGACAAAAGTCGAATATGTTTGCTTAGCACTCAGAATTTGCATTAAAAAAAAATAAAAAAAAATAATTTTTTAAAACACTATATCAAATGGACATGCTAATAAAAACAAAGCATACTAACATTGACGCACTATAAAAGAAGAACGGTATTTTAAAGAAGCTCTATATTTTGATTTAAATATTGAAGATTATTTCAAGAACTGTTAGTTAAAGGGATAAAATACATACTGTATTGTATACCTAGTAAAAATACTTTTAAAAGTCTTCGAAAAGACGATATTGAAAAAGCTAAAAATAGTGTTAGAAGAAAATCAATCAATTCGAAATCATCAATTTGGTTTTCAAAATTACGATAAAACAAATTCAACATTTAACAAAGCTTACAACACACAGCAGTTTATTGGAAATAAGAATAAAACCATAATTAAGATATTCATCTAGAAACAATTTATTTATCTTTGTATTTTTGTCACATCTAAACGTATATGTTTCTTATCTTTCTTAAAATTTATGAATGTTTAGCAATTAATTGCTACAACTTGTAGCTTATCGTTAAGTTTGTTATAAATTGTAAATTCTTATGAAAAGATAATTTTGCTTTCGGAACCGTTAGTGTAAAACCATTGTTCGAATGTCAAATATACCGAAAAATACAAAAGAAGAGCAGAGCAAGGTCTTAAATAGTGCACAATAGGAGCAAGCAACAGATACATCCAACTTCAAGTACCATGAAATTATGGAGTAGACTCTTGAATTTAAACAAATACTTTAAGATATAAAGCATATCAATGTAAATAATAAACTTGCAATAAAAACAATAAAAACAATATTTGTTAGAAAAACATTTGTTGTTGTTCGTTATAAAATTTAATTTTCACTTTTTTGCAAGAGAACAACAATATATTGCATGTGCTTTAAGTGAAACGCCAACTTACAAAAGGTTCGATTACAGTTTAGGTTAACTTTAATTAGGAAAATTACAGAGTTTTTATAGTCATGTGAATAAATAGCTAATATTAGATTAGCGCCATATTACAATTACATATAGCTAACATCGCTCAGTACTTAAATAATATCTTTAATCGGTAATTTGACTTGGCAAAATTGTATATATTTCAAGCTTGTAGAAGGCTTATAAAATCTACTAAAGAAAAGAATACGTAGAAAAAAACTAATTTTAAATATTCCATTGCAATTCTAAAATATGTCACAAGAAGAGCATAATAACATCTCATAAGAACACAAATAAATATTATGGGTAATATGTTACATAAGAGTCAGTCATTAGAGCCGAGAAAATAGTGCTAGGTACATATCAATTTTTCCCATAGTTGTAAGACATAACTACAGTCTGTCAAATAAAAGCGTGGCGGTGATTCTCGGCAACATATTACTCATAGCCTTGTACTTTATTTTTGTAAATGTAGAGGAAACATTTGTCGTGAATGCTTTATCAAACAAATCAGCTGTTTATTTGATTTAGCTATACTTTGGGAAGTTAAACAAAATGTACATCGCTTACGATTCGCGCTACCAAGCTGTATTTTTGTGCTCACACCCCAAGGGTCCGAAAATTACTCATACAGCCGCCGCAAAATATATGTGAAATTCGCGGCAATTTGTAAGCAGTTCAGCCAGTGTATTGAAACAGTGGATGTGTGCGAGTCGATTTTATCTGGGCTATCGCCGCGGCTGAGCCGCAGTCTTAAAGTCAGGCGTATTTATTTATTTATCATTTTAATATTCAATCACGTACGTATATTCACATATTTTCAAAATAAATAAAACTTGAAACAAAATTAAAGTCAATTTAACCAAATTTAGATAATAAAAATATTAATATTGTCACTGAAATTAAATCCCAACTGGATATGCACCATTCCAGTGGCCGCGAATTTATTAACAATAATAGGTATCCACATTATTCCCAAACAATGCATGGTTTTAACATTCCTGGGTGTTATTCCAGCCGACAATTCCTATGTCACAAATGTAGCTTGAAAGCAACATAATGCATTTTTCCTCTCTAATAAACACAATTACATGGTATGTCTTTCAACAAATATGTGAAATTATATTCGACAATTATATCCACAACCGCATTATTATGAACAGCGTTTATCGCAAAATATATTAAATACACAAACATCAAATGAAACTGCAATGGAAGTGACACAAAACTCACAAATTTCAGGAAGTAGCAAGGTACATTATAAACCTGGTGAGGTGATAATCTGTACTGGTGATGAATATATAGTAAACAAGCCAAATTACTTTCAAACTTCAAATAAACACGGTAGAAAACAACAAAAAAGTTAATAAAATACTAGATGATAACAACGTAATTAGACACACATACAGTCTAAATGTTGATAAAAACTGCAGAGTAGTGTTACGTAATCTACATCATACCATAGATCATCAAGAAGTCAAAGCGGACTGGAAGAAAAAGGACATCAAGTAGCAGGTATTGGCGCCTTAGTGAAAAATAACAATGGAAACCCTAAAAATCTCTTCTTCATCGACCGAATTAGGAAAGAAAATAACCAAGAGATGTACAAAATTAATAGAATACTAAATGCAGTTGTCCAGTTTAAAGAGCCACACACAAAAAAAGAGAAATTCCACAATTCAAACGATGCCACTGCTATGGAATTGTGCGAAATCAATGCACCAAAATATACAGATGCGTTAAATGCGTTGAAAGCCATGATTACAGAACTTGTTCAAAAAGCTCGCGATGACGGTACCCCTAAATGCATACTATGTCACGGGACTTACCCAGCAAACTATAAGGGCTGTATAGTAGACCAAGAAATTTTATCAAGAAGACGTCCTAGGACAAATGGTACAGTAATTAGAATGAGACAGCAATGCCCAACAATATCAGACACAACCACAAAGCAATTAACAACAACAAACAATGCCAATAAACAATAAAAATACAAAACTTAGCAATAGTATTGGTAGTCCATCCTACGCCCAAGTTGGAACAGCAAATATCGTTCCAATTGACATTGCACCTGAAAAGATTAGTGAAACTACTTCAAATTATACGAAATTCATGCAACAAATGCTACAACAGCAACTCATTAACCAGTTGACTGTGGAAATCAAAACACTCAGAGAAGAACTACAAAAATCGCCCAGTTATATAGCATTGCGGAATGCCAATGGGTTATACCAACACAAACAAGAAGTAGAAATGTTTTTAACATACAATAAAATTGACATCCTACTAATATCAGAAACCCACTTTTTATCCAAATCACACTTTAAGATAAATAATTATAATTTATATTACACTAACCATCCCAAAGTTAAAACAACAGCAAAAAGTCGAAAAGCCAAATTAATTAAAAATCGCATAAAACATTACAAAATTTCTAAATGCGAGGAAAACTACATGCAAGCTACTAGAGTATTAATTGAGGACTGGAGCAAAACACTTATCCTCAGTTTATTGCCCTCCAAACTAAAAAGAAGATAAGGAAGGATTCGCTGAATATTTTAGCATGCTGGGCAAAATACTGGGTAAAAATACTAGATGGGCCAGCAGACTTACTGCACCTGGCAGAGGGAGAGTTTTATCTCAAGTAATGGATGAAAAAAAATTTGGTTACTTATCTACATATTCACCCACATTTTGGCCTACAGATTTACACAAAATACCTGATTTGCTTGACCTTTATTACGAAAGAAATATCTGGCAACTATTTGACAATACAATCATGTTATGACTTATATTCAGATCATACTCCTGTAATAGTCACTATAGTTATAACATTTATGATAAAATTTAAAAATAAAATGTTATTTATCAAGCGTACAGACTGGAATCAATACAGACAACAAATTAGCAACAAAATAAATCTAAGAATTCCATTACAAACCAAGCAAGATATTGAAAAACTGACAGTGAAATAACTACTACAATTCAGCAGTCGGCATGGGAGGTAACTCCAAAAATAATAATTTCAAAACAAGCTCAAAAATAAAAAAGCAAGCACAGAACTAAAGCAACTTCTTCAAAAAATTAAAAGTAAATACTTTAAGAATTATCTAGAAAACCTCTTTGCTACAGAAGACATCGAATACTCTTTGTTTTTTTGTTTTTTTTAAATTATGTTTATTGCCATTTCAACAATTGTACATTGTTATTCATAGCATTGATAAAGTAAGGTATACATGTCATTCGGGATACATAACATAAGATACACAATTATCGTATCAGGTAGTTTTAAAGGATTACCAATGGGTCTTGGGTGTTGGCGGGTTAATTAGTCAATTTTTGTGTTATCCGTTGTTATACATACAGATCCTGTGGAAGTTTACGCTTTAATCTTCTATGCAGATTCTTGCGTCCTAGTTTATAGTGCACAGCGCCTTCGCAGTTGGTGATAGTAAGTTGGAACTTTTTGGTGGTTTTCCTCAAATATTCCTCTATGGTTGGAATTTTTAGCTCATGATGGAGTTGGATGTTTCGTATATACCAAGGGGCATCAACTGATATTCTTAGGATTTTGTTCTGGAGCACTTGTATTCTGTTGATGTTGGATTTAGAGGCATTGCTCCATATAGCACAAGCATATGTTGCTAGGGGTCGAATTAGGGATTTATATAAAAGTAGAGAACAGTTGGTTTTTAGTGATGATTTTCTGTTAACTAATGGGTATAGTTTTGTTAGTCTAGCGTAGCATAAGTTAAGTTTCTTATTAATATGAAATTTTCGCGATAAGCTTGTGTCTAGATAAACGCCCAAGTATTTCACCGCTTCAGTGTTGGAATTCCATTCAATGTGTGTACCGTTTATTACTAAACTATCGGGATCCTTAATTTGTCCTGAGGGTGAATATTTTGGTTTCACATTTTGGTGTGTTAAGGGTTATGTTCTATTTGATTAGCCAGTTGTTTACTTCATCGATTGCTGATTGAAGCTGAGAGATTGATTGGTTTAGATTCCAGCTTTGCGATATGATCACTGTATCGTCAGCGTACATAGCAAGATTTTCTCGTGTGAGCAGGATATGTCTAACAAATGTTAAATAGTAGCGGTCGCAGCACGCTCCCCTGGGGGACTCCGGCTTTGATTGGCTTATTGTCAGAGACAGAATTTATTCGTACGGCAAAGGTTCTATTGTCTAGGAAAGAGTAAAGTATCGCTTTAAGACAACCTGGTATTGGTAGGTGGAGTATTTTATATTTAAGGCCTTCTATCCAGACTTTATCAAAAGCTTTCGCGATGTCCAAAAAAATGGCTGTGGTATACTGTTTATTTTCATATCCAGTCTCGATTATTTCTACAATTTGTTGAAGCTAATGGCAGGTTGAGTGCCCGCTTTTGAATCCGAATTGGAATGGTGGGAGGGTATTTAGTTCGTGCAGTTGAGTATTTAGTCTGGAGTAGATTATTCGTTCAAGTATTTTTGATAGAGTATTTAGAAGACTTTTTGGTCGATAGTTATTGGGGTTATTGCTGTTTTTCCCCGGTTTAGTAAAGACAACGACTATAGCATATCTCCATGCTATTGGGAAATATCCCTGTATGAGGCAAGCATTAAACAATGTTGCCAGAAATGCAAGTACCTTCTTGGTGAGTGGAGAGGCAGGCGTGTAAATAGCCGCTCTCGTGGATGTGGTGTTGGATACGATACCGATGCGGCTCGTAAGGACCAAAAAACGGAGAGGCAGGCGTGTAAATAGCCGCTCTCGTGATGCGGTGTGAAAACGTAGTACGGCCCGTTTGGAACGGCAACCGAGAAGGCCCAAATCGTCCCTTAAACGGCCGTCGCGTAAGCGGATGGGGGCGGCTACCGATATCCACCAACGAATATTGCCAAATCGCTCACCTGAATCGGCTTCGGCTTCGGCTTCGTCGGCGATTCCCAGGTGGCCGCCTCTGCGTTGCGGATCGGGTTTCTGCGGGTAGCGAATGTTCTTGCGGGGTGAAGACACGACCGAATTGGTCGCGCTGCGGATGGCGAGTTTCTTGCGGGTTGAGACACGACCAAGTTGGCCGAGCTGCGATGCGTGAATGTGCGGGTGTTAAGACACGACCAAATTGGCCGCGTTGCGGATTGCGAATATGCGGTGTTAAAACACGACCAAATTGGCCGAGCTGCGGAGTGCGAATGTTCCCGGGCTTTGCGCCTGGCTTGGCGGTAGGTCTTTGCGGGCAATTTCCATTCGCCAGCACCTTTCAAATCAAAAGGTACCGCCGACGGCGTATGCAGACTTGTCGGCTGAGCAAAAGCCCATATGCCGTTTTGTGTGCGATGGCTAAACGTGCAGACATCACAGCCGCCAGCATGCCGCCGCGATATAAGCGGTTCAAGGGCGAAAAGGCCGCCACACCAGTGAGTCTTTTCAGAATTTCATTGGTGATGAGATCGTATCCCGGAGACTTCCTATTTGGTAGGGCGTCTATGATTTTTTTATTTCGTTAGGAGAAGTAGGTTGTATGCGATCAGGAATTGGAAGGTGTGTCTCAATATGGTTTTGAATTGCGTTGGTGAAATTACGGTTATTGCCGATTGCGGGAGTAAACGTTTGTTCTAGGCGATTGGCGAATAACTCGGACTTTTCCTTATCTGTGTAATAAGTTGTGCTGTTGGCTGTCATAGGAGGTATTTGCTGAGGTTCTTTTAAGATTTTTATCGTGGCTTTCCACATACCTGGCTCTCCAGGTTCTAAATGTTCAATATGTTTTTGATGCGTTAGAATTTTATATTTATCAAGTTCTCTTTTTATTTGGTGTGTTAGATTGTTTATGGTATTTTTAAGTATAGGATTTCGTGTTCTCTGCCATTCACGTCGTACTTTGCTTTTTTGTTTGATGAGCTCGATGATGTAGTTTGGCGGTGTGTTGTACTTTGTTGGTTTGATTCTGTACTTGGGTTGGGTAGTCTGTTGGATGCTGCTTTGAATACTGTTAGCGTAATCGTCCACTGCCTGGTCGGTATCTTTAATGGTTTCAAGATTATGGGGGTGTTTGATAGTTTGGTCAAGAATAGTTTGAAAGCTATCCCAGTTAACAGGGCCGTTTATTAATTTGGGATTAGGAGGGTTGTAGTGTGGTGCACTTAGGAATGTTATCACTACGGGTAGGTGATCGGAATCGAGTTCTTGAATTGGTGTTTGATAGATTTGTTTGGCAAAGCATTTTTGCAGGATTATATTAAGGATGTCCGGTTGGTGATCAGCTCGGTAGGGATAATATGTATGTTCTTTAGTGGTTGATATTTGAAAATTGTACTAGGCCGAGTAGTTGAGGAGTTGTATTCCCGCAGGGTTGGTAGCTCTGCAGCCCCAGGCAGTATTTTTACTGTTGAGGTCTTCAATCACAAGGGTGGGCTCGTTTGTGTTTAGAAGAATTCGCATGTCATTGTCTATAAGCTTTTTATTTGGTTGTTTGTATGCGCTAATTATGGTAACCTAATTATTATTACAAAGTGTGACTTTTACTGCAGTCGTTTCTATTATGGTGTTCTCCATTATTATCGGGTGATGAGTGATTGATTTTTTAATTAGTACTGCAGCTCCCCCGCAAGCAACTCTAGTATTTCTGTCTCTTCTATAAATGGTGTACCATGGGATATTGAAAATTTCATTTTCAGTGGGGTGAGTGTCTGATATGCAGGCAATATCAATATTGTATCTGGCTAGGAACACGATAAAAATTGAGCGTTGTCTTACTATTCCGTTTGAATTCCAGTTTAGGATTGTTAAGTTTTGAAGTATTTTATGGTCCATTGAAAATACTGGGGAGGATTGTGTTAATTAAGTATGCTTTGATTTCTGGAAGGAGGAGGGTTATAAAATCAAGGAGGATTTTTATTAAGTTGTTTATTATAGGTGAATCGGTAGCGTTTGTTGTTGAGTTTTGTTGTTGGTTTATTGTTGGTTTTCTTGGAATATGTTTAAATTTGGAAGCACAGCTTCGATTAGGGTTTATTGGACTGGATGTGGTCCTGTTAGTATACTTGTTACTGGGAACTTGACTTCGTGCTAAGATATTTCGCTGCTGATTGTAGTTTTTGCATCCTCTGTAATTGGCAGGGTGGTGCTCGTTGCAGTTTACACAGATTGGAGGATCGTTGGGTTTTTTCTGACATTCGCTTGTGAGATGATTACCAGGGCATTTAATACATCTAGGTGCTAGATGGCAGTAATTTTTGGTATGACTAAAACGCTGGCATCGGTGACATTGGGGGAGATCTGTTCAACTGCGTAGATGGAAGAAGGGATTTTATCCTTTTTTAAGAAACGAGTTACTTTACTTATAAGATAATGTTTGAGCCCGCTTTGAATTTCTTCAGTTGTCAGTGATAGAGGTATATTTTTGATTACTACTGAGAGCGGTTTATTATTTGGGTTTTGAAAGGTGTGATAGCCAATATTATTAATTGTATAGACTTTGGTAAGATTTCGATAGTCATCTTCGTTGGTGAGGTTTATGCGAAGAATGCTTCCGTTAAATGAGGTTGTGAAGCTATTAGTAACTATCTTTTTTATGTCGTTAGTTACTTCCGAGTATTTGAGTTTATCACCATTATGTAGAAAGATTGGTTGAAATTTTATTTTTGGTACACTTGTTGATTGTGAAACGTTATCTTGTTCGATTTGTTCTTCGGTTGGGTTAGGGAGATAATATCTATTTTGTGTTAGCAAATAATTAGTGTCTCACAAATACCTTTGTTTTGTACGCTGTTATCACTTGCTGGGGATATTTGATCCGATTTCCGCTTGGCATCCGAATCTGATGATTGATTTATGCTTGTGTTCATTTTCGTTTCAGTTGTGTGTTGGTTATTATTTTCTGAAGGAATAAGACTTCCTTTATATATTAGTTTTGGTTGTTTTATAGTGGAGTTAGGCATATCTTCCGTGATAATTTTTGCCTGAAGTTATCGCGCGTGCCGCGGTCGATGACCGGCCGCAGCGACTGGTTTGATAATGCACCCGCTTGCTAGAGGTAACAATATATTCACTGTGTAGGTGTTAATTTAACTATATGTTAAAAAATAATTATTGTTCGTTATAACACTAGGCACTAGACGGTAATTTTGCGACCATTCACGTGCGCTGTTCAACGTAGACTAATACTCTTTGTAGAAAGCCACTAAACGAATAAAAATCACTTTAAAACCCATTCCTCCAATACGAAAGAAAGATGAAACGTAGGATCGAACAGGTATCTAAAAAGCAAATATATTTGCACAACACCTGCAAAAAATCTTCACAGCAATGCCAACACAATCTATAACTGAAGAAGTAAATGAAATAGATTATCTCAAAACACCATACCAGATTTATTTACTGTAGCAGAAGTAAAAGCCCTAATGCAAAGCAGCATAAATCCTAAGAAAGCTCCAAGACACGATCAAATTACGGGTTAACTCGTAAAAGAACTGGCACGTAAAGAAATAGTCTTATTAACAACTATGTTCAATGGCGTTTTAAAAGTGGGATATTTTTCTGCCCAGTGGAAAACAGCTAAAGTAATTCGTATATTTAAAGCAAGAAAACAACCAAATTTAGTGACATCATACAGACCAGTCCTATTTTAAGCAAACTATTGGTAAAGTTCTTACATAAACGATTAATGCAAGTCGTAACAGAGAATCAACTGATACCGGACCACCAATTTGGGTTCAGAATGCAGCATGGTATTGTCGAGCAGATACACAGGGCTGTTAATGTCATCGAAAACACTTTTGAACAAAAAGTTTATTGCCCCGCTGCGTTTCTTGATGAAAGTCAGTCATTTGACAAAGTCTGGCATAAAGTATTATTTTTTAAACTTAAATCAATATTGTCCCGTACGTTATTTACAATGATAAAATTGTACTTAGAAGAGAGAAACTTTAGAGTTAGATATCACCAAGAAGTAACACAATTATACCCCATTCGAGCAGGAGTGCTTCAATGGAGCATCTTGGGACTTACACTAAACCTTCTCCATACAGCTGACCTTCCAGCAGCAACATACGCACACATAATATCATTTGCTGATGATAAAGCTATCTTGACAGTTCACAAGAGTTCAACTTCAGCAGCCAACTTACTTATCAATATCTCAATATACTTCATGATTGGGCTAACAAATGGGGTATTAAATTTAACCAAAATAAATCTGCTCACTTCAATTTTACAAAATGTCGCGGGATTGTGCCCCTGTCACACTCAACGGACAATAAAAAAAATATTAATATAGACAAACTTGAAAGATTCCAATCAAAAGTGCTACATACTCTATGTGATGCTCCGTGGTATATTCTTAATAGTGAAATACATGCAGACCTAAATATCAACACAGTTAAGGATAAAGTAAAACACTGCAGTGTTAGACACCTCAGCCGGTTAGAAGCTCACCAAAATCAGCTTGCTGTAAATCCTTTAGACATTAAAGAAGATATGCACAGACTTAAATGGCGCAAAGTTTTAGATCTGCTATTTAGATTGTAGATTAAAATACCAATTTATTTCTGTATATGTATAAAAATAAGTTAATTAAGTTATGATCTCTGGATTATAAATTTCATGTTAATACACGTCACACACAATCACATCACACATTTGCTTATTGTATTATACAAATTGCAAACAGAAAATTTTGGCAAAAAAATTGTAAGCAAGTGGATGAACCGGTATTTGGCAGTACACAATGTCGATGACTTTTCAAATCGTGGGTCCTCTGGCAAAGAGTCGAAGAAAATTGAGAAAATGATTCTCAATTTTTCAAAAAATTCTAACTTGGCTTTCCGTAAAGGTGACGAAATTTTACACATTTTTTTTCATTACTAACAGTTTTCCACATTTATAATATAAAAACAAAATATTAGAAAATTTACTTTTTTATTTCTTTCACTTGTTTTTATAGTTTGCCATGGAGATCTGTTATATTACGAGAAAGATTCGTAAAATGTTTAAGGACATTAATGAAACGGCTATAGAATAAAGGTAACAAACTATATATTTTTGGAAAGCTCAATAAAATAAACAATTTTTTTTGTGAAATACAACATTTAGAAATATAGCCATCAACTATGTAGAAACTCACCAGCCAATCATAGAACCAAACTTCAAATCAACTTCACCTAGAGAATTCGCATCAATAATCAAAAGTCTTCCAATAAATAAATCGCCAGGATATGAGAAAATACCTAATGTCATACTTAAAAAGCTTACAAAAAAAGCATTGGCATACCTAGCAACCACATTTAATGCGGGCTTAAGGATTGGTTATTTTCCGAATGCATGGAAACATGCAATTATTCTACTGTTTCCCAAACCAAACAAAGACAAGAAAGATATTACTAGCTATCGACCTATTAGTCTTCTAACTACAATCTCGAAGCTTTTCGAAAAGGTCATATATCGCCGGCTTAATGAAGAGATAATAAAACTGAGTATTGTTCCCACCTTTCAATTTGGATTCAAAAAAGGCCACTCCACCTGCCATCAACTACAGCGCATGATCGAAACAATCGAACGAGGATTTGAAAGCAAACAATACGTTACTGCCTTGTTTTTAGACATAGCTCAAGCATTCGATCGAGTGTGGACCGATGGCTTAAAATATAAAATAGTACGTCTTCAACTATCTGAGTACATAAAATCCATATTGTTCTCGTTCCTAGAAAATCGTACATATGCAATCAAGATACAGGCAAGCTTATCAACTACTAGAGCTATATATGCAGGGGTTCCACAAGGGAGTATTCTAGGTCCCATTTTATTCAACATCTACGTGCATGACTTTCCTGTTCCCAATGCAAACCTAGCAATGTTCGCAGATGACACGGTCGTGTTAACCAGAAATCAAAACTTAGAGCAAACAATAGCCGACTTACAAACTGCCGCCAATACACTAAGCAGATGGTTCATGAAATGGAATCTATCAATTAATCATTCCAAGTGTACTACGAAAATATTCACACTTAGAATTATCAAAAATCCAACGTTAATTACAATCAATGGACATACTATACAATGGAATGTCAAAGACGAGCCCGTGAAATATCTGGGTATCCATCTCGATACTCGGCTCACATGGAAATACCATATATTAAAAAGCTGAACGAAGGCCACACGCGTTTAATCCAGCTCTACCCAATCATAAATAAAAAGTCCACTATGAAAATCGAATGCATGACGCTCTTGTATAAATCTCTAATACGTCCATTGATTCTGTACGGATGTGTGATATGGGCTAACACTTCCAAAACCAAGCTCAACCGAATCCAGACGTTACAAAATAAAATTCTTCGAACAACAGTCAACGCCCCGTGGTTCATTACAAATCAACAACTTCATCACGAATTAAACATGCTCACAATTCAAGAACATATTGCAAAACTGACTAAAACCTTCCATGACAACCTTACCAACTGCAATGGTGCCACCTTCTATGAACTAGGCCAAAGAAGTATTCATAGACGATTAAAACGAAAGTTACCCCAAGACATATACTTGAGTGATAGTGGTGATGACTAAGTGCGGACTAATCTCCAAATAACTATTTGATTAAAATACGTAAGTGATAGTCTTGATGTCTAAATGCAATTAATTCTCAATTAACTATGTGATCAAATGGTAAATCCAAATGACTATTAACACAGCTATTTCAAGTGGTTGTTAAGTACCATTCTGTTATTTCCCTTCGTTAAGTATTAATTGTCAAACATACCTTGTATAACAATGTATATTGTTGAGCAGGTAAAAGTTCTATTAAAAAAAAAGTTTGTCTCATATCTCAAAACGCTTAAAAGGTAAAAAAATAATTTTAACAATATCGGACTTGCGGTAAAAATCTTCGTCAAAAATGTTCGTACGGATTTAAAAAATATTTATACACAACGTTATGGCACTTTATAGAAATTGACCAAAATGACATTTGTCTTGTATCTCTAAAACGGTTAGAGATATTGGGATGAAATATGCGCCAACTGATTTTTTTCTAAAAACAGACTCATGAGTGTGCAACTAGTTGTTTTTTAATTCATACGGAAAAAGGTATAACCCCCAAATCCTATCAAATCTGGGACACCCTGTACTTTAAATTTTCTCTAAATCTAACAAAAACCGCAAACATTCCTTGAAAATAAATACATTTGAAGCTGGCTTCCCCACTTTTTGATTAATCTTAGCCATTTAGCTGAGATAGTAACACAATAAATGAGCATGAAAACTTCTAGTATGCCAGTACAGTAACGAAATAAAAATTCGAAATTATTTAATGAGATAATTATAATCAATAAAAGTCTGTTAATATAAGTTTAATAAAAAATGAGCTCTTTATAACTAATATTATTAATATATGAAGTATCAACGCTTTTTGTTTGTTCTGTTTTATGTCATATACTTTTTCGAATTTTAACACGGCTTCGTAATCCTTAAACGCCCACCCGAAATCGAATTATAACTTCCCGCGACCTCAGAATCCAGAACTCGGACAATACCATGGAGAGCACTCGTGCCTGTACAATCGGCTACATTGTAAACTGGTGTGTTTTTAAGTGGCCATCTCCAAAACGTTTATTAATTCGCATTTCGGGCATAAAACACGGAACATGTTCGGTCGCCGGCGATCCAAGATTATGGGCCTGATATAATCAGCGATGTTAGCGATGCACGCTTTTGTGCCGGGATGAAGCACGGGTTTCGGTTTAATGCTTTATCCGGCACCTACGGATACACAACACATTGATTAATTTGCATGATAATTTGAAGTTATGTATGGGCATGTACGAAACTGAATAAGACCGACGAAGGGGATTTTAACAGCGCCAGCGTGGCGGAAACGATGCCGAGCATTTAATTATGTCCGCAATTAAAGTTCACCCGACATCAGGCTGACAACTCCATTTCACCTCTTCATACGCAATTAAGCATCGACTACAGCGGCGAGAGATCGCTCAAAACATTTGGAAGAAATCTGCATTTAGGAGTTGGAGATTTATCACGGGAAGTCCGAACCTGGGACAGCGTTAGATGTTTTACCAGAAATAAGCTCATTCCGCTGTATCACTTAAACTACTTAGCAATATAGATGCGACGGTTCCAGTCAGATTATTTAATGAACCCGCAGTAATATTGAGAGATAACCACATACGGAGTTTGAATCCTCTCGGCTTAACCAGAAACTGACATCAAAATCCCCTTAGCATAACAGTTGATCGCCTTTCTACCCCTTGCCGGGATTTAGTGGTGTCGGCGTCTGGAATTATTTATAGTTTTGTAGACAAAACCGATTGAACATTTGCTATATGATGTATTGTGTTACTAAATATAGGTGTTGTTTGATGACTTCATGCTCAATACTACTAAGTTGAAGAATTATTAATTTTTTTTAAATCGTAAAAATTTTCTTTTTTTTATAAAACGACACTCGAAAAGCATTGGAACTCGCGAAGATTAGTTGATTTTTATCTACAAAAACATAGTTGATCATATGTTAATGAGATTATATAGAGTCATATATATTCCGATAAAAATTAATAGATTGGAAAGTATCATAATAATTTTAAGATACTTCATTAAAACAGGTAAACCAAATTAAGTTTATATTAATATTCAAAGCAGTTAGCAAAGTGGAGGATGTGTACATATAGTTGTAATAAAATATAATAAAATATATTTATCTTCTTTGAGTTATAATACAAACGCTTTTAGTGCTCGTGAAGCACATTCTCCTTCTTCTAAATTAACAAGTTAAGCTAACCACCTGTCCAAGATAGGCCCAACATGCCTCAGTACCGTATAACTATGCGGTTAGAAACAAGTTAATAGCCTATATAAAAGAATAGAAGAAGAAGAGTTGTACTTTACGTTTAATTTTCAACGAACTTAAAAAGTTCGTTACTGAATTCTATGTCTGTCGGTTCGTCACAAAATTTGAGATTTTTTAAAATTTGAAAATGGAGTTTTATAGGAAATTTTACGCTGATTTCAAAATCGAAATTAAAAAATTTCTATCTCGAATAGTTTTTGAGATATTCGACTTCCAATTTCGGGAAAATTTTCGACATTTCGATTTTAAATGTGATTCGTATAGGAAAATTTACGCTGAATTTGAAGATGAAGTCGAAAGCATTCTATGTCGAATAATTTTCGAGATATTCAATTGCGAATTTTCCCGAAATTCGAAATCGAAATCGAAAGGCCTTTTTAAGTTCGTTCTGGGATTGCTTACAGAGCAATCTATTCGCCGGCCCCATGTTTATTTACTGGCATCCTAAAAAAAGCAATTGAAAAGAATATTTTTTTAACAAAACCCAAGAGGATAAGAAATATGCGTTTATTATGAAATTGAGAGCAAATGTTTTCCTTCATTATAAATCATCCATCATTCCGTAATATATATTAAAATTCTGCAGTGATTAATTATACGACAAAAACACAGAGTGTGCATGGCAGCATTATCAGAATAATCAGCCGAAGGCCAGAATGTCAACTTTTAACAAAAAATAATAACAATTACATTGTTCTGAATCTTTAAGCATAAAAAATGAAAAAGTGAGCACAAAAGGATTACATTGTTTAAATGTTAATAACAGAGAAAGTATTACAGATAACCGGATGGAACGTTTTGTATGTGAATCTGTCATGGTTACTGCTTGTTGCCATTCACTTGTTTTTCTTTTATTTTTAGTCTAGTTGTCAGTAGTGACAAACAATTTACAATATTGCTGGAAAACCATTCTTTTGAGCAACGGAAGTAGATTTTAAAGTGTTTTTAAAAATGTAAGAACATGAAAGAAATGCAGAGGCGATGGCAGGCAGAATTTCATACTGCGCGACCATTAAGTGTAACAATTATGAAATTACGTGACAAGTTTAGGAGGGAAGAAACTGTATGTGACCTGAAGAAGAGGCGATGTGGTCAGAAAGAAATTAATATCAGACGAAAAAGAGATGGAACCAATGGTACAAATTTTTACAAGATTCTCCAAGAAGTCCATACGGCAAGCTTTGTGTGAGTCAACTGTAAGCAAAGCAAATGTTCATTGCATTTTAAAGCAAGCAAAGTGGAAGGTTACCACATGCGATAAATGAGACGATACAGATAGGCACCTCCAATTTGAACATCTTCAACATTAGATCATCAGTAATGTTTAGATCTTTGTGACTTAAAAAATCATATTTTTGTTAATTTTGTTCGAGTTATTAAAATTTAAACAGTGTAAATCCCTATGTGGGACACTATATATTTATAATATCTTTTGATTTGACTCCTAGCAATCCCATTATGGTAGTAAGCTGGGGGTTCAGATATCTTAGAACATTTTTTTGAAACGATTATATATCTTGAATGGAGAGATCACTATGAACACCAAAAATTTGATCTGTCCATTATTTTATACCATTATAACAAGTGAATTTAAAAACTTGAGAAAACACTATTTCAGTATTTACTAATTGTAACCAAGAAGTTAAAAGTAAATCAAAGACTAACATTATTGTTTTTAATATTAAGCGAACTGGTGTAAGAATTTACTGTACATCTCACAAAATTAACTGCTCTTGTTTTTTTTTCATGAGATGAAATATATGTTAATCGGTTTGAATAATATTATCTTTTTTCCCAAAGCTATATTTATATGAATTGATTTCTGCTTTGGGAACATCTGCGTCAATTTCTTTGACCATCTGTCCATACTATTAGAAAGTTCTATTTTCTAATATTTTCGTGATTAAGCAGGTGGAATTGATGTTTCGTCAAACTTCTACGTCCTGAGTGTGTCCTGTATTGTAATTTGTAGGCAACTTCCCATAAAATCGAATGCTATTGTTCAAATATCATTTCTTACGTTCTTTATAACTGGTAACATCTCTCCTCTATACAATACTACGTTTTCAACCACATTATAAAATACTCTATTTTTTTGGTGCTTTGGTTATTATGTGTTATATGTTTGGTTATTGTGTTTTGATATTATTTAATATTACTTCGTGCAATGCTTTTGTTGCTTTCAATTTTAATTGATTCTCGTATGTAGAGAATCCGACAAGAAGGTATGGTGTTTTTGATATCTATTCGCTGACAGATCCCGTTTTAGTAGCGATGATACTTTGGTCTGTAGCACATCGTGTATTTTTTTACAACGCCTTTATTGAATCCATTTTAATATTGGTCGTCATGGTCACGTTCCAAAGCGGGATACCATTATGAAGTGGGTGAATAGTTTTCAAACAACAGGATCTTTGAGACCGGGAACTGCACGAAGAGGTGATCGAACTGCTCGGATCCCGAAAAGCAATAGAAGAGTGCGACAACCTGTGAAGCCAGCTCTCGTAGTTCAGAGGTACGTCACGATCGCGCTCTTCGGATGTCAGATAGGTCAATTTGCTGAATATTACAATAGAACCTCCATTTTATCCCTATAATATTGTAGTTGTTTAAGAAATGCGGCAAAACTATTTTGTGAGACGACATAGGTTTGCAGAAACAAAGTTGGACTTGCTTACAGAAGATATCGTTTTGATCATGAATGACGAGGCCCACTTTTACTTATTGGGAACGGTAACCAAACAGAGAATTTTCGTAGTGGGCACCTCTTCAATACCAAAAGTAACTCTTTGGTATGACGTATCTCAAACCTGCCTTATTAAGCCTTATTTTTTTTACGAAAACGGACAAACTGTCTGTTAAAACAGATCGCTACCTTGCCATATTGCGCGATTATTTTTTTCCAGAATTAATAAGACAGTGCATTAACCTCGACGCAGTTTGGTTTCAGCAAGATGGAGCGATGTGCCATACATTAAGGGGGACAATGGCTTTTTAAGACAACTTTTTCTGGATGCTTGATTTCATTGCGTGGGGATGCAGAGTGTCCTACTTGGTCACCAGACTTGTCAGTTTGTGACTATTTTTTATAAGGTTACCTAAAAGATAAAGTTTAGATAGACAAATTTCGTAATATTCAAGCTCTTTCCGAACCATAACTCAAGAAATTCAAAGAGTTTCGCGTGACATGCTTTAAAGGAGTATGGACAATTTTGACACCCGTCTACAAGAATGCCTCGACAAAAATAGACGACACCTAACTAATGTGACTTTTGCCTCTGATTATTCTTTTATGTCGTTATGTATTCTTTAATGGCGATTTGCCAGTAATGTACCAGAACAACAAATTTTGAATTTTGTTTGAAAATAAGTGTGTTTTTTCAAAAACGCTATACTCTTTGCTGAACATAGAGTGAACCCAAATATTCGAATGTTGTACAGCTTTTGATCTTTTTGTTCTCGACTCTGATATTCTGTAGCTCTCTGACTCTACTTATATTGCGTTTTTTTTGGTAATTAAGTTTCAAACCTCAAGTTTCCAATTTATTGTTTGATTTTTTTAGCATATATTCCGTATCTTACTTAACTTGCACAAACATGATATGATCAACCGTGAATAGTAGATAATGTATGGTTGCATTGTCTTTAGTTCCCATTCCTAAAATTTTTTGTACCACATATCCAGTGCTTGTTTAACTTATATATTCAACACCCCTGTTTGAGATATTTTGTTATTTTTATAACTGGGGTTATTTTATTGTCTAGTTTGTTATGTACTCCTGTCTTGTAACACGTCTGTATATGCTTTTAGCGTGTATTCATTCTTTTCATAGCTTTTCATAATTTACATCTTAGTACGCTATTGAATGTATCCATTTTTTCTCTTATCGGCTTAACACTAATGTATGTTGTTTAAACATAATTTTTATTTTGTTCTTTCTTAGATTTGTGTTTCCGTCTTCTATTTTAATTTTTATGACATTAGAAAATATCTTTGTCATAGTTGGGATAATGTTTATTGTTAGAGTAGAGTCTCATTTTTAGTAGACTGAACTTATTTTATTTTTATAAGATATTTTCTCGTTCCACTATATTATTAAATATCTTATGTATATATATATATATATATATATATATATATCTTATGTATATATATATATATATATATATATATATATATATATATATATACATAAGATATTAATAATATAGTGGAACAGATATCTTATAAATAAATAGTTCAGTCTACTTGAGACTTCTAACTAAACATTATAACTATGACAAGATATTTTCTAATGTCATATTAAAATAGAAGACGGAAACAAATTAAGAAACTAAATATGTATATATATATATATATATATATATAGTAATTGTGAGGTTGTTACTATATATATATATATATATATATATATATATATATATATATATATATATATATATATATATAATATTTATTACTCAATTTAGTGTTATAGAATTTCTTACCATAAACTCATGTTGTCTTTGGATATATATATATATATATATATATATATATATATATATATATGTAATTTCAACCTCACCGAATTCACGTGGTTATAGCCCTAAGTTTCTTACCATAAACTCATGTTGTCTTTGGATTTTTGGAGTCCTTTCCAAATATCTTCTAACGAATATAATTTTGGTTTCACACACTTAAAATAAATCGGAAACATGACAAAATAGTGAGAAACTTTGCTAAAAGCTAATTAAATAAAATTAAAAAGGATCTTAAGCAGCTGAAGGCTTTATTTATTACAAAAAAAACTATTTTCTGTTAAGACACTTCTTATTTTGATGTCATACTGTTATCTCTCAAATAGAATCACAGTTAAATCTCTACTGCTTAATTTAATTGTCGAATTAGTAAAAGTAAATTTGAAAGTATGATTTTTAAATCCTCTTTAATAGCCCCCATATAGTACTAGGAGATTTTTAAAATGTTCGTTTCCATGCTCATGATAGTAGAAAACTCATTATGGCACGTGTGAATTATATTTCTGCAATGTCCAAATTCCAAAAAGTCGCATAAGTAACGCAGACTAGTGAATTTTTGCAGCTGAAATTATTACGGTACATATTTAAGTATGTCAAATTAATGATATTGATTGAGAAAGAATAAAGCAATTACTTATACTATAATATTATGTTTAAATTAAATATATAGCAATACAGATATGCAATGCAGATAATACGAGTAATATTTTAGAAACATTTTTTTGCCTTTGGAAAACACCTGTAATTTTTTAGAACAAATTAATTATTTATAAATAACTAATAACATAAAAACGTTCAATTAAAATAAATTTATATTAGGCACAGGACCATTGCTGGTAAATACAGCTTCTATGTCTTGGAATAGAAGAAACCAACCTCAGACAGAATTTATTTCTACGCTTTTCCAAGCGTTTTTGACTTTTAGAAGGTGGTTTTTCTTTTGATGGAGCCATTTCTTTAAACATTTTTAATTAGAGTGATATCTAAGCTTTTAGATATTTAAGGTAAAACTTGAACATTGCTATCCTGAGACAGTTCATACACATAACAAGCAGGGAAGATGTAAAGTTAAATTATGTTTACTACAAATAAATACCACTAATACTTTTATTGGAAAAATTTTTGGAAAATAGCAGTATTTCTTTTTCTTTTTTGTAGTGGTCAATGTAGACCTGTATAATTACATATATCACTTTGCTTAATTGATCTTCTAGTCGTTCATATAGGGCACAAAATTATATCTCGAGATAAACTATAACAGTCAAATCAAAGGTATTTTTCCTTAAATAGTTGACTACTTTTATATTTTACGCATATATACTACTTCTAGGAGCTCCTCAAAAATGAAGAAATACTAAATCTTTATTTCTTTCTTAATAAAAATAAATAAATCAAATAAGCTTAATTGATTTTAGTCAATTTGACCGATTATTTATAAACGATACTCACATTCAAGAATCTCATATAAAGAAAAATTTCTTCAACACATATCAAAAACGACGTGACGTTGAAATTAAAAAGTAATTTATTACTAGTATAATGACTTTCACACATAAATTGCAAATATAACTCCTGTGGAAACTAATAAACTGCTCATCTGCACTACGCTATTTGGATGAATTGTAATATGTTAAGTGATACAGTTTTGGATAAAAATATTTATATTATCAAAACTAAGGTAATGTCAAAAGATTTGAAAAATTTGCAACGACAATGCAAAAATTTCGTATTCAAATTACATTGGCCACAACTAGCTTGCATTACTATTAAAGACACTTAAAGTCTCTAGTATATATAGTAAACCTATAAATGCTTTTTTTAATATACAGGGCGTTTATATTATGAAAAATAATAAAGAGATATTTAAGATTAAGAGCCGTGGTGGTTTAGTGAATAGGTCGCTAGACTACGAAACCAAGAGTTGCGGGTTAGAATCCTGCTCTCGCCAATTCAATTTTTACGGCCCAGCTTGACTCAGGCTGCAATAAATGAGTACCGGGAGGTCAAACTCTAGGGTAATAATAGGCGGTCGGTACGTAGCGCTAGCCACGTTACTACCATTGTGCACCGTAGGCTCTAGATTGTAGCAGACCTATTCTGTTACGACCCCAAAGGGCCTTCAAGGTCTATTACGGGGAACTATTATTATATTTAAGTTAAATTTTATATTACAGGGCTAATCTCGAATCTTTACATACCAAATCATAGGTGCTTAATATGCCCTTCCTTGGGATGCACAGCATATGTCTACACGGTATCCAAATTTGATCCGAACTTTAGCGAGGTTATCTAGGTCTACAGCTGCTGTTATGCGGTTTCGCAGTTCAACCACTGTAGTTGGAGAAGGAGACACATAAACGCAGTCTTTTATAAACCTCCACAAAAAATCGCACACGGTGAAGACCGGCGACTTTGAAGGCCCATGATGTAAAGTTGAATCGTTCGTTAGGCCCCATACAGTCGATTCATCATTACGAAATCTAATTGTTCAAAAATTCTCCAACTTTCAATCTCCAGTGTGGTGATGTCCCGTTATGCTGGAAAATGAAGTCATCCGAATAGATCTCTAACTGTGGAAAAAGTCTTCTTTAAGTAGAAGAAAGGACCGTACACCTTTTCCCGATAAATTACACAAAAAACACTAGGTTTAGGAATGTCTCTATCATGCTGTACAATTTTATGTGGCTGCTCCGTACCCCGTATTCTAACATTATGGAGGTTTACCTTACCACTTAAATAAAAAGTAATCCCGTCAGAAAACAGTAAGCATGTTACAAAAGTATTATTTTCTGTCACCTTGTCCAGGATGAATTTACATAACTCCATACGTCATTTGTCACCTGCATAAAGAGCTTGCATTAATTGAATCCTGTACGGTTTCATAATCAAACGTCGCTGCAAAATACGACAGACAGACGTTGAGCAAATGTTTGGTTTTTTACTGGAACGGCGAGTGGATTTTTAGGGGCCACGTGCAAAACTCAGCCGGATGCGCTCCATATCTGTATTTGTGTATGTACATCGTTCGATCAAAACGGATTAAAACCTGAATAATTATGATTTTTTTAAATCAGATGATTCTTTTTGCGACACCCTGTATGTTGGTTCTGTATAGTTTTGGTTGCAGTACAGCACTTCATTTTTGCGGAATTTTCTTATTAGTGTGAACAACCACGTTTAAAATGTATTTTTTAATTTTACCGTCCATCTCCCTGTTATGATCCTCATTGTGATCTTCATCCCTTGCAACATTCGGTTTTTCTTGAATATAATTTTTGTTTAAATCTAAAGTTTCTTAAAATTGTCTCATTTTTTCTTATTATTCGCAACATGTGAGAGTTCATTTTTTGTTACTCTGCCATTAACACAATGGTGAAATTTAAATTAATATATAACGCATACAATATAACATGGTCTTACAATTTTCCAAGTCGTGCTACTTACCATAATTTAACTGACCACACAATATTTGTATACAATTTTTGCATATTCGAGTGAGACATATGCCTTCGATGCGGACAAAACCAGGTACGAGCCTAAACTCCAGTCACTATAACTAAGTGCTGCGTTTATTTCAGACAAGGGATAATAATGCGGTTGTCTAAACTTTCCACATGGCCCCCTATGAGAGATGATGCCCAATAATAGGTCAGTGAGGATGACCATACGGAAAACTTGACATTAGCTAGCGGGCCATACTCTTTCGTGGAGGGCAAAGTCGCATCATTATTATTATAGGTGCTGCAGCTAGAAATAAATTGTAATTTAAAAATATCTAATAATACAATATATACAGTTGCATAAACTTTTTTTGTTTGTATTAAATTTTATCTCTATATACATATAGCAACAAGAAAGCTTATTTCGCTGCAAGTTTTTAGCCATTTTTCACGTTAACTTAACAACAAAAAGCAAACAACCTTAAATCGCACATAAAACAGCTAGCGAGATTTATGCAACTTATATAAATCTTCATTTAATAGGCGTTTCATTTTAAAGACATCTTAAATTTAGAAACACAGTTTTTTACTGTAATCGAATAAATAATAAAAGTGGAGTTATACTTGTTTAAAAAAAAATCATATTTTACAGAAAAGTGTAAAGCAAATTATATAATGAATCACATCGGTTAAAATTTAATAAAAATATAGTACTTAAGTGACTACCGAATTATAAGATTTATTACCCCGAAGTCAGCATTTTTATACAAATATTCTTTTTTACAAGTGGGAAAGATTGAATAGAGAGGTGAGCAGATGTGGCTATAATTATTGGTATTACTTGATTAGGACAAAAACATTAAAGCCAAATTAAGTAGCTGGTCTAAATATGCAAAGTTACACACAAAATTAAATGTCCTCCTTATACTTGCACAAATATATAAATTGCAGCTTGTATTGAATTTTGCAAGGATACCCCAAATATAATTTATTTTTGTTGGTGTAAGATTGAAATAGCATTCAGCATCAATTTAGCGAGGCTTACGCTAAACTTATCTACATAAAGTAGTTACTCGGCGATACATTTTCTTGCCTCCTGGTTAGTCATTGACACAAGTAGATTTTCACCATTATTATCCTTGCTTTCTTCTAACATTTTATTCTTTAGATTTATAACTTTAACAATTACGACCTTGTAGCTTGTAGACAAATCGTTGTACATTGCAAAAATTCTTGATAACAAAAACTGTTACCGCATCTCAAACGAATAAATTATTCACAATTTTTTTATGTTACTTAGAGCACTTTTGCTATTGTGACTTGAAATAAATTTATTGTCTTAATTAAATGTCATGATGTTTTAAATATGTAGATATATGTAAATTGCTGTCACTTCCTTGATTTGGTATCCGTTTTTTAAGATTTGATCCAATAAGCGGCCATTGCCCGATTAATCTCAGACGACTGTATTTTTGGCTTTTACTGTTAGTATATATTAAGTACTAATTAGATATGCATGTTTTTATCGAAACATTACATTGTGAAATCATTTGCATCTTACTAAAAAGGATAGTTTGATTAAAAGGTATAATTTAAAATTACAATTGTATTTTTTATTTTAGAATCTTTATACTGTAAGAAAAACTTTATTATGCATTTTGTGAGAAATGTTTTTTTAAATATTTAGTTGCGACTATTTTTATTTTAATAAAGAGTCAATTATGAAAGTTTCCAATTTTGTCTAAGATATCTGATTGGCGTATTTAAATATTTTTGAAAAATACTGTATTACTTTTACTTTACACGAGAAAATTAGATGAGCAAAGGTAATTAGTTTATTAGTTTATATACTGGCTTTTTACAACCAATTTAAATTACAAAAAATTAACTTTAAAAATGCGCAAAATGAAGCAAGCGTGACTAATTAACTAATAACTATTATAATAGTTAAAATAGGCCTAAGATATTATTTATAAATTAACTAATTGGATAATTAGATAAGTTTTAGTTATAATGTACTATGTAAGTACATGCGTAATCTTAAGTTCTACCACAAATTAGAGAGAATCAAAAGCTTAGAGCATTCAGCGTTTTAATGTAAATTTTGCTTATATTTATCTTAACAAGTCTGGTATAGTGAGGACATTCGCCTTCTGCAAGAACTCTAAACATTATTTACCAACATAATTTTATTAATTTTTGTTTACGCTTTATTATTCTATTATTTATAGATTTCTAATGATATGTCTTTACTTCTGTATAAGGTTTATTATTATATTTTATACTTCTTTAACACGTTTCCTTTCTGTGGCTATTTTTAAGATTATTACCTGTAGTTTTAGTACCGCTAACTACAACTAGTGTATGTTTAGTAATACGTAAGCTTAAACCTATAACACTATAAACATCTGTGAATTTTTAACAGCATTATAACCCGATCTCACAGAAGCAAACGGCAACAACTTTGACCTGTCTATACTAAAATGTTGTTTAAAGAAGAATTGATAAATTTGGCGTTTTTGAATCGATATGATTTATGACTTCTACAAACTTTGTATTATGTTCCTTACTACTGTATTTTTTATAATTTTCTACCTTTAAATGCTGGTTTATATTAGCGTAGTTCATATAGCAAGTGGGCCCAAAACAGTTACTAGATAAACTAATTTACTTTTCTGGCATATGCAAATTTTATTGTCCAATATGAACACATTTAATTATTAATTGAAGATTGTGGGTCCGTTTTTGAACAAGTATTGTCACAGGAAAATTTTCTAAATTTGTTTAAGTTTCTGTAACTTAGATTCAAGCAAGTAAACTGAGCTTTTGATACTTTTGATACTGTGGTGTTTCTCAATATAATTATTTTATTTTAAAATTACAACATTTATTGTTTAGTAACTACATAGATAAAAACGTAAATATTTGATTAATGGAAAACTATCAGATTATAAATCAGATAATTTTAAACAATGACATTGTTATGTTTAAAGATTAAGTGTTAGGATTTATGCTTGAAATATCATTTATTGTTATATTAATTAATTGCTAAATAACTGAATACGAATTTAATTATCTGAGATATTTAATAACTATTGTATCGTAATATGCAAACAATATTTTCTAGTTCTCTAAAATGCATTATATTATGACCTTAAATTGGTTCTTCACAAATTTGATACTAGTGGTTTATGTTAAACTATTTCCAAGGATATTGCATTTTAAAATCTATTATTCGGTTACAACTAAAAATCGTGACCACAAGGATGATTTCTATCCTCTTGAGATTTTGACTGGATGAAATAATGATAATGATATAAGGGGTTAACCTTTAAGCAAATAAGATAATAGTTTTATCTGGTATTGTAGTAAGGTAACTAAAGCAAAACTTGTTAGAAAAGTTTTCGTGGGAAAGGAGGATATTACTTTTTGTATTTAGAAAATTCTGTCTCTGAATACTTAAAAAAAATCCAGTTCAAAAATAATCAACCCACAACCACTTGATCATAAAGTTTGTCGTGACCTTTTATCTTACATTTTTATGGTCTTAGTAACTAACATTTATATATTAACAAAATAACTAGGAAAACGATCTAAATGAGTTTAAAGTACACCCAACGTATCTGTTTAATCCGAATCCTATTATCTACTCAAAATGTTTAAAAAAGAAAGTAGTGGTAATAATGCAAAATGTTTAGAATCTATCGTGAATTTAAATGCAGTATAAGGTATTTCTAATATTAGTGGAAAGAAAAAACGTAAAAATGCAAATTTTTTATTAAAATTCTTTATAAAAAAATAATGAATGTTAAATTATACAAAATGTAAAATAAAACAACATAATATGGTTAATACGTTGTTTAATATTGCCAAAATTTAAATTATTTTGTTTTTTTTCGCATGTAACTGTTTATATGTTATTAGTCAGTAAAAAATACTAATAAACTGACGAATGTTATCAAAGCAAATGTTCAACTAATAAGTTCTGATTTTAAATAAAACTCCCTACAAGGATGGTTTCAAAAGTGGATGTATGTCTAAGTAAACATAAAAAATATCAATAAAAATTAGATCTTAAAAATAATAAACAATATTTTATAAATTGTATGGAAAAAAGCAGGAAACAAAATTAAAAGAGAAAAAAAATAATATAAGAGGAGGTAACAAAGTTTTTTTTAAAAGGAAGTTCAGTTGGAAGCAACGTGGCAGCCTGAGCACAGAGATTTTAAATGTTTTACTGTACATAATGGTGAAATAATTAAGATTACCAGGGGTTAATGTAAAAATATATACAGTTATTAGGAACTTTATGACTATAGGACATCTTGATACATTTATTGAACAGGAAAGCAATGTTTCTTGTTACGTACTTCGAATAAAAATGGATTTTTTTACTTAAATTTATTCACATTTTTTTATTTTCACGATTAGTATAATTTATTCATCTATTCATATATTATATATCTACATTTTTCATAATTGATAACATTCCTTTATTTCTTTGTTTGAATTTCTTTTTTGTTGTATATGTTATTAATAGGATTCGCTTATAGCTTTCTTTTTAATTTAATCACACAACTCGTGGTACAGCTACAGTTGGCTTATTGGTCACACTAACTTACTTCTGTGACAATCAAATACACTCGTGTGGCTTGGTGGGTTATTATTATGAATTTTTGCAATTAAACTTGTCTGAGGTTTTATAATCCTTACAACTTACATTCGTTATGATCCACTTCCTTTAATATTTGTAAAATAAAAAAATTTTAGAATTTAGCTTTTAGCTACCATTTGGTGTATTTCTATTGACATCTAAAGTATTTATATGGATATAAGGTTTAATATTAAAACTGTTATATATAAAAAATTATGGAATTTGACTTTATATTATTTTTGTGTAATACACGATATATTACCATTAAAAATAATATGTTCTATATATACTGGATATCTTACAAATTTTTAGCCATGTGTGTATGCACCTGGTTTTATTAGTTTTTTATTTTAAGTTTCTTTTTGTCAAAAATAAATAATTTGTATTAAAAGTGGAAAATGGAATAATTCTTGGATTTCTGTTTAAAGCATATAGATATTTTTTAAAAGTTTTATTGATACATCAATTAATTTTAGTTATTCAAAATGTCGATATCTAAATTGATTTGGTCTTATTTTTAAAGCATGTAAATTTTACTAATAATTAGCATATGTTTTTGCAATTTTAAGTATAGCACTTAGAATAGTAAGATGATTGCAACTACTAACATCAGATTCTATCTTTGAGAAACTATTAAAAAACTCTATTATGTTGAATTTAATGTAGAAGTCTTTGTAGGTTACAATTTTTCCAACATATATAAAAAATACTCTGCTAGCCACTACTAGTGTTTTTAGAAACTATTCAGATTTTTTCATTTACACTAAAACTAAGAATTTTCTTTGCCAATCCATTAATTACTTTATATAATAGTTCCGAATTATAATGGAAATATCCACTGTTTTATTTTATCTATGTGAGAACTCTTTTTTCTTATAACAAGTATTGTAGCTATATGGTTGTTTTTAATAAAACCTATTATCGAGTGAAGGTCTACAAGGTTACGAAGAGATAGGGGATTTTCAACAGCTGTAATATATGGCATTGAGAGTACAGGCAAGTCATTGTGTATTATCACCCTTTGCGATAAATACCGTGGTAATAATTACAAATATCTGGGAAAGTGTTCTACCTACAACAAATTTGTCCCAGCAAGGTACTAAATTGGATACAATAATTTTAAAAGGTTATCAAAGAAACTGAAGACACAAATAGCATTTTGTTACATTTTGAAACATAAATGATGTATAACACGTGTTAGAAAGTCTGTTACAATAATTATTTATTGTAACTTACTTGATTTCATTAGTAATGCAATAATTTTTGGTAGCTGAAGTTGTATACACTTTTTAGTAGACAGCCGATTCAATAATTTTTGGGAATATCATTAATGTTATTAAGGTGCACTCCGAAGTTGTTAAGAATTAAAAATACCAAAGCGATACGAAAGGTGTAGTAATTATCAAGCATTCTAACAATAGGCAGAAAAAAATATCTGGCGGAAAGACGAAATTATTTGAAATTATTATTTTTCGTGGCTTCTGAATTTGGTTATCACTAAAAGAGAGTAATCCCATCGTTCAACGAAATTCAAATTATTTTATTCGGGATGTGGTGGATAAATATGATGCATATATACATGATTTTAAAATATTGTTGGGTTAATCCCTTGTAAACCTAATAAAAAGAAATTTGTAAACACGGACTTGACAATAATTTACTTCAAAATCTTTTATAATATATTTTGAAACAGTTTGTCGTATTTTCTACAAAATTTCTTATTAAGGGGTTACATGGGTCAGCAAATTTTTTTACATTTTTTTTATTGACTTAAAATATATATCAACTACCCAAATATGATATTTCATCACATTTATGAGTGGGAAAAACTTTTAAAAATGTTTACAGCTTATTTTCCGAGGTCCCTCCGAGCGATCTTAAATGTTTGAAAATTCCGCATTTTGGAGTGTTTTATCCAAGCTGGTTACCTTTTATCGATATGGGTTACTGAAGCGTTCTCCGATAAAGTATAGATGGCTTTAAAAAATATTTAAAATTGACTCGGAGAAGCCACATGACGCCGTAACGGCATTAGACCGTAGCTATTCTCGCAGCACGTGGTTTTTCAAAACTTCAAACACGATTTTCTCAAAACTATGTTTTGAAACTGCCGTGCAGCACAACTAGAGCAATTTTTCATCCGATTAACTTAAAATGTTTGACTGTAGCTTCTTAAATACATTATCTATAGAAGTGCTTGGGGGTTTTACGATTAATTAATAATAACATTTTTATAAACAATTTAAGATCGATGTTTTCATCAAAAAACCAAAAATTTATGCCAAATTTGTAAAAAACAATATTTTTCATAATTTCCAGGTATTTCCAAAGAAGAACTCATATAGAATAATAAAAAAGTTGTATTGCTGTAAGTGCTGTCTGGACATGGCTACTCTGCACACCGTTTTGCCCCTAAAAAAAGGCATCTTTGATGATTAGACTTTTACGACGCCATTTTGTTTTAAAAATCAGAATAAAATATATTTTTTTTATAACTTCTAATATCTATAATAAATCCTTAAAACTTTACTTTGATTACTTTATTAGTAGTAGAGAAAAAAGATTTGTGTTATTAACCTTGCCAATTAACTAATCTAAATATCATATGTAGAATGTAACGGATAAAGCGAGATAAAAAGTGAAGAAAACGAGTTTTTTTAAATATGTAAGTAGCTTGACTTGACAATATTAATTTCTAGGAGCGTGTTAATTCTTATTATAATTTATTCATCGGTGTGCATTAAATATTTTTTGCATTACGATATGATTTTGAGGTTATTTGTTATACTTTTGCAAGCAGACCATTCCCAAAATTATGTTCTTATCTTATATAATAAATTTTTAATTAGATTACCATATTTATATTTATATTATCCATCTATCATAGGTTTAATCATAAATAGTGGATATATTGAAATGATGTTTTTATGTTTTTTAGATTCAAATCAAGTTTTTTTTGCTTTGAAACGTATGTATACCTTAACGATTATTTAAGAAAATAGCATATTTAACAACGTATGTTGATTTGGTTTTAAAGCAATAGTTTATTTGAATAAATTGTAAAGAGTATTTTATTTCCCCCAAAGAGATTGGATTGAAGCTGTTATGTATGTTTGAGTTACGCAATGGCAAATTTTTATTATATTTTTAACCAATGGTATAACATAGTTCCCTCAAATCTGTGCATAGTTTATATTAGTTGATGCAGTGGGTTGAATCTGTCTATCTTATATCCCATTCCTTAAAACTCAAACCTCATTAAAAAAATATTCAAGTAGCCTTAAGCTGTGTGCTGTTTTAGAATTCGGTACGATTTCTTGCAATCTGTTATTTTAACTGACAATAGCAAAAAATTTTGGTAGCGGTTTATGTCTATAAATTCTTGCTGCGTTTCACATTTATCAACGTCTGTAACAAAACTCGTTTGTTACGCGCCTTATTTGTTAACTTCCGCTTCGAAACTGTGTACTGTTTTTGTTTAAATATTTAAGCTCAGCTAAAATTTTATTTTGGGGGCATAAATTTGATTAATTCTGGCATTTTTAGACTTTGAATTGCAATGTTATGTGTTGAAGGGCCATAATATAAATTTTTTCGTAGTTGGCTAGTTTTGAAAGTACACTGTAGCAAAAATTTAAATTATATTTTATTAATGTTTCTTTAGAAGACAAAAATATTTTTTTAAAAAATTTTCTATTTTTTTCACAATTAATTAATTCTCTGTCAGAAAAATTTTAAAACATAGAAATTGCGGTAGTTATGTATTATTGGATTGTATTTTTCTATATATATTTAATTTAAAGCTCTCATAAATTTAGTAATTTAAATTTGTGTAGTGCATAAATATGAAGTGATTTAAAAGCGTAGCATAATTATCTTTTTATGGAAAAAAAAATTTTTATTACAAAAACACGCTTTTTGTTAGATTAAGTCTTCACGTTGTTGCTGCTTTTTCTCCTTTTAGAAATAATTGAATTTTTTTAAAGTTAGATATCAACAAAAGATGAATTTTAACTGCCTATTCGACGAAAAACGGATACAATTTACTTTTAATTTCAATTATGTTGTATGTCCTACATTAAATTTTTGTGCAATATATTCATTGTATTGACATGATAAAATGTGACTATTTATTTCTTATGAAACTTTGCTCTGACACCAAGAATTTAACGCAAAAATATATGTTACAAGTTTGCCATTATTTAACAAAAAAATTATAAGAAGAAGTTTTTAATAATTATGAGTAATATCTTGGTCCATGAAATTTTTTTTAATAACTCACTTTATTTGTGATCTGTAAACATATACTTAGCAAATTATATGACTAATATATAACACGTAGAATAGTACTCATTAGCTTTCGTATAAAAGTAGGCTTTTGGACCTTGTCCAATCTTAGGATAATAAATAATCTTAAAAAACTAAACTAACTTAATATAAGAGCAATATAAATCTATTAGATACTTTATTGAACTCATATGTTAAGTATTTTGCTATTTATTAGCTAGTTCATGAGATTTGTTAACAAATTATTTAGATATGGACAGAGCTGGGTTCTGTATCGTATGCTCAAATTGCCTATTTTATCTTTGATCGCTATAATTTGAAGATTATGTCAAATAATTGCGTTCGATACATACCAGGGCACATTTACCATTAGCTGCAGTAATTTGATTGAAAAAAGAATCTCTATATTAGATTCTATACAACTAGATTGATTTCAATATGGCTTTACAGACAAGGAATTTATTGTCGATAGTAAATTTTGAGTTTTGTCGGAAAAGCCGGTATATTTTGGTGAAAATAGGACTAATTTCTTTTTTGTACAACATACTTGCGCAAGTTTATTCTATCTAGATATATACTAACGTATTTTACTTTCTGTGTTGTGATAGCTGCTTGTGGTTTAGATGAACAGGTGGACAAGTTTCTTTTTGGTAAACATTATGTGTATGGATTTAGTTTCATTACCTTTAATTCTCCATTTTTCTAATCAGAAATGTATTGTGTTGAATGCAGTTTGTACAGTTTGCGTAACAACAGTAGCATCAGTGTCAGTTAGCAGAATAGTGGTATCATCAACGGATGTTGCCGTTGGAACTTTAAGTGTTGTTGAAAAATCGCAGTATATATTAAGTATAGTGATGGTTTAAAAACACTGTTTTGGGGTACACCAGCTTTTATTTGATAAGGTTTTGTGAGTTCAGATCCATAAGAAGAGAACATTTCTTTTGCAATTAGAATTTATGTAAAAGAAGGATTAAGCGTAACTTGTTTAATAGGCCGGTGTGAAACACCTGTGTTATGTCAAAGAATACAGCAGAGCAGTATCTTTTACTTTCCAATACTTCATTGTCTTTGCCTACAACTCGATGAACTTCTATTGCGGAGTACGTATGTTTAAATTATAACTGGTGATTTAGAATAGATTCTGTATTTGCAAGGCTTGAAAAAATTCTTTTTGGGGGTAGTTTTTCAACCACTTTACCTGCTATAGGTAGAAGACTTATTGATCAATATGGTTGTACCACATTGGGTGTTTTTTTCGGTTTTGGGACTAAGACGATATATGCCATTGGTTTGGAAAATATCGAAAAAGCAGGATAGAGTTAAATAATAGTGTAAGGTATTTTGTTCCAATATAGACCAACTCAGGTTATAACCTGGCACTTTTCTGGTGTCTGTAGTTTTGACTACATTTTAAACTTCTCGAGTTGTGACACTGAATTGGTGCCTCTAGCTGGTGGGAAGTGTTTAGTAGTTGTATTTGTTCGTCTTCTTCTTCAAGATCATTCTCTGATGGGTGAGGTTGAAAAACCTCAATAGGTGCTTCGCAAATGTATGCACTTTTCCTTCGTTACTCCTGAGTCATGTTTCTTAACGTGTCCTGATTGAAGGTGAATCCTCTGTGGTTTGCTTAATCTCTTTGGTTGTTCTCCCCAACGAATAATTAGTGTATTCAAGAAGGTTTGCATCCACAAATTTATGTTATTGTTGAGGAGCTGTTTCAGCTCCTGCATAGCTGCATTGAACTGCTGTTAGCTTTCTGGGATTTTTAATCTTCGCTATTGTTTTCTCAGCTTGTTTTTTAGACTTTCCAGCCTCATTAGACAAGGCAATTCACGTGCTGTAGTAGCTTTAACTGGTTGACAGCTGTTTCGATATTGTCTTGCGTATTAAGTGACACACTTAAAATTAGGTTGTCACTTATAAGTAGTTTAAATTTTTCCCAATTAGTGTGTTTAGTACTTACGCTCGGTTGTTTGTATGTGCTTAATACTTTAGCGGATAAGGTGATTAAAACTGGAGAATGGTCCGATAACAAATTAAAGCATGATTTTGCAGTAGCGAACTCTTGGGGGATGCCTTTTGTAATGCTGCAGTCTACTAGCTTAAGTATTTTTTTTCGTTGGTCAGTATGCATGTTTGCCAGTGGATAGATAGTTTAGATTATTTTTCTCTAGCGTTTTTAGTAATTCATGTCCCTTCGGCGTGCTTGGTTTTATAGTTACCTCCTGCTACGACAGTGGTCTCAAACTTACTGAGGAATCGTCTGTTTCTACATTAGTGATTTGTATTAGATCTTTACTGAAGTTATTTATATAATAAAACGTTTGATCGAATTTTTGGATTATTACTGCTGTTTCACCATGTGCAGTGCCCCTAGGATAAAAAATAAAAAGGGTGATGTGGGATTTTAAAATAGTTTCTTGTAATAAAATGCGTTTTGGAGATGAGCATAATATAAATATTATAGTTGGAAGAAACAAATTTAGTTCTTCAGCTTATATGAGCCCATTTGCATTCCGTAGTGCAATATGAAACAAGTTGTCGATTACTTGATGCACGGTTGTGAGTAGGTTTAGCACGGTGCTTATTTGTTTAAATGGTTCGATGCTATTTCATGACATTATGACGAATTTATAATATAGTAGTGCAAATAAAACCGAATTGAAATGATACCAAAAAAATAAATTCGCTAAATTTTACCTAATTGCGACAGGTGAAAACTTATTGGGTATTGGTTTAATGAAGTTGAAGAAGACTAACCAAGCATTGAAGTATTAAAAAACTTTGTTTCAACTGTAAATACAATTATAAAACAGAACGCATAAAACTTGATGTGTCGTATTAACACAAAAAAAATACATATGCGTTTTGTTATCGATGACCAATGGTCACCATTATAAAATTGGAAACGTTTTACGAAGTTAATAAAATACAATGAACATTCACAATATAATATTGGTTTTTTATTTAAACTTTTTTAAAAAATTAAATTTTTTGCAAAATTTATAATGCATTATAATTACAGAATTACAATAGTGACTATAGTATTATAAATACAAGCTTAAAAGTTATAGGAACGTAAAGATATATATTTTATTAAGATATAAGTGTAGGATATGATAACGTTTAAAATGGTTTTATATAGCGTCATTTTAGTTAATTTTTTAAATATTGTTATATAAATAATAGTAAAATGGTCTGCCTCTGCCAAGTTTTGCCGCATGCTCCTTCTAACGCCAAGAATTGACATTTGGTGCAAACTGTCAAATTACTTTATGATAGTTTATGTTTTGATCTATAACAGGTCAACCGTGACCTAAATCAAAAATCTAAAACGTCTGTGCGACAAACCGGTTCCAGTGAGGTACTGACCTTTGAAATCGGTTCATAATTGTAGGAAGAGTTGCAATGTTAGTTACATATTTGCAGTTTTATAGAGTAGATATAAAATTATTTTTTTTAGTTTAATATAACTCAATCGGAGTACATTTTAATCTCTAAGCAAATACGGTAATTTTAGATATATTAGTTGCAGATCTTACATTGTGGTTTGGTGAGATCTCTTCCAGCAAAAAAGAACTCCAAAAAGCAAATTAAAGGTATGCTGGCCATTTTCGTTACAGTCTTCTTATTACGTTATTTAATAACAAAAGATTTGTACGGGTTTTAATTTTTTTGCGGCGGAAACTTTTAAAAAGATGCCGATCTGCTTGTGACATAGCAAGAAACATTAGTGATGGCTCTTAATATTTTTGATTAACATGTTGCACTACTGGACTAAGTGGAACATCTCCATAATTTAATTTTGTAAACCTATATGGCATTAATTATGGTTTTATAAAACAGGAGCTTATTTTTCAATGTGAGATAGACTTCCATCCTAATAACCAATACATTTTTTGTTTTTTATCTATTTGTTTTCTTATCTTGGTATTGTGTTGTTTTCAATTTAGTTTGTTATCTAAGTGCAGGCCCATATATTTGACCGATGCTGCCTAAGGAATACCTGTGTTTTTTATATGCATGGGTGGGCATGGTTCTTTACTTAGCGTAAAAGTCACATGGGACGACTTTTATTTACTTATTTTTATTTTCTATTTCTAAAACCACATTTTTAACGTATTCAAATATTGTTGAAGGAGTGATGAGGCTTAGTTAATATTTGTGTGTAAAGTATCACCGTACGATTTACGAACGTTTCCGTATAATTAAAGAAGATCAGAAGTGAACAACAAAATGTGATAGCGGTTTTAAGATACTGTCTCAAGGAGCTCCTGCATTAATGGAATATTCAGGTGAAACATTTACTTTTGTACGGAATGTGCGAATGGTCAAGTACAATTAGAATAACTTAAAGAACGTAGACAAACACCTTTTTATTTTATATAATAACCCAAGATGCCAAACCTTGTCAAAGGTCTTTAGTTTATCTGACCAATACTCTATTTAAAATATTGCATTAAATATGTATCTAAGCAGCGCTATACCTGTGGATAATTCTTTAGCATATTTACAGTAATTAGATGTTTATTCTAGGTGCTTTTCTAGGATTTAGGTTTTGTAACTCTTTCTCCAGTTGCTTCGGCGTAACAGGTGTTACTAGTTGAGCTTTTTGGTATTGACGTTTGTAGATAGCCGTTCTTTATCTGGAACATTAGTGTGAGGACAAAAAACCATATCATTATAATTTGCAAAGACAAATATGATACTAGTTAAATTAATAATCGAAGCAAATCTAAATACACCAGTTAATTTATATAAAAAAGTCCATGCAATAGAAAACATTTCTAATTGGAATAAACATTGCTTAAGGAAGCAAAGGGAAAATTAAGTAATAATTACAGTCTGATAAGGTTCATGAGCCTCAGCCTAAAAAACTCCTGAAATTTATAAAAGTAGTAAATGATAGCGGATTTGGCTTCAGAAATGTAATGGTGACATGTAACGCTGTCTTCTGCAGAAATACATAGATTAACCAAATTATGTGTATTTATAATTTTTCGATTATAAGAGAGTCATATCAAGCTAATTGAATGTTTATAAATGAAATTATTGAGTTAGAATAAAGATAGAAGTCACAAAAAGGAAGCATAACAATATAAATAATATGTAATAATTAATAAGGTGTACACAGTAAAAATACCAATGGACTTAACAATTAACATCAGTATAACGAAAATAATGCGAGTAATTGGAAGAGCTAATTTTACATTTGATGGCATAACTTAAAACAAGTTTAAAAATAATACTTAGATTGTTGGTTAACCTCAGATTTAAGTAAAAATAGGAAATAAAAAAAATATCTAGTTAAGGATTTATTTAAATGAAACCACTTCTGACTAATAAAAATCCGAATCCAGAAATTAGATGGAGTATTAATTGTGAAAGTTTATTATGCAGCCTATATTATTATATGGACTAGAAGCCTGGACATTAAATAAACAATTTGCAGATAAACTGAAGGTTTTTGAAATGTGGCTAAATAATGCCTAGAATTCCGTGAACAGCCATAACCATAAGCCAAGAGGTATTACAACGCCTGAATTGTAATTAAAACATCTCAAATATTATAAAAAGAAGAAAAACGGCCTGCATGATACATGCAATGAGAAATGAGAAATACAACCGACCCCATTTTATAATTATAAAGTTAAGTATAAAGGAGGTTAAAGAATATAAGACAGTGGAAAAGCATAATTATTTAACAAATAGATACCCAGGTCAGCAGAAGAAAGAGAAACGATAGATAATGTAATCATTAGTCTACATGACACGGCATATCAAAGTATTCAAGCAAATATACGTAATGAAGATGTGTAAAGTGTAGAAAATAATGCAAAGAACATCACTTACATTTAAACAATAGCTTTTGATAATATTTACATATTGTTTATAGAAAAGTGTCACGTTTGGATACTATTATAAAAGAACAACATAATGCGTTTCAATGAAACAAAAATGCTATGTTTGTAGAATATTGACTACTAAGACAGTGGTTGTTATCTATGAGCCTTATTTGAATCATCTTATAAATGAACATCATTTTTATTTTTTTGTGAAACAAAAAATATTATGATAGAAGATTTATACTTGTTATAATCTTGTGTTGTTATACGTAGAGATGATTACAAGACTAAAAACTAAAATAAAGCATATTATTGATATAATGGAAATTTTTATAAAAAAACTTTATAACTTGATAACTTTAAGAAATATCGAAGAATAGAGTCAATATACAGAGAATGTTAAAAGTCAAAGAACCATTTTTCGTTTTCGGATTGTACATGACATATTATTGGGGCATTTTTCAGAGAAAAATGCAGTAGCATCATCAGAATTTTTTTTTAATTATTATTCCATTGATGTATATAATGTGAGGTCGATTTTACGTAATATTTTTAAAATAATTTGTTATTTTTCATTGTTTTTTAACAGTACGGGTGTATCATGTAAAATATAACTGGAATAAGGATAAACATTTTTTCTCGTAATGTCATAGACAGTTATAACTTCCATTTTAAAAATATCATTTGAAAACTCGAGTTTTGAAAAGTGTGAAAAACTGTATACTACTGCAAGTTTCTCGGAAATTTTAGGTTTTACCATTGATTTTTTCTCCAAAAAATGAGATCCATGTTTTCATAGCTCTTCCAGTTATCGAAGTATCTATCCCATAAAAACATCGAAAAACATATCTGTTGCTTAAATAATTTAGTATTGATCAGTAAACATTACCAAATTATTCTCTGTTGCGTAGCAGGCATACATTTGCAGGCAGAAATTCTACTTTGATGATGAGACACCTGCTGAGTGTTTGCGAAGCAGTGTTAACTGTTTCGGTAGTCACGGTCTTTGTTAAGACATTTGTATGCAACACGATTAGTCTTTGTCACTTTCGCGTTCCGTTCCAAAAGACGAATAGCTGGCAACCCTGGACAAGGCTCGAAGGAGTTGAAATGGACTGCTTTAATGAAATCGGCCGAATTAATTCTCTTCAATCCAAAGTGCAGTAGCATGCAGCCACGAGCCCCTCCAAATCCAATTACACGACCTTTTAGTTTTAAACAGCGCGGGACGGCCCGATTTGTATCTGCCAGCCGGGACTGCACAGCGCATTCTTGCGAAACATTTTATTCGAGGAACTTATCGGCAGGCCTGATCGGAGTGCTGAAATCATCCGGAGCCTTTGACCCACTTGTACCGAGCAAGACAAGCCCGCATCCTGGAATGTTAATGCGAGGGAAACGAGTCCCCACATCCGCGAACCGCCGTCTAGTATGAAATCTCATTTAAGTGTGCAGCTGAACTCGATGCACCGGCAGAAATTCGTCTCTTGCAAGTTTCCTTTGACTGTTTATCTTTAAGTGAAATTGGAAAAACGAGTGCGAGCTGCTTAAATGTGCGAGAGCAAATTTACATAGAACCTGCGGAAACTTTTCCGGAGCTTTAGCAGTTGTCGTCCAAATAAACGCGTTTCCAGATAACCTGGAAATTCTGTAGACAACGCTTTACAAACTAATCTTGTTAAATACTGGTTTAAACTCGTTATTGCGTTTACATCATTGTTGGTGTGTCAATAATGAACGTAAATTATTCAAAAGTAATGTTTTATTAGATAAAGGGGTAGCTAAATTTAGCGAGTTGTGCTGCAAGTGAAATTAAATTTGCTAACTTTGTAAAGGTGTTTGATTGTAGTACGAGAAATATAAAACTAAGTAAACTGCTATTTACTTTTATACTTGCTTTGCTTATTATTTTTGTGCTTGTTCGGTTAACACTTACGAATATAAATTACTTTCATTAATGCTTATCATCCATTTCAGCAATGTTACAGCTACAAGAGATAAATTATTTGACACAGACCAGAGTTTTTAAATATCACTAACAATAATCTAATAAACAAAAATTATGTTAAAGATGGCTAAGTCACATTGATATATAAAATAGCATTAGAACAATGTAAGATTAATTGGGGTTTGAGGTATGCTGGTTCTTTGTCACCATCATTTTCAATTTGATATGCGGAACAATGATTATAAAAAGCAAGATCTATACAAATGAAACGATTTATTATCAGAAACACCGGTACCTAATCTGGTGAGAACTAAAGAGGAGCTTCAGAATATTTTAAAGAGTATCAGTGAACCAATTGCCTAGAAGAAAGTTTTTTACCTGAGAGTAATATTAAAAAAATAAGATAAACCAGAAAGCACGACTAGACTGCTGAAGGGTAACAAAATGTGGGATCTTTAATAACAATTAGATAAAAACAGATTCATCATTAAACCAAGTGTATTGTGTGGATGTAAGGCATAAATTTAGAATAAGAACACAGAAACCACAGGCATATGGTAATGTAACCAGAAGAACAAACGTTGAACTAATGGGACTGTATTAAGAATCAAGAACATTTACAATAGTGAAGATGTCATTGTTGCTATAACTGGGACATTAAAAGATGGGTTAGTAAGATTAGCTCTGAAAAAAAATGGTAAAAGAGAAATGTCTAGAAGAATCTAAACATATGTAGTTAAAAACTCAAAAAAACTACAGATAAAAGTTGGATAGCATACTTATAGAACAAAGTCTTATTCTTAGTAACTTTTTTTTAATTATTAATTTAAATTTAAATGCAATAATGTAATTGAAAAACTAATTTAAACTAAAAAGATTATTTTGAGTATTGCATTATTATAATTCTGTATAAGGTTACATCAGGTAACTTTTTATTACTATTATATTAACCTATGGATGTTCTTTATGTTTGTGTAAGTTTTAGTGTGTTGCTTTTTGTTTTTATTACTGCACCATATATTATTAGTGAAATGTATTTTAATTATTATTTAATTATCGACGATTTCTGTTTTTGTTGGTAAAAAAACTGTTTAGTGGAATTAAGTTGCTGTATTATATCTAGGATGAGCGATAACTTTTCTGCGAAACTTAATAACTTTTATTTTAGTCTTTTGGGTTATTAGAATTTTGTGTAATAATAAACGTTTCCAAAATAGAATAAACATAACAAAATAGGTTTCCCCAAATATTATATGCAGAACTGTCGAGCTGAATCCAGTATTCCTTTAGATCGTATTGCGGGAAAGGCGAAAGGCCGTCTTAAGTGCATGTGTGATCCCCTTAGATAACACAAGTTAGCTTCCTATAAGCAACAACCCAGGATGGTTGATAAAATGAGCTAAAAATACGATTGCAGAATTTGATCACCAGGAAGAAGTAATTGCTAACAGCAAAACCCGTAGCAAGCGATTTGATTACAACAGAAGTGATGAATTTGTCCGCGAATTGGAGGAGATTGACAAAAAACTGGCACAAGAAGTGGGCGTGACGAGGTCGACGGTCAGTTTAGCACTGGTCCAGGGCCTGCACTACAAGTTTTTAGCCCTGAAGAACCGCTAATTCTTTGCTAAACAAATAAGATGATCAGAGAGTTAAAGGCTTAATCACAAAGAAGGAGAATCGCCAAAGTTAAACTAGGATTTGCTAAAATGCCTCTGAAATGCATATCGCTACGCATACAAACTTTCCTGCCTCTGTAATCGTGCTGGGTCTTGCAAACAGCGAATCGGATGTCATGTTATCCCACTTTGAGAAAGGCCCAAAGATGACTGCTAACAATTATATCAACGAGCTAGAGATCATTGTCAAGTCCTGGATACATACGCCAGCTGGACTCTGCTGCAACTCACAAGGCAAGGAAAACCCAAGATATAGAACAATTTGTCTTACCATTAGTCCCCTGACTTATAGCAGTTTTCCAGTTCTGAATGAAAAAAAAATACGTTACAAAATCCAATGTACTATCTAAAGTACAAAACTTTCAGAACCACAGACTTTCTAAAATGTGTTTTACCCGTTGCTGCTAGTAATTATAATTTTATTACATAATATGCGGAAATAAAAATTAGATTTACATTATCTTGATAATTTTAAAACGTATTAAAGTATAATTTAGTAAAATATTAGCCCTCATTGGATACATTGTTATGCAAAGTGGTTAATTATTTATAGCCGGATATTTCGGAGTAATTTTAGGACGTAACATAAATAATAACTACCGCTTAGGCCCATCTGACGAAAGATGCAAAATTCAGTAAGTAGACATATCAACAACAGATGTATAAACTTTGAAATGTTTAATATTAAAAACTTAAACTATATAAATTGTGAAAATTTCTTTAAAGTTACAACTAAATATATATTTCTCTGGTTATCACTTTTATTTTGTTTTAGAGTTAAATGATTAAGTGTTTTTTAGATGGTGGTTATGTACTCACCTTTTGTGTTTATTATATTTAAGGTTCAGAGCAATTAAATTTTTTTTAAGTTAAAAACGGACATTCTGGTATTGTGCTACTCATTTTAATATATAATGTTGCCATGTACACTTTGCAGTTTTGACGTATAATTAGTTACAATAGTTTTTTTTATATACATAAATGGACAATCGATATAGTTTAAGATTGTTTGCTTGTCGACAATGGCAGTATTTAAATTTTAAAACTGTCTAAACAAAGCCATGATATTGTTTACATTTATTTAAGTTTGGGAATTTAATATGAAATGAATTACAAGTTCCAAGATTGGGTTTGCGTTCAATTATGAGATATTCCGTTGAAATAAAAAAAAAAGACGTTCAAATCTGAAGAGGTTATATAAAAACTTTTTTTTACGTAACATAGTTTTATTGATTTTAGTGGTGCTTTTTATAATTCAATATAAATATGACATGTTCCTAAGACTCCCAGTTTTGTTTATTTACGGAACGTAACATAAATACAAAAAATCAGTACTTGTAGTTTTTAAAAGTTATTAATTTTTACGACTGGAGTCTAGTGAATGATTCCTAATTTTTTTAGTAAAACATATTTTAGTCACTCAACCACGGTGGTTGCAAAAGAAAGCGCTTTTGTAAAACGATATTATTTTACTTAATTAATTAATTTAAGAATTAAACTGGCTAATGGCTAAGTGTATGTATATATATATATACCTTATAGTGCCCGTAGGTGTAAGGTAATACTTATAAATAATAATAAATAATACATTATATAAAATGGTTTCTTCGTATTAAGTATATTTAAAATAATTTTAAACACTAATAACGTTTTCTGTTTTCTAATAAAATCGAGCACTTAAGATAGGCGAGAACGATTATTTTGGGACAAATAATTACACAAAAGTATTTTGCCTTTTCTGTTGGAAAACATGGCATGTTGTTTTGGATTTGTAATATGTTTAGAATTTCGACTAATATTTTATAAGGAATATTTATCCAGCTATTACAATATTATTGCTGTTAAATTTTATACAGCACATAGCTTAATAATCAGTAGAATTAGGATAGTAAAGCAAAATAGATTCTTGAAAAAGACAAGCAATAAGTTTTTTTTTATTGAGTTACTTCTAACACTTCCTCAACGTTGAATCATCTGGAACCGATTGGTTTGTATGTTTTTCTAAAAACGATTTAAATGTTATATTTTTTAATTTATAGAACGGGATATTTGCAGTTATAAAAGCTTCGCATAGTGCCAATGAAAAGCCAAATTTACTGGGTTCGTTTTTTGTATTAATGGATACAAACGAATTTGATATTAATTGTTGTTTTGCACTTTTACGCTTTGCATTAGCTGCATGTACACTACCAACACTCCAAGTTCCTTGATAGTGCTGCGTCTATTCTTACGAATAAGGGCATTTTTCACGGTAAATGTTTGACTCGGTGACGAATGTTCTGATGCTCTGAAGCATTTACACCACTCAAACACACTGGCCCTTGAGAGACACGCTTCTCCATACTGTTGTTGAAGTCTGTAGTGAATTTTAGCGGACGGGACATTTTCTCCAACGAGGAATTTGATTACAATCCGCTGTTTCACGCTCCGCAATACCTTATGTTCACTCATCACCCTAGCAACTCCCAAACAGGAGTGAATAGGATGTAACTCGAGCAGGATGGAAAGTGAAAGTTGTGGCTCTACTTACTAAGAATCGCACAGCTGCTGCGCAGTGCGTCTTGTTTACACACAGATCAGTCCCGGACATATTTGAATCACCTTGTATTATTGAAAAAAAAATTATTAGGGTTAATAATAATCTTTGAAGAAAAAATAAAACACTTTCTTAGCTAACAAAAAAACGGTGATGACGTTGACATCTTTGGGAAGCCCTGACGTTGAAAAATCGCGTATCTTTCAGACGTTTCTAGAGTGGCGGAAACTTATAGTGATCCAGTTAATGAGGGGCTCCTGAGCAAGCCAAGGGTGACTTTGATATATATATATATATATATTTTTTTTTTGAGAACTTCAATTCTGTGACGAGCTCCAGAAGTTGTAGGCGCTTATGTACTTTAGACTGGCATGACACCAACCCTATACGTATCCGAAACGTTGGGAGTGGTGAGACTGGCTGATGACTTTCCTCTTTTTTAGCTACTCAACTGTCACAACTAAATCAGGGACGGCAGATTGAAAACGTCCTTTCGCTTTTCAGACCATTCAAGTTCGAAAACCATTAGCGACGGAGTTTATCATGCGCTTTACTCTAATAACGTTGTTCTGGAGCTCCTTCCATGGCGTATTCCAGCACGCCACGTATGACGCCGCGTAGAGGCTTATCTGATTTCGGCAGATGAAAATAATGTATCTTAGCTATCTCCAGAAAGCGACTCAGCAGCCGGAAGTCAATAATGGTGTATAAGGAAATACCATACATTATTGACTTTTAGAAAGCCGATCTTCTATCGTATGGCCTTCCTCACAAGAACCAATGCTTTTTTTCGATGTAACCGAGCGGGGATTAGAGACGGTGGACATTTAGATATATGGCCTCGTAGTCTCTTGGTGCTTTAAAGACTGACTTACTCTGAGTGGTAGCCATGTCTCCCCCAGAGCCTCCTGGAAGATCCCAGCCGCCATCTCCAAGTAACTCGCGTAAATTTCTTAGTTTTTCTTCCGCTATTTACGCATGTTTAATCGTTTCGCGAACAACTACGTTAACCACAAGCTATCCACCCACTATCACTCCATGTTAAACAATTCACTCACTTACCACAAGCTTCTGGTACAGGTACCGGCTGAATAATACGCTTGATAAACACATCCAATGCTTTTGCTAATACCTAATTCTTCAGACAAGTTTCTGTAGATTTTTGTCAGATTTGTGGAATATTTTAAGCTAAGTGACACAAAAGTAAAAATTTCGCTGTCTCTTATTAATACATTGAAAATTAGAGCATCTGATAACAATTGAAATACCTTTTGTTGCGTTGCTATTAAAATAAAAAGAACACAAACTGAATACAACCTGAAGATATTCTTCTCCAGATCTACAAGAAAATGAGCAACAAAATGTTTATAAAATAATATTTTTTTACGGTAACTAGAACGTCTACTCGCAGCAAAGTATTTTAATTTTTTAACGTTATTACGTATATATGTGTCTGTTTCTTCTTAATTTGACGTTGGTCTGTATGCTACAACTGCAATTGAATAATAATGCAACTGTAGTTGAAATAAACTTGTTTAATTATTTTAATTTAAACTTAGGCTTTATGGTTAAAAACTAATTTTCCATATTTAATTATTACCGATGTTTACCATGTACTTTTATCAAATTGTTTGGATTAAAATTTTTGTTGACACACGAGAATAATTAAAACGAATTACTGAATTTGTTAAATTCAAATCAACAAAACGATGTTTGATAATTTGTTTCCATAGATTTGCTTATTAGTTTGGTTGTTTCTTTTTAATCAAGGGTACTATTTAAAGAGCTTTTAGGCCAAAATTTAGCGGCCTTAAGCGCAGAACGGCGGGGAGAATTGCGCCAGCAATTGATGGCTTGTATAGAGAGGTATCATTGATGTGAGAAACACGACTTTAACAAGAGAGAAATCACAGCTGTCTAAAAGTTTACCAGCTAGTTTGATGGAACGTTCCAGAATGTATGGGAAACTTGCAGCAACTTTGCCGCTAATATGATTATCTTAATCAGCACTAGTTAAAGTAATTATAACTCACGAGTGAAAGCTTTAATTTATCTTAGTTGCTCAATAAGAATTTTTGGAAACATTTTGTTGTTTGGTGTTTTATTGTAAGTAAGCAATTAAAAAGTTGTTGAGTTTAATAAAAACTTTACACAAAACATTTAGCAATTCTTTGTAGATTGGCTTATCTAACCTATTCTATTTTTTACAACAAGAGTTTTAACTTGGCCTTACTTAAATTTGTTAACGGCAGGGGCAGGTACAACCAAATTAAGAATTTAAAGCGAGATTCCTTCATTTCCAGCCTGAAAATACAGCGCAAAGGGAAATGAAAACGAGTAACGCGTATCACTGCAAATTAAAAAGGGGGAGTTTAAAAAGTCGTCGGCAGAGATATTAATTAAACATTAATCAGGTGCAGCGCAACGTGAATATCTGAATGCTACTAACGTTTTATGCAGTCAAGCCGTTGTGATTGCAACTGTTATAATTTGACCACACAGATTTCCGTTTAACAAACAGCACGCTTATTAGCGCTATATTAGATTACCAAGATGCTGCCATTTTTAATTTTAATTATCAATTAGGAAAATCAATATACGGAAAGCAAACAAAAATAGATAATTGCAAAATTTAATTAGACGGCTAACAAGGTTGTCTTGATTTCACAGAAAAATTTATTAAGAAAGTGCTGCTAAAATTTTAATTTAATTATTTTTTAAACAACAGAGTTTTTAGGAACTCTTCTTTTCTGAGTTTGCGTAATATTTCACCCGTGTCAGTTTAATTATAATTTATTTCTTTTTAAATATATGTACCATTATAAATACTATTTATGTATAAAAATATTTCAGACAAAAAATGAGTAAGTAATTAAAATTATCTTGAAAGGCAAATTTAGTTAGTTACGGCAACAATACTAAGCAAGTAAAATTGTTTTTCTATCTACATTTCCTCTTTTTTATTCACATAGATTTTACTCGGTATATTTTTACATGAAAATTGTAATTTGCTGATGGACAACAGAAATACTTATATAATAAATTATTGATTTACATTATTTTTTCTTGTGTGTTTGCATATATTTTTTGATTATAATTTTTTTACAGTTTTTATTTAAGTGTTATATATTCTCCCTTACTAATGTCCTTCTCTGTAAGTTGATTGCAAATACTTTGAGAATGCCGTACTGTCTGTTTTATGTATTTTATTTCTGCTACCTAAAGACACCCTTTGTAGGAAGTAATAAATTTTCTAAGCATATAAAAACTTTGCAACATAAATGTCATAGGAATAAGAAGTCAAAATTGTCAAAGTAAATCTTACGATATGTTTTTATATAAAACATTGTATTCTTCTTCTTGTCGTGCCTTCTCTTAATAGAGGTTGGCGATTACATTGGCAAATGTTTCTCTTTCTGCAGCTGCTCTAAATATTTGTTGAACATTTATGCCCGTCCACTGCCTTATATTCTTAAGCCAACAAGTTTTCCTTCTACCCCTTCCGCGTTTGCCTTCAACCTTACCCTGTATGATAAGTTGGGGTAGGTTATATTTTTTATTTCTTAGTAGGTGTCTCAAGTAGGCGGTTTTTCTTCTTTTTATGGTAGTTATAATTTCTCTATTACAGTTCATTCTTTGTAATACCTCTTGGTTTGTAATCCTGGCTGTCCATGGGATTTTAAGTATTCGTCTCATCAACCACATTTCAAAGGCTTGCAGTTTGTCTATCTCGTGTTTATTTAGTGTCCAGACTTCCGTTCCATATAACAATATTGACCATATATAACTCTTTACCATTCTCCATCTGATTTGTAAATTTAGATTTTTATTTGTCAGGAGTGTTTTCATTTTTATAAATCCTTGCCTAGCTATTTCTATTCTACTCCTTATTTCTATATTTGAGTTTAGATCTGAGTTTAACCAGCAACCTAAATATTTGAATTTTCCAACTTCTTCTAAAGCGTTGCCATCAATTGTAAAATTTATACCCCTCGGATTTTTACTCACTTGCATTTTGTTTTCTTAGTATTGATTGTTAGGCCCATTTGTAAACTTGCTTCGTATACTTTGTTAATTAGCTGTTGTAATGCTCTAGGGTTGTCTGCAATTAGTACGCTGTCATCCGCGTATCTTATGTTATTTATCGTTTCCGTTTATTTTTATTCCTAAATTGCAGTTGTGTAAGGCGTTCTGAAAAACTACTTCCGAATAGAGATTAAATAACATTGGGGACAGTATGCAGCCTTGACGTACCCGCGTTTAATTTCTACGTTGTTTGTTTCAGTGTCTTCTACCATTACTTTAGCACGTTGGTTCCAATAAAGATTTTTGATTAGTTTTATGTCTCTTTCGTCTAAGCCAATGTTTTCCAAACATTCTATGAGTTTGATGTGTCTTACTTTATCAAATGCTTTCTCATAATCGAGAAAGCACAGATACACATCTTTTTTCTGATCTCTACATTTCTGCATCATTACTTGTATGCAGAAGAGAGCTTCACGCGTTCCCATCCCATTTCTGAAGCCGAATTGGTTGTCACTCACTACTTCTTCACATTTTCTATATATTCGGTTTTGCATTATCTTCAAGAGTATTTTAAGGGCATGGCTCATGAGACTTATTAATCTGTAATCATTGCAAGATTTCGCATTTGCATTCTTAGGCAAAGTAATAAATGTTGATTCCAACCAGTCATTTGGAATGTTACCTGTTTCATATATTTTATTATACAAATCAACTAGTATCTTTAGGTTGTCTTCGTTTATTAGTTTAATTAGTTCCATATATATGTTATCCGGTCCTGGGTTTTTCCTATTTTTATTTGGTGTATTGCATTCTCTACTTCTCGCTTTAGAATTGTGGGTCCTTTTTGTTCTTCTCCTCTGTTTTGTATAATTGTTTCTGGTCTCTCGTCGTCAAACAATTTTTCTATATATCGTTCCCAGATTCTTATTTTCTCAGTTTCGTCCATTATTATTTTGTTGCTGTCATCTCTTATCATCATTTGTGTTTTCTTTCTGTTGGTGCCAACAACTTCTTTTATTTTCTTATATAGACCAAACATGTTGTGTTGTTCGTTCAAGCTTTCTATTTCTGTACATCTGTCGCACATCCATTTTTCTTTTGCTTCTTTAATTTTAATTTGTATAATTCTATTTATTTGTTTGTATTCTGTTTCATTGCTATTTTTGACAATTCTCCGTCTATCCATTAGGTCTAATATTTCTTTCGTCATCCACTTCTGTTTAAAGTTCTCTTCTCCTTTGAATTTCAGACTTTCATTTCCAACTGTGTGTATCGTTGTTTTCAATTTTGCCATAAATCTTCAATATCTTCTTGTGTGCTCCCTGTTATTTGTGAGCCATCACTTATCAAACTTGCTATTTCTTTATTTATATTATTTCTTACTTGTATTTTTGTTTCTGCATTTCGGAGTTTATCCACGTTTACTTTTTGTTTGTTTTCTTCTTCTTGATAATTATTTTCAGTCTAACTCGCATTTTGATGATTATGGGGTTGTGATCTGATCCAATGTCTGTGCCTGGGTATGTCTTAGCACTTAGTATATTGCTTCGATATCTTTTATTTATAAGCACATAGTCGATTTGATTTCTAACTATGTTGTCCTTCCTGTTTTGAGGAGAAGTCCAAGTATATAGTCTGCGAATTGGCATTTTGAACCATGAGTTGCTTATTACGTAATTTTCCTCTTGGCAGAATTGGATTAGCCGATCTCCTCGTTCGTTTCTTTCTCCTATGCTGTATTTACCTACAATGTCATTGACTTCCCACTTCCAATTTTTGCGTTCAGATCACCCATTATGATGTTTATATCTTGTTTTTTGTCAAACGTGTCATGTCTCTAATTTGCGAGTAAAATTCTTCAACTTCAGCATTAGATCTTTTCGTTGTTGGAGCGTATACTTGAATGATATTTATGTTGACAGGATTGCCTTTCAACTGTAAGAGCATGACTCTGTCAGAGTATGGTATAAAATTTTGGACATGTTGCTTTAGTTTACTGTCTATTACAATTGCTACTCCATTTGTATGTTTGTCTTGGTTTCCTGAGTAATATATGATTTTGTCATCAGATCTTAGAATTCCGGAATCAGGCCATCGTACTTCACTGATTCCTAAAATTTGTAAATTTATTCTTTTCATCTCCTGGATGAGATTTGCTAATTTTCCAGGTGAATATAGGCTACGGACGTTCCATGTGCCTATTTTAATGGTTGAATTAATATTTTTCCACTGGGGATTCTTAGCACCCCTGGTTACTTAAAACCTGCCGAGGACTGGGCGCCATAATTAAGTTTCGTGCTGCCATGTAATTTTCTTGGAACAATAATACAGTGGTTTTCCGTTGCCTTCTGTATCGCGGTACTGATTGCCGGTTGTAGCGTCCATCGCTGCCGCCATCAGGTTCCATAAGTGAAGCTGTTCCAATCTCCTCGATTTCCACCTTCACTTACAGTTTTTTTTTGAGAGACCCGCTTCCATCTTCAAAAGTTATTTCAACCAGGGCCATTAAATTCAATACTTGTAAGTTGCCCCTGGTTGCCCCTCATTTAGTTTAGCCTGTATGTCGATACAGTTTACCGGTGTGTGGCCGCTGTTTTATCTTTACAGCTACTAGGAGCCATAAATGAGAGTTGAGTGATTGTTGAGGACCAAAACCCCAGTACGACTACCCAGTTACCCGGATAGCCCGACAGTACTGGAAGTAGAGGTGCTACCTCTAACAATCACCCTACACACCAAAACATTGTATTAACTTTTTAAAATACTATTAACGAGCATCGATTGCAACTTACTAATGTCGTTATCTTCTAAATAAAATTATAGGTTAAAGTTGTAATGCATGTCATTAGAATTTACAAAATACTAGTAAATGAGTGTAAATATATTTTATAGTATTAGAGCTTGGAATTAATTTAAAAGGATTTACAATAGAAAACATTACTAATATTTTTTACTAACAGTACATGCCGCAATCACCTTCATGGCAAAGCACCATCATTAGGCTTTAATTTTGAGTGTGTGTAAAGTTGTTAAGTGTAAACCCTACAATTTTTTTGAACTTTGAATATGTCGAGTTTCATGCCAAGAAAACGCAATTTGTGGAAAGAGTTACTTTTTTGTTTCCATTTGAAGAAATCGGTAGCTGAAAGTCTTTCTTTATTTTTCGAAGATTATGATATACATATACCATCGATTTCAACTTGTGAGTATTGGTTTTGACAACTCAAAGGTGGTGATTTTAACATAAAAGACAAGGAGCGGCCGGGCCAGCTGAAAAAGTTTTAAGATTCAGAATTGAAAGGACTATTCTTTGAAGATTCTTGTGAAACACATGAAGAATTGGACAATTTCTTGAATGTTGATTTATCAATCGTCAGTGAACGTTTGAAGTCAATGGAAATGGTTCAAACGCAAGGAAAGTGAGCGTCACACGAATTGAAGCCGAGACACATCGAAAAATGTTTTTCCACAAGTGAACAGCTGCTTCAAAGGCACAACAGGAAGGGATTTTGCATCGTGTAAAAAATAAATTTATTGCGAGAACTTAAAGCGCAGAAAAGTCATATGTATACCCAGCCAAGCATTACCTCAACATCAACGCTAAACTGAAACATCTATGGCTCGACGGTAATGCTTTGTATTAGGTGGGATTAGAAGGACATAGTGTTTTGTGAGATGTTGAAATAAAGCAAAACTGTCACTGATGATTGCTACCGACAACAAGTAATCAAATTGAACCGAGCGTTGAAAAAAGAACTACCGGAATACACCAAATTTTTCAGCACAACTACATTAAGCCTCATGTTGCAGAATAAGTCAAAAATTATTGAAAAATACTACAATTAAATGTCCTATCACACCCCCACATTCACCAGACATTACCTATTCTGATTACCATTTGTTTCGATCGATGTTGCATGGCCTGTTTAAGCAGCCCTTTCATTCTTCTGAAGATATTAAAATATTGGTCGATTGATTGCATCAAAGGACGAGGAATGATTTCGCTAGGAAACCCAGCTATTACCAAAAAATAGGAAAAAGTATTTTGAGCAACTTGTGTTTATAATTTTTTTCGAATAAAACATTTAATTTTACAAATAAATCGTTTAAAATTAATTGCAAGCCCCAATGCGTGCGAATGTAGTTTAGTGAGTAATTATTTGACATTAAATACAAGTTTAGCTTTATAATACACTTTTTTCTCCAAAATAATTTTAAGAAAGTTCAAAACATTTGCTCCCTTTTTTTAGATTTGCGATTTCTTTGCGGAAGTAAGTGTCTTCAAACTCTACAAAAATTTTCTTCACACTTTATATTATTTCATTGACAAAAATTTTAATCGGTCAGAGATGTTTTGAGTTTTGAAAAAGTGTGATAATTCACGGAGAAGTATTACGCAAATTAAGTGAACGTGGAAAAATTTTAAAATTAATTTCAGTCGATACGGCTTAAATGGCCTAAGTTAGTGCGTTGTCCCTTCTAGTAGTCTATTGGGACAATTATTTAAGCGTCTCTAAAAAAAATTAACTTTTGTCTTTCCACTTTACACCTGGTGAATCATACCCATAAAACTGCAAATAATCTGTTAAATGCCTCTTAAAGACTTAAAAATGGTTAGTTGAGTTTCGCACACCAATTTACGTTTGCTCTGGAATGACCAACTGCAACACCTATTTTAAGCATTCTTTATTTATAAATAATTATAAAAAATTAATTGAACTTGCTAAGCTGGGATGCCTTTTTACTACTATTTTGGGCAATTTTATTTATGTGTCGGCAGAAATCAGTCACAGACTTTTAGGATTGTATCTGGTAATGTTTTTTGACGTGGTACAATTCAATTCGTTTACCTGAGACTGACGATTTTGTATAAAAACATGAGTCGCTCAACCCAAGCAAAACACTTTTGTAAATTTCGTTCGTTATTTTCCTTTTGACAAAAGAAGCCAAAATCCTAATTTTATCTATTTTGTACTATAATTTAGAACGTCTGTTAAATAACTGCCAATCTAACATATTTTGTCAAAGTAATTTGTAACTATAAGATTTTCTTTTAAAAGGAAAGCTATATAATTTAGTCTGTGTACGCTGCCATCCTATATCTCGAGTCTATCCTTGCGTTATCCATTGCACTGAATATTGCCCATAATTCTATGGAATCGAATGCTTTGGCGTAGTCCACAAACGCTAGATGGATCGGGACATTATATTCAGTGCACTTTTCAATTAGCATTCTCAGATTTTGAATTTGTTCTGTCATGCTATATCCTTTGCCAAATCCAGCCTGTTCTGGGGATTGGTATGAATCTAATTTGTTAGATAGTCTGTTCGTTATGATTTTAGTCAGAAGTTTGGAAGGATGCGCTAGGATACTTATAAGGTCTATAGTTCTCTATGTTAAGTAAATCACCTTTTTTATATAAGAATATGACCTGGGCATTTTGCCATGTCTTTGAAATAGAGCCTTCCTGTATACATTTGTTGAGAAGAGTTCTTACTTCTTCTAATGTCTTTATGCCCGCTAACTGGATAAACTCTTTTGAAATTCCGTCTTCACTTAGGACTCTTTCGTTCTTTATTTGGGCAAGAGCGTGTTCTACCTCGTCAATGGTTATTTCGGGTATCTCTTCCGAACCTACGTTTAAGATGTTTATTTGGTGTTCTACTCCTGTTGGGTTCAGGTTAGTTGATGTGTATAGATTTGCATAGAAGTTCTCCACCACCTTTATTATTTGGTTTTTTCTTGCATAGTTTTCTCATCTTTGTTTTTAAGTTGATGTATTTTCGTTCGACCAATTGAATTGATGGATTTTATTACCTTCATGTTTTTGTTATTTTCTATAGTGGCTTTTATTTTTTCTGTATTATGAGTTCGTATGTCCTTTCTGATTTTCTTTCTAAGGGTTTCGTTTAGTTCTACATATTCTGTTGAGGTTTTACTCATATTTCTTCTCTTATCCATAAGTTCTCTTGTGTCTTGTTTTATTTTACTTCTTGTTGGTTTGGTAATGGCACATATCTTTTTAGTAACCGTCTTAATGTCATCAGCTATTTTCTTTTCAATGTCGTCTAGGCTCATTTCTTTAAGTCTTTCTATTGAGATACTTTTTCTATTTAATTCGTTTTGATATTTGTCTTTGCTCTGTTTCAGTTGTTGCACAGTAGGATATTTTTAATGTTGTATTAATTTCCTTCTTTCTAGTTTTTTATTGATGATTAATTTTACTCTGATAAGTCGATGGTCACTTCTAAGGTCAAATTTATTCAATACTGTAATATCTGTGACAATGTATTTCTTGTTCGAAATGATATAATCTATTTCATTCTTTGTATTTCGGTCTGGGCTTTTCCAAGTCCATCTTCGACTTAGAGGCTTTTTGAAGAAGGTATTCATACATAGATAGTTGATAAGTATTTCTCCCCTATCATTTATTGTTCCTAGACCAAAGTTACCTCTGTTCGGTATGTTGTCATCGTTTGTACTACCTACTTTGGCATTAAAGTCACCAATTATCATACGGTAATATGCTTTTTCTTTTTTCAATGCTAATGTAATATCGTCATAAAACTTGTCTATGTCTTCGTCGTTTGCGATGCTAGTGGGTCCATATGCCTGGATAATCTGCAGATGATATCGCTTTGAAATTTCTAGGTTTATATATATATATATATGTATATGACTCTGTCAGATATCGAGCACATTTTTGTAACTAGGTGTTTAATTTTCTTATTTATTATAAGCGCTACTCCTCCTAGATGTGACTGTGTGTTGGTGTTGTTTTGATATAGAATATGTCCAGATGCAATAGTTGTGCATTTCTCTCCTGGGCGTATTGTTTCGCTCATGCCCAACACGTCCCAATTTATGTTACTCAGCTCTTTCTCTAGTTCTTCAAGTCGGTCATCTGATTTCATTGTTCGTAAGTTATATGTGGCAAGATTAAGGGTGAAGGGTTTGTGTAGTTGAGTTTGTTGTGTTATAGAAGATATATATATATATATATATATATATATATATATATACTTACGACAATGGGACAATTAAAGTAAAAATAGACGACGAATTTGAAACAAAAAATACGTATACAGCGAGGAGTAAGGCAGCGAGATCCTATTTCCCCGAAATTATTCACACTAGGACTGGAAGACGTATTTAAACAAATAACTTGGGAGAACAGGGATTTAAATGTAGATGGTCGCTATCTCTCACACCTCCGATTTGCAGAAGACATTGTAATAATAAGTAACGATCTAAACGAAGTGAGCAACATGCTCCTAGAACTTAAAACAATCTCAGGAAAAATGGGTCTAATAATGGATTTAAATAAGACCAAAGTAATGACACCTGAACTAACACCAGTAAACATAGGAAATGCAACGATAGAATAAATATATATATATATATATATATATATATATATATATATATATATATAAACATTATATTTAATAAAACTCGGAAAAGAGAACCAAAATGCAGAGGTTAACAGAAGAATCCGGATGACTTAGGCCGCTACCGGAAGACTAAGTTCAGTCATCAAAAACAACGACATCCCAATAAACCTAAAGTCGAAAGTTTTCAACACCTGCATATTCCCTGTCTTAACGTATGGAATGGAAACAATGGCATTGACAGTTAAATCAGCAAATAGACTCAGAATAACACAGAGATCAATAGAAAGAATCATGCTAGGTATAAATCTCAGATACCACATCAGGAATGAGAAGATAAGAAAAAAGACAAAGGTAGAGGATGTCATGAAAAGAATAGCCACCCTGAAATGGAGTTGGGTGGACAAGACGATATGAAATGGACCAAACATATATTGAACTGGCGACCTAGAAGACATAAAAGAGTAGTTGGACGTCCCCAAATAAGATGGATAGACGACGTGAAAGAAAGATTAGGAAAAAGGTGGCAACAGGTAGCGTGGGATAGATCAGAATGGAAAAAACAAAGGTAGGCTTATGTCCAGGAGTGGACCGAGAAAAGCTGATGAAGAAGACGCTGCCATCCTCTGAAAGTGTGAGAATCAAAGAATGCGAATTTATTTCAACCAAATTATTTCTATATAGTAAATAATAAAAGTAAATTATAAGTGGATATTGATTAGGAATAAATTCAGAATACCTAACTGGATTCACTTTCACATTGTACACCAAGATCTTTCTTTTTTGACAGAAACAACATTTGGTTTTGGGCCAGTAATTTTATTTATTAGGTTGGATTTTGTTTTATTAATTAATGGTGTGGTATTTCTTTCTCTAAGGTTTTATTATATTAGAAGCCGGTGTTTTCAGCACTTTATATATTCTTTGGTAAGTTATTTTACCTGTCGTTTAGGCAGTTAGTTTTTGGAAATAGGTGAGTTTCATAGTTTCTTCTAACGGATCCAATCGGTCATCTACCATCGTTTCTACAATATTTTACTGATTTTACGTTGGAAATTACACTAAGTGACATCTTCGCATGATGTATAGTTTTGTTAGATTTATTTCGTGAAAAAATTTTATTTAGAGTTTGATTAAAATTTCGTTTATCTGCTTTTAGAAATTATATTGCGTTACAATAATAAATGTGATCCTTATATACCTCATAACGAAAACAAACAATTACATATGTATGTATTTTCTAACTATTAACTAGGATCCCAATACTTTAGTACAACATGGATTTGTTTTAGATTGTAAATTAGAATAGATATTGCTGATTTGCTGACGAAACATTTTTTGCGAAAATACCTTTAGCACGTGTTAATTACAATGACCTTGTAGTTCATCTAACAAGGGTAACCTTGTAAGCATAAATATATTTTATGTCAGTTATACAAATTATGACATATCCACATACATACTACGTTTAAAAAAAATGTTACCTATTTTTGGATTTTTTTGTAACATTATTTTCCAGTAGGTCTATTAGCAAAAATATGTCAAAGTGTTGTGGTCAGAGTATGACACCACAAAATAAAAAAAGCGAAAGTGTAGATGTTTAGACAATAATATGAGGGGCATGTACAAAACCAAAGGGTAGAAAGTGACCCAAAAAACTGTTAGTTGAAAAAGAAAGAGGGATAACATGCAAATAACAAGCTAGACAATAGTTATAAGCGAAAAATAGTAAAAAGTGTAGAACAATTCTGAAGATGAGCCATTGAAATATTAAGACATTGTACTAGTAATTTAAAATGAAACAACCTTTGATAGAAATAAAAAAATACAATATTGATTTGATAATGATAATTTGTGACAAATTTTAGTAGAAAAATTGTAAGTAAAGGTTATAGCCGTATTTATTCTGGACTGGGGGTTATGGAGCATAAATATGGAGTAAAAATACTAACGAGTAAAGCAAATAGAGGTAGGTTCATAAAATGAAATATATCTTCGAGAAAATAATTATAGCAAAATTTGACTTGGATAAACATTTTTTAATTATAGTGCAATATTGTGACCCTCTAAAGTAACAACAATTGAAACGAAACCGAATCTTTACAGCAGACAAAGCAAAAGTATGATAGCAAGAAAAAAAAGATGAGACTAGGATTCTAATCGGATATTTAAACATGAAAGGGATCAAAATAAAATTCTTCAAATTGTCATAAAGTATAGGATTGGAGGAAAAATAAAATAGTGAATTACTAATAGCATTTTGCAGCATACAAGAAGTACACAACTGCTAGACATTTGCAATGGGATAGGAGCGGGTATGGATACAGAAAACTATTTATCAGTTATTAAAGTTATGACAGAAACTGAAAAGAAAAGATGTAATAATAAATATACCAGGCGGCAGTGTAACATTAAGATAATTCAAAATGACGATGTATAAATTGCATTTGATTATAGCCGAGAAATAGAATGCACATGGAAATATTACAAATGGGGTTTCATTAATACACATCAAGAAATATTAAACTACAAGACAAATATTAAGAAAAATGGAGGAGTGAAAGCATTTGGAGATTTACTTCTTCTTCTTCTTCTTTTCCTTCTCCCTTATGCCCTAAAGCGTCGGGTCCTCTAACCACTTCCGGAAGCTGTCTCGGTTGGTTGCCATTCTTTTTACTTCTCTTAGGTATTTTCCTCTGTTCTACCCTCTTTTAAGCTCTGTTCCCATGTTTCTCGTGGCCTTCCTCTGCTTCTTGTTCCCTCTGGCTTTGCTTCTAGAATTCTTCTGGGGTCTCTATTTCTTGACATCCTCACTATGTGCCCATACCACTGTAATTGTCTCTTCTCTACCTCTTGTATTAGCGGTTGCTGACCTACTTCTTCTCTGGTTATTGTATTTCGTATGCGATCTCTTTTGTTCTACCTACTAGTCTTCTTAGATATTTCATTTCACTCGCCGTAATTTTGCTTCTGGTTTTATCTTGTATTGTCCAGCTCTCCGCCCATACGTTAATACTGGTGTGTATATGCTTTTGTATACCCTAAGCTTTGTTTGCATGCTTACTTTTTTTCGCTATTATTGATTTGTTAATCATAATATACTTTGCTTGCTTTATCTCTTCTATTCAGAATCTCCTGTTCTATCGTGCCAGTTTTATTTATTATCGTTCCTAAATATTCATAGTTATTGACCCATTCTAGTTCTTCCCCATTGCATATTATTCTTGTGTTTTCGTTTGTATCCTTTTTCTCGATTTTCATAATTTTAGTCTTGTTTGTGTTTATTTTCATACCTCTTCTTTCTATCGCTCTATTCCATTTGTTTATTGCTAGTTGTAATTTTCTAGTTGAGTCTGCTAGAAGCACGATGTCGTCTGCATATACGAGGCATTGTATATATATGGGCTTGGAGATTTAGTAAAAAGCAAAAATTTAAGAAAAATATATTAAATTTTGCAAATCAAAAACAGAGAATTTTATTATAGTTAGATAAAAAATAAAAAATAAAAACATTAGAATAGCTTGTAGGACAGACAAGCAGAAATATGCAGATGGCATAGCTAAAATGGTGCAAAATGTAGCCAATAAAGGGCGTTTGAGATAGTAAGAATATTAACTGGTAAAAAGAAGATAAAATAGATTAGTAAAAAGTAAAATATACAGTATTTTAGAATAATTGATGAGTTAAGACGATAGAAAGAAAAAGTAAAGCGGAAACGATACAAGTGATGAAATATTAGAGGGCGTAACCCATGTAAATGTTGATCTTGTCAAAAAAATATAATGCAAGCCATCAAGCAAGCAAAGAAGGAAAAACACCTGGCGTTGATCAAATTATAGCTGACATATTGAAAACAGATTGAAGACATCGACAGAGATTTTCAAATCACATGAATAAAATATGCAATGAAGAAAAATATTCACAGGATTGGAAAGAAGAATAGTTTCTAAATTACCAAAGTAATATAACTTAACCAAATGTAAAAATTGGATGTAGATAACTTTACTAAGAGCTGTAAATAAAGTATTCTATAATATTATCTTAAACAGAGTGCTGCTTGAAAACAGAAAAGAGAATACTAATATGTAGAACGGGGAAGTCGGGCATAGACCAAATATAACAGCATATGAAATTTTAGTCGCTATTATATCAGACTTTTGTGGATACAAAGTAGATTTAAATAATTAGGATTTTCCTGGAGACTTATTAATCTCATTGAGGAAGGCTACGGTTATTCTCAAAGGGATGTTATTACGAAAATTCCAGTCAAACATAGGGCTTTGACAGAGGTGTATATTGTCATATATACTATTTTAAATTTTAATACATGATGTGTTACGTAATATTTTAATGAACCATGATAGAGGAATTCAGTGGGACCTTCAAGTAACATTAGACGATTTACCCTTTACTATGGTATATGTCTTTTGGTACATAATGTAAATAACTCACAAGACAAGGTCAATGCGGTAATGATGGACGCAGAGAAGGTAGGCTGTAAAATGAATATCTAGAAAACTAAGGCGATATACGTAAATATAGCAGTACTAAGACAAAATAAATGTTAAAGCAATAAAAAAGTGTCGACAAGTTTACGTACTTGGAAAGTGTTAGGGCCGGAGAGAACAGGGCGTTAAAAGAAGTTTTGGTTTAAATAAATAAAGCAACGAGCATGTTTATACCACTGTCTAGTGTTTTAAATGCAAATAACTAAAACCAAACTAACTGTGTGTAACACAACAGTAAAAGCAATATTGTTGTATGGTTTCAAGGCGTGGCTGATCTAATACAGCATAAATTACAAAAATTCATAAATTAGTGCTCTAAGACTTCACTAAAAAAGCAAAGTATAAGAATTACATTTCATAAAAAGGCAGAATAGGAGGAGATACTCAAGATAATTAATGCGAACGGGGTAATAAATAGAGTAATGAAATCATTTAAATATTATTTTTACATTATACCATCAAAGCAAAATTAAAATCAGTTCGCCATATAATAAAAGATTTAGATACGACATAGACATTTAAATGTTTACATTAGTTAGCGGTTGTTTAGAAGAAACAGGAAACAGTTGTTGCAGAACTTCCCATTTTAGAGTTTTCAGTTTTCATAGCTTTAGTTGGACCATATGACGGGTCAAAAGGTACATACACCAAACAGACAGCAACACCTTTATTGACTTTTTGCCGTCGACTTATTTTTAATTTATTTCGTACATTATTGTACAGCATCTACTTTTCATTTCTTGTTACGATTCAATTCAAATAAGGCTGTTGATTATGTAGAGACCAAGTAAAGAAATAACCAGAAAAAAACTATCCAAGTTTTTATTGCCCGTCAAAGAATGTGCCACTAAAAAATTGAGTTTAGACATAAATGGCTACATGCGTATTGTTAATTTTAAATTTTCGTTAATTGTATTCCTTAGCTCACCATTAACGTCAGAATACTGTCGGAGTACGATCACATTAAAATTTCGAAATCAGCTAAACTATTCTTTTGCTCTTTCGAATAAAGTGTGCCCTGATTGTATTTTGATACCATTCCAACATTCACTTTTTTTTTGAAAGTCGTATAGCATCTAATGATGCAAGTATAACATTTTCACTCAAAATTACACTTCAGTATACAGCATTTCCATAAAATAAACAGAAGTCTTTGTGCGATAATGGTTAAAACATGGGACCTTTGGAAATTGGACTCAAACTTTACAATTTGATACAATTTGATTGTATAAAATAAATAGCAAATTGCTGCTGCTGAAACTTATATTGTTAGGTATGTTCCTAGTTTTTGAATAAATTTGAAATACTGTAATATTGTATTCTTATTTATTAAAGTTAACATTTATTATTATATTACATTATCGAATACTAATCTGAACATTAAACAATGTCTTAAAATAGCTTTTATTAATACGCCTTGAAACGAGATAAGCAGCAAATTTGCATACTAAACAATTTTTTATGTCGTTCCGCCGGTTAGGCTAAGATGTTAGTAATTAACGTACCTGCAAACAAAATTTAAAATTAATTATATAATAATTAAAAAAGTTATCAGGGAAGTGTAAACAGACAAACTTTTTAAACTCAGCAGCCGGCGAACAATAAAAGTTCAGCACCTCGCCGCAATATAAATTAAAATGCTTTTCCTTTGTGACCCAGAAGTTGTTATCTGACTAAAATATAATATAGAAGGGCGGCGCGCGAGACACTCTTCAACCCCCGAATCTTTGAAGGCAGCCCGTCTCGAGCCATAAGCGAGAAACCCCCAGCTGGCAGCCGAGCCTTTGTTAGCCTTTTTACAAAATGCCAGCAGATACTATAAATTAATGAAGTATTTATTTCACGCCGTGCTCCAACTTCGGCGGTCGGGGAAGACAAACGGAAGGTACAGCTGGTCTAATCCGTCCGAGAGCATTCATTTGGAATTCGCGTTCCTTATGGAAGTTTTAACCCTGTTATGAAAGTTATGAATACAGAAGTTACAGAGCTGATTCGTTTTGTCTTGGCGGGTGTTTTGTGACGTTCTGCTTTGTGTACATTTTCGGATATGCATCAAAGCTGCCAGCCATAAACCAATTTCTTGCCGTTTCAGGAAAATTGTTTTTTATCATCTGGTTACCCGTATTAGTAATTTCGCATGTTCTTGTTTCTTTCGAAAGGCAATGATTTTTTCCCTATATTCCTATGAAATTGCTAAAGTTGGGTAATTTTCCAGTTTAAAGTTTTACTTAAATTAAACTTTAAATTGAAGGGCATGGCAAAAGTTACCGAATAACAAAAAACGATTGAATACCTTATAAATTTTAATGAAAATATTAGTAGCTCCCTAAAAATTTTAATTACACCATTCCAAATGACGACCTATATTAATAACACCACGTTCCTTCGAAAATGTAATTGGAAATTGAAATGAGCGGAGCTGCATCAAAAAATTATTACTTATATAATAAATCACTAACGGTTTCTTTAGAAAAGCTTGCTATTTGGGTTATAATTTAATTGACTCGAATAATTAGTACTTGCTTAAAATAAATTATAACAATTTCTTTTCATATTTCCTTAATTAAGAAGTAATCCCTTAGTTAAAATTTATTTTATAGACATTTGTTTATGCATTTGTTAGAAAGTTGTCGGTAAGTTGGATAAATCTTTACTCTAACAATTAGTTCCGAAAAACTTTGTCTTGATACTTTTGTTTTAAATTTCACTGCAGTAATTTTTTTACGGAACTACTAAAAATAAAATATGGAGAAAAATGTTTATTAAGAGAAGACCGAGAAGAGATTTATGTTAATAAATATTACGTAGGAATGTGTGATGGTCAACAGAGATTGCTGTTAAATAAACACCTTGATATTTATGTGATATAACAGTTCTATTTTATTTTATTGTATGTTTTTGAGGTAATTAAAAATTGTTCATCTTTATGACATTAGAAGAGTGAAACTTTAAAATTTTACTATTTATGTTTGTGTAAGCTAGTGCTTAATCACAAAAAAGTAATTTAGGTTACAGTTCAACCCTGCAAAGGAAATTCAAAATCTGAAGCAAATTGGAAGTATAAAAATTATTTCTTTACTTTCTAAATTAAAGGCAAATTTACACATAATATTGGAACGAATTGTTTCTCATAGGAACTTAGAATGAATGATTATTTCCTCTAGTTAAGGAAAATGGCGATAATGAGATTAGCAAGGAGAGGGCAATACCTGGTAGAGATTTAGTTTTAGGGTTGTTAAAGCGACATGAAGTCTCAAAAATTTGGTAAAAATTGAAATAAAGTAGCAAGAAGCAATTAAAATTACTTTTCGAAAATCTTTTTGATGATCTCGATAAACATGATATTTAGCACAAATAAATATGAATGTTCATAATTGAAAAATTTTTTAAAGTACACAAAAAATTGATAAAGTAGTGAGAACTTAACGTGGAATTACAAGGAGAAAGTTAAGGTGTAAACAAATCATCAAAATTACTCAAGAGTAATTTTCACTATATATGACTCTAAATTAACAATTAAAGATGCTTTCACTATAGCATCAACAATAGCAAAAGTTCTTCGTATTTTAAACATCTGTTTCAATTGCTTCTTATTGAAGTCATAGGAGTTTTGCAAAAAAATAATGTAATTATGGTTGCAACGCTACAAAAGTTTAATAATAACTTAATATAGTAGTTTTATAGTAATATCTGCTTTTAAGAAGTTTTTATAGTGGTAAAAACAATGAATATTTATTTATTATAGAAAATCCATCAGCTCACGAGAATTTTTCTTTAAACAACGCAAAAGTGGCTAATTTTATGATATCAAAATATGCTGCAAATTCCATGTCTTATGGCGTCAAATGAACAAAAATCGTCTGTTTCAAAATTATCCTAAACATTTTTAAGGAATATTATTCTTTTTATCATATATGTTTGCAATATCAAAGTTGTGATAAAACAAAAATAGAAATTTGTGATTTCTAATTAAATATTTAAATTCAGTTTCTACAAAATTTGAGAATAAAAAATAATAAAACTGTGTTAAGTTTGTGTCTTCTTCAATTTTGCTATCTGATATTTTAGATTGAGCATTTCACCACATAAAAACTTTTCAGGCAATTTTTACCCAATCTTTAGATGAATTTTTTACATCACGAACATGTTTTTTGAATTCGTCGGCTCCTATAAAATTAAATTTAAAAAAAATGGAAATCCATCCAGTTTGGCTCAGCCGAAGAATGAAAATTAATGCGTAAATCGGACTCACCGCTTGAAGATTAGAAGAAAAGAAAGGGGGATTTTAAGGATTAATTTCCATTTACCTTCGGGATCCGTACTGGAAGTCGTTGAGATACGTGTCGTCGGAATGATCTCTTTTAGAAAGGTTTACGAACTCGGGTTTGCATAAACATAAGCTACGTATCGCTCAAGCTTTCAATAGACAAATGATATAAAATAAAACTGAGAAATAAAACAAGAAAAGCCTTTTTGACATATATAAAACCGAGGGTTCCTGAATTTACTTTAGGATCTGAAACCTCCCTAGTTTCATATTCGACAGGAAAACGCCTAAAAAACGTTTTTAAATTTATATTCTTATTTAAATTGGAATAACATTACAATTTAACTCAGGATATTTAGAAGTTTGGAAATTTGAAAAAGGTCATTGAGTGTAATAAAAAATTAGATTTTATACATGTCCATGTTTGTAATGCAATACGGTGAATTTAGAAGAGGGATTAAGGTTTACACCATGTTGCACTTGTAATTTTTAAAACTGTTCTTGTAAAAAACGAACAAAATTCAAGAAACAACTTGTCAGTAAAACCGGAAAAATATTAAGGCCTCGACTGCGAAGAATTTTTTTAACAAGCAAACGTGAAGAAAGCAGTAATGAAATGAACATAGTATAACAACGTGTTTTAAATAAAGCCATTCCTTTGGTAAGCTTAATGCTGCCCTGTCAAAATTTAAAAATTATTTCAGGGTTTATGTCATCTTACCTTGCTTTCGTACGTTTCAAAACAATGGCAAGTATAAACAGAAAATTTTTACAGAGGTGTTTAATTTTTTCTGACAAAGACATTAAATAAAGCGTCTCAGCAAACGATTAGATTGGTTTCTTGAATGACAAAACCATGTTACAAATATGTAAAATAACCGTAAACATGGCTATACTTGCAGTAACATCATGATGTTAGATACTCATTTCAGAGAAACATTTGGATACCTTCAAAAAATTTTTGTTTTATTTGGTGACAAGATGTTAAAATTTTCCACATAGAAATACTATTGTAAAATGAGAATATGTCAACAACTGGTTATTTCAAGTAAGTACAACAATTACAATATATTTATCCCAAAAAATATCTCAAAGTAATACTTTTTAAAGTTTGATCACTAGTAGTACGATATTTGACATCAAGCTTTGTCTAAAGATCTCTATATACAGATGATAATTTTATACATAGAATATAACGAAATAGGATTAAAAGTTAGATCAATTTCTTTGGAAATGCATTTTCTTACCCAAAGTACCAAATTGTACGAGACACCACTAAAATGTTATAATTCAATGAAATATTTTGATATTTCTGTAGATAAGTAACTCTCATCTTATACAATTGCAAATTGCAAATAAGAATGCTAAAAAAATACATTTGCACATAACTTTTAAAGAGCTAACAGATATTTTTAAATAAATTAAACATTATACAAAATGCTGGAATAAAAATATCTATAAGCCAAGCAAAAACCCCTCCAGAGTTTTCTGCAGCCTACTATTACAAATTGTAAAAATTATTTCCCTCTGTGAAATTAATATTATTTTTCTGTTAACGTTTTGACATAAAATTTTATGTTGTTATCAAGGTACTGGAGTTCGTTTACTACTCGGTGTCCCAATCTAGCTACTTCCTAAGTAAAACTGAGTCAAATAAGAAAACTAGCGATTTGCATGCTCTACTTTGCTATTTATTCAATCTGCCTCCATTAAACATACTACATCCCAAATAAAATAACCTTTTACGAAACGTTTTGAAAACGGCCAATAGAACCAGGCAAGATATAGCTAAAGTGCTGCGCACAGCCGTGTTACCCGCATCCTACATTAAATCTTCGAGATTACAAGTTGTAAAAAATTTAACACAAGGCAAAAACGTTGTAGTCTTACTGGCATACAAGGGTAATGATAAGAATAATGAGTCAGCAATTCAAATCTACATTTTTAAGATGGAAGATTTATTAAAATTATCATTAAGTACCCAACAACTCAACGACATATGTTGAAAGAAGACCAACTCTCTTATCAACAACTCAAACATATCCCTTAATATTAAAAACCCCGAGAAAAATCATTAAGGATATCAAAATTATACGGTGTTCTAAAAATTTATAAAAAAAATACACCCTTACCACCCATTTGTCAGGGCTTTTGGTTCACCCAGCCACAACTTAGCCAAATACCTAACCAAAATTCTTTAGACTCTTACAAAACAAGCCTCATCACACGTGCGAAACTTGTACCATTTCTCAAAAATTTTAAATTCTTTCCCGTACGTAAAAGATGGAATTGCTAATATTCCCTCTTCCCCTGAGATTTTGCAACTTTTAAAATCACATATAAAAAGACTACACCTTCAAATGAATTAGAGACTATTTATATTTATTTTACTTTTCAAATCAAATTTTACCGCCAAACTATCTGGTGATTATAAGGGTTCTCAACTTTCACCTGCAGTAAAGAACCTTTTTGTAACCGATTTTAAAACAAAGGCCCTTGTTTTAAAAATTGAAACCAGAAATACCCCTAATACAACTGGCGTCATATAATTTAAAAGAATTCTTGTTGTTGTCGTCTATATAAATGCCCCCAAGTCAGATAAAGTCAAGACACTATAACACTATAATCTGAAGTAATCGACAAACTCTGCCGCATTTTATATTATCTTTAAGAGTAAAAGACAGTTAACATGATCATCTGTAAAAATTTCACAAGCAAAACATTTGGCGACTATATATTTATATTCCAATAAAGCAGACAAAATGGCAACTAATTTAGAACAACCTAGATAAAATGTAATGTCAAAAAATATAAATAATGCTTTTTTAAATTTTATTTGTTCATTGCTTTACGAAAGATTATACTGGAGAAGATGACAAATAGTGTGGTAATTTTCTGAATATCTATTGTGTCTGTGTGACTTTTTTTATTCTTAGCCTTTGCTACTTGTTTACCATACAAGTTTGATATTATTCTAATATATTTGCTGTATATATTGATTCATTTGAAAACATTATTCAAGTTTGACTCCGTCAAAAGCTTTTGAATATTCCATAAAACAAATATAGATATCACGGTTTACGTTTCGGCAACGCTGAATCAATAAATGTAATGCAAAAAGGGCTTATATGGTTCCAAAAATTTTTATTCTGTTTCTCTTGCAACCTATTTACATTTCTAATAGATACATCGGTGTATAATTTTTACAAATGCTTTAGTTACATGATATATTAAGCTGATAAGACTGTAGCCGTCACACTTTTTTCCAAGTGTCTTAAGAATGAGAACAAACGTTGATTCCAGCCAATTCGGGGATATGTTTTACGTCTCTAACTTTTTATCTTATCATAATAAGACCATTCATGTCGTATAAATTATTGGCTGACGAATTTGTTTTCTACTGTTTGTGCAAATTGAAATTATTGCGTCTAGAAGAGAAGCAGAACTACCAAAATATCCCCTATTTATCTTACAAGACGACGAAAAAGTCTTAATACTTTAAACGACGGTTAATTTAATAAATAACGTAAAAGAAATATAGATATTGTAAATAACTTAACAGATAATGCGTTACGTGTTATTTTGTATGATGGCTTTTGTCGTAGAAGTACCACAATAAAATGCAAAAATTAAATAATTAAATAATAAAAGAGAGGAAAGCGTTTCAAGCAATAAATTTAATATCAAGCCTATATTTGGTTAAAAAAAACCACTCAGGGGGTAAAGACAAATGAGAAGAAATATAAGCCAAGGGATCTAAGAGGAATGAAACTGAAAACGATTATTAGTAATACATAATTTGTGAGGTTTACTTTTGTAATTTATTATTTGTCAACAATAAATAAGTTAGCTGGCCTGATTTATGTTTTTCTTGTAATTTCTATATTGGAATAATAAGACGGATAATTACAGACCCATAAATCTCCTAAGCACAAGTCGACATTACTTACAAAAATAATAAGAAATAAAATAAATAACACACAATATCATTATCAGATGAACAACAAGGATTCAGATCTGGAAGATCGTGCACGGATGCCGTTTTTGTCATAAGTCAAATAGCAGAAAAATCCATTGAATACAATAGACCAGGTTATATGTGCTTCGTAGATCAAAAAAAAAGCGCGTGATCGTGTCCAACTTAAACATGTAATACACCTTCTCTATGATAAAGCAATATCCTACAACCTAATCAAAATAATTGAAAATATATACAGCACAAATAAAATAATACAAGCTAAAATAAACGGAGAACTCAGCGACCCGATTCCAGTACAAAATGGAATAAGACAAGGGGACTCCTTAAACCCGCTTTGTTCAACATCATAATAGATGAGATAATAAAGAAAGTGCACAACTTAAAAGAATATAAAATGGAATATCACAATGTGACAATCCTGTGCTAGGCAGACGATGCTGTGTTGATAGCGGAAAACTAAGATGATCTTCAGAGACTACCGTATCGATTTAATTGCACAGCTAAGTCATTCAACCTAGAGACATCTGTATCCAAGCAAAATGTATGACAACATCTAAAACACCCATCAGATGCCAAATAGGTGTTGTCGAACAAATAACACAACAGGAAGTAAAATTTAAATACTTAGGTATAGAAATCTGGGTATGGTGAGGTAGAAACATAAGTAAGACAACAAACGACGAAAATAATAAGATTAGCAGCTTACCTAAATGTCATCTTGTGGAAAAATAAACACTTAGAAATAGAAGTCAAAAATTTACAAATTCACGATAAGACCAATAATGGCACATACTGCAGAAACCCAAGCGGACACATCAAAAACAAACAGAATATTAAAAACAGGTGAATTGAAGGTGCTACGACGAATTGCTGGAAAAACATTATTGGACAAAGAAAGGAGCGAAGATATAAGAAGAACGTGTAAAGTGGAAAACATTAATAAGTGGGTATTACATAGAAAACACGAATTGAACCAACACATTAACCGGATGGATGAACAACAAATCGTCAAAGCAGCAAGAGACAAATCACCAGTGGGCAAAAGAAGTACAGGAAGGCCGCAAAAGAGATGGAGTGATAATCTCAATGCAAACGAAAGAGAGGCTCAGGCGAGGAAGAAAGAACAGGCTTATATTAAAGAGAGAAGAAGAAGAAGAAGAAGAGGAAGAATAATGAGACTGCATGTAGAAACAATGTTTATTATGTTACACGTATTTTAAAATTTAAAAATGTCAATGTCATATTAACGTCATTATAGTAATAAACCATTTTAATTTTGAAAGATTTCATAGTACACTAGGATGTTAGTATGCTTACACGATTTTAATTTGTTACTTGTCATAATTCTACAATGCTAAAATACGTGGTTATGTCCAAAAATTGTTATTTTTTAGAATAATCGAAGAAGCTCAAAACGAAACTTGGAAAATTTATTGAATTGGTTAATTTTAATGGTGTCGATGTTTTGTTTGAAGTTTATTTTGCTGTATGTATTATTCAAACTTTGCATGTGAATTCAGCAGTACATGCTGCACTGATCAAATTTAAATGTGTAGTAGCACCTACGCAGAGGCGCAAAATTGCTTTTCATTTTAGCTTTCAATTAGCGTCACTTCCTGTGGAGCCGTCAAATCAATACTACCTGTGTGAAAATAGTAGTTAGCAGCAGTTTTCAAACCATAAATTTTTATTCCAATTTTGGCTCTCAACTAACCGAAGGACATACATCGCTGTTGTTCTGGTGATGATTTTCGAAGGAAAATGCGCGCCGAGGCCCGCTTTTACCCCATAAAATGCTGTCGTCGGCTCGTGTGCTTTAATAATTGATGCAAGCAGCGCTTCAAGGTCTTGAGATTGCCGAGACCGATGACCGAGCTAATTGGATTTCACCGGGCCAGTAAAGTAGAAGTAGCTATCTTTATCTATTACGTGCACTTCCTTATAATTGTACAACACTTCGTCTATTGATTTAAAAAATGAAGGAATCGTAACCCTAATTTTTCTAAATTGAATGAAGTAAAAACAGTTAACGTATCATAATTAAATTTAGGCAGCTGCTATATTTCGCTTGCAACATAGAAAAGAAATTAAGTGCAACATTTTAAAACTGCATCGGTAATGTTAAACGGAGCCAGGCGTTGCGAGCATGCAATGCAACAAAAAGTAACATAAAAGGCTTGAGGCCATAAGGCTGTTGCATGGCCCAAATGTTCCCCCAATTAAAAACTATTGAATTACCTATGATGCAATCGCCGCTGAACTTGGATTAAAGCTGAATTATGGGCGCTATTTCCGTTGCAGCAGGAAGCGCCGCGCCGTCGCAATGTTTTATAAATACCTACGAATAATTCGCTTTGTTGTAAGTCAGTTGTGCCTTAGCACGAGCTGACAAAGTTATTCCTGTAGCATCGTAACTCGCACGCTCTGTTTCTACGGTTTCCTACTACGGCCGTATTGAAAATGGAAAATGTTTTAGTGGTCCATTGTATTAAAAGTTGTGCTTGTGATATTGTCAGAATACATTGAAAGTTTTAAATTTATGGCGACTTCTTTGCATTTGTCCTTACTTTTGACACTAACAAATAGCCTACGACCACCTGCACCTGGAAATTTTCTTGCGTGCAGAAGTTTAAATAAGTTGTTATAAAGCTTAGATTGAATTATAGATTCGCCATCGTTTATACAAACCTTCAGACGTTTCAAATTAAATACTCCTAGTTTGCAGTAAATTTCAATTGTATTTTAGGGTAAACTTGTCGTGGTGGACTATATTATCATAAATTCTAAAGATGCGTTTAGGAAAGATTAAAATTGTTTTACGTTTAAAAACATTTGAAATCAAATAAACAGAAATTTCCAAGTTGTTTTTATTGTGCTTTTAATTAAAATTGCTGAAAGCTTTAAAGAATTTGAATTATTTTTCCAAATCTAAATTGAAGTATTTAATGTTTTTTAGGTATAACTTTGATATAGTTGAAATTTAAATAAATATAAACAAAGCTTAACAATTGTAAAAATAGCTGAAAATAACATTTTAAAATGTAATTAGGCGTTTGAACATGTTTATACGTTTATACATTTTATAAGATACAAATAAAGGAAGGAACTGACAGGTTAATTTAGGTAAGTTACTTGCAGGGTATTATAATTTCTAACAAGTAGCATATGTATGTGTTATTGATGACTCTCATATTAGTGTTGTAGTTCAAATTGCATCTCACATGTGTACTTGACAAGCTCTTATAAAATTCAAATAATAATAATAATAGTTCTCCCCCTTAATAGGCCACAAAGGCCCTTTAGGGTCGTAACAGGATAGGTCTCTTACAATCTACAGCCTACGGATCACAAGGGTAGTAAACGTGGCTAGCGTTGCTACGTACCGACCGCCTATTTATTACCCCAGAGTTTGACCTCCAGGTACTCATTAAAATGCCAGTGATCCAATTGGCAAGAGCGGGATTCGAACCCCCATCTTTAGGTTTCGTAGTCTAGTAACCTATTCACTAGGCTACTACGGCTCTCTTATTTTTACATCATTCCGAAAATAAGTAGTTGGAATTGTAACGTATGTGCTCCTCTCAACTCCCATATCTGCAGAATTTATAAAACAATAATTTTTATTTTAATTGCAACTCGTAAGCCGATTTGGCTAAGTGTTTTGTTAAATATTATTTCAAATTATGCTGGTAAATATTAGAGTAAAAAAATTTACCTTAGTCAATGAAAGACATTTGTATTTAAATTTAAAGTGTAGCCCGTTCTTAGTAAAAAACAACCGAAGGCAAAATATAGAATGATCTAAATTTAATTGTAGAATTTGAATTGCACTAAAAGTTTTCATTTGTACAGTTGACATCGTATACTGCACAGCAATGCATCACCATAATCTAAGTTTATTATGAAAACCTACAACTTAGTGAGAAAGTCCACGGTTCTTTGAATGGCTTTGTAAATTGTCAAAATTGTTGTATATGGGGTAGTTCAAACCCACGCGCTCTTTACGAGAAACCAATGCATCAGCAAAAATGCAGTTTGGTGTGCATTGTGAGCTGGAGGAACCACTGGTGTAGGCTAACAAGAAATACCAATCAATTTTTTTCAGTGAAATCAACGAGTTGCACTTGCAGTACTTGTGGTTTCAATAAGCTAGAGCTATATAAAACACTCACTTTACGTCACATTAAATTTCTTGGTTATATTAGCTCGTAGAGGATCACATCGAGCATTTATGAAAAAGTATTGTCAAAAGCTTTGCTACAAGAATGGCAGACATCACATTTCATACGTAACTGCCGAGTCTTTACATTAATACTAGTGAAATTCGGATTGTTTCAATATTTTGTGTTTTATTACTTAAAAACATCTTAAGTTCAATTTCGATCACCCTTTAACTACAGAAAGTGGATAATAATTAAGGTATTCAATTTAAATAAATTACATTGTACCGAATGCTGTTTATTTTTTACTTAATAACTATTTAGTAATGTACAAATACTATTCATATTTATATGTTGTTTTTAAATAATCAAATAATGAATTTAAATTTGGCACTTATAAAAAGAGTTGTGGATTGCATACGGTGATATTATCTACATTTTTTCGAAGAGCACTTTTGACATATTTCATAGCACTACCAGTTTAACCGACCCCACCCTCATCCAATATTTCATATCTCAGATCTCTTGATATTATGTTGAATCATATTCTGTTTCTCAGACAAAATAGGGCTCTTCGCATGTTGAGGTAACTTACTTTATGATAAAACAATATCTTAATCATTAACTAGTGTATAGAACGTTTCTTCTTATGTAGTCATAGAACTTAATCCACTGTAGAGTGTTATTTTAGATATTCATTTAAAAGACCAAATTTTTAGTAAAACGGATAGTATTCCCTTATAAAATTTTGTGGTATACAATAAGCCATGTATTTGATAGCTAGGACATCAAACAGATCTTCTGCTACCCAGTCGTTATCCCAAATTGAGTACTAGCATAGAAGCATTTAAAATGAAAATGGATTTCCGGCTTTTTCGATCCACCGACGCCCAATTTTGCGCTTCGTTTATTTAAGGGCTTATCATTGGCTTCTGTGAAAGGTGCGAAAAGATTGTTGTGGACCTTTGGCTTTTTTAACAACATTATATAGTCCTTTTCGTTGTAAAAAGCCACTGCATTGCTGCGTTTGTGGAGTTACTTTGCTGGCCGGGTTCTTATTTCTTGGTTTTGATATCACATTGGTCTTGTATTAATCTGGTAACTTGGATATTCTTACGGACAAGATTATGTTTTGTTTTTAATTTGGTTATCGAATTGTGGTTCGTTTAACACCCGAAAATATCTTTCAATTATAACGCAGGCTGAGGATCATTTAGTGATCTCATAAACTGCAGATTAGTAGCCAGAATTTCGCAAGCAATTTGTCCATTGTGCCGCTCAACTGAAAATGTTTGTCTGACTCTGAGTAAAAATATTATGTACATCGGAACTTGAGAACCGATTTTAAGTACCGTCTCAGTAGTTTTGTAACTTTTAATTGTAGTATCTCGGTTATTATTATATGTATGTGTTTCGTATTTATTTGCTTGATTGTCAACAGTAAGTTAATATGATTCATATAAATTTAACAAAAGTAAGTAATAGTAAAGTCCAAAACACAAGCACGAATTTCGACAAATGGATATTCTAAAAGTTTCTAATATTTCTGGTTTTGTTATATATTGACTAATTTTTTTTCGATTCTCTAAATCACGCAGAAAAAATGATTGGAATTGCTGCTGGTTTAAATTCTCTACTAGCATAAGATATATATCTTGATGTTGTTTGATGGAAGTGAAGGTCAATCCAAAGGTGCTTGCAATTTTGTGATTTATAGAAAAGACTATTAAGAAATAAATGTAAGGGGCGATATATACACGAAGGTTAGAAACCCTAAAACCAGTATAAAAGTAGATAAGCCCATAATTTATTTAATAGTAGTAGAAAAAGGTAAAAATTATTAAAACTGATAAGTACAAATAAGGTTATAATAATAGTAAATCAAGAAAGCTTTTTTAATATTAAATATTAGCGACATCTATTTTTCGGAGGCAAGTGAGGTTGGCGCTTGTCCAAGTAAGTTGAGAACAGGAAACTGGATTGGTGACACCAAGCGGGCAAACGAAATAATAGTAAAGCTAAATAAATAAGCTGCCAGATTAACAGAATAAAAGAAGAAAACTAATAAGATGGAGGGAATATTGGATAAAATAAATAGGAAGCTAGATAAAATAGATGAAAGAGAAAAACGAATGGAAGGGAAGATACACATTATAAATGTAGAATTGAATAAAATTAAAAAGAAAATGAACAATTAAAAAGAGATAACCAACAACTTACAGTAAAAATAGCGCAACAGGAAATGAGAATGGAGGAGATAGAAAAAGAAATAAGAAAGAAGAGTTGGTAAGCCACAAACAGGAATAAAATCCCGCCCGTTCTTAATAGAATTAAAAAACAGGACAAAAAAACTTGAAATTATGAAAGCAACCAATAAACTGAGAGGAACTAAAATATACATTGAACAAGATTATTCAAAGGTAATGCAGAGAATGAGAAGAGAACTGAGAAAGCATATGAAAACAATCAGGCAAAAAGGGTATCTCGCAATTATTAGAAACAATAATCTCATTATAAATGGAGACGAATATACCTTGCAACAACTAAAAGCAGTACACATAATGGATGAGGATGTAAACACAACGGGACAGAACCAATAATTCACAAAAGAGCTACAACTGCAAAGGTTTCAGGCTGCTGCGCAAAAAGAAATGGAACAGCATTCAAAGAAAGGGAGAACATTAAGCCAAAGATCCCCGGGAGAAAATGAGGAAGAAAAATTGAGAGAAAAATTATTAAACATTACCAAAACAAATCAGATAAAAAACTAGCACAACAAAGTAAAGGATTGGAAATAGTAACTACAAACGCAAGAAATAAGGAAAAGACGAAAATAACTACAACAGATAAAATAAATATAGAAAGTATTAATTTGAAAATAACAGACAAAACACAAAAAAGAGAACTATAGGTAAAACTAAAGTTAAAAAGAACATAAATAAAATTAACACGTAGAATATAAACAATGTTGGAACCTGGAAAAATGGAGACAATAGTAATGGAGCTGGAAAGATATAAAATAAATATAGTGGCGTTACAAGAACTAAGATTTAAAGGACATGGTAGAATACACAAAAAGAAATTCACACTACTGTACTCGAGAGGTGAAAAACAACGATTATATGGGTTATGAATTATAATAATGGAAGGACCAAAAGACCGTGCAATTGATTTTAAACCAGTAAATGAGAGGATGGCCTATTTGAGAATGGAATCAAAGTCTTTCAATATATCACTAGTAAATGTATATGCAGTAACTGAAGTAGCAGATGATGAACAAAAAGAAAAATTGTATGAGAAAATAGAAGAATAAATAGACAAAATACCAAAGGAAGATATAATAATAACTTTAGGACACTTTAATGCACAAATAGGCAAGGAGGAATATATTAAACAAGTAGCAAGTAAATACGCAATCCATGAAAAAACCAATAACAATGGGCAAAGACTCTGTACTTTGGCAACGAGAACAAATATGATTATAAGTAGTACTAAACACCAACACCCAAATATACATAAAATAACATGGAAATCACTGGATCAGAAAACAAACACACAAATAGATAACATACTAATTAACAAAAGAAAACAATCGACAGTAAGAGATGTACGCACTTATAGAGGGGCATGCGCAGACACGGACCTTTATATGGTAACGGCAACCTTAAAACAAAAAGTGGAAAACCGAACAGGAACAAAAATGTAAGTCGTAAGTGGGATGTAGAAAAACTAAATTATGAAAATACTAAAAAGACATACGCTGAAAAAATGAAAGAATAACTAAAAGGATATAACATAAGTGACAATGATATAGAAACACAATGGCTGCAATTAAAAGAGTGTATAAATAATGTAGCGGAAGCCCAAATAGGAAGGGCAGTAAGCAGAACTGATTCAGGATGGTACAACGATAAATGTAAGAATATAGGCAAAACGAAAATGGAAGCAAAATTAAAATGGATAAGAACAAATAAAGAAGAAGATAAAATGGAATATAAAAGTTTAGAAAGGAGGTCAAGATAATTAATCGCAAAACAAAAAGAGAATGGATGGAAAACAAAATAAATCAGATTGAAGTGGATAACAAGAATAAAAATAAAAAAAAACTGTTATAAAAGAATCAATGAACAAAACAAAGTATATAAAGGAAAGACCACTGTAATTAAAGATCAAGATGGGAAACTGGCTGAAAACAATAACCACTACATGGAGACATGGAAGAAATATTTTAGAGGATTACTAACAGACGTAAAGATAGACGAGTTAGAAAATGGGGAAATTGAAACACCAGAACAAGATATGATCGAAAGAAGAAATAAAAGAAATCATTATAAAAAGCAAAAATGGCAAAGCTCCAGGGAAAGATGGCATAAATGCAGAGCTGATAAAGTATGGTGGAGAAGATTTACACAAAAAACTATATATACTAATACAAAAAATATGGACAGAAGAAAATATACCTGTGGAATGGGAAGCTGGACAAATTGTTACAATACACAAGAAAGGAGATCAACAAGTATGCATGAACTATAGAGGATTAACATTACTGAATACCACGTACAAAATCACGACATCATTAATACAAAACAGACTAACGAATAATACAAGAAATTTAATAGGCCAATACCAATGTGGCTTTACTAAAGGAAGGTCAACAACAGATGCAATACATGTAGTAAAACAGATCATAGAAAAAGCCTACGAATATCAAATAGAAATGGAACTTCTGTTTATAGATTTTAAACAAGCCTTCGACTCCATCTATAGAAGCAAATTAATGAGTGCCTTAAAAGAAATGAAAATAAATACTAAACTGAGAAGACTAATACAGATGACAATGATGCGAACAACAATAAGCGTGAAAACGCAAAAAGGAGAAACGGAAGAATTCGAAATAAATAAAGGGGTGAGGCAAGGCGACTCACTGTCCACGACATTATTTAACTTAGCATTGGAATACACATTGAGAAAGATTAACAAGAGTACAGTAAGGATAGGTGGAAGCCAAATTATAGCCTACGCAGACGACATAGTGTTGGTGACAAAAAACCGTTCAATAATGAAAGAGATGTTAAAAGAAATAGTACAGGAGGGAGAAAAAATGGGACTAAGAATTAATGGTGAAAGAACAAAAATAATGAAAATTGCCAAACAAGTACAAACAGAAAAAAAAATTAAGATGGAGGGTCATGAATTTGAAATAGTGAATAAATTTAAATACTTGGGAGTAATGTTATCGAGCGATGGAAACAGAGAAATAGAAATCAAGGAATGATTAATGACAAGTAATAGCGCATTTCAAGCAAACAAAAACATACTAAAAAGTAAAATATTTGGAAGGGAAACAAAAATAAATATATACAAAACAATAATAAGACCAGCAATATTGTATGGAATGGAAACAATTACAATGACGAAAAAACGTGAGAGGAAAATATTAAGAACGATACTAGGACCTATAAGAATAGCGGAAAATGAATATAGGAGTAGGATGAATTTTGAGCTAAAACAAGAAATTAAAGAAGACATAGTCAAGAATATTAAACAGCAAAGGGTGAGATGGTTGGGTCACGTATGGAGAGCTAGCACAGATAAAACAATTTTCACAATGTTAGAATGGAACCCAGGCAGCAAGTGATGAAAGGGGAGACCAAGATCAAAATGGATACAGGAAGTGACAGAAAACCTTAGAAAGATTGGAATCAATGATTGGAAGACTAAAGTGAATAATAGAAGACAGTGGAAAGAAATTTGCGAGAAGATAGAGTAGTAGATGGGTACCGATCATACCCGTATAATGATCTACAAAGCTCCACTAGGAGCGGCGTTACTCCACTTGGGGTGTATAGCCACTATATAAACTAGCGTAAGACCCGTATACCCCTTTTTTGTTGATAAGCAATCTTACTATGGGATTTTAGAAAGCTATAGAACCTGATACTTTAATTTATTATCAGCTTCTTGTAGCCGTCGATATTTCAAATAGCAATAACACAACAGAATTAATATTGCCCAAGCACATACAGACAAACCAGTTGTAATTAATTTTGGCAAAAACGCATAATAATAAAGCACGAATAATATAGTTTTCGATTAAGAATTAAGTAATCTTTTAACTTAAAATCAGAGTTTTATAACGACTGAACCATTGCTTTAATTTGAACCTCCTGCTTTATTTGAAAGCATTCTAATAAATTATTTGGCACAAATGTTTTAGTTTAATAAAAATATTTTTATAAGTCCTTAGTATAATGATAAATATTATTATTGTAATAATAAAGAGTATTGTTATACCGGCTACTTCGGATTATAAACCAATTTGAGATAGTTCTTTGAATATTAAGAATAAGCAACACAAAAGAATGCAATATATAGATCAATTACAGAGCTCTAAAAATTATATAATTTATTAAATTGTGAAAACTAAATTATATGTTCAATATAATGGCAATATAGCATTTCAAATATTTTTAATATATTTTTAAAGCATTTAGTTTGGGTTGTTTTTTGAAATAAAATGTGATGTTAATAATAGTCAAAACAGGAGCGGTGATTAACTTAATCTTAGTTTCGAAAAGCTATTAAAGAAGAATAGGTTATAGAAATAACATGGTTTTTAATCTTTAGATTTTAAATTTTAAAAAGAAAAAATAAATAATGTAGATAGAGGTCTAATAGTCAAATTTTACAGTTTGACGGTGTATTAACACAAGATAACTGCTGTTCTAAGGTGAAAAATTATTAGCTAAAATACAAATTTTTACAAAAAAATTTAACATATTATATAATAGATTACTTCTATATTATATTTTTGTATTTTGTATGTCTTATTGTATAGTTACCTTGGGTATGAGAAACTAATAACCTACGACAGTGCTTTTTGCTGGAGGGTTATACGAATTCTCTCAAATTCACCAAACGGGCAAGAATGTAGGGGTTTAAGAAATTGTTTTTCTACGTTTCTTTTGCAGTTGTAGATTTTGCCTAAAATTGTATTCTAGCATTTTTCAACAGAAAATCTAACATGTATAAATAAGATTGAGAGATGTTTCCAATTTTTATTGTCTCTGCGGCCTATAAATAAAGTTAAACAAAACTAATAAAGACCAATATTGTTACTTTCTACAAAACATATTTAATCAACCAGAGTATTGATTATTTACATGACATTTTAAAAGTATGTGTTATTTTCGAGTACGATTTCAGCAGAATATTTTACGTGCAAGAAATCCTTGACAAAAGGTTAGGCTTAGAAAGAGCGATATTATTAGAAATATTAAATTGAGATATTTTTTATAAATATTACAAAAAAATTACGTTTTTCCCCACAAGATTGAACTGACTACAAACGGGTGTTATTAAACAAAAAATTATTTTTTGCATTTTTTATACGTTCTAATAATATTTCAAATCTGATATACACATAATGACAACTAATACATTCTTACTTTATAAGTTACTATGTGTAAAATTAAAATTGTTGCTTTTGTATGCTCTTTTTAAGTAGCGACAAAATTAATTTTTGTAGTGATAGTAGCATTACAACTACGATTAGTAGCGAAAGCCTTTGAAAACAACTTACTGCTTTACCTAAAGTAGCCATTAAAATTATGTTATTAAATCAACGTTTGCATATTGAAATATTTAAAAAAAATTTATAGCAAACCCATCAAGGGGTAGTTAGACTTTATAATCCGGCATTCTAAAGTAAATCAAAATTAAATATGAATTAAGTGTAACAATATTTATTGCTATCCATTCCTTTTTCTGATTCTATCTAGTTTTTGATTGTGCCCAGATATATATCTAGTTAATATATTTTCCAAATATTATCTAAATCTGGCGTAAAAAATAAGAAGTTAAAGTAAATTTACAAACATTTGGAAAACATTTTACCTCATCATAATCATTTGTGTTACCCAAGATATTGTTTTGTTTTCAAGGAATTTATAGCCTCTCTTACTCAAAAGTCATTGGCACTTTTTAGCTTCGTATTTTAAACAAACGATCAAATATTGTTGCTGAAACACATTCACAGAAGAATAAAAGGGGATGTGTGTTTATGAACTAATAGATATTATCTTATAAGAAATACAAAAATGGACACTACGTGAGAGAAACCCGCCATATAAAGAAAACGAAGATGGAAGTTCCATGTATCAGACCAAGAAAAAAACACGCCACAAACATTGGAATATGGAATGCAAAACTATTAAGTACGGAGGAACTAGTAGAAATGACAAATGGCATATAATAAACAAGAACGGTAAAGCTAAAAGGGTAAAAAATAGTTCATTGAAAATAAATGTAAAGAAATATATAGAGACATAGAAGGTGATAACGTATATAAAACTAATAGAAGCATTTTGAACGAACTTTAGACCAGAAACCTTGCAATAAGGGCGTATAAAAATAGTACTAGATGAAAAGATATGTAAAAAATATATGAAGAAATAACTAACGAAGACTATAAAAAAGAGGAAAACTTAAAGGAAGATAAAAAATGAGACTCAGTATTATGAGATAAATTTGATAAAGCTGTGCAAATTTAAAAATGCTTAGGAATAAACGATTTCAACGTTTCTTTGAACTAATTAGTGGAATTTCCTAAACAGGGCCATGAGGTTTTGCAAAAGAAGCATTATAGTAGAAATGATAAAGAAACCTTAACTTAATATCACAAACGTGTAGTGTATAGTAGCATATAAAATAAAACAAAAAATCTGAAAGACGATCAGCTTGGTTTTAGAAAACATTCAAGAACAAATAAATCAAAAGAACCTTATATTACGTTTTTGATTATCTAGACTGACAAGTTGTATGGCTTGGAGTAAAGTATAATGGAAGAAGAATAATTCACATTCTGTACAAAATCACAGTCTTTTTGGGGCTAACAGCAAAAAGGGAGCGAGGCAGGGATGTGCACTATTGACATGACCTTAATAAATTGAGAAACGATATCAGTGCTGGAATAATAATATATGAAGAAAAATTATGGATGTTGTACTACGCAGATTATATTGCACTTCTAAAGAATGTGAGAAGAAACTGGAAGCATTAAACAAAGTGAAGTTTATACTAACGTCATTTTATAATATGAAAGTAAACATGGCAATATGATAACCGAAGACTAGAAGCTTCTAAAATGTAAAGTCTGCATAATGAATTTTGTTTTGCGTATATTTTATTTAAAAAAACGATTTACAATTTCTAAGCATTGTGTTAGGGCGGCAAGGTCATTCGGTGTGCATGCATATTGTATGAAAGTGCAGGCGCACTTTAAAAGGACAGCAGAAAATAAGCGCGTATAAATCTACATAATGTGGGTAGTTGCTGAATGTAAAAGATGCAAATTATGCAGCTGTATAAATGAATCTGGTAATCAGTCCCAATTTACCGCAAATAAAATTTGTAGGATGAACCTAGTTAAATTAAAATGGAACAGTATAGGTTTAGATGAATGCTTTGCAGCAAGATAAACCTTTTAATAAATACAAAACTTACAAACGGCTCACTTTTGTAGAAAAAAAATGGGGCGAGCGATAGTCATGTGACTTATCGCCAGATAAAAGAGTATTTGGATATTTTTGCACCGGAAATTTATACTATTCTGCACGACTGCTTTCAAGTGAAAACGATCTATTCTCTTTGGATATTCCTTGTCTTGACCGACGACTAGATAGCATAACGCATTCGACGAGTTTGAAAATGAAACATTTTGCTTTGCCAACAATATTGTATCAAGTGATTAAAGCTTATGTAACAGAGTTTTTAATGGCGAGGATCTTTTAATGTTTTTCAAAAGATGCAGACGTGCATAGAGTGTGCTGAAAAGTATTTTCAGAGATTATAAAATTAAAGGCGTATCCCAATTATTCAATAATGTATGAGTCTATCTTGGGCTTTTAAGAACGCCTCTCTTCTTGGTATTAAGCCAAACAATAAACGAATGTTGTCTTGGTAAACTGCATTCTATTCATTATTAACAAGCTCCTATTATTCACCATAATTTTTGAAGGTCGTGGATATTGTTACACGATTTTAAAATGGTAAAAGGTCAAATGTTTTTTATTTAATATCTTACGAGCTATATGTGGCCTAATGCTGTCTTGTTTAAAGATTTTTTGGAGCACTACCTGAAGGAAAGGATGTACTATGGGCTACAAGACCGTGTCCATACAGGTTTGACTAGTAATGTTGTCCCTAACTCTGATTAGAGGTAACCTGTTTTCTTAACTGATAACTCTCTATACTTGAATACAATCTGAATTCATAAAGAAAAGATTATTTACTACTAGTAACTTGACAGACCCGTTTTTGGTTCCCATTGTAACACTCATTGTCGTAGAGAGGTCAGTGGCTGTCGATTACAAGTAATCGATGTCGAATTGAGGAGGTACCATTATAAGAGTAAGCCTTTGAAGTTGGTTGCTCTACATCCTGTTTTAGACCCCGGTCTTTACGGACGAGTACTGCTTTCGACCCACTGATTTCATATTTGCGCCATAATATTACTATAGTTTTCGGTCTATTTCTTGTATAAATCAGTATCCTCTTTATGCAGACCAATAACATCTTTTTGTAAGCTTTGCTAACTTGTTGATAATGTTTCTTTTGCTCATTATTACATTGTGCAAATAGCTAGGAATATTTAGTGTCTATTTTACACCGAATATCACTACTTACTAACGATATAACCAAATCATTCACAAACATAAATATATGGGTCTTAACCTTTAATAAATATAATATATTATATTATATAATTTTTTTATTATATATTATATTATATAATATATTAATATATTTGCAATGGTGCTTAAATATTAATAAACAGTATTGTATATAATAGAGCTGCCACCGAGTTTTGCTTCTCTAACCACGAACCTGACGCAGGAGAGTTCGAGTCTTGCTGAAAACTCATAGGTTTAAGTGACGTTCTAGTTTTTAAGAAGTATAAGTTGCATGTTAGTTACAATAAACCCTTGAGGCTGCTACAGTGCCAGTAAGTGCGCTTCAACGAAAAAATGTACATAATAAGAAATTTAAATCTATATACTGTTTTTCACATTGGGGTTGTAGCTGATACTTTGAATAAATAACCTTTTCAACATCAAAGTTCTTAAAAAGTAAAAATATTGTTGGTGAAATTCTTAATATGTTTTACAACGTTTAGGTATTGAATGTTGCTTTTATTGAAAACGTAATTGGATAAAGATATTGATTGTTACTAAATTTTTATATTTATAAATAAAAAATTTATAGTAGACATATTATTTCTCAAGAATGCCACGGAATTGAAGTTTTTCCAATAAACAAAATGTTACTTGTGTTTTTAATATGTATATTTATCTTTAATGTTTTTGTTCTTTTAACCGAGTTTTGTTTAAGCATATTTTGTCATTGTTAGGAGATAAGCGTACCAAGTTTGAACAAATAATATAAATTTATCTTATGTTATTTTTGATATATCGTTTAAGATATAAAAATAGAATCAGAGGCATGCCCGACATTAATTAGTTGTTTTGAGTGAAGCGTCAGGTTAAGCCTAAAGCTAAGGTTTAATTTATGTCTAAAACAAGTAAAGTTTTAAATATGTTTGCCACTTGTTTAATTTAAATATTTTTTCATATATGTTACGGGTGGCTACTGAGATTAGTTTTATTGTTTTAGGACATTTTTTAGTTTACTTTAATTTTTATAACCCTAAGTCAATATGTAATAAAATTAGTGCTTTAAGTATTTTTTGAAACTTGCTAAATAGACGTTATGACTTTAGCTATTAATTGATAACAATGCCGAATACTTGGGTGCAGTTAATAAAGTTAAAATTATTTTGCGAGTTCTGCCATGACTTTTATTAAGACTGCAAAAACTGTACAAATGTTTGTTTTAGGTTCGTGTATGTGTAAGTGTTCAGTGGGGTGCTACTTAATTTTAAGGGAATGAGAACGCTTTGAGTATTATTTCTGACCGCCATTTGGATGTGATCCAGAATATAACTGGAACTATAATAATGCGAAACTTTGAAAGCATTTAAATTTTTAAAAAGTGTTTATTAGTAATTTCAATATAAATAAGTAACGGGATAAATAGTTTTGTGTACAAGTATTTCTGTTTTAACACTAAAAATCCAAAATAGTACAGGAATAAGAGGTTCATTATGTATGTAACATATTTTTTAATGTGTCACACTCTTCATTAAAAATACCTAGTATGCTAAAATCAATTAATTGTTGAATTTTAAACTATGACAAAGCAAGGATTTCGTTTTTAGAAATTTCAGTAGCTATATTTTTTATAACAACTGAGTTTACTGATAATAAATTGCATTACACACACAAAAAATAATTAATTAAAATTTTCCGTTGGTTCAAAAAATACACTTTAGTAATTAATTTGTGTAGGTTTACAGCACTTTCCATTGCGGAAAATAAGCAAATACCATCAGTTAAACGATGTTGCAGTGACAGAGAGGGAATCTGGAAAATTAAACAATTTGTTTATAATCTATATTTACCTAAATGCGCAACAGCATTCATTTATTTATTTTTAAGAAAGTGCAAAATACTTCTCTTAGTTTACATTCATTTCCTTCTAAACAAAGAGTCCCTGGAGTCTTATTTATTTTTCTCTATTTGGCTTTTTACTGCCTGCGCTTCTGTTTCTGTGAACATTAGGTACCAGTTACGCTAATAGAAACAAAAGCTAATTAAAGTTTTTAATATAATTTAGCCCTTTTTTCAAACCGCTTGTCTGCGTATTAAGCAGATGTGCTGGGCGGAAGAGCGATCGGTGAGATTGAATTCGAATAGGAAACACACAAAGTCGAAAGCGTACACAATTTCACATGCGAGCACTTTGAAAATAGAAATAATGTTTTTATAAAGTAATAAAGGATATAATATAAAATGCGTTTAAATTCTAAGGTCTCCTAATTTTTTGCCTTGAAAATATAACTTACACACGCATTTTTGGTGTTGAATCTAAGGCTAGACATGTTTTGAGATCAAATAAACGTAATATTTATTCATTGCACCGTTAAGAGTAACGTAGTGATAGGTAGAACGCTTGAACATATTTACACGCTATGGGAAAACGACTCTAAAAACGCTGGAGCTGTGCTCTTTCACTAACCGAACGTTTCTCCGCGTTGACAACATTGAATTGATTTTTCTTCATACTTTGTACTCACTTAATTTGGTATCAAGGTATTTTCAGCTTTTTATAACGCACATTTGAAGTTTTTCCACTTTTAAAGCCGTGAGTTTTACTGTTTACATAACAAAAAAGGAGTATTTGCGATTTCCATAAAATTTTGGTAAGAGTTTTTATCACACTGTCTATAGAAAGCCTACCTATACTAACTCCTATTTAAATGCCAAATCTCACTAAGTTGCAAAATCTCTCATTACCATATCTATCAGACATACTATTATCAAAACCCAATAAACTGGAATTACAGTCGTTATCAAATCCCTAGTACAAAACATATATTTCATCAAATCATTAACTCACATCATTAATACACAAACGTCTAATCCAACGACTTATCCAAGTAGTAAAACTCGGTTTTCCATTAACATAAACTTTTACCAGTAGTAGTAAAATAGGTGGCTTCATTCATGCAGCTAAGGATCATTACTTTCATTAATCATAAGAAATATATGAAATACCTTGTGAGGGTTGCCCTATGATCTATCTAGGCCAAATTAATAGGCAAATTTTAAATCAAACATATGAACATTTTCTGGTTTTACGATAAAGCTATAATTTTTCAACATTTGCCAAATATGATAAAAAATCATTTAGGAAATGACTTTCTCCCATTAAAAAAATAATTTTATTTTCTACTCTACCAAGAAAATTATTAGCGAGTCATTTAAACAAAACAAAACCGTTTTTAATGCCTTATTACTAGAGATAGTTGTTTTTATCTGAAAAATCATCTTACTGCAACAGATATGCAACACTTCCAAAATCTATCTAATTTGGTGTATCTCTTTCCAAATATGTGCACACAATCCTTTCAACAATAAATCTAACACTAATGTTCTTCAAGACTTATAACTCTATTTGTATTGTATATGTATTTCATACATGTTTTGAGAAGTTTAGACCGTGATGGTTGTATTGCAAGATTTTATATAGCATTTCGTGTAGTGAGCGTATGCTATTTTTTGTTTTTACGTTACTCCTATGTTATTTTATATAATTTTAAGTATTATTTTATGTTTTTCAAAGATATTATTCCAGATTTTTATTTTGTATTATCCTACTATTTTTGTATTTTGCTTTTCTTAATTTGTGGTTTTTCATTGATAATTGTAAAATCAGTATTTTTATGTTACAATTGTCTTTTATTATTTCTTCTATGTCATATGATTCTTTTTGTCTTTTTATATATTTTTTACCTTAGTAAACACTATTATTAATATTATATGTTCTTTATTTAACTTCAAAATGTGATTTATTTGATAATGATATTTTTTAAACAATTCGGTTAATTTAACTTTTGTATGCATTGTCTTTATATGTGTTAACCTATGACTTATTTAGGTTGTAATCAAAAGAGATACATGTTTACATATATACATAAAATTAAAAGAGTATTTCCTACCCCGTGTTATCATCTGCTAAAGTCCTACATATTAGAAAGATATTTTCAAATAAAATGCAACTCCAGTTATCAGCAAGTTCAATCGGGGGTGCCTCAGGGCAACGTGTTGGGACCACTGCTTTTGTTAATCTATACTTAGGACTTACCAACAATACCCAACACTATCATAGCTACATTTGCGGATCACACCGCCTTGCTGCCAGTTAACAGGGACAAAGAAGTTGCAACACGGAACCTTCAAAATCACTTGGATCTATTACAAAACTGGATTGATAAATGGAAATTAGGATAAATGGGACAAAATCAGCGCAAGTCCCATTTACTACAAGATGAATGGTATGCCCGCCAGTTTTCCTAAACAATACTCAAATTCCTGTAACAAATAAATTAAATACTTAGGGTCGATGCAGACCGCAATTAGCCCGTGCCAAATTAATTGGGCATTTGGTTTATTTTACCTGCCAAAATTATAGGAAACATTCTGCTTTATTGTCTTCAAGATGGACATGTTTCAACTTTTACCTGCGACCGGTTTACGAACAATAAAAGCAGGGAGTTGGCATTCAGCTGTTGTAAGAGGTACATCGGGCTGCACCCGCGTAGAAGGCGGCGAGGCCTCACCAGGTGCATGTCTGCTTACCGTAATTTTGTCGCTTGCTATTTTAGGCTTGCTATGGTACTGTGTACATTAAAATGTTTTGCACATCGATTGTGTTTATATTTACAATTTTCCACTCTAAAATCTATAAACATTTAAACGATATTGAACTAAATGTTTGTTATTTTGCTTATATCCAAAAGAAATAATTTTAGTTTTAGTGATTTTGATCTGAATTCGAATACGTTTTTTGAAAAGAGGAGTGATAGGTCATACTTGTAAACTGCATGTAATAAAATTTTATGAACTAACATTGTCAGATTACATGAAGTTGATAAAAAAACGTCTATTTATTTACAAATACTTTAAAGTTTCTTATTACGTTTATAATAGCACAATCAAAAACTTGAAATAACAAATTTATTTAGCAAATTTGTAGTTTAGTTTTTGCTTGATGGTGGTAAGGCTGTAGCGTCCCGCGTGGGAGCACGGCTGCGAATTTCCTGCAAATTTAAAGGTTAAGTCTCTCATATGTTCGCCACTGTGCCCGGACGTCGCGCACCATCTCTGATGTGAGGCGATGTGGAAAACACCACGCCTTAGACGACTACCATTATTATCTCTTGTTCGAAGCCAACGCAAGTACTCAGTTATTATTAGTGACTGAGTAGGCCAGACCACCCGCCAGGCATCAAAGTTCTCCGGGAATGAACCCGGGTCTGTTCGCAGCCCGCCCTGTACTACGGAACCACACGGGAATTTATATATACATACATTAAAGAAAAGCTTAATGTTGGTAATACGTATTACTCATTTATAATAATAATAACAACAATTTATTATAATATTAAAATGTAAACAATATTTATTATATTATTCTAAAGCCATTTTAAAAATTTCAGTAAAGCAGTTGTGACTGTGGTCAGATATTTCCATTGGAATACTGCATACAAATAGTAGTTCTTTTGTTAATTAAAATTAATTTAAAATGTTTAACTGCGCCATAATGTGTCATCTGGAATTCAATTTTCATAAGCACTTTACATAGTGCTTTAGACAAAAATTATTGAAAGAAAATCGAAAAACGGAAAAAGTAAAAGTAAGATATCCTGAAGTAGAAAAAAGATTGTAGAGTTTTTGTTAAAAAATATCCTAAATTTCTATATGAAATAAAATTACAGGGCGATCAAGTTTAATAAGTTTAAGCCTTAAGTTGTCTCAATTGCAATGTTTAACAAAACATTGATATAAAAAGCTTTAGTTGTTTCAAACAAACTAAATTATCCAGGATGAATCAACACAAAATCCATTTTGTTCTTCTTTTCTTGATTACCATAGTCTTGTTCTATTATTTCTCCCATTATTACTATATAAACCACTAAATGTAGATATTACTGTGGTTGCTGTGCAGTTTTTCCTGTTGAATATTTTGTATTTTGAAGTAAGGTAACCAATTTGTCATTCTGCGAGTCTTCTTGGAGTGATTTGTACAGATGAAAAAATGTCATTTTAACTTCTCTATTTCACTCTTAATTCATTTTTTGTGACTTTGTTGTTCTTCATTGCCTTAATCGACTTGTCAACTAATTTCAATGTAATTTCTACGAGGCTGCTACTGCATTGTCTATTCTGTTTTCTTCAGTTAAATGAGTATAAAAACAAGCTTTCTACATCATAGTAAATACTAGTTGTACCTTTAACTACTCTAATATTATTAACAAACTTCTATGCTGCTATACCTTTTTGTCTTCCATATATATTAAGATGTGCCTGCATTTTCTGTTTAATGTTTTTCTTCTAATACTCCTGAGTAGACTAACAAATGATAACAAAATATATTATCCACTCTGAAAGGCCACTAAGAGTCTAAAAAGATTAATGCTGCATAATTCACCAATTCGAAAGTTGGATGGAAATTGGGCCCGAAATAATACTCAAAAGGCTCATAGGTCTACAGAACATCTTGAGAGCATTCTTCACCCAAATGATAGAGAAGATCCCCAAAACTGGACAAAACCAGAGTAATAAGATGTCGTCATTAGAGCTACTTTAACATAAAAGTCTTGGATAAAATTAAAACAAACATTAATCCGGAAAAGCTCCTAGCTTTGACCTAATCACAGGCGAAGTGTTGAAGCAACTTACGAGAAAAATTATTGTAAAACTTACAAATCTTATTATTCAGACTGAAGTATGTTTCTAAGATGTGGAAAGTCGTAGAAGTCATCATGATTCCTAAATTAGGAAAACCTCTTCAAGTCTTAGCATTATATAGGCTTATATCGTTGTTACTAGTCATTTTGAAATTGTATAAAAAATACTCCCAAAGAGATTAAAACCCATAGTAGAGAAAAAGAATCAAATTTCTTGCCATCAGTTTGGATTCAGAGAAGACAACTCGACCATCAATCAAGTCCAAAGGATCACAAATGTGATAGGAAATCTCTAGAAGAAAGAAAGTTCTGTTCCATCGTCTTTCTTGGTGTCACTCAGGCTTTCGACAAAGTGTGGCATAAAGGCTTGTTTAACAAACTGAACCTGTGTCTACCACAACAAACTTTACAAATTGCAATCTTACTTATCAGAAATATGTTTCAAAATTAAACAAGAAGATGCTTATTCTGAGTTAAAGGAAATTAAAGCAGAGGTACCACAAGGTAGTGTGCTAGGTCTGGTACTTTACTTATTATATATTAGTGACATCCCAAGTCTTGAACATGAAACAATAGCAACATTTGCTGATGACACCGCAATTATTGCTGCTGGTAATAACCATAAAGAGGGTGCTGAGGAACTTCAAATCTCTATTAATAAAATTAACACCTGGAATAAAACTTGGCGCATCAAGTTAAATGAAAATAAGTCTGTACACGTAGACTTTACTAATAAACAGAGTCAACATCTACCTATCACAATCAACAGTACCTAGATAGAAATATCTGGAAATGACCTTATGTCAAAAAAAAAAACGTGAAGAGCTTGGCACCAAATTGGAAAAGATGTATTTGCTATTTGAAAGAAACTCCAAGTTGTCCACAAATAACAAACTGCTCTTATATAAGCAAATCTTGAAACGCTTATGGATATATAGCATTCAACTCTGGGGTTGTGTTAACAAAAGCAACATTCAAGTGATTCAGCGTTTTCAGAACAAAACACCAAAGAACACTTGATGCACCCTGGTACTGCCGAAACAGAGACATCCGTCTGGACCTTCAAATGGATATTGTTGACCAAAGCATTGCCAAATTTGCCAGTAGCCACGAACAAACGCTATTCAACCATGTATGTAAATGTCGAGGCCATCCAGCTCTTGGACAACACACACCTGGTAAAGAGACTCTAGAGGACGAAGCCTTTTGAGTTAGTAAATGAGTGATAGTGCTAAGCAGAGCATTGTGCGGGTCGTGGTACATGATAAGTTCAGTGTAGTTAAAATACTAGAACTCAAGGCAAACCAGTGAATAAAAGACATTAGTTTAAGATTTTCAAAAGTAGTATTTTAAGTTAGAACAAAATTACTCATTGATTTATATATAAGATCAGATTGTAAAAACAATTAAAACACTAATTGTGTCGTTTTTACTTTTTATTATGTATTTATGTTATATATTTGTATTCATACATTTTAGGTACTTTGTTTTCTTCTCTAGTTATTTTTCCCATTTTCGTCATCTACACATGTTCTCTAGTTTTTTATTGGCTCGATCATAAATTATTTGTTTTATATGCTCATGTAGTGTTCTGTTTTCTGATAATTGCACTTTCTTGCAATTTTTATATTTTTTATTGTATTTGATTGTTTTAATTTTTTCTATATTCTTTTTACTTACAGGTTGTTCTGTTGTTTTATGTATGAAAATATATTTTTGTTGTTAATAAATAGTGGTCTGAATCATATCATACTCTACACACTCGGGAATCCAGCAATGAAATGAACCGTGTTTGCTATATTACAATACTAGAAAATCCAGCCAACTACGCTTGGCTGCTATAGAAAATGCAAGTGTTACAAACTTTCTGCAGCAATCGTTACCATTCTGCACCTATTTCTTTCGATGCTCTTTGAGAACGTCGTTGTCGTCTCGCTTAGTTTTTTACTTCGACTTCCTCCGGACTTTTTTCGGCACATATACGTCGCCTCCCTGCATTTATTGCTTTCGTCTGCAGTCTGCTCACTTCTTCGTTTTCTCATGTAATTTCTGTGGTGCTCAACTGCTTGTATCCGTTCCATACCAAAGAATGTTTATTTGCAAAAAAGAACAGAAAAACTGAAACAGTAGGATATAAATAATTTAATTTTAATTTAAGTTTTTAAAATTGCAGTGTGCTTTAAAGATACGACGATCGTTCGTGTATTTCCGCCTGGCCCCGAACGCGTTACTCTGGCATGCTTTTCACACGGCTGGGGAACCAAAGACCGGGACCTCAGCATAGCGCTTTTAAGATATTAGATTAGATAGTCGATAATTGATTTAAGACCTCTTGTATGTTTAGTCTAACGATAAGTGTATCTGTAGATATCCTTATGTTCAAAATATTTATTTTTGTAATTATTAGATTGTTTTAGCTACAAAATTCTATTAGTCGTTCTCCGCTATAATTTAGATAATTTTCTCAGAGACATCCTATTATCGTACCCTTTATTTCCTACTTCTGCATCAAAAACATCCGTTATAATTACTGCGGCGGTATGTTATTATAGAATTCCTATGTAGCTGAAATCAGTTCGTCGTTGTGGAAGCATATACGTTAAAAATTACTAATAATTTTCTCATTTTATTAATATGCACACTTTCTATTCAATCGTTAATACTTTCGAAGTTAGAAATGTTTCTTTTATATTTATTTTTAATTAGTGTAAATATAGTTACAGATTTTTACAGATAGTCCAAGCTGCGTAGATTATTTTTTAAAATAATTAGTTGCGGCACTTTCTCAACGGTTTTGTAAGGAAAAACATCGTCTGAATTGAATGCACATGTTTTGGACAAAATCCGATTGTAGCATCATTGCGAAAAAAATTCAAAAAGGTGCGAAAAAAAGGTACGAAAAAAAAAACATTGAGTAAAAACAAAAATATAACGTTATAGCGCTTGAAAATACGAATAAAATTATTTTTAGATCATTAAAATCGGTTGATAACTTTTTGTACAAAAAAATAAAAACCGCGAAAAAAAGCGATTTTTTGATGTTCAATTACTCAGTTTGTAATTATCCTAGAAATGTCTTCCGGGGCTCAAATTATAGGGCTTTCCAACACCTTTTTAAAATTAAATATTTGTCAAAAAATATTAATAAGTTTTCGCTCAAATTTCGAAAAAGTAAAAACATCTGCTTTAGTAAAACGACCCCTATTTACACAATAATTGTCGTAGAGCAATTTTGCAAAAAGCCGCGTGTTTTTGAAGACTTCTTCTACATCCATATCAAATTTGAAGTCGATCCGATAATAATAAGTACCTCAAAAGCGCGTCTGAAGAACGTGCAATTTTAGAGAGCGGCCGCGGGGACGCACGAGCGAAGGAGAAGTGGCGCGGTGGTGGGGGGACTCTCTTTCCCGCGGGTGGAGCGGACGCCCGGAAAGCGATCGCGCGCGTTCATATTTGAAAAGTCCGAAAAAATTGAGATTTCTCGGGATCTACTGAACGAAAATTGATGTTTTAATTTTAACTGGGGTAGCGCACTAAAATATTAATAATGAGTGGAGTGGTTATTTGACATAAGGGATGGTTATGTGCCTATTAATGAAGTTTGTTTACAAAACATTTTTTAATGCTGTTCTTACTTGGGGATATTTACACATGTTCACATAGTTAACAACATTGGAATGAAGGTAAATAAAAAATTAACAACATAAATATCGTTTAAACAATGTGAACTTTCATATTGCAAACGTCCAATATTAACAAAACTTTAAAAAATACAGCGACACAAAATGATTTAACGAAAATATACGGAAACGCAACAAATACATTATCTTTAATAAAAAAAAATATTGGGAATACGTTACATTATAATGATAATGCATAATTATCATACTGCGATTTCCAGTGATACATCGGAGTTCCCCCACCACCGCGCCACTTCTCCTTCGGTCGTGCGTCCACGCGGCCGCTCTCTAAAATTGCATGTTCTTTACACGCGCTTTTGAGGTACTCATTATTATCGGATCGACTTCAAATTTGATATGGTTGTAGACGAAGTCTTCAAGAAGAGGCAGCTTTTTTGCAAAATTGCTCTACGACAATTATTGTGTAAATAGGGGTCGTTTTACTAAAGTAGCTGTTTTTACTTTTTCGAAATTTGCGCGAAAACTAATTAATATTTTTTGACGAATATTTGATTTTAAAAAGCTGTTGGAAAACCCTATAATTTGAGCCCCGGAAGACATTTCTAGGATAATTACAAACTGAGTAATTGAAATTCGAAAAATCGCTTTTTTTCGCGGTTTTTATTTTTTTGTGCAAAAAGTTATAAACCGATTTTAATGATCCAAAAACAATTTTATTCGTCTTTTCAAGCGCTATAACTTTATATTTTTTGTTTTTTACTCAGTTTTTTTTCGTGTCTAAAAGCCGAAAAAACCTTTTTTTCGCACCTTTTTGAATTTTTTTCGCAATGATCCTATAATCGGATTTTGTCCAAAACATTTTCATTCGATTCGTACGAGCTTTCTCGTAATTATTACGTTGAGAAAGTGCCGCAACTAATTATTTTAAAAAATCACTCTTTTTTTGCTACCTCGCCTGGACTAAGAGTGCTATCAACCAGGTTAGCTAAATCCTGTTTTTTTAAGTATTACATTTTACCCTCACCCTTCTGCAACTTGGCTTGGGATAGGCTTTGGCAAGACCAAAAAATTAACCGGAGGAAAATAAGAATATATCAGGCATGTGGAAAAATGGAAAAACAGAATCAAGAATCATATAGAATAAATGTACGAATCACGATCTTTGGATACAAACCACACATCGAGAAAGTGCTTAAAAAAGTTCGTTCCTGAGACTACAATTAATATTTGCTACTGTGTCATTTGCTTAATAAGTTAATTCAATTTAACCTTTCTGATAAAATTGAAACTCCTCCAAAGCAAGATAAAGAAAATCATTTCACGGAAAACACGAAATAAATGTCGAGAAATGTTCTTACCCTTTTATATTCAAATATATATCGGTTTTATCTCTTTCTTTTTCTGTTTGTATTACACTAGTTTTTTAAACAGGCTGACACTGTGAAGGTTAATTTTTTCTTTAACTTTGTTGATTTTAAAATGTTTCCAGATATAAGAGGTGTTTCACTGTTATACATATTTTTAAATTTGTTTCTTGTTTATATATGCTTATTATACAATAAAACGGAACTATTATTTTTTTGAGAGGAATCTGTGAATATTTCAGCCTAAATATTTTAAAATTCAATAAAAAGTGTATTGTGCAAACTTACTACATCGAAACTCCCTCTTATTCAGACGGTAAAAATTTGCAAACTTGCAGAATGGACGATCGAAGCACGCCTTTAATTAGGTGCTTTAATGCACTTCCGAATTTTTGTCGAGCCAATCTTCTCCGTATCTGCAGCTCTATGCGGGCGGGCGGCGGACGCGACGAGGTGACAAAGAGAAACCGGGAATTTAGCGGAGGAATGCAATTGACGTGAAATTGATTCTATTAATGGAATGCGAGCCTTATTCGGAACCTCCGGTGCGGATCTCTTTCATTTGGAGCCTTATTTTTTACCCAGTAAGCGCCCTAATTTCGTTACTTTACGGCGCCCGGTGCCGAGATTCGCGCGTGCAGAAGCACACGGGGGCATGAACTGCGCTGTAAAAACGCATGTATTCGCTTGTTTTTGCCGCCCCGAGCACTCTTTAAAATAAAATATCACTCCGCGCTGTGGCAATATTTGTAGAGCCCGAATGATATGCAAAACACAGGCAGAATTTTTGAAATGTTGCGCGGGGGAAGAAAATTCTGCTGAAATGCGCAAAACACGTGGCTGCCGCTTCAATAATGTAGAGCAGGCGTTGCAAATAGGTATTTGGTAACATGCCTGAAGTAAGCAGCCAGGTTTTTAATGGGCATTATATAAACAAAGAAAATATAATAGTGACAGAAAGACCAGCTGTATATTTACATTGTATATTTAGTTATGATCTCTTTACACATTTGTATTTGAAATAATTTTTATACGTATTTGGATACATGAAGGAAGCAAAATTATGTTTATTCTTATTATTTGTAGTTTTTGGGTATAATTTATTAGCAACTATCGGATTCAAATTTTGAAGGCCGGTTTTAGATCATACTTTATATTTGTCATCTTACATCTTGTTTTGTTTTAGTTCTATACGTTTATTTCTTTATTAAATCCTATAGAAAGAAATTTAATCCACTCAAGTCTGGTCAGCATTGCGACAAGGACACGTTCTCGTATTTGGATAGTGTATAATCAGGAAACAAATGACGTACAACATTTATAAAGACTATCGTATTATGTGGTGTTGTCCTGCATTGTTAGAACTTTGTGTCACGAATTGTCGGTATGTATTGCGCTAAGTGTCAAATATACCAGATGGTGGCACTTCACACAAAATAGTCACTTTAACATTGTTCTCTATTGTAGGGTTTTCTGGGACTTAATAGAGTTATTTCTGTTTTATTGCAACCCAATTAAAAGGTGAAAATTAAAAATTCAATAAAACACTCAAATTTCTATAAAAGTGGTTATATTTAATATACATAGTTGTATTAAGTAAAAACTGACATTCACGTGTGAAACACGGCGTAAGGTATATGTCTACCCGAATTGAGTCTGCACGCTTTTAGGTGTTTATCAAAATTACTGATAACTTTCTCCCAGAAAAATTACGCGTATGATTTCCGACTCCAGTTCTAGAATTGTGTGTGGTTTGTTACCATACACCTGTGATTTAACAAACTTCGATAGAAAAAATCACAGGATTTGTTCCTTCTGATGAGACCGATTTCTCTTAAGTGGTTTCACCAGTCGTATCAAACTTTCGCAATAGTCCTCGAACTATAAATTCATTGAGTGCTTTATTCCTCCCTCTAATCGCACGATGTTTTCGCACTGTTTGTGTGGTACTTTACCGTATTGGTAAAATGTTTTAACAATAAGAACACTTTGCTCTATTGTAAACTATTTTATGTCGCAAACGAACCAAAATAAGTATAGGTCAGAAAAAAACTAATGCTAAATTAATCAGAGTGATAATAGATAACAAACATTATAAGGGTAGACCTGCCACTTTCAAAATAAAAAAAAATGTCACGCGGTTTAAAATTCGACTTTATTTGACATAAGTAGAAAAACATTACGGTTTTGCTCAAAGACTACCAATACTTATTTGCAAAATTAGTAGTGGGTAACTAAATGAATTAAAATGCAATTTTTTATTAAACTTCATTCGGTTTATTTCTGGACGAACCCTACCTTACTTGCTTTGAATTGATTCTGATCTACGTCTCTCTTATTTATATTAGATCTACAGTAAATGTTACACTATGTGTTTAACGCTTCAGTAGTTATTTTTTGGATTGCTTTTTTTGGTATGATTTCTACTGTAGAATTATTTCTGCCCATAGCTCAAACTGAGATTTGTCCACTTGGCCAATAAAAATATATTCGAGTTTAGCTATTGCTTTTCTAACCCTTTTTATTTTGGTTATGCTTCATATATATTTTTCTATTTTGTTTTATTATAGTTATCCAAATTATTTGCCTTTTCGTTGATCTCTGTGGTATTTGGAGCATTTCCATTGATTTTTTCATTCGTCAGTGCTGGAATAACGTCTTCATCGAACAGACAGATTTGAAGATACAATGTAATATTGTTGCTCCTTAGAGTATTTTTTAATTTATTTTTTCAGTGTTATTTTATTGTGTAAATAGACATAATTTGATACATACATTGTACATGACTTTCTGATATAAGTATGGCGTCCAGTTTTAGCTTAAACTATTATTTATTGTTTGATATTAAAATATCCATATGGCGTAAATGATTTAGTCGTTTCGTATTTGTTAACATCCTATTATCTTGTCAGTAAGACTGTTGGAATACGTCTTCAAGGGCTAATTTGGGCAATTTTAACAATAAGATATAAAATCTTGCCTTATATTTTAATTATATATATTAAAAAAATTATGAGTGCTGCTGCTGCTGTCCCACAGGTCAAAGTCCAACTCTAACTATACTATTGCTGTCAATGATGTAGTGATTTGAGGGAAGGGCTAATAAAATAAACAAATGAGTCAAAACGCTTTCAAAACTTTTGTGTTTCACAAAAAAGTTTTAAAATTGTATTCACTTATGAATTATTGTCAATGGGGATGTGCTCCGCCGATGACGCATGCGAAGGGCTTCATGGCAGGGGGCTGTCAGACCTCGTTTTAATAAATTTTGTTTTGCTATTAAGATGTATAGTAGTGTCGTTTATATGTATTCAATCATTTAAATATATTGACTATCTATTCTTGCGTTCAATTTGGTTCATATATGGACGTGCAGAGTAAAACCAAAACACCAAGTTCAATAATAGGATAAACATCAAGAAAACCAAACTAATACCAAATAATAAGTAAGTTAATATTCACTAGAGGAAAAGTTAGGGTACAAAAGAGAAGGAAATAAAAATCTAAAAAATTACAATGTAAGAAAACGTAAAAGTCTAACACACAACTGAAAGTTAGGTCATTATTGTTTGCAAAGAATGCGAGGTGTATTCCAAAACATATTATATGAAGCAAATTCATCGGAAGTAAGAATTAACTAGCTGCATTTTAACTATTTATTACATTCAACACTCTCTTTGACTTTGTTCTCCATCCCTACTTATTTCACGCCCATTGTTATTCTGTTTCTCTTCGTTTTTTGTCATGCTTTTTGAGTTGAGACTTAATTTTGGGCTTTGGTTACCCTTTGCAGAACTGCCCGCTCCCCTCGTATACGTTGACTCTCTCTCCATTGGAGACGTGGAATACTACCTTTAAAACATTGTTCTGATTTTTGGGGTTTATGTATTAAGATGCCATAATTTCCAAATGGGAGGACCGTTATATTTGGCCATTCAACATGAGACCGTCGTAATTTCCGCGCCCGCTCTGGATCAAACGTTAACATTAATTTTATACTAATCCTAAAATCAAGATTGCCACTCCTATTGAATTAGTCATCATGCAATTTCTCTCATTCGCCTTCACTGCTGTTATGGTTTTCTTTCGTAACCCTGGACAAGGTAGCCCTACAGAATGCTATTAGCTAGAGCCAGCTGAATTCATGTTCTTTAACGAGATGTTTCTTTAAACCTACTTCTTTCTTGATGGTGAGATCCTAGGCTGCTACAAAGGAGTTAACATACAAAGTATAATAGAATAAGCACAGCAGAAGTAGAGCGTCAAATTACAAGGTAGGAAATAAAAAATGTCATAAAAATACATAAAAAACATAAAACAGTAGATAATACCAAAGTAGAATTTATTAAAGCAGGAGATGAAATGATAAAAACTATGGTTTATAAACTAACAAACACAAAACAGAGAAAATTTAAAAGAATAAACTATAGGAATAGCATTTCAAATAGTTAAAAAAAAGAAATAAAATAGAATGTATCAATTAGAGAGGATTCAGATTATTACGTACAAATAGCAACTATATGCAGAATTAAAGAAAAAACATTAAGACAAAGCTAGACAGGATTCTGATGGGCAAGATGTATAGATAAAATTTTCACGTTATGTACCGTGGTAAGAGAAACAAACAAATGGCCATAAGAACTTGTAATAAGTTTTGTCGATTTTGAAAAAAAAGTCTAATAAAACAAATAAGAAGAAATGTGAATAATTTAAAAATTGGCATTTTAAAATTGTCCATTATAAACATGAGTACATTACTTTATGGACACTGCACAGTGATAAGAACAAGCTAATAAAAGACATGAAATAGAAAGCGAAATAACACAAATATGCGTGCTATTACCAAATGGTATTTTAATAATAATAGATTGGCTAATGAAAAACACTTAAGATTGGAATTAAATGGAATTAATTAAAATCAGAGGACGTCGAATTTACAAATTATATATTACTACTAATGGAAACTTACAAACAATTACAAAAAAGCTGAACAAAATAAAGAAAAAACAGTTTACTAAGAGCAAATACAAAAGCCATGAAAACGACAAAATATAACCAAAGAATATAAATAGTCGCCAACACAAACAATCGTTTATAAAAAGTGAAAGAAATAAATTACTTAGAAGTCTAATAGATCAGAAAAGAGAAAGTAAATTGGAAATAAAGGCATTTATAAACAAAAATCAAAAAGGAATATATACACCAAAAGAAGTATAATAATATAATAAAACACATTTAAAATAAACAGTTAGAATGTTTAATACAACTATAAAGAAAGTCATATGCGGGGTAGAAACGTGTACGATAAATGAAACTCATGGAAAAGCAGAAAATATTAGTAAATTAAAGTTTAAACGATGTTAAGAATTTTATGTTTAGAAATATTTAACAATAGAAAGAGCTGTATAAGAAAATAGAAGTGCATCGGCTACACATTGAGAAAAACATATAGTAATATAACATAAGTATTGAAATACAATGGGGAAAAAAAGAAAATAAAAAGTACAAAGTACAAATAAAACAGGGTGGAAGGAAGTACGAGTATATTCAATGTGTATAGGGAAAGACAAAGAAAAACAATAAAAGTCAAAAGTGAAAGGTGGATGGAAGTGATAACTTCTTGAATAACAAATAAAAACATATCAAAGAATCGCTATAGCTACTCTATGGTTCCAGGAGGTGCTAAAAAACGTGATAATAATGGTTGTTGTATTTGCTAATTATTTTATTATCGTCCAATGTTGCATAGTATCTAATGTCTTCTGGACGTTAACAAATGCTGTACAGATGCTTAGATTGTATTCTCTTGTTTGCTTCTGTTATTAAGTTATTACATGTATTACAATGTGGTCTAAAGTTGATTTGTTTTCTGGTTAGTATTTTTTTGTAAACCTGTTTGTAAATATTTTGTAAATAGTTTGTATGCTTGTGATAGAAACGAGTCCTGGTGGTAGTTTTTTAAGTTCGTTTTACCACTATTTTTGTGTATAAAAGTATCACGATAGCGTTATTCTATTTACTGGGAATTTTATCTTATGTCAGATATTTATTTAATGGTTTTAATATAACTGTTGACAACAAATTTGTTAGCATTTCTATAGAATTTTGTCTTGCTCTGGTGCAATTATATTTCATAGCATTCAGGCTATTACTTTCCATACTTTGTAAGAGGTTTTCTGAACCTACATTTATTGACATTTTTTATTTTCTGTTTTTTCTTATTACATTTGAGCTGCTAAGATGTTCGTAAAATTACTTTAGTATATTTGCTATAGTATTTCACTTTTTTATTGCCTTTTTACGTTGATTTTTTAGTGTTATTACTTATGTGATCCTTTTAAGAGACTTTTTAGTTCTTTCTTATTTTGTAGCAGCTTTATAACTTTGAAGTCGTGATATTTGTGGAGTTTTTTCTTGTTATTTTATTTATTTATTTTTATGTTTCTTTTGTTTCAACTATTGTTCTATCTATTTTAGTTAATTCCCTTAATGCTAGTATCAATAAATTACTCGATCTGTCTAGATTTTTTTTGTTCTGCGTAGTTTTTCTAGGTATTAACATTTGTTTTCAATGGCTTTTCTGGATATGTTTTTTAATTTTATATAGTTTTTTTATTTATCTGAAATTTAATATTTATTTATAGTTACTTCAATTCGTAACATTTAGTAATTATTATTTATATTACTAGAATTTAGTTGTGTTACAGTCTAAAACATAGTGTCTTCATATTTTCTATTGTCAGAGACATATTTTCAAATGTCTTGTTCGTTGTCTTGTCTCTTTCCTAAATTTTCGTTGGAAATACAAAGTGTATTTGTAAATTTCTCAGGTTGCCATAAAATAATTCTACTTTGTCTCCAGACCTTGATGTTGGTGCCTGATATTGTGATATTGGGTTATTTTGACCCTCACTACAAATTTTTAATAAAACATAATCGATTATACTTAAGATATTGTCCAATTTGATATTATTTGAAGATTATTTATTTTGTATTATGGAAATTCTTTGTTTTTAGATATATGAATTATTTTATATTTTAAGGAAAATGCAAAATTAAATTCAAAATACTTTACTTAATTTATATAATTCTAGGTAATTTTTGAAAATTTTTATTTCTCCAAACTCCTTTATTTGTGCTTTAAGGATATGAGATTTATAGGTCATATAGTACACTATGTGACGTTTTTAAAAACGTCTGATATGAGGGTTTTTATTAGCTAAGTTCTTATTGATAGCTGGCGTAGTAAGAGACTAGTTGGAGATATCGGAATGATGGTTTGTAAAGAATTTGAAAATTGAAAATAGTTCTCCTCGGAGAGAGAGGTGGGAAAAACAAAAACCCAATGAAAAGCATTAAAAATTAAGACTGCCGTATTCGGTTCTCTTTATTTTTGCAATTATTCTGTAATTACGCCCAATTAATTACATAAACGTGGAAATAGGTAGATGCAGAGACAGTCAACAACTTGATTCAAAAACAATTAAATTTGTGGTATTTCGCAATTCTGGAGTGATTTCATTAATTTTTACCTTTTAACTTGTAATCCAAACCTACTCTTCATCTTACTAATAGAGTATACCTATTATTTGCACCAAATACAACGCAAAATATCTTTTCTATGTTCTAAAAATGTATAAGAATGGCTAAGATTTGTAATGTTTTATTCCTAGCAATAAAATAACGATGGTTTCCATCTGTTCCAAATTACAGATCGTGGTCAAAAGGCACCTATTGAAGTTAATTTTTATGTAAAGTATTTTTGAGATTAGTCGATAAATGTTTCTAATGAATCTTCTCATTAATGATATACTTCATTATAAAAATCAGCCGTTCGCATTTGGGTTTCGGTGAATAAGGTTGTGCCTGAACGCTCGAAATATCAAGTGCTGTGATAACCTATAAGTGTGAAGGCCGCAAGGCCGCTGCAATCAATGTTTAACTCAAGTGATAAACAACTGTTTCACCTTTAAAAACCGTAAGAATTTATAATTTTTAAAACACATTATACCTCGCAAAGATGTCGCCAACCGGGAATGGGCCCGGTTTAAACACCAATATGTATAATTAAACCCTTATGCAGCCACCTACATTACTTCAAAATCAAACACCAGCACAAATGCCGCATGCACACAATTACCAATTAAATTCAGCAGCTATAAATATGCAACTTCCACAATTTTACCAAAATCAAGTAACAACAGAAAAATTTCCACCACTTCCTATTAACCTCGCTCCTTTAAATAACATACAGCCTTTAATGCCGCCAAATAATAACTACAACGACACAAAATCGACGCAAGAAACTTTCGATTGCACGACCAGCGAAGACGAACAAATGGAGAATGACTCTGAAATTACAAACTCTCATCCCTGGCAAAGCGTCACAAACAAGAGAAAAAGGTTTAAGATCCAGTCTCCGTAAATCCCCCTCAAACTATAACAACAAACAGATTTCAATCACTCGCCGAAGCAGATACTAGTACCATTCAAACTCATACTAACAATTCGAACAATATGAAGAACAATACTCAGCCGCAAGACCCGAAACCACCCCCAATTTACGTTTATGGAGTTACCAACTACAAAGCTATGACCGAAAATCTATCCCTTGTCACAGATAACGAAACTTACTACACTAAAACCTTCCCAGATAATACAGTAAAAATAAATGCACGGACACCCGACACCTACAGAAAATTAATCCAGCACATGAAGGACGAAAAAATAGTATATCATACTTACCAACTAAAACAAGACAGGGCCTATAGAGTTGTCATACGCGGTCTTCATCATTCAATCCCGTTAGAAGATATAACAACAGAACTAGCTGAAAAAGGACATAAAGTCAGAAATATCATCAACGCACGGCACAGAGTTACAAAAAATCCGTTACCACTATTTTTCGTCGATATAAGTCCGCAAAGTAATAATAAAGAAATTTATAACATAGAATTCCTACAAAATACAAAAATAAGAGTTGAACCACCAAAACATAAAAACACTATAATACAATGCACCCGATGCCAGGCCTATGGACACTCCAAATCGTATTGTATGAAAGCATACAACTGCGTTAAATGCGGTAAACCGCACGATTCAAAAAGCTGTAATAAAACCAAAGACACCCCGGCTACCTGTGTGCACTATGTGGCGGAGGGCACCCTGCCAACTACAAGGGCTGCACAACTTACAGAGATCTATTAAAGTCCAGAAATAAACACAATCCAAACCTCACAAATAAACCAATCCTCGAATTACATTCAAGTACAAATCCAGCTTTTCAACAGATAACACAACAGCCTCCTCAAACTAGAGGTAGTTATGCCCATGTAGCCGCAGGAGCAACAAGTAATCAAAATAAAAATAATAATAATAATGACAACCTTACTAATACAATGCAAAACTTTTTATACAAATTTAAAACCTATTCAACCAGCTACTAAACCAAAACAGCATGATTCTCACCATGCTTACCACGGTCATAAGCAATTTGACCAAACAATGACCTCCTCAATTCGAATAGCTGCCTGGAATGCAAACGGGCTATCAAATCACGTTCCAGAAATTACCCTATATTTAAACTACAATAAAATTGATATTCTCCTAATCTCTGAAACCCACTCAACTGAAAGAACGTTTATCAGAATCCCATACTACACCATTTACTATACTCATCACCCTGACGGTACGGCGCATGCAGGCTCAGCCATCATAATTAGATCGACTATTAACCACCATGTCCTCCAACCCTTTAAAACAGCCAAAATCCAAGCGACGTTATTAAAACTAGAATCACTTCCTAGACCAACTACTATTGCGGCTGTTTACTCCCCGCCACGACACAATATCACGACAGAAGAATATAATGACTTTTTCAACTATCTTGGAACACAATTTATAGCAATCGGAGACTGGAACTCCAAACATACAACATGGGGGTCCAGATTAATCACACCTAAAGGTCGCAATCTGTTCCGTTCAATTCAACTAAACAACCTAACTTATATTTCTACGGCAGAGCCAACCTACTGGCCCACGGACAGGAATAAAATTCCGGACCTACTTGATTTCGCTATATCAAAAGGCATATCAAATACTTACATTGATATTAAGTCTAGTTTAGATCTATGCCATGACCAATGTTATCTACAGAGAGCCAATGCCTACCTTGTGCACAAAAGATACCAATTGGCAAATGTTCCAAAACTTAATAAATGAAGAAATCAGACTGGATCATCGTATCAAAGAGAAATTTGAAATCGAAGAGGTGGTACAGAATCTAACAAATACAATACAAACCGCAGCATGGAAAGCCACTCCTCTAAGTAACAAAGCAAACCAGGGAAATAATAATATTCCTCTGCATATTAAAAAATTGATCACAAAAAGAAGAAGAGCACGTGGGAAATGGCAAAGGTCAAGAAACCCTCAGGACAAAACTGACCTTAACAGGATAACACACCAACTCCACTCTGTCTTAAACCAAGCCCGCAACGACACCTTCAAACACTACATCACGAATCTATCCCCCGAAGACCATTCGTTGTGGAAAGCAATAAAAAGAATTAAGAGGCCAGTAATACAAACCCCACCCATAAGAAAACCTGATCGAAACTGGGCGCAGTCAGACATAGAAAAGAGCAATGTATTCGCGGATCATCTTTCAAAAGTGTTCTCTCCAGTCTCAGACAATGACAACCAAGATGAAGAAATTGAAGACTATATTAACGCCCCCGGTCAACTATCACTGCCCGTTAAGCCTTTTACACCAGCAGAAATTCGAAAACAAATCAACAATACAAATTCGTACAAGATCCCTGGGTATGACCTCATAGTCGGGGAGATCTTAAAACATCTACCAAGAAAGGCAATCGTGCTATTAACTACCATATTCAACAGCATCCTTCGATTATGCTATTTCCCAGTTCAGTGGAAACGCGCGCAAATAATTATGATTGAAAAACCAGGTAAACCACCTACCGAACCTTCATCGTACCGTCCAATAAGCCTGCTGCCATAAATGTCAAAAATATTTGAAAAACTTCTTCTCGACAGAATAATCCAATCAACACTCACAGGCGACATAATCCCTCAACATCAATTTGGATTCAGACAAAAGTATTCCACAACACAGCAATGCTACCGAATTGTGAACAAAATCAAAGAAAGTTTCGAAGAGAAGAAGATGTGTGCTGCGGTGTTCTTTACGTACAGCAGGCCTTTGATAAGGTTTGGACCAACGGATTATTATATAAATTAAAAAGGCATTTTCCCAGTCCCATATACCTACTCCTAAAATCTTACCTTAATGAAAGAACCTACCAAGTAAAAGTAAACAACTCACTCTCCGACTACCACCCAATTAAAGCTGGAGTGCCGCAAGGCAGCGTCCTTGGGCCACTACTCTACTTAATATACACTGCTGACATTCCCGTCACAGAGAGCACTATGATGGCCACATTTGCTGACGACACAGCAATCTTGTCGTCCGATATCGATCCAGCAAGAGCTTCTAATAAACTGCAAGATCACCTAAACGAACTACAAGACTGGCTAAAACGATGGAAGATCCAGGTCAACACCGAAAAGTCCGCCCAGATCACGTTCACCACAAAACGAAGCAACTGTCCACAAGTTAACATAAATAACACTCTGATCCCACAGAAAGCCACAGTCAAATATTTGGGCCTACATTTAGACCAGAGACTCACATAGAAAGAGCACATTAAGGCAAAAAGGACACAATTGGACCTAAAAGTGAAGAAAATGAACTGGCTACTAGGCAGGAAATCTCAACTATCTCTGGAGAACAAACTGATCATCTACAAAATAATTCTAACACCAGTCTGGACCTGCGGTATCGAACTGTGGGGATGCAGTAAGCCCTTCAACACAAAAATCCTACAAACCTTTCAGTCGAAGACACTTCGCATGATGGCCGACGCTCCCTGGTACGTGTCCAATCAAACCCCCCACAACGATTTTGGAATATCCTTTATAAAAGAAGTGATCAACCACCACGCCAACAAATCCAAACAACGCAGCACCAACCACAGCAACCAACTCATAAGTGAACTATACACCCAACCACAAATTGAAAGAAGACTTAAAAGACAATGGCCAGAAGACCTAGTTAACTAGGAGAAAGTGGAGAACCGTCAAGGGACGTTACCCAACGCTTGCCATGAACCTTGCCTCATATTTACTCATTACTCTGTTAGTTATAGGAGTAGATTGTAAATCAGCAAATGAGTAAATAAAAAAAAAAAAATTATAAAAATCGCATCTTTGCAGTGCTATCTTTCCGTTTGCTTTACTAATTTGTGGTTTATTATTTCAAATTTATCTTTTTATCATTACCTGTGGGACAAAAGTGTTTTTTCCTGGAAAGCTTTTTAATGTTACTGGTAATTTGTATTTTTGATATTGTATAAATAATGTTATATTTAATTTGGCATTTTATTTCGTGTTTGGTTAGCTCTTAAGTTTTTATACGAAGAAATAAAAAAGTCTTTTCAGACTCGAAAGTGAATCAATCTTGTTAACTGTATAGTATAAATGTATAACAAAAATTTCAGAATAGCTAAAGAGGGAAGTGGTAAATAAAAGTGAAGGAAAGTAAATAAGAAAGACAATCTTGAAAGAAAAAGTCTTGATTTTTTTGCCTTCAAATCAGAAAGTCGTAGAACCTATAGGCCTAATCAAAGCGGGAAATTTTAGAGTTCTTTTTTTAGGTGCTGAGGGGACGCTTGTTGTTTGCATACTTGCGAAACTGTTTAGCCAGTAAGAGTGCAAAAATAAATATAAAAAGAATAGACAATAAAAACTGCACATTTAATTCTTCTTTAAGGCGTAATGTTTGCTATATCGCTTCATATCAGCGATAATATGCTGCATAACAACCAAACAATGAAGGCGAACATATAAATAACATTGACCTTCGCCGAAATATTGTTTAATGTCAAATTATTTTTATTAATTATTTTATTTTAAGAGTTAATTTAAAAATGTGCAATGAAGTGGTTTTTTACAAATTGAATTCAGCTAATGGCTTTCATGGCAGTTTTAAATAAATTACTCCTAGAAAGACAAATGTAATAAACTTTTTAGTCTAGCTTTAGTCTATTTTTATTGGTTATTTAATAGTATAAAAAATTACTTATACGAAATGTATTAATATTTTTTGTAAAAATTATAATTATTATGTTAAATTGTAACTTTTGTTAATTTTATTATATTTCTTAATTTTGTGTTTTGAGGTATTTTATTTCCATCCTACATGTTTTAAAAATGTAATTATTTGTGTAATTTAATGCGGCAGCATGGCCGTACAAACAATTTATTGCAGTTTGTTTATCTGAGCACTAATTGTATTACAAATTAAGTTTACGCGTATAATTTACAGTGAAATATACAAGCACACAACAAAACTTCTGTTTATCCAAATATTTTTGCAAACAAATAAAAATACATCGCACTAAAAGTTAAATAATTGTTTTAATATTTGTTAAGTTTCATTAAATGTTGCATATTTTTTGAGACAATTTATATTTAAAACTATGATTCTTTTAAGTATTTTTGGAATTAGTACGTTAAAAATAATTAAATTAAAAATTTACTACAAAGGGTAGGTTGCGTTCGGTAGTTAAAGTATCTTAAAGATAGCAAGCTTTGGAAATTATTTTAAATTTCTAGTAATTGCCGTACTCTTGGTTAAATGTAGGAAAGCGTAATATTACAACTTTTCGTACTTCAAACTTTTACCTGAGTTTGAAGATGTTATAAAATTAAGTTAAGGAATACTTTAAAACTTTTACAACAAACATTAAGTGTATTATATAGACTTCAGGTGAACAGAAAATGAAAATTTTAGATTGTAATAGACGCAAAATTGTGTATTTATTGCAAGTTTAGAATTTGTGCTACAAAAATTTTATAATACTTTTATTTCTTAAATTAAATTTTTGTCTAATAAGTATCGTTATAAATAGCACCTTAAGTGTTGTATTAAAACGTAAAATTAATTTTGTATATTTTACCCTCATTTAAAAGTATAATTAGATAAGAAATAGTCATATAAACCCCCTTTCAATGCTAAAAATGACGTTGCTGCATTTCGCGCACGTTAAGAGGGGACTAGAATTTATTCTCCAAATCTGCGAGATTGTTAAAGGTGTAGGGGTTATCACACTTTGAAAAAGAAATTTTCCTCCTTGCCGATTATCTCTATAGCAGATTAAATGGGAAGCCGCTGACTTAAAGGGCCAAATCTATAGTCGTAAAGATAAATGGCTCGAAGTCTAAGCTGCCCATAAACTAAAGATGGAAAAGCAGTGCTGGTTTGAAGAGCAAAAACAAATTTAAGTTTGTGCGTTTCAGAATGTTTCTATTCTTTAGTGCTTTTTCACGAGATACTAATGCGAGTAGATTTAGTTACGTCGAATTTTAATGGTTTTAATAAGAATCAATTAGTACTTGGTTGCAAAAAATGCAAAATAATAGACTTGTGTCGAAGTACACAAACGTTATTACTGTAAATATCATTGTCTGTTTTTGTTAAACAACACTGGATTCAAAGAAATTGTAAAAAATAGTTATGGCACAAGCTATTAAATTAAAAATTGGTAACACAGAGTATCATTGCAAATAAGTTATAAATATCTTACATGGAGAATTTAGGTCGATAGCGGCGACACGAGCATGGTTTAGACGACTTCGTCACGCAAGCATAATTTATTTTTCTAATTTTAAACAGTGTATTTCAGAGAACTTGTAATTAAATGTGCTAAATAAGTGAGACTAAAACTGTTAATTTCGTTAAGTGAAGTACGTTGACTGAATAATACAGTTTTGCGTAGGCAACCCTACATCGAAATTGATTAAAGGCGTGCCTTAGAAATATGTAAACACACTGTGTTATCATTAAGCGGATTTGGACGGTCGAATTTAATTGGTAGAAGAATAGCAAACGAATTTCGAGATTCTCGGAGCAGAAGTTAAGTTAATCAATATGTAGAACAAGCAACGAAAAAGAAAAGTATCATGAAAAAATAAAAAATAATGAAAATATTGCTAACAAACTATAATACAATGACACCCAAAAAGATTAATACGAAGAGTAGAGGAACAAATAAAAGAAAATAAAAAAAACTATATCATAATTAAAGATGAAAGAAGGCGAAGAAATTAAAAAGCAGAATAGTTTATAATAAATCAAATAAAAATAAACATAACAGTGAAGAGGTTTGGTAATTCAATATTAAAAATAATAAAAAAATAATAGAGATGATTCATTTGGGATAAAAAAAGAATTACTTAAGAAAGAGCGATTTAACACTTAATTTTTTTATGTTGAATAAGACTTAAAAAAGATAAGAGTAAAGTGTAATTCAAAACCAGCCGCATTAAATATCGATGAAAGAGTAAGAGAGAATAATGTGAAAATTTGGAATTGCAGAATAATTGTAAATAATAAGTTATACTGCTGGAGTAAAAAATACTTAGATACACTGGTAGATAAGAATCCAAAAAACTGATAAAAGCAGTTACAGCAAAGCAAATATAAACGATTCGGCAACGATAAAGTAATTAATAATGTAGATTAAAATAAGGATGATAAAATAGTAAGAGTTAAGTGTAGGATTGGTGCGTGGAACATTAAGAAGCTTTATGGTAAAGATAGTGAATTAGTCCATCAATTCTGAAAATCGAGTTTGTGGTTTATTGGTTAACGCAAGTAAATAAAGAGGAAATGAGAATAGTGGAACTCATTGCTTGCCTAAAGCAGGATGTATGAATTATAAGCGAGCAAAGAGTCAGACTTATATTGGATTGAGAATTTACATTAGAAAGTGATGACAATAAAACTTAAATAGGTATGAAAAACATTTGTGGTAGTAATTATAGTTTACGAACTAAGTGAAAGCAAACTAGTTTTGATCTTAGTTACTTCTTCTTCTTCTTTCTCATTTCCCATTTATGCCTCACGGCGTTGGGCCCCTTATCCCTTCTCTATAGGGTTTCCTATCTCTTGCCATTCTTTTCACCTCCTCCATATTTTTTCCTAGCCGATAGCCTTACATTGTCTTCCCATTGTTTTTGGGGTCTGCCTTTAGTTCTTCTTCCCTCCATTCTTGTCTCCATTATCAGTTTCGGGTATCTTTCGATGTCCATGCGGTGCACGTGTCCGTATCACTGTAATTGTTTGTTCTCAATTTCGGGGACAATTGGGTATTGGTTCAGTTCCTCCTTTATGCTGTTGTTTCTTATCCTGTCCATTCTAGTCTTTCCCAGAACTCTTCTGAGGTATTGCATCACTGATGCAGTTATTTTTGACCTATGTTTATCGGCTATTGCCCATGTTTCTGCTCCGTATATCAGAGTCGGGGTGAATATTGTTTTAAATAGGTGCATTTTCACCTTGGTGTTTATTTCTTCCTTTCCTATGATGGTGTTGTTTATCTGATAATAAATGTTATTTGCTTTGTTTATTCTATTGTTTATTTCGTCATCTATTATTCCATCATTTTTTATATATGCGCCTAAATATTCATATTTTTCAACATATTGTAGTTGAGTTCCATCCAGGAAAATGGGTTCTTCTATTTCTTCTCTGTTGTTTTCTTGATATGTAGTATTTTACTTTTTGTGTTTATTTCCATTCCCTTTTCCTCGAGGTTTCGTTTCCATATATTTATGTTGTGTTGTAGCTGTCTTGTGTTTGTTGCCATTGCCAGGATGTCGTCCGCATAAATTAGGTCTTGTGTGTTTGTAGGATTCATATTGTAATACCCTAATCTTGATTTTCTAGTTTCTTTTTGTTTCCTTATTATACTGTTCATGTATACTATGAACAGTAAAGGAGCTACTTGTTTTATACCTTTCATGTTAAATTCTTTGACTTTTCCCATTTATTCTGACTATTCCTATTGTTCTTTTATTCATGCTCTTTATTATTCTTGTCAATTTTGTCTTCCAGGGCTTTCCATATTTGTTCTCTCGGCGCCTGGTCGAAAGCAGCTTTTAGATCCAGAAATGCTAGAAACAGGTCTCTGTTCTTGTCTATAATTTTGCTGATGATTAGCCTAATAGTGTGTATGTGGTGTTGCGTCTGTTTCCCTGGGCGAAAAGCAGCTTGTTCGTCTTCTAGTTTTTCTTCTATTTTGGCTCTCAGTCTCTTTTCTATTATTTTGGTGTATATCTTTAAATTCACTGATGACAGGCATATAGCCCGGTAGTTTTCACAGTTTGTGGTGGCTGCTTTCTTATGTATGGGTACTATTATATTTTTTTGCCAATCCGATGGGATCGTTTCCGTTTCCCATGCTTGTTGAAGGATTGTTTTCAGCCACTTCATTACTATATCTCCTCCCTTTTTTATTAATTCTGGGGCGATATCATTTTCCCCTGCTGCTTTCTCGTTTCTCATTGTTTTTACCGCCATCCTGATTTCTTCCTCTCTTATATTTTCTTCTTCTTCTTCCTGATCTTCCTGTTCTAGCGTTGTTTGCTGTTCTTTTTGTATTTCTCTATCTGCTTCTTGATCGTTGGCCTCCGGGTTATTGTGGAATTTGTTTTTGTAATGTCTTTGCCAGACTTCTAGGACTTCTTTGGTTGTTGTTGCTATATATCCCTTTTGGTTTGTTATATTCCTTGTTGGTTTTGCTTGGTTTTATTTTAGCTTTTTTATTACGCTCCAGAATTGTTTTGGGTCTCTAAATAAGTTTTCTTCTATTTTTTTCCAAATCCCCCCATGTAGTTCTCTTTGTTACTTTTACTGCTAGTAATGTATTTTGCTTTCTTCTGTGTTAGTTCTTTTGAAGATTTGCCATGCTTCTTTTTTCTCTTTAATCTTTTGTTTTATGTCTTGGTACCACCACTTAGTCTTCTTTTGTTTGTTGTGCTTGATCTTTATTCCGCATATTTCTTGGGCCGTTTAGAGTAGGGTTCTCTTAAATAGGTTCCATCTTTCCTCTATGCTCCATTGTTTTTGTTGGTTCTCCTCTAGTTCTCGTGCGTTTAGTTTACTCGTTAATGTTTGCTCGTATCTTTCTTTCGTCTTGGGGTTTTGTAACTCTATTATTTTTATGCCTATATAACTTTTCTCGATTACTCTTGTAGGTTTTGTGATTAGGGTGTCTGCTACTGGGAGTCTGTGATTCTTATTACTTTTATATATATTATATTATATATTACTTTTTATTATCTGTAGTGCGTATCTCATTCCTTTGGTTATTAGGATGTAATCGATTACCTATTTGTGTCCTATTGCTTCGTTCTCGTATGTGATTTTATGGATGTTTTTATGATTATACCATGTGTTGCCAATCAACAGCTGATTTGTTATGCATAAGTCTATCATATATTCGCCGTTGTTATTTAGTTCGGCGTTTATTCCATAGCTACCCATTGTTCTATATCCTATTTCTTTGTTATTCCCTATGTGGGCATTCCAGTCCCCCACGAGTATTACGTGTCAGTTCTTGGTCTGCATGTTTTCTAGGGTCCTTTGTAGCTGTTCGTAAAAGTGTTCTTTATCATTTACAATGGCATTTTCTGTTGGGGCATAGACCTGGATGACTCCTGTTTTTTTAGTGTAGTTGTATATCCATTAGTTATAATATATATAAAAGCTTTAAAAAAGAAGTGCGTAATTATGGATCTTAAAGAAAAGAAGCTAAGATAAATTGCTCAATAATAATGGTTGTAAGTTACTAGAACGCTACATAGATAATATTTTAATTGTATTAAATACGTTTTTTAACATAAACGTATTCTTACTTATGCAAGTATAGAAATAAAAAAAAATTTAATTGTTAATTATATATTCCTACAAAGCACTATGAAAAAGTAAATTTAAGATATGAGATTTCGTAGAAGGTGTGAAATAGGTGGCGATTATTATTTACTGACAGCAGGTATAAAAATTAAATAAAATAAATAAATAAATAAAAATTAATGTCAATTAAAAGAGACCTACAATTGAAAAGAGTAACAAAAAGAATTATATAATGCGATTGAAGTAAAAAAGTGTTATAATAGCACGGCAGAGAAAATTAAACTAATGGATAAAAATTCAGAAATATTGATGAGTGTGGTAAAATTTAAAAAAATAATATTAAAAGCAGTAAAAGAAATATGTGGGATTTAAAAAGAGAGTTTTAAGAAAAAACAGACATGTTGGTGCTCAAATAAGTTGCATAAGGAAATAACAATAGGAAACAATCGTAGAAGAAATAGTAGAAATAACAATGATTACTTTAAATACAAAATTCAAATTTAATGAATTAATAAATCTTATGACTGCATTAAAAGCAAGTGAGAAAGATCTGAAAACGAGTAATTCAAAGGCGAATAAAAGTCTGTTTCATAAAAAAGCAAGAGTGTCGAAAAAACTCACAAAAGATATCTTGGTGATAATAGTTAGGTAGAAATATTATTTAAAAAAATAGAGAAAGGAGACAGAAACATGCGTGATTTTTACGTGGAAACACCAAGCGCACAATCTATAGAAGACATTATAGTAAAGGAGGTAGCGGTAGCTACAACAAAACTAAAATATAATGGTAATATTAGAGCTGAAATGTTAAAATTAATGGATAACGCTGGTACAAGTTTTCTTCATAAAGTTATTTCCATATCACAGAAACAAAAACAAATACTATATAATTTGAAAATGGGTATAATTCTACCTTTGCACAAGATAAGAAACAAAACCAACTGTAATAGTTGTTTGAGCATTTCTCTTTTAAATTAAATCTACAAAAGATTGTTCGATCTTATGTTGCAGATGTGAACATTGGGTGTTGATAAGTAAACAGAAAAATTTATTTGTAAAATAATTGGAATTACAAAGGTTGATAGATTTAGATGTATTGATGTTAAATATAGTTGAAAAATGCAAGCTTTCAAAAAGTCACAGAAAATAACCAATTAAGATGACTAGAACATTTGTGTAGAATAAATAATAATAGACTGGTTAAGAGGGAGTGGAAAGCAAAGAGTGAAAAGAAGAAGCTGAAGGGTTGTTCTTTAATATCTTGGAACAAATATGTTATGGATAAATGTGTTTTCGACAAGAAAAAGTGGACTGATATACGATACTATCTAATGGTATCATTTGTGAGTGTGAATGCGTGTGCGCGTATGTCCGTGTAAGTGCGTTAATTATAACTGGAGAGGCAGGCGTGTAAATAGCCGTGCCCTCGTGGTGTGGTGTGGGTAACTAAGTACGGCCCGTTTTGAAATGTAAAACGCTGAGGCCCAAATCGTCCCTTAAACGGCCAGCGCGAAAGCGGATGGGGGCGGCTACCGATATCAACCGATAAGTAAAGCCAAATCGCTCACCTGAATTGGCTTCGGCTTCGGCGGCGATGGTTTCACGGTGGCCACCTTGTTGCGATATCTTCGTGCCGGGAACACGACCGCACTGGCCGAGATGCGATGCGAGTATATAAATTTTATAATTGTTATTTGTTGTAAATGAAAATATTAATCCAAATAAATTATTTTTAAAGATAAGTACCATTACCTTTTTAAATTTTGTTGACAAACATATTTTGTTTCACGGTGGCCACCTTGGTGCGATGTCTTCGTGTTGAACACGACCGCCAGATGCGGTGTGAGTATATTGCGGTTTGATTAAATGCGGCCGTACTGGACGCGATGCGGTGTGCGTATGTTGCCGGGCTTCGCGCCTGGCTTAGCGGTAGGTCTTTGCGGGAAATTTTTAACTCGACAGCACTTTTCATCTCAAAGGGTGTCGCCGCCGGCGTATGCAGACTTGCCGGCTGAGCAAAAGCCCATATGCCGTTTTGTGTGCGATAGCAAAACGTAGCGGCAGACATCAAAGCCACCAGCATGCCGCCGCGATATACAAGCGGTTCAAGGGCGAAAAGGCCGCCACACCAATATCCTTGACATCAGAAACGTTAACGAAATCAAACGAATTAAGAGCACGTAGAAGAAAGGAGAGAAAATGTTATGAATTCTGATATTAGAAATAACAAATGTTATAAAGCGGACTAGATGACAGTTGCTTGATGCTCATATATAAACTGTGTGAAGCGACTGTTGTATATTTTCCTAAACTTTTAAATATTTATTTAAAATAAAAGGTGCAACAGTTTTGTAGAAGAATATTATTGTGTTTGATTAGAGTAAGTTATTTTTATAGAATTCTGTTAAAACAAATCTTGCTTTAAAATAATTATGACAAAAAAATGGTATTTGATCACGGTCCACTTTCTAGTTACACCTGTCTGAATTAAGGCGAAACACTATGCTTTTCTTGATCGTAAGCTTTGGCAAGTATCAGTTTATACGCAACCATTTTGCAAATTCTGTTATCAAGGTAACGGGTAGTGCTGTACTGTGATGATTTAAATATTTTGTACACATTGAAGGTTTCTGTTGTGAGGTTGGCTAATACTAATTAATATATATTGTTAGAATTCACAGTAACTATCGTTCAGTTACTCTTTGGACAATTGAAATTCGAAACACAAAAACTTTTTTTTCATAATTTTACCATCTAGTGACTTGCAACTCAACTTAAAAATATAAATATTGATAAGAAGCCATTCCTTAACTTTTATGTCGATAAATTATATATTTTTAAAATACTCTTCAACGTATTATTAACTAAGACACAGTTTTATCAAAATGTTGTCGATAAGATTTGAGCAATTTTTTCTGAATTTTTCTATTCTAAATTTCCCCTATGGTGACTGATAAAGCATATAAAGCCTTTGGTTTGAGACCTGTAACAAACATCAAGAAAAATTAATTTAAAAACAATGAAAGCTTAGAAACATGACATACTTATAAAAATGTTTTTCTGGTTCATTTAAGCTCTTGTTAATTATGTTTTAAGTGCAATCGTTTTGTATGTATTATCAGGTAAATGTTTACTTAGTGAGTAATATGGTTTCTTTAAAGAAAAGGAAGAGGGCCTATCACAATTTTCTATAAAAGGATCCAGATATTAGTTAAAAAATTCCAGATCATGTAAATCTTAAAACTATTAAAGATGTTCCATGCTGTAATACCCTGTTAGATTTCTTGGTTCACTATTAGAATGTAGAGCATTACATGATTAATACTTATTTAAGTTCAATCAATTAATAAATCGGTTTGTGTAGATAAAGAAAATTTATAACAAAATTTCATATTTATAAAAAAATAATTGAAAAACAATATCAAATCATTTTATGCGATAGCACTAAATGCACTAAATATATTTTAAAGGAACACTTGTAAAACATATGCAGAATTCAGGTACCACTTGGACCGATGTTGAGAAATATTTAAATTTATAAATTTTATAATTGTTAATTGTTTCAAATGAAAATATTAATCCAAATAAATTATTTTTAGAGATAAGTACCATTACCTTTTTTAAATTTTGTTGACAAACATATTTTGTTTACAAAATATTCTTGTATTATTTGGAATTTATTATGAGTGATATAACAGGAACTATAATTCTAAAAAGCTTCTTTCAATTTCTTCGTAATTTATAAAAGTCGAAAATATGATATTTCAAAATAAACTTAAAACGTTTTTGTTTTTCAAAATTTATTTATTTTTTTGGCTTATACTATGCATTCTTATAGCTAAACAGTTGAGGAGTCTGAAAAGAAGGGCGTGGGGGGAGGTTTTATGAGGTACGTTATGCCTTTGGAAACCACTCTCCATTTTTACCCACCCTTAATGATAAAGTACGTAAAATACTTACAATTGTATTTCATGTGGCAAAGTTTCTTTGTACAACTCATGATCTGCTTTAAGTTTTTTCTTTTATATTCATTATGGGGTTCATCTCGGTGTAACATTCAGCAATAGTCAGGCATCATCGTAGTAGTCTATTTCCCTTGATTCCTCCTTTCTTTTTCTTTGATATCCTAATGAAGTTTCTCACCCATCTCTTCGCTAATGGCATCCAGATTTTCAGTAAAATAGTTCAAATGTAAATTCAGGAAGTGAACCTTCAAGCTCATGGAACAGCCCAAAGTTTTGTACTTTTGCAGCATGTTTTTAACAATTGATTTGATGTTGTATCCTTTTTATAGTCTAAAAATTTGGTTATTATTAAAGTCTTTAAAGGCTTTTTCTGTAACTTCCATTTGTTTCTCAAAATTAACATATTTGAGAAGTTTTCTAATGTCAGAACCAGACACCTTCTTTTAGTTTGGCAATTGATAAGGCTGGAAATTTGTCACAGATGTATTTAAAACATTTACCTTCTTTTCGTAAGGCTTTGACAAATTGCTTCATCAACCCTAACTTGAATGCGCAGAGATAAAAGGAGAATTTTATTCGGGTCTATGGGAGGTTTTTGGGCACATTTTTGGTTTCAGTTTTTAATAAAGCTTTTTTTGACCAATATTTTTTTATCCAATGATTTTCTCTGTCTCTGCCATTCACACAACAAAAACAAGAAAATTTTGTGTACTCTTCTTGCTGTTTATAGGAGCATCAATATTATTTTGAGATCGCTGCACGTAATCTACTTACGATTGTCGTATTTAATTTTATCAAAAACTAATTGCACATGTCTTTCGGATATTGACGCATGCTCTCCCACCGTCTAGTCATCTTCAACCCAAGCAATTTTGTAGATTCCCTAAGGAGATTTAAAGGGCCAAATGTATCTCTTAGAAATTAAAAGAAATAATCAAAATATATAAATGAAAAATGTAATAAAATAAAAAATTAGGTTAATTTATAGAAATTTTCATTAGAAAACTTAAGGGGTCAATGAACCCCGACCGTCCCTCATCCGATATCAACTGTTTTACTATAAGAATGGATAATATAAGCCAAAAACCTAAATATATTATATTTATTTATATTATAAAAAACGGTTTTTATCTATTTTATACTATCAGCTTGTTGACTTTTCAACTATTTTCAAATTTGAAATTTTCTAAAAATCCTGACGTAATAGAAAAAATGATCATTTTCGGATTCAGTGCAAAATATATATAAGAATCAATTATCAAAAACTAAAAATCGCAACAATCGAGCTTAAGTAGTGTATACAAATGTAGTTACTCCCAAATTCATTTTAAGTGCTTCTAAATAATACAAAATCTTAATCGCCGATTGCTGTGGCTAAAGATATAAAACAAAAACAATGTGAACGACTTCATTAATAAAAGTCATTGTAACTTTATGCTTTCTATGTATCACTTGGTTAATTTTTGTTACTGTCATATTGTAGAAGTTTGTATTGGGCGATTACGTTTTTGAGTACAATTTAAAAATTATACCATGTTTATAGTCTAACTTCGTAGAGATAGACAATAGAAATAGTACTGGATGCATTCTGCATAGTTCATCTAACACGCATTGATCAGTACAAGTAAATATACAGCTATTTACAAATCATTTTAAAAAAAATTTGAAAAAATTAATGCTCGGACTTGAAGATAAAACATATTGTCACATAATATTATCAGATGGCGTTGCTGGAACATTCATACAGAAAGATAGTGAGGCATTCGTGCAATGCTGAGATTGCATTGAACAAAACGGAAACCATGAACAATTATGTCAGCAATGGACGATGTAATCTTTTTGAAATAGAAAATGGCTGCTTCGAATATCCAAACAAAGTGTATGGGAATACATTACCGAATTGGAAGCTATATGAGTTCAAACCAAAGCAAGGACTGTGCTGATAAAGGCCAAAGCAGCGAACGTCCAGAAAATACATGCAAGCTACACATTATTCAGCTTGTGTTCGACTCGATAATAGTAACTAGGCGAATCATATTCGATGCACTTAAAAATAAAATAGGTTTGTCTCGCAAAACTTTTCATACCGTCATCTACGGATAGATGACAAAAACTTGTGCAGAATATGTTTTCCATACTCTTAGCGCTAAGCGGAAGTAGCAGCTTGGGAAGATATATCACAAATATCTGCTGCAGTTGTAAAGCTTAGATCCGAAAACACTTTTAGAGTTTTACCATAATAAACAAATTAGTGGTTTAACACGAGACGCTAAAAAAGAAATTTTAGTTTATAAAACGGCAACACATTGGAAGTCCTCGTCTCAAGAAGCCAGGGTGGGGGTTCTTAATTTAAAAATAATATCGATAGTCCTTCGGAGATCAAGAGAATATTCTACTAGTGTATTGATTACTTACATGAAAGCGGTACTCTAAACGGGTCACTAAAGTGAAATGGAGACGCAGAGTGTTACTTTAACATAACAATACCCAACCATGTCAATCGCTATACCGTTGTCGCCCAGCAAGTTCTTGACTATATTGTGTTCGTTCACATCCCATATTTGTCAGATTTTGCGTTGAGCAACCATGCTTTAAAGGCCTTGTATTGCACTGTAATCTCCGATTTGTCCAGTGGAATGGATTGAATAAAAGATGACAAATTATAATGGTGTCTCAACCAGGCCAGAATAAACGCTCATTGAAACTATAGTAATGATTGTATAATTTAGTTATGTATTTTATTTTAAACATTCGTGTATTGCATTTATTCTTAAGGTCTTGGATGGTGTCTGGTTTACTGACCGCATTTTCAGCCTCACTTTCGAAAAAAGATATCCAATAACTTAACCCGAGACACCAAACGTCACTTTTGAGGATGACATTGTTGTTTTGATATTCTCTGCGTCGGACAATACTCCACAATCGTCAGAAATTGCTCCTGGATCATTTCCTCTGACAATTCGATAAACACCTTCGTGACTGAGAATAGAACAGATATTTTCTAAACCTGAATAAAACACAATAGAAAGTATTACTGATCATTCTCTCTAAATGTGATACCCACAGTTTAGAGTATTTAGACATTCCAAACACTTTTATTTGCAATAAGAGATTAGCAGGTCTTAATTGCCGCGCAGTTTCCGTGGTTTCCTATGCCATTATTATTAGTGTTAAGTGGCGTGGACGCTTCTAAATAATTTTGAATGAGATTTGTAAATTCGGAAAAAAATCTTTTTGTGTATGTATTTTCTAACAAGACTGCGAATGGTGAACATTGTATTTGGGTTTGTGCAAGAAAAGGGAAATGAAAAGGTCGTGTTTGGACAACAGGTGAGTAATAACGATAAAATGATCGTTAGTTCTTAGACTACTTTAAGTATTTGTGTAAATTTGAATTTTTTTAGAAGATTCCGCGAATGTTAGTCGTACTGTCGTTACACACAATCACGCTGCCGATGCCACAAGACCGGGTACTTTAGAAGTCCTCTGCACTTTAAAAGAAAGAACAACGAATACCGAAGAAACACCACAACAAATTACGGCCACGTGCTTAGAAAATGTCCATAACAATATTTATTATATGCCAGTTACCCAGGAAAGAAACTATGAAACGTATGGTTGGCGATCTCGGAATGAAGCCGGCATTCCTGCAATTCCTGTGGATGCTGAGCATTTGCTAATTCTACAAAAATATCGCACGATTACCATTAATGGTGAAGAACATCAGTTTCTAAGATATGACTCGGAAGAAACTATGTTACCTGATAGGATGCTTATTTTTTCGATAACGGCAAATTTAAATATTTTAGCAAATAGTGATAAGTGGTATGCAATTGTATACGCTACATGTACAGTACGTCGAAAACATAATACCGATTGTTTACGCTTTACTGCTAAACAAAACAAAGGCCACCTACATACAGTTCTTAGAAGAATTACAAAATATTTGTCCAGGTATGCGCCCAGCTCAATTACTTCTCGACTTTGAAATGGTTGCAATAAAAGCTTTTAAAACAGTATTTCCCGAAATCTAAATATCTGGATATTTTTTCATCTGGCCCAAAATGTATGATGAAGAGTTCAGTCTGAGGAACTACAAGTAAACCATCAAAGAAATCATGAGTTTGCATTATGGATACGAATGATCACTGCTCTTGCGTTCGTACCACCGGCAAAAGTAGCAAAAGTTTTCGATATTTTAGTAGAAGACGAAAATTTTCCTCCAGAAGCCTAGGCAGTTGTTGACTTTGGAATATGGACAATCGAATTGTTGAAAATACGTTTTGCATCAACAATCATGTAGTATGCTAGCATAGACACTCTCAATGAGTTTGTGATGCTTCCACAAACATATTTAAATTTATAAACGCCTTAAAAAAGGAGCAAGTCCTGAATAACTTTCAAATAAACCAATTTCTAGCAGGCGGACCTGCTTACGCACAAAATAAAAAATATGCCGCTCTATCGCAACGTTTTAAGTCAATTAGATTTTGTAAGCGTATAAATTTAAATCTTTGTGCATAATACGTCGTAAACTGTTTTCCGAAATTCCTAATTCTTGCGACCGACTAGTTGTTTAGAGTTTTGGGTCCTCTTTCACACCAATAGTGGTTTAATTTGGACGATCATGACGATTGAAATAATCGATGAGAGCTCGATAGGAGTTTTTTATTTTTTTACCATTTTTGTAGTGTTCTTTAATCACTTTAACGCAGTCATCATTCTTTATGCTGAAGTTAGAAATGTAGTTCGTATTTCCCTATCACGTAAAAATCGGTAGATTTCTTTCAAAAATTCGGTATTGAACATTAGGTGCTTTGTGGGTAGGGACAGGCCCTCAGTCTGTTTATAAGTTGTCACCCTATCTAATGTAACTCTAGTTTTACCCCATAAAGTTGTCAGCAGTAAAATATTTAACAAATGTTAACAGTTGAAAGCAATTGTGTAAGAGTCCTCACGTTTAAACTGATTTTTACTCTATGGTGCACGTATAATAAATCCATTAATGAACAAATAACATAGAAACATGCCCCAGACAATTTCTGTTACAAATGTAGCGACTTTACTGCAAAGCATCAAAGAAGGTGCCTTACCTCCCGTTTAAAAACAGCTTATCATCTGTAGTTTGGATGCGGTGTTTGTAATTAAGACAAGAAATGGGTAGCTTATATTTGCTCTGTTTCATGTGCAAACAGGTTGCGCCAATGGCTTAACAGTTCTGGTTCATCTATGTCTTTTGTTATACCAATGATTTGGAGAAAATTGCAAAATTATTTAAAAGATTGTTGTTTTTGTGTCATCAAAATAGTAGGTTTTTCTGCAAAGGCAAGAAATCAATCGTTCATCCCAATATAAAAATTACCTTATGCGGCCTCTTGCACATGATCCGGGCCTTCCTGTTTCTGCTCTCTCTGACTCACACGTTTTAGAACATGATGACCAACAAGAAAAAGAAGAGGTACATTGTGAAGACGGAAATAATGATTTTAATCTCTGAAACGTTAATGAACCCCATATAATTTTACAAGAGGAGTTAAACGACCTGTTTAGAGACCTTAATCTACCCAAAAGTAAAGCTGAGCCGCTGGAATCACGATTAGAGCAATGGAACGTACTAGACAATGATACAAGGGTCAGCAACAATCGAAAGAGAGCTAAAAGTCTAGTCGATGCATTAAGATGAATATACTGAAATAAGTACTTCACTTTTCCGCAATTTACCAAATTTGATAAGTGATAACTTACCGATTTCTCCAAAAATATACATAAAACGAAAAAACTGAAGGCATATGCATACATTCACCTTGTAATTTTCTGTTAAAATTACTTGCTTTCACCCAGGAACTAGGAAAAAAGTTCAAAATTGTTGAGCCGTGTTATTCAAATTTTGGCTCATTTGATTCATTAAGAAATTCTTATTTTTATATTGGTTTTGAAATTAAATTTAGTGAACGATACAAAGAAAATTTTTTAATTAAAAGACTCCAAAAGTAGTCACGGCATTATAATCTTAAGCAAAGTTGTTTTGAGCTTTCTATCGACTATTCCAGAATGCCGTATAATACTATTTTATTTCATATATTTGAAGTTACAAAAAACAATGATAAACTAGCAACTACTAATCAATAAAATAAAGTATCGCGGAGCATTGCTGCGTTCTACTTACTGTGTCAATATCACATATTTACAATAAAGTGTTACAAAATATTTATTGGGAAAAGCTAAATTAATTTACTCTATAAGTCTGCCAAAAAGTTTTTATTTATTTTTAATAAAAAAGAAAAGTAGGCGACTGTATTTTAATGCCCGTTTTCAAATGAATTGTGATTCAATAAAACTTTTTGTAATGCATTTAAAAACTATTTATTTTGATAATTTGCTGCAGGCAGCTTTAGAGATATATTTTTTGTTTTAAAAGGTTATCATAACTCCGTAATTAAGTATTATTATTTGTATAAACTTTCTTACAACACTTTTGTCAAATTAATTTTAATTCGTATGTAGTTTTGTGTACATAAAATTAAAAATTATTTTCAATTATAAATTTTACGTAGTCGTTAACAGGAAATGCAATTTACTTGGAATTAAATGATTTAAAAAGCTTAGGAATCTTTCGTATGTATAATCAAACGTTTTTGTGTTACTCTTGTGATTCTGCTTTTTTCATATTTACTTTTTTGTTGGATGCATGTCTGAAGTAAGTTTGTGAATGAATATATCTGCCTCTCTCCTTAATCATTTTGAAAGTAGCGTGCATATGCAATATACGGAGAAAAATCGCAACTGAGCGCTGCTATTGACACTTGCTCGCAATGAAAAAGTGGGTGGAATGTGGGTTCCTTGGTACATGAAGGCGAGGTCAACGGCCCTCTGGGGCAGGGGAGCGAGCGATTTGCAGTGCGAATAAATGAACTGTAAGCAAGAACGACCGTCTGGTTGCACGGATGCAGTAGTTGGGTCGTCAATTGGAAGTCTGTTAGTGCCATTACAACCTCCTTGGATCATTATCTTGCATTAAATAGACGGATGCAACAGCCCACACAAAAGCGTCGCCTCCGAGGACTTATTATGCCTGCTGGTCCTTTTATTTGTCGATCCCGCAAATGAAACCGGCCTGTTTTGCCTTGGCTTGGCATTGAGGCGGCGCTTTATGTCGTCAAGTCGGGGCCCGGCTGTTAATCATTAATTGAGAAGCTACTCAGCGCGCATCCACAAATAGCTGCTAATGGACTAAGGTTAGGAATTGACGTTACGCCGGCACATACACAAATTTAGGAGCTGATGGGCTGGTAATCATATTTTGCTAATAGTTCTCTTAGCTGCGAAATGCTAGCAAAGCTATTCATCATTAACTACAACGGTGAAGTTAAAGCGAAGCAAACTTCAGCAGCTGAAGATTGTGCAGATACAGTAAGCTGCTCTTCAAAGTTTCGCCCCGAAGCGTTCCGATGAAGGATATGACATTTAATTAAGGAATGTTATGATTTCTTACATTGCTTAATATTTAAATAATAATATTTATAAAAACATGCTTCACAGCTAAATATTTTTTGAAACAGCCAAATCGAATTTCTGATTCGCTCAGTTATGAAAAACTACAAAATTAGTTGCAGTTTGCCTGCCTATAATTTTATAAGTTAATGTTTCTTTAAAGTTCTTATTTCTTATACAAACATTTTTATTATGAAATTTGTTATGTTTTAAAATAATAGTGCTTTACAAAATTGAAAGCATTCTAATTTAATGGTTATTCATTGTATTTGCTTTTTTGCTATAAACTAAATATTATACAAAGTGATAGTAAGTTCCTCGAATGGAGCGGTATAAGCGTGCACGGAATATTATTTTATCTTTACGTAAGTAGCCATAAATGATAACGAAATGTTTGAACCATATTTTCCACATTTTTACAAATTATTATCAACATTAGCCAATGCAAATGGCAAAAAATAATTATCTGTAACGTAACGTATCATTTACAACGGTATATGCATCTATCCTGGCGTTTTACACTTATCCGCTACAGATGAATATGAACAAATGCATCTACAATACCTATAACTATATTTTTAACAACAGCAGTATCAAAATCAATTGCCTCAAATAAATAATGATATTACACCACTTTAGGAGTAAACGGTGCTGTGATCAATGAAAAATAAATAAAAGTTTATTATTATTACCAGTCAAAACCAGATAAAAAGCAATCGTTAAGTCTTTACTACGCAAAATAAATTTTAAGTACTAACTAGTTTTGAAAACTATTCTAAGGAAATAACGTAACAAACCACCACCAGTGACCAATTCAAGCATTAAACTAATGAAACCAATTACAGATCTATTAGGAAAAACAAAACAAATAACTATACTTAAGTAAAGATGCAATAAGAGTAACTGCATAAAACACAACAATAAAAAACCGATCCATATAGACTTAAAACAAAACAAAAAAAAATTACACAACAAACAGCAACAGTAAAGTATTTCGACCGCCATACAAAAAAAACAACAAAATACTCAATGTGCCTGCTGTCACATAAAAGCATACTTCCGCAGAATCTTCTAGTGTATAAGTGACAACGACATCCAATATTAACGTACACTACAACCAAAAATACTAAACGTTTATTTTTTTATGGAACGTAGAATATACAAAAAAACTATAAAGCACGCCCAAAGTACGGCAAAGCACACAAATCCAGATATCCACCAATATAATAAAGAAGAATTTCAGGACTAGCTCTCATGCAACTATAAACAAAAACACCAACAAAACCCATATCCTATAACAAAATTACTAGAAAATCCAGCCAGCTACGCTTGGCTGCTATAGAGAATGCAAGTGTTAGAACTTTCTGTAGCAATCGTTACTATTCTGCAGCTATTTCTTCCGATGTTCTTTAAGAACGTCGCAGTCACCTTTCTTGGTTTCTTGTTGCTATTTCTTCCGGGGTTCTTCGTAAACTTCGCTGTCGCCTTGCTTCGTTCTCTGCAAATATTTCTTCCGGTGTTCTTTGAAAACGTTGTTGTCGTCTTGCTTGGTTTTCTACTTCAACTTCTTCTGGAGTTCTTTCGGCACATATATACGCCGTCTCGCTTCATTTATTGCTGCCCTTTCATCCGCAGTCTGCTCACTTCTTCGTTTTCTCATGTAATTTCTATAGTGCTCATTGTTTGCTGTTTGTACCCGTTCCATACCAAAGAATGCTGTTTGCAAATAAAAACAGAAAACTAAAACAGTAGGATACAAATAAATTCATTTTAATTTAAGTTTTTAAAACTGCAGCGTGCTTTAAAGATACGATGATCGTTCGTCTATTTCCGCGTAGCCGCAAATGCGTTACTCTGGTAACCAATTCTTTTCACACGGCCGGGGAAACGGAGACTAGGACCTCCTGATCGAGCTTTAAAGATATTAGATTCTACTCAGAAAAAAAGTACAGAAAGCAATAATCCACTAAACTGGAAAAGTGACGCGTGATAGTAGTCAATTAATTCCTCAGCATTAATCTTTCTAACGACAAGAATAATTATTGATAAAACAAGCAGAAATACAGTCAAAACGTACAGAAGATTTTTGCGTCATGTCAAATTTGCTTACTGCTATATTTATTTAATTATGATTCTTTATTGGCAATCAGAATGAAATACAGTCTATGAGCCAGTTAGATGGCTAGTACATTGGTATAAATAATGCGCTATAATAATGACTTGCAGAAGTTAATATCCAATGTTTCTGAGACTTCTATTTTCTGGAAGATGAAGCAGGGGTTGTAGCAGTGGGTTTGGGTGGTATTCGAGTTTGGTGGTTGTTTATCTGATTACTTCACTGACATATGGGATTTTGAGATCTGTATGTAAGGTATGGTTCGAGACATACCATGGCGCATCCGTTATGGCTCGGAGTATTTTAGATTGAGCTCTCTGGATTATTGCTGTGTTGGACTTGCTGGCGCATCCCCAGAGTTCGATGCCGTAAGTCCATATCGGCTTAAGCACTATTTTGTAGATCAAGATTTTGTTTTCCATTGACAGTCGGGATTTCCTTCCAATGAGCCAGGAGGGTTCTTTAGCTTTTAAATCGAGTTGAGTTCTTTTCTTTTTAATGTGTTGCTTCCAATTTAATTTACTGTCGAAGGTTAGGCCTAAGTATTTTACATTGTCGCTTTTTGGTAGTATTACTTGACTGAGGTTTACAGGTGGACATGTACATTTTCTGAGAGTGAATGTTACCTGTGTCGATTTGAATTCATTAGCCTTGATCTTCCATTTTTCCATCCATGTGTTTATTAAGTTTAAATGGTGTTGTAGATTTGAGGAGGCTACTACTGGATCTTCGTGCGCTGAGAATATGGCGGTGTCGTCCGCGAAGGTGTCTGTTGTTGTTAATGTTGTTGTAGGTAAGTCGTGTGTGTATAGGACATATAGTAGTGGTCCTAGGATGCTACCTTGCGGTACTCCTGATAGGACTGGTTGTTGGTTTGATGTAGCTTCGTTTACTCTCACTTCAAATTGGCGTTCTTGTAGGTATGACTTTATCATTTGAAATAGCAGGATTGAAAGATTCTTTTTATTTTTGTTAGTAGTTCAGGGTGCCACACTTTGTCAAAAGCTTGCCTGATATCTATAAATGCAGCTCTGCAGTATTGTTTCTCTTCAAATGACTTGTTTATAATATTGACAATTCGGTGACATTGTTGGGTTGTCGAGTGTGTATGTCAAAACCCGAACTGATGGTTTGGGATTCAATCCTCTGAATTTAAGTCTGTGTTCAGTCTGTTGAGAAGAAGCCTTTCGAGTAGTTTTGAAATTGCGGGTAGTAAACTTATCGGGCGATAAGATGTGACATCTGACGGATTACTGCCAGATTTTGGTATCATTATGATTTGAGCTACTTTAAGTGATGTAGGCCAGTAGTCGAGTCTAATTATTGCGTTGAGGATGTACAGGAGTTTTACAAGTCCTTTTTTTAGCAATTCTTTTAACATTGTCGCTGTGATGAGATCTATGCCAGGGGCATTTTTGGGATTTAGGGTATTTATTACGTTCCTTATTTCTTTTGGAGTAAATAATTTTAAGGGTTGTGCTCGTGTAGGCGCACTTAGAACCTGTTTGACTTCCTGTACCTGATCATTATTTTGGAGTTGAAAGACCGCTGTAAGGTACTCGGCGAAGAGGTCGGCCTTTTGTTTATCATTTGTTGCCCACGCACCTGGTAGTGTTGAATATTTCCGTATAGGGGAGATGTTGTTAAAGGTTTTCTTCTATTTTTTATGGGCTTCCAAATGGAGTTATCGAACTTTGAAAGGCTAGAAATGTATGTAGCAATTAAGTTCTTTTTGAATTCTTGCAGCTTGGTTTTTAGCTTATTTCTTAAATGGTTATATTTAACTCTATGATCTGGTGTTCTAGTTCGTTGCCAAGTTGATCTGGCTCTTCGTTTTTCAGATACCAGTTTTTTTATTTCTAGAGGTATATTATTGGTTGATTTATTGTGTTCAGATATTAGGAGTGGCTGCTTTCGCGGCTTGTTGTAGAACATTGACAAAGTTATTATATTCCTCCTCGACTTCCTTTGATTCTTTCAGTAGGGTGGATAGTTCAATGCTGTCTTGTAGTATTTGCCGATATGCGTCCCAGTTTGTTTTGGAGTTGTACAAGTATGGTTTGTGTTTCTTGTAGATTACGGATGTGCTTAGCATAGCTATGATTCGGCCATGGCCCGAAGACAGATCGTAGCTGGGTGTAATATTTATGTATGTTAGTGCTATGCCATTAGTAATGAAGAAGTCCAATAAGTCTGGGATTTTCTTGTAGTCTGATGGCCAGTATGTGACGAAATGAACTGGTAGTTCTTATCATGGAGAACTTTTGCTAGTTCTCTACTCTTAGTTGTAGTCAGTCGCGAACCCCATAGCGTATGTTTACAGTTATAATCCCCTCCTGCTATGAATTTTTGTCCCAGTGTTAAACGTTCAATGTGTTCTTGTTTTAGGTTGTGTCGTAGGGGACTGTAGACTGCTGTGGCGGTTAAATCGTATGGAAGTGTTTGTATTAGTACTGACGTTGTTTGAATATGTTCTTCTTCGTATTTTGGCAGTTCATAATGCTTAATTATTTGTTTAACAAGTATTGCGGTGCCCCCATGTGCCGTTCCATCGGGGTAGTTGGTGTGGTAAAATCTATATTTTGATATGTTGAAGTAACTTCTATTTGTGAGATGGGTTTTGCTAACCAGTAATATGTCTATAAAATTATTATCTGGAAATATTTTTATTTCTTCTTGGTGGCTTGGAAGGCCGTTGGCGTTCCATTAGGCTATTCGCAGTGACTGCCATTCTTATTTAATTTTATTAATTAACATTGTAATCATATTTAGGACTGTAGTGTTTTGTTGTAATAGCTGGTTAAATAATGTTTTAAATTCATTTAAGAATTTGGTTAGTATAGTAGTTGTGTCTTTGCTTTTATTTGTGTTTTGTTTTAATGTTTCCGCGTAGCTTCTTTGTTGAGAAGGTAAGGGTTGTTGTAAGTTCCTTATATAAGCATTGTTTGTAAATGTCGGTGGGGTTGACCTTTCCGTGGTTTCTGGTGTTCGCTTTGTAGATTCTTTGATAGTACTCGCATCCATAGTTTGCGGGGTGGTTTCCTCCACATAATGCACATTTTTCGGGGGTTTCTCTTGTTTTAGTGCATGTTGCGGTGTTGTGGTGACCTCCGCATTTCACGCATAAATATGGATTATTACAATACGATTTAGTGTGACAGTACTGTTGACACCTGATGCATGTTGTTTTTGTTTTTTATTTATTAAATCATCTTTGTTGTTTGAAACGGGTTCCAAGTCTACAAAAAGTAGGTTGAGGGGATGCTTTGTGATTCTGTTGTGTGTTTATTATATTTCTGACCTTGTGTCCTATGTTAAATAACTCTTTTTTAATGTTGTCGAGGTTTGTGGAGTGGTGTAGGTATCTGATTACTATTTTGTAGGCCCTCTCTTCCTTAATTTGATATGCGTGGTGGTAATGTTTTGTTCTTTAAATTCTCGAATCAATTTCTTGTATGTTTCTGGCATTAGGCAGTTTATTTTGACAACGTTATCAGCTAACGTCTTTGTCTGATACTGTTCAGCTTCTGCGACCTTTTGAATTCGTTTTATCAATTCATTGTAATTTTTTACTCCTTGTACAAATATAGGCGGAGGCCTTGGTGTTGTAGTGACTTCTGTGCTTTTATTGCTTGTTCCTGCGTCTTGAATCAACAGGTCGTAGCAATTGTTAGTCTCGATTTCCTTAGTAGTAGTGCTTGTTTTTTTTTGAAATTTTTTCCTTTTTATACCTATTGTTTCCTGCCATTCATTATTGTTGTTTGTTTGTATTTCTTCCTTTTCTTTGCTGGTCGACGTCATTCTTTGTAGTTGATATCCTCTGTCTACACCACTGGTGGGTATTTCTATCGAGGCCAAGGTGTTACGTACATTTGCTGTGATAACGGTGATTGTGTATTTATGAGTGGAGATGTATTCATTTTTGGCTGACATTGCATGTTTTGTTGTTGATAAATTGGTTGATTATTTATAATATTGTTGTATTCTGGATTATTTCCGTGAGAATACATATTATCTTTTTGCTTATAATCGTACTTGTGTTGTCTGTAGATACCCTTAATGTAGGTTGTACTTGAATTATACACTTATTTTAATAAATGTCCTTTTATAATAGATACGAAAGCCAGCAGCCTTGCATTTATCGTGCGACCTCAGTTTTACACTTTCTTACGCTGAGCGAGCCGAATACGACTTAACGCTTCAAAAGTAAAATGGCAACTCCTTACTGCTATATATGTATGAGCTATAAATTTGGAATGCTAACGGTTTACAAAAACATAAAATATTGATCAAACAACATAAAATTGACGCCCTACTAATTTACGAAACATACTGCATTAGCAAAAGTTATATTCAAATACAAGAGTATTAAATTTACGTACAGTGTACTTAGATGGGACATAAAATAAAGAATCAACAGTAATAGTAAGAAATTCAGTAAAATATTACGAGACTGATATATAAAAGCAAGAACATTTACAAGCTACAAGTCACATTATCGTTCACGACAGTATGTTTTCCGCCCACCCATAAAATAATAAGCGATAAATTTGCAACGTCCTTTGACGCACTAAAACTCCAATTTATTAAGGGAGGGAGGAGGTTTTAATTTGAAACATCAATAGCGGAGTTTTAGCTTTATCACTCCAAAAGGAAGAATTTTATATAATTCCATTACTGTTTTCATAAATAGTGACCCTTTGATTGTCAACTGAAAAAAGACCACTTTAGCTTTTATCACTATAAGCACAATTATGTTCGAAGTAGAGAAACCACAATCTTTTTATAATCAGTACACAGGCGTATTTTAGAGAACAACTTAGTTAATGAATATTAAAAAAAAACAACTTTCAGCAAAAAAAATTATAAAAGCATTAGTTAGATAAGAAGAAACACTTATATTGCTACAGACTACAAAATAGTAGAAAAGAGAAAATCTAGAAAAACGTGGATTTTAATAAAATATATAAAAATAAAGAGAAATTAACTCAGCTACACAAAAGCTAAAAAGATTATTAGACAAACTAAAAAACGGATTAATTTAAAGTTTCTTACAGAATCGCTTAGCATTGAATGACAGCGATTAAATAGTAACAAAGAGGTTAAAGTAACCTCAAACCAAAATACCTTCAACAGATAAACCGGGTCGTAACTGAGGCAAAAGTGATAGTGAAAAGGTGAAAACTTACTGAACACTATCCGTAGTCTTTACTCCACATCCTTCACCATAATAAAAGCTGACTTATATAATACTTATTCTCTAACTAGGAAAACGATGTTCCAGAAATTTTTATTAAAATGACTGGAACCAATAGCAACGAAAAATGACTTAAAGCAAAAGCTTACATTGAACAAGACTTACAACAGCAGAAATACTACTCCTCTGCATTCGCGGATATATCACAGGCTTTAAATAAGGTTTCATAAATTGTAAGATTAAGTTAACTCTGCCTTAATCTTCAGTTTATTTTTTAAAATCATATCTAACAGATAGCTCATATCAAGTAAAATTACCACATAAGAAGTCAAAGCTGAATCAAATTAAAGCTGGAGTTTTTCATGAAAGTGTCCTAGAATCAATGCTGTACACAGATCGTACTAAGACTCTTTTAGCAACTTTTTCAGACGATACTGCTATTCTAGTTACAAAAATCCTCTCCAATCTACAAGAACATCTAAACGACGTACAAATTTGGTTATAGAAATGGCATATTTGAGTTAATGAAATCAAATCAACTTATGTAACCTTTACTAACCAAACAGGAACATGCTCAAAGGTTACATTAAATAATAGTCAGCTACTACAAGCTGAGTTAGCGAAATAGTTCGGTATGTACATAGACAGGCGGCTCACCTGACAAACATACATTTGGAACAAAAACAGTTAAACAGTGAATTGAGAAATTATTACTGGCATATTAAAAAAATTTAAAGGTATTAACAAACAAATTATCTGCACACAGAGCGGCCATAAAGTTAATATAAACGTAGAGTGTTCAACAATTTGCAATAGAAAATTGGATTTTGCGCTGGCCAATCCTAACTGGACAATTTGTTTTCTTTGAAACAAATAATAGAAAAGAAAATCAATACTGTAAGAAGTTTCCATTTACAGTTCAGTAATTGAACTAAGGCGTACGACAACGTTTTAGCAAGAAAGCTATGGAAAGCCTTAGAATCGATAAATATAAATAATGTACTAATTAAAACCATACAACAACTCTATGAGAATACTGCATTTAAAATTGAACAGCAATGAAATAACGTAGGGATTTATAGAAAATAAAGGCCTCAAACAGAGATGATGCCTATCTCTTACATTATTAAGCGGCAAAGCGAAGCGAAGTCACTTACTAACTTCATGTTGTCCGTCTGTCTGTCTGTCCGTTCGTCCGTCCGTCCGTCCGAGCAAAAACTCGAGAACGGCTGGGAATTTCCAAATTCTGTTTTCACCAATCAACAGGTGACCAAAAAGGCTTGTTTGCTACTGATTTTGAAACTGATTGGTCAAAGGTCAACTAGAGGATTCTCAAATTTGGGAGACTGCTTCGCCACTTCGCTATGCGTTGCAAGCTTTGCAGGTTTATTTAAAACTAGCTGTACCTTACCACGCGTTGCTGTATCTCTGGTTTTATCTCCAACAGATGGCTCTGTTTTTTAAAAAAGGAACGTTTTTACCTGTCACAGGTGTGACATCTATAGAGAGAAAGAAACACGTGGGTATTCAAATGCAACGTTGTGTCAAAATTTCAAAGTAATCGGTAAAGAACTTTCGGAGATTTAATATTTTGAACATGCAAACAATTACATTTTGATTCATATAGATGCACATGGAATATTCTTTAAAAAACTGGAAAAGTAAATATGTATGGACATACCACTGAACTCTACACATTCTTCAATTTCCCGATGACCAGGTTTTGTTAGTACGAGATAAAGAAAATTCATAATGTATGATCCGAAAAATAAAAAGTTTTGGAAAGTAGACATAACTATAAACTTAAAACAAAGTATTTATGTATATGAAAAATCAAATAGCTTTGAATTAGAAAATGGTGTGAAGAATAACATGTAAGACATAAATATATAGGTGCAAGAACAGAATAAGAAGGACGCAACAAGAAAGAGATTAGAAACAGAATAGTGCAAGGAGGGAAATTAATAATAATGCTGAGACACATTATAATATCTACAGTACAATAATAAAAAGCAAAGCATTATATGATGCAGAAATGTAAATATGGACTGACGTGAAAAGACGACTAGCAACGCTAAAATTGTCACATTACGATAATCTTGATGAGTACCAAGACTAGAAAGAGCAAGAAATGAATCCTTCAGTAAAGTACTGATCTGAAATTCGGAATAGTTGAAGAAGTAGAAAAACATTAACTTATTTAGCATAAACTAGGAGAATAAGGGAAGAGAGGTTACTAAAGGCAACATGGAAATATAGTCTCTTGAATAAACGAAAGCATAGTAAACCTCAAATAACTTAGAAAACAAACGTCACGAAAGTAGTGAATCTTACAAAAATATATATAATTATATTTATTATTATTATTAAAATCTACACTCTGTTAGAGTTTTGACCTCCCATTTTGAGCCTTACTGAGTTTTTTTGTGGGGGATCAGTTTACTGGTCTTCTGACAACTCTTGCATCTATAGGTTAATGCGTGCTTTTGCTATTCCCAAAATCTTCTTCTACTCTTTCCTATTTTGCATTTTTTCTTTCCATTCAGCTATTCCCAAAAGTTTAATATCCTCCATCACCTGATCACCCATCGTAATCTTGGTCTGCCCCTCTGTTTTCCTTCTTGTGGTTTTTATCTTATAATTCTTCTCAGTAGTAATAAGTCCATTTTTTATTTTTATAACCAAATTAATTTATTATCTGAGCTTTTATTGTTTTAATTATATTAACCTTTTAGTATTTCATTTACTTTTGAGTTCCTTAATCTTCTGTACTCCATTTCTCCTATCTTTGTTAGTTCAAATATTCTTCTCATTATCTTTCTTTTAAATATATTCAGTTTTTCTTGGTCTCATTTAGCCAAACATATTATTTCTGAAGCATACGTAACTACCGGTCTTATTGCTCTCTTGTAAATTTTTATTTTTGTACTCTGCTTATCTTTTTATTTTACATAAATATATATAATGCACTTTGTGCCGTGGTTGTATTATTTGTACACTTCTGTTATTTTTAATATATATAATTACACCTAAGTATTTAAAATTTTCAATTTAGTTTATTTCCTATTCCTTTTTCATATTTATTTCGCCTCTGTTTATTTTTGAGATTTTTGTTTTTCATTCCATTCTTTTTCCTCTCTTGTCATTACTAATAGTGCTTAGCACTCACTACTTCTGCTATAATTAGGTGGTGGTCTTAGTCGACATTTGCTCCTCTACACGAACGCATGTCTTGTACCATTCTTTCATTTTTTGCTAATTAGTACATGATCAGTTTGGTGTCCATACGTTTTCCTTGGTAAATTCCAGGTTCCTTTATGTTTGAATTTTGCGCTAACTATAAACAGATTCATTTCTGTAGCTTAATTGCAAATCATGTTATTTTTGTTGATTTTATTATGTAACATATTGTTTCTGCAACATTATTCAGGTACTCTTCTTTGCCTATTTAGGACTCCTATAATTTTTGATATTTCTGCATATATGGCTGTAAGAGTCCTGTACAAAACATTATTTTCTTCATTGTTTGCCTACTTGGTTAGTGCATATAAATTGACTATTGTAATATTCAAACTTGTAATAGAAACTTTTAAGAATTTTCCTACAAATCTATATTCAGAAATTATAGATTTGCTCTGTTACTTTTGACGAAATTTAAATTTCCATACAATATAATAATTCCGTTAGAACTTCACATTAAGGTCTCAATTGCAATGAGATGATTTGGCTTAAAGATCTATTATGAAAATATATAACCAATGCTAATATACTAAAATATATTATATGGTTCTATTCTTCCGAGACAGACCACGTATTTAAAATTACTATTTTTTATATGTATATTATTGAATACGAGCACTTATTCTTGAGGAAATATTTTAGTAACTTAAAAAAGATAAAGAAGTCGCTAAAATATTTTAAATTCCACTGAAACTTTTGGACTCTATTGAAAAGTTTTCTTAAATTGTGGGCAATAAATACTTATTGATGTCATATTTAACGGTCGTGACTTTTTTTTTTTTGGTTTTTTGAAATATTTTCCGGTGCTTTTCTAAATATGCGTTCTAAGTAGAATTGAAAATTGTAGGAGCAATATACACTCTTGTTTGTAATTATTGCATTTAATTGACCGTTAAGTAGTACTTTGTACTTCCCTTTTTAGTGGTGATAATTCGTCTATTTTATAATTTTTTTTGCGTTAGCATTAATAAAATGTTTTTGTACAGTCCGTAAATCATTTTTAGGTATTACTATATTACACATCTATATATTTTAACAAGAATTTCGATTGCTTCCCTAGTATAAAGAGGATTCTAGAACTCATATTGTATATTTCTCTGTTTTCTGAGTAGTTTTTCTTCTTCTTCTTCTACTCTTATATATAGGCTATTAGCCTGTTTCTAACTACACATTTCGTGTAGTACTATGAGCCATGTTGTGCGTACCCCGGGCAGGTGGCTAGTCTGACCCGTTAGAAGAAGGAGAATGTACTTTACGACCGCCAAAGGTGTTTGTATGATTGCCAGAGAGCACTCGATGTTTGCCGTTATTTTTGACCTGGGAGTCGAACCCAGGGCTCGCCGTGTTAGTCTGGCAGGCCGAAGCCTTTACGTCGCGGCTGTCGCGCTCTCTACGAGTAGTTTTTGTAAATATATATGTAAGGCTAGTTGTGTGGTAATTTTCATGGTACTATCGTTTAGTGATAAAATTTTGATAAAATACTTTTTAAAATTTTTATAATTATGTATATCTGCTTTTGGTGCGTTGATTGTCTTTAAAACTTTTATTGTTTTCTTATCATTTTAATCAACTTTTCTTTAAAAAGTCAGAATTTACAAATTTAGTATTCCTTGGTCTTATACTTAGTATTGATATCTTTTAGTAGCTACGTGTCTGTTAGTAATTTTTTTAGTGTTTATTTTATTACTGTAAAAGACTTCCATTTGCTAATGCATTTGCTTTCCATAGCTATTTGTAGTTTTACTCATTTTTTGTATTTATTTTTGTATCTATTTATCTTCCTGCAGTTTGGTCTTGTTCGCAACTTGTGTACATAGAGAGAATGTGATGTGAAGAATACATTGGCTCTCGTATATGGAAACCATAGGAAAGTTATTTTTAATTTCTTAGACCTCAAAACGATACTAATATTTTTGTGGCTTTTAAAAGTGTAAGAGATAAATAATAAATACCATATTACATTTTAGCAAAGATGCTTTTCGAACACTTTCTTTAACCACGTTTGCTGTCAAAAAAGCGTGACGTATTTTATGTATTAAAGTAGTAGTATTTTTACAGTAACAGAATTTACCATACTTAAATTGGTTCGAAACACTTAGCAGAGTGGATGGACAACTCTGTAGATCAATTTGCGGAAAGTCACAATAGGCGTCATAAACAAATTGTATAATTTTTATAGTACAGATAACTGCAAATTTACAATTACAAGTATTAGCTAAAAAATTAAGTAATTGCTACACTTAGTAATATTGAAATTAATTTTAGAATGAATATTACCATAAGAATGCATACTTGAAATAGCCTAAAGTACTTGAAGGAATACATTTCTTAATAAATCAAATAAAATTATTATATTGTTTGTTTCATTGTGATTTTCTAAATACCTGATTTCTAAGTTGTTATTTTTATTTGTGTTATGCAGTTCTTCAAACAAAATGCTAAGTATAAAAATTATGATTTGTGGAAGTCTTTTCATAAACATTAATAAGAATTACGCGTAGGGTAAATAAAACTTACAACTTTTTGTGTGCAATTGAAACGAGTTACATTAAGAGGGCATCTAGAACCTATGCGAAAAGGATATCTTAAGAAAATATACGTGCTGTTTCATTATCATTTCAATTTTCACTTCAGTATTAGACGTATCTTTAAATTGGTGCTATCTAGAAATTCTACACGATATTGGTTGCGTTTTTTTCCACTCGAAAAAAACAAACACCACAGAAAAAGTAATACATTTATGTGGCAAGAACTTTAAAATAAAAACTGGTTTGAAACCCAATCTCCAAAAGCGGTAATGGAAAAGATACTACATCATTCATACACAACCATTTACATTTACATTACTTAGCCTACTTCAGTTAGTAGGTCTGGCGTTGCGACTGCTGGCGGAGTTCCACGTTATATATTTTATAAGCAGGACTTTATCTACAGAAATTGTTTTATGAAGCAGACACTGTATAGCATTTTTTGTGTTCTTTGTATAAAACAAATTAATCCATATATAATGTGTATATATTTAACATGCAGCTGATTCAGCGTCGATTATTTATTAATAGTATAGGTTTTTAGAACTTAAATATCTTACTATTATTAGTTCATTATTTATTGTAGTATGGTTACTAGATGTTTTAACACTTAAAATACTTAAATTGGAAGTTAAAAATTGTTTCTTAAAAGTATTTAACTCTAATGATAATTGTTTTTACATTTGTTATAGCATTTTGCATGATCTCACTGTTGTACCACCTTAATAATTTGCATTGTTGTTATTTAGAATAAAATTTTTGTTTTTATCAATGAGTTATTACTAGCATTACTAACTATATTACAAATTATTTATTCACGCTGCATTTTTAAGGACAAAATAGTTCAGAAGTACAGAAGAGTGGTTTTTTAACATACAGGGTTATTACAAAAGAATCTTCGGATTTTAAAAATATATGTTATAGAAAAAATTGTAGATATAATGTTGAACTGTAGAAGAAAAGAAAGGGAAAACACCCAAGTTTTTATTGGTAACATCAAAAATCTTTGACTTTAGCTCTTCGTGTCATATGATACACATATAAATTATAGTCCAATTCGATCCACACACGCTATAATGCTTCTTATTAATGTCCCTCGCAACAGCAATAACCAATAACAAAATCATTTGAACTCTATAAATAAAGTTTAAAGAATAGTGTAAGTACTAGAAATGAATTAAATAAAGAAAAGGAAACTGAAGTAGTTAATAAAGGCTAATAGCGGAAGTTACGTAGATCGCGGTAACAAAAACACGATCCTCTACTATGTCTTTATCGCCACCATTAAAGACATCGTAGAGGATCGTGTCCGTCTATTATATTAAAGATTTGTGCTTTAGCCGCATAAATAAAGTGTAAAATTGAACTAAACCATCCACTAAGCAAAATAAAGGATATTACAGAAAAGTAAATAGATAACTAGAAATAATGACTGAAGAAAATTCAGAGTAGTTTTCGAAAGTAGTAAAAGAACATTTAGCATACCTACTAAGAAGATTAAAAGAATGAATGAAGAAAAACTGGGTAAAATGGTTGTAATGTCGAGGAAATTAGGAAAGATTGGCAAATAAAACATTTAAAAAGAAAAATGCAGATTTTAAAAGGGAATCTAAAAAAGTAAATGACAATGTTGAAAAAATAAATAAAAGGATGAAAAATAATATAGTAATTAGAGGCTTGATTTTGGAAATAAAAGAAGAATTTATGAGGAAACATTTAAAAGTTGATAGACGAATTAAATATGCCTATAAAATTGAACAAGAACGTGGTTAGTCGAGACAAAATGGTAGATAAAACCAATGTAATGAAAAATAAAAACAAACGGGAAAATATACAAACAGATAAGATTTATATTAATAATAATAATACATATTCAAGAAAAGGAAAAGGTTTAGTGAAGAAGGAATGAAGATCAAACCGATAAATAAATTGGTCCACGGAATAGGGATATAAAAAACTAGAAGGCAAGAGGAAAGTGGGAAGTACGATGACGAACGTGCAAGTGAAAGAAATTAAATCAAGCAAGCTGGTACTTATATATCTTTAAAATAGAGATGGATCAATAATAAAACTAGAAACTAATTTCTAAATATAAAAATAAAAAAAAAACCGTTAAAATAGATTAAAAATTTGTAAATGAGAGAGTAACTTATATAAGATTTAAATATTAGTATGCATACTTTAACTGAAGATGTGAACATTAATTTGAAAATTTATAAGGATCTCCAAGATTTGACATGAAAATGGAAATTGATGATAAATGCGAAGTGGGTAAAGAGAGAGAAATATCAAAATGTCTGGTAAAGAAAGCCTACCTGAAGTTGTAAATCGAAATGGACAACATATGAGTAATGTTTCGCAATGTGGATAAATTCATACGGTAGAACACTTAACCAAATTAGTTACCTACTAACAGAAAAGACCCATTTTAGCTTGGTTCAAAATGTTAGAACATATACAAGAGGGGACACGGTTTTTGATCATCTGCTTGTACTGGCTAAAGTCAAACAAAGGAAATGAAATATAGAAGCTTTAAAAGATGGAGAAATTAGGGAAAAATATACCCGAGAAGTGAAAAGGGGTCGAGATGTACATGATGAAACATCTATAGATGCGAAATGGAAAATATTCAAAAGATTAGTCCAGCAAGAAGTATAAGGGAAACTAAAATAAATGTTTCATTTAATGACGAATCTAAAAAGATGATAGTGGAGAAACAAGCAGAAATAGCAAATGCTAAATATAAAAAATCTAAAAGGAAAATATATGAAATAAAAAGAAGAAAAGAGATATGTCGAAGCAGAAGGCAAAAGAATTACAAAAAACTATGACGAGAAACAAATAAAAGAGTTGCAAATTATAAGATCGGAAGACCAGTAAACAGCACATCACCAAAACCAGCGGCAAGGAAATTACTCATTTAAATAGACCCGCACTTCACAGTAGAAATGAGCTGGAGCCCCATCTTGTTGAAATATGAAGTTACTAAATCTTTTATCAGTTGCTAAAACAGCCACAACTGCAACATATCTTGATTTTGGGCTTGGGTGATGTGCTAGAGAATATTTGCTATTATTCTACTCTCTGGGTCTCACTATCTTAGAGATTACAATTTTTTTGAGGGATACATGAAAGTTTTGGTTTAGATGCCATCAATTCCAACAACATTAGATGGAGACTACCGGATTTTTGAACCGAATTGGACTACCGTTTAGATACATGCCAAGTGACGCGAAGAGCTCACGCCGAACATTTGTGATGGTATGATTAAAACTTGGGCCTTTTCCCTCCCTCCGCATGTATTACTTAGTTTTATATCTGTAATATTTTGTAAAATAAATATGTTTAAAACACAATTATTCTTTTGTAGTAACTTCGTATAGTTATTCAATTTTTTGTAGATATTTGATTATTTTCTTATGGCTACTTTTTAATGTGTATTATATGCTTTCATTATTATAATATATATTTTATTATTTCAATTTTTATACATTAATCTGTTATATGAAAAAGAGTCAAAAGTTAACTTATTTATGATTTTTCACTGTAGTAATGTCTAGAATACACAAAATTTAGCCGAATACACTGAAATGCGGTTTTTACTATATTACCTAAAGTGGATTAATGTAGAGATTTTTGCGATTAAAACCTTTTAATCCGTTACAGTGCATAATCGTAAGACATTCTAAAGTTTCTTAATTGGATACATGGGTAACCCAATTATCAGAATACTAATTTTTACTGAACATATTTCTTACAAATTACTAATTACAATTTGTTCTATAATTATGTCTATTTGTAATACTTGTTTTTTATTTATTTTCATAATTAGTATTTAAAATGCAATTCTATCGCATCAATATCAGTCTTTGTTTAGTAATATCTCAGTTACTCGTTAACTTGTAAATACTATAATTAAGAATTTTACTAGCAGTAGAATTATTTATATTTTTTTGAAATAAATTTTACTGGGATTGCGATTAAGTTTTACGTGTAAGGAGCTTTTTCCAGTCATTCTTTTTATATCAAAATGTAAACGGTTACTTTACTTATAAATCTTTTATCAAATAAATATGTAAATCTGATCCCTCTATTTTCAATACAATTTTTTGCTGCTTTCGTTCTTAGTTTTTCACTTGAATTACGATGCATGAGCTTGTCGCTGAAATTATATCAAAGAGTTAGCAAAAAAGACGATTTTTTGTTAATTTTCAATTTTGTCTTTAATATTTTAACCGAAAACTCAAACAAAGGACACTGGCCTAAATTTAATAAATTTATATTAAAGGTTTTTTGATGTTTTATATAAGTAACTAATAACTAGTTATAATAAGCGCACAGAGAAAGTTAGGAAGAGCAAGAGAACAAATTTTGCCGGTTTAATTAAACTAGTCATCGAATACTAATCATCGATTTTCTTTCGAACTGAGTCCGCGGAATTAAGGCTGGCCCAACTGGATGCAATAAATCTCTCTAACTTCCCTCCTTCTGCGCCCTACATTCTTTCATTCTCGAAATGTGGCAGACCCTAATAAGGGTAACGCTTTTATCAACACTTAAAAATCTTATTGGCAATTGTCTGCGGTTTCGACTCGCCCTCTGTAAAATGTAACCGCAAGGAAATTGAATTGTATTGATATTGCCTATAGAGATTGATCGAGCTTTGAATGTGCATATTTTAAATTTCCTTTCTGCATTTCAGTTCAAGGCTTTGCAGCGTAAATTTGTTTTTGGTGCGATTTTATTCTCAATAGAATTAGAATAGGATTCAGGTCAGTATTGATTTACGTAAGTTTCACTTTAAATCGTTTATTTAACATTTAACAAAGAAAGCGCTTTTTACATTTTAAATGAGCTGAAAGCAGACTTTTGAGCAACAATTTAATCACCGTTGCTCAACGAACACAATTAACAGGGCTTGTGATTGGCAAGTTTAAGGTTGTATGCGACCTTTCAATTATCCATTACTTTTTTAGTGGATTATTGAAACAGAATTTAGAATATTATTAGTATATCAAAAATTGTTCTTCATTTGTGACTTAAAGTAGAGGGAATCGATTAACTTCGCATTATATGGAAGCTTCGACAAGACGTTAATAAGCTTATGAAGTTGGAGGACGTGCAGTTCGAGAACTTGCGCGGGTTTTGTTGCAGGTAATATCAGAAAGCTGCTCGAAGTGACGAAGATGCACAGGCAATTTGTATGCGCTTCTGCATTCTCGCTGCCTGCACCCTGTTTAACTTCAATCGCTTTTAATTAAACTGGCATCGAGTGAAGTTCCGAACAACTCTCGCAAATTCCATTGACAGTATATCAATTCAATTTAAAACTAACTAGTCATTTTCAGGGCATGTTTATGCGAGGAAGCGGGACGCTACTAATTAACGGACGCGGCTAAATTTGGGCCCAAGTTTACTACGGGCGCTTAAAATAGGGGCACTATTTTAAGCGCGAGTAAACGCTGAAGGCACGCACTTGTAGTAAACTTAAGGGGGCTGTTATTAAGATTATCTATAATTAGTCACTTTCACTTGACTTGTCAGGCGTCGCTCGTAGGCATTCTGAAAGTGAAGTTATGCCGCTGTTAAAAAGTGAGGCGCACCAGCAGGTCGTTGGATATATACCCGCTATATATTATTATCTAGAAAAGATTTCAGAAAATATTTATTTTTTAACTTTAATAATTATAAGACTATAGGGTTAGAGATTCGATAAAAACTATACAGAAGCTTTATTCTTTATATCACAACTTCCTGAAATTTAAAAACGACACTTTGTTCGACATAACGGAATCTTGTAGACACTTTTATTGGATCAATATTTTGTTAGCGGGCAAGATAGATTAGAGGGGTGGGAGAAAACGACCTTTAAACGTTATTGAATTTTTTGACGTTTACAGTTACGACCAAATTTAGATATGTTTCTTACGTAGCTAGATACAGTTTAAAAAGGGAGGGTAATGGATACGGAGATGGAGAAATATGACTAAACATTTGTGATTTCTAGGCTTAGCTGTTGTTATACCCCTACATTACAAAATTTACCTGTCCCTTAAAGGCTTTTTATATAGGTCTAGTAAAAAGAAATCCATTATTTTTCCAACAGATGGCTTTAATAAATTGTATCTTGCGCTCAAAAGTCCTATCGGTTTACACTAGATGGCGTTAGAAAGCTGACATTTCGTACTAAAAAAAATGATTTGACAGTTTTGTGAATGATAGACTCGGTTTTGTTTAAGCTCACGTCAAAATGGACACCAGCAAAGAGAAAATACGCTATATTTTACAGTTTTCCTTCGATAAAGGTGAGAACGCAAGCCAGACGGCTGAAAATGTGAATAGTGTTTATGTTTCTGATACTGTGACACCCAATCAAACGCAGTTTTGGTTTTGTCGATTCTGTTCCGGTAATTTTGCTGTCAAAGATGCACCACGCTCTGGAAGGCCAATTGTCGAAAATGTGGATAAAATAATGCAAATCGCCGAGTCCGACCGCCATATAAGCACTGTTTCTAGTGCCAAGGAGCTAAACATTGCACAAAAAACCGTTTGGAACCATTTGGAAAAGGCTGGATACAAAAAGAAGATGGATGTATGGGTGCCACACGAGTTAACGCAAAAAAACCTCATGGACCGAATCTCCATTTGTGAATCGCTGCTGAATCGCAACAAAGTCGACTCATTTCTGAAGCGGACGGTGACTGGCGATGAAAAGTGGATCACTTACGACAACGTCAAGCGACAACGGTCGTGGTTGAAGCGCGGTGAGCCGTTGCAAACGGTGACCAAGCCAGGATTGACGGCCAGAAAGGTTTTGCTGTGCGTTTGGTGGAATTGGCAAGGAATCATATACTATGAGGTGCTCCCCTACGGCCAAACTCTTAATTCGAACCTGTACTGTGAACAATTGGACCGTTTGAAGGAAGCAATCTCCCAGAAGCGGCCAACTTTGGCCACTAGGACAGGAATTGTGTTTTATTAAGACACACCGATAGCGATTCACCAGAAGCTCCGGGAGCTTGGTTGGGATGTTCTTATGTATCCATCTTATAGTCCGGACCTGGCACTAAGTGATTATCACCTGTTTCTGTCCATGGCGAACTATTTTGCTGGTGAAAAATTTGCCTCAAGAGAGGCTTGAAAAAATCGAGTGTCCCAGTTTTTTACTAATAGAGGCAAGGGCTTCTACGAGAGAGGCAAAATGGAATTACTTTCAAAATGGCAACAAGTTATCAAACAAAGCGGCGTATATTTGACCTAACTCGTTTCATTTTAAGTATGTTAAATAAAATCTTCAATTTCATGCATAAATAATGAATTTCTTTTTACTAGACCTATTACATAAAGTAGCTCTACTTCAATATTTAGTTGTTTTTTTTTAAATTTTATTCTCAATCAGAATACCTACAATGTATTTGTACGTTACTTAACATACTTGTACACGTAGTGGCAGGAAGAGGTAAATATCTAATAATGTCACCTCAAAGTATGTTATGAGGTCACTATCTTTTCAATATTCTGTTGTACATGGATATGGTTTATAGTATTGCGCTCCTGGATGACATTCTCGTAAAGAATGCTGAAACCGTTATAAATGATCTGATTTAAAACATAACATGATGCGTCTGGAATACTTCTGAGGATATTAGATTAAGGTCGTTTAATGGTAGCTGCATTGGACTTACTAGCACAGCCCAAAATTCTATTCCGTAATTCCATATTGATTAGATTATTACTTTGTAAATTATCAATTTATTTTTTGTTAATTAATTGGATTTGCGTCTTAGGATCTAACTGTGCTCCTTTGTTTAATTGTTTTTGTTTTTTAATCTACCTTGTTTAAGTATTATCTATATATAATCCTAGATAAGTGACGACTTCTCTTTGGGGTATGACGACTTTATTCATGCTTATTGAGGGACACTGTTTACATGGTGAAGGTTATATGTGTTTCGTTTACTTGTTTATTTGTTTTTAACCATACCCCAATGTAATTAATAAATTTCTGTAGTTTGGTTGAAACCACGATAAAATCTTCGTGTCGCAAAAATCGCCGTATCGTTCGCGAATGTACCTACTATTGTTTTTCCGATTGTTGATCAGTTGGCTCTACAAAGCACATACAGTAGTGGCCCAGGATGTTGTCTTATGGTACTCCTAATAATATGGGAAAGCAGTTATACTCTTTACCGTTGGCCCTAGTTTCGAAGTGACGGTCGTTCCGATAAGATTTTATTAGGTTAAAATAAAGTATTGGAAGTGTCTTTTTGGAGTTTAAATAAAAGACTTAAATACGACATCTTATCAAAAACTTGTTTTACGCCCAAAAAATGCAGCGGTACAATACGTTTATGTATGGATTTATTAATCATATTAGTTAAGCGGTGGTCCTGCCTAAAACTAAAGTGATAATTTCAAATTGCTGTTTATATTGTATTTATTATATTAACAAAAGTCTTTTAAGGTAGTTGAAAATTATTGATAGAAGACTTGTTGTAGGATAGGACGTAACATTTATTAGTTTTTTTAGGCTTAGGTATGATAACAATTTGTACAGTTTTGAGCGATTTGGGCCAGTATTCGAGTCATAAAATTATATTAAATATATACAAAATTTTTATCGGCCCTTTTTTTGGGAATAGCATTTTTCTAGTAAACGTATAGATTCCTGTAGTCTTTTTTGGGTTCAAAGTCTTAATTGATTTTTGTATTTCATTTGGAGTAAATAATTTTAGTCATTCCCATTTTAAAATCGATGTGGATAATTCCTTTTCCATATCTTGTACTCGAGCGTTATTGTGAGAAGAGAACCATTCAATAAGATGTTGGTCATATAGCTCTGCTTTCCCTTTATCACTTTTTGCCCGTTGACCTAGAGTTGCTGTGCATTTGTGAATAGGGGGTGAAATAGCTTAAGGTTTTCTCTTCGCTTTTATTGGTTTCCAGATGGAATTGTCTTGTCTTGAGAAATTAAAAAGGCAAATATCTACTGAAGAATTTATATTTTTTTAATGTTTTGATTTTAATTTGTTGCTAGTTCTATAATATTTTCTTTTATTTTAAGTAAAATGGTCGATAGTATGTCTATTAAATTTTGTTTAAAAAAATAATGTAGCTTCTATTTGTCGCATTTCATTGGGCAACACGTAAAAAGTTATCCGTTTCTAGTTAATATTGTTAACTGTGTGATCATATTAAGGACAAATTTACTTTTGCTAGTTTTATAAATAATTTTTTATTTTGTTTAAAATTTTAATCAGCATTGTAGTAATATTTTCGATTTGTTTTAAATTATTTTTAGTTGCATCTATCTACATAAGTTCTTGAGTGTTGATAGTTCCTACAGATTGGATATTATTTGTATTCGTAGATGTACTAGTTATGAGTTGCAAAATTAAGTATTATGAGATCCTCTATGTTTGGCCATAAGTATGGTTTATTATAGTAAGTTCTTGAGTGATCATAGTGTTGGAATCTCATGCACTCTATAGTATTATTTTTAGTAGCTCCGGCAATTTTTAATTATATTGTTTTGGTTTGCAGTCTTTTTACTCTGTCTACCAAAAATAATTTTAATTGTAATCTCCATTGACTTAATTTTTCATATATGTATTCATTTCATGTTGAGTGATGTAGGCACTTTATGTTTAAGTATGGTGAAGTACACGTTTTTCTTTAAAGTTTGTTATTAGAATAAGGAATGATTTTCTCTGATACTGTTCACCATCTAGTATGTCTCTTATTTCATTTATCTTTTGTGTAATTTATCACTCCATTCACAAAAATTTGGAATTGTTTGTGTATGTTAGGGTATACTTCGTTGGTGTTACTTTCAATTTTATTTTCTAATGGATCAAATCTATTATTTGTTGTTAGTATTGTCTTAATTGGGTTGTTTTGTGTCTGAGATTTTTTTTATTTTGGCGCTTTTTATCACCTGTTTTGTTGCTGCTTTGAACTTTAGTCTTCTTTTCTTTTTTCTTAACTTATAGATCACAGCTGGATTTGTTGAGTAGTATACCCTTGCCTAGGTAGATTGTTTGTAGGCGTGGTTTTTGTACTGGTTAAATTATATATTATAACTTAATGGCTTTTCTTAGTTTGAAGTTAATTGCTCTAATGGATATATATATATATATATATATATATATATATATATATATATATATATATATATATATATATATATATATATATATATATATATATATATATAATTTTATTATTTATTAGTGGTTGTCACTGCATGTTTTGCTAAAGTAAAAAGTGATTTAATTTCGCCCGTTTTAATTATTTTCCTTTACACGTATTAATACTACATTGCAATAGATTTTTATAGAGAAAAAATGTATTAAAAGAAGTGGTCAATGAAGAGTCCGCATTTATTGACTTTAATTTTTGAATCATATAAGTAAATACTTTTGGTTTTTAGAGACTAAACGCAAATTTTCAATTATAATTGTGTATAAAGAACAAACTCATAATTAAATGTTACTTAAACTGCAAACAAGAAAGCTTATCGTTTGTGGGTTAGCAAAGAAATATCAAATCAATTAAATTTCGCGCAATTTCATATTTTAAATTTACTTAGTTGGCGAAATTTATAATGCTAAAGAATCTTTCTATTAATGCTCATACTTTAAACTAAATTGACAAATGTACTAGCAGATGAACTGCCAAAAGAATAGAAATTTATACCAATAAAGTTGCCTGCTTTTATTAGTTTAGCTTTTGATCGGACAAAACTTAAAGGATTTGTTGTTTCTTCTTGCAGAAAATATAAGGTTTCTAGTTTCTCTTAGAGTGTCATAAATTTAACATGAAAAATAATAGAAAAATGTGGTTTAGTGTAGACATTTTTGACCATTATATTAAACATTGTACAACATGTAACTATCTAAATGTTTAAATCCCGGTTAAATATTAGTCACAGAAAAAATCTAACTTGAACTAAACCAACCAAGTGCGAACTTTATCTTAACTGATGCAAAAGAACTTTTATTAATTTACTTAAAAGTTATGAAATTAAGATGGGGCACTACCCAACGTAAAATATTAAACTACTAAAAGCAAAGTGTAGACAAAAGTAAATTAAAAATTGGCACTTCATCTAGATGCGAGTTTGGTATCCAACGCATCATGTTTAAGAAACATAAACACTCTGGTATTCACATTTCATTATAATTTACACCTGACAAACATCTAATTGGGACCAGAACAAATTATAATTTGTAATAGTACGAAGAGTAACTAATCGACTAATAGAGTTGTCGAATTACATAACATTGTACAAAAAAATTAAATCTATTTACATGAAACTACTCAATTAGAGTAAATAGTATTAAAAATCGTATTAAACAGATGCAAAGTCTTTCACGACTGGGATTATGGTGCATCGCGTGGTGCGAGTTTGCAAATTCTCGGCGTTTCAGAAGAAAATCTTTTAAAAATTAAGTGACTATCTTGTGCATTTTTTTGCTTTTATACTCGTGTGAATGTAAAATAGTGGAATTGGGGGGGGGGGGGGGTTCTCGTTGACGTCACTGGGATGGTAGATAACGTAATCGGGCTAGCTGCTGACGTCAATCGGGTCGTTGCAGATATTTTGGCATTTTCTGACGTCACTTGCTCTTTCACTGTATCGCAGTTTTTTTCACCTTTAAAAGTGATAAATAAAGATTTAGGTAGATTTAATCCGTCGTCCCTGTTAAAACTGATTTTATATTTATAATCTCCACCGTTTCTCTGTGTAACCTCGGGTAGTAATTCCTCCAATTGGATAAAACTGTCGTTTTCCGAAAGCATGATTAGCAAGTGCTGATTTTTGTATTAATTGAGGCGGAGATGATGTTTGTATTCCTTTATCACAGTAGTAATTGTTCGGGCCGTTGTCCAAATGTAGACTTACTTACATTAACAAGGTTTCTTATATCTTTGGCTGGTTGAAGCAAATCCCGTATCTTGGTGGTAGTAGTATAGATGGTTTCTACCTTGTGTTTATTGAGAATTTTTTCTATCCGGTCCGTAACCTTGTTGCCAATTTTGGTTATTTTATTTTTGCTTTATTTATCTCCGTCCTCGAGTAGCCATTCCTTTGTAAGGCTTGTTCCAAATGTTTTAATTTCTTGTCAAATAACGGTGTTTGACATATACGTCGTGCTTGATGTACCAATTTTTTCACTTGGGTGGTGATTCAACTGCTTATGAATGTATCTGTCTGTATGCGTGGGTTTTTTTTTTGCTTACAGTGTGTTATAAATGTCCAGTCTTTGATCATATGTACGTCTGAGAAAGCAATCCTATTGTTCGATTCCAGTTCTATAATAAACTGTATGTTTGGTTATATAGAATTCAAGTGTTTAAGAAATTGTGGTAAGGTCACCTTTCCATGTCTCCATATTACAAATGTGTTATCGACGTATTTTAACCACATCGTATTGATAGTGCTGTATTCATGGCGATCTCTTCATTCTCCATGTAGTAATTGGTAATTATAGAGCTAAGTGGACTACTCACTGCTACTCCATCTTTTTGTTCGTAATTTTTGTCCTGCCAAACAAAGTAACTGAATGTAAGACACCGCTGAAATAGCTGTAAGGTATCGTTGAGAAAAATTTTCTTCTGGTGATCCAAGAAACCTTTAATCGGCATTTTGATAAACAGGAATGTTACATCGAAACTAACCATTAGTTGTTCCTTTTGTAGCTAGATGTCTTGAAGGTAGTAGACAAAATACGCGGAGTCCTTGTTGTACGGTTGTAGCAGACTAGATAAGTATTTGGCCAGCTCGTGACAATAGGTCGCAGTAGTACATTGTCCTTGTGTATTTTGGGGAGCCCGTATATCCGGAGGAGCAGCGCCTCTGATGTTATTAATCTTTTCTTTATGGCTCAAACGAGATCCTACATCGCGGATACTACGTGACACGAGCAAACTGATAAAGAATTCCACAGCTTTTTCGTGTGGAGACCTAGACCTGCTGTAGGCCAACAACAATTTCTCCTTGTTTATATGTGTCATTACCTCTATGATGAAGTCCTCATTGTTATGAGACCTGTCATTGACCTTCACCTCGACGATACCCCCCACACGTCGTAGTTAAGAGGATTGCCTTCAGCCCTGGAGGGTGACTACAAGTTGGGGTATCAGTGGTAATATAAATTGTTGAATAACCTGGATTTTCTTTAACTTGCGAGCTGAAGTGGAGCCTTGCTGAAACTTGTGGCCAAGTCTTGACAACTGTCTCCAGAACATTTATATAACTATCAGTGGTCTCCTTAAGGATTCTCATCAATCTTTTTTTTTAATTTTTTTGGTAGTCAAATCACGCAATATTATGTGTAGTCGATATTTCGATGCAAAAGGGATTCGACTATAACAGTTCGGCGGTAATTTTCTCGTATCATTGTGTCGACAATCGTAGGTTGGTGATTATATAAATCTAACATGGCAGAATCATTAGAAGATTTACAAAGGATATTAGATCTAGTAGTCGAAAGTAGTGAAGAAAAGGGTCTGTCACTAAATATCAAAAAGACTAAATTTATGACAATCACAAAATCACAACAACGACAAGAAAATATATGGATTAGAGGAGAACAAGTGGAGAAGGTACAAAAATACAAATACCTGGGAACTATTGTCAACGAGAACAATGAATACACAGAGGAAATTAGAGCAAGAATTGGCCAGGCCAGGACCATATTTAATAAAATGAGAAATATACTATGCAACAGAGACTTATGTCTACAGCTAAGAATCAGAATGTTGAGTTGCTACGTGTTTTAAGTAGCATTTTATGGAATGGAGGCTTGGACGATGAAGAAAACATCAGTGATCGACTGGAAGCATTCGAGATGTGGACCTATCGAAGAATGTTGAAAATCAGCTGGTGGACAGAGTGACGAATGGTGAGGTACTCAGAAGAATGGGGAAGGAAAGAAGTATTGAATACAGTTAAGATACGGAAATTACAGTATCTGGGGCATGTGATGCGGGGAGAAAGATATGAAATCCTACAAAATATCATGCAAGGGAAGATACAGGGTAAAAGGAATAGAGGAAGAAGACGCATCTCCTGGTTGAGTAACCTGAGACAATGGTACAATTGCAGTTCTATTGAATTGTTCAGAGCAGCAACGTCGAGAATACAAACAGCCATAATGATAGCCAATCTTCTAAGAGGAGACGGCACTTAAGAAGAAGAAGAACTGTTGCCTGATAGGGGCTTTCTCGCAATACAATTTAAATATTTTTGGATTTACTTCAATTTTTTACTTTTCAACAAACATCAGAAGGTAGACATTAATTTTCCTTTCTTGTACTTGTACAAAGTCTACTTACAATTATTATAGAGAAATTTTATAAAAGAATTTTGAATTACTTTTTATGGTAGTAGAAAATCTAAATAATCGGATTGGTGTCAGCAGTAATGAAAACCAAGGCATATATTTTTATAAATTACAATGTAAAAATATAGAAATTGTTTTATAATTGTATTGTATGTATTTTGATAAAGTTCATTATTACGTTTAAAAGTTTAGCGATTCTTGATATACAGTAGTGTTTTGAAATATGAAAATAACTTTAAGCCATTTTTTAAAAAGTTGTAAAAATGTAACTTTTAAATTGAATGATTCACTTTAATACAATTAATTATATATGATTTAAATCACGTTAAATAATTAAGTAGCTATTAGAAAAGGGTTATCTTTAAATGTCATAGTTAAGTTAAAACTCAAATACGACAAGAAAAAAGAGAAAAATGATTTTCACTAAATTGAAAGAGTATTATGTTGGGGTATTATATTTTTATATCTTTTTATTCTTATCTACTTTTACTTATCCACAATTAAAGTTACTTTGTATGTTTCTGTGAAATAATTGTAATTAATTTGTATGTTAAAAATGCTATAATTTCATTACGTTCCGAGATTTCTGTGTTTTTAATTACAAATTTATTTACAAAACTTTTACGTTGTAGCTAAGCGCTTTTAATAATTCACTATTTTGGTTTTTTATAAATGCAACATTGCTGGTCATTTACCATTTACTTTTATTTAGCAGTTTCGGGAAAATATAACAGAATTTACTAAAAGTTATAATAAAACATTAAACACAAACTAAACAATTGTTGACTCCGTAATAATTTATGAACCGCCAGTAATAAAGCTGTCAAGAAATTATTTTTCGCAAGAATTTAGTAGGGACGTTAGAACATTGTAAAAAAATAAAACAGAAAACGAAAAAGGCTTTAACATTAAAAAAAATAGGGAAATTTTTACTGCCAAACTTTTGTTATCGGCAACTTTAACTGATCTATGTAATAAAAAATAATAAAGCAGTGGACGCTTTTACAATAAATGTTTAGGAATATGTAAAACACAATAAAAACTAAGGTCTTTTATGTTTATTCTGTAAATTTAAGCATGTGTGTTTTCTCATTCTTCTATTATCTGCATCAACTATATAGTTGGAATTGTAATTGAGGACGCTGTATGGGTCTACTCCAATTCCCATGTCGCTGACAGCCATTAATGTTACGCGCTTGTGAAGTGTGTAGCCTACTCGCGCCGTCTTCGATATTAAATTCATAGAGGAAGTGGCGGTATTTTATTAAGCGTACCTGCCTTTTACTTTTATGGGAGACACTCCCGTGTTTAATTTCGCAGCTTTAATGAGAGCAGTAACTTACGTCTAGTTAGATGCGGAAATCTTTAAAACGCGAGACGTCGCCGGATTATGAAATAAAAGTGCGACGGGCCAAAAAGCGTAATGCTAGATTAAATTCATGCAGCGCCATTAGTTCTTCATAATTATACGTTATGACACTCTTGTGCAGCAAATGTTTGGTATTATATTCTCCGTATCAACGAGGCTCCCTGGCGGGGTATTTCATTAATTATCTCTTATTATCTAGAACACGACCTATTAAGTTACAGCTTTGTTGGCAGGTCCTTCCTCTACACACATCAGTTCAAGCAGCATGTCAACATATTTTAGGTGCTTAAATCTTCCAATGCGTACTACCATCGTATAACTTATATGATGATTCGCTCTTACTTTACAGTATTTAGTATGTATGAGCCGCTAAAATATTATTAACTGTTTTATATCTAAGATATGTATCAGAAATAGCAGCACAGAAGATATATAAATGTATATATAATATGCCTTGCTAGTATTATATTATTGCTGTATTTGTCAAAATGAAAGTGTATAATCAAAACGTGTTGCAAACTGTCTTTGTGATGCTTGGAACATTCATAACATGTTTTATATCATTTTTTCGATGTGTTAGTCAGACAATAACGTATGTGTTTTATGAGATACGGAAATACGACTGGTCCTGAAAATATTCATCAGAAATCCCTTTTAGAGTGTTTATAACCTCCAGGAACTGAAGCAAGTGATCGATAATTGAATTTGAGTAAGTTCTTGGAAACTTGTACATTTAAACCAGTTGCACATTAAGGAATGCCAGTTTCATACGATAATGTAAAATCACGTTATGTCGATAAATAGCTTACAGAAAATCCTAACGTGTAGAACATTAAATTAAAAAAAGGGCAATGCTGATGTCAAAAAATATTTTCTATTTTAAATAGTAATAACATTACAAATCAGGGATTTTATACAAAAAAGTAACCACCTGTACCATTTATTTATAAATCTAAGTTTCTTACGCGACATCCGTACAAGGCATTTCCAACTCTTTTATTTAAAGTGTATATATACGAATGTATATTTTTTAAAATGTCTACCGAAAATTATTGTCATAAATAAGTACCACAAAAACTATAGCATCATTTTATGGACAAATCTATCATCGCGTCATTAAGCCCAAAAATGTTGAGTTAACTAAAAGATACAGACGTACCGGTTGTGGCAAAGCAGGCAAATCTACCTACTTTGTCTCAAACTGGACTGATGGAGAATTTTTGTTAAATTTTATCTGGAATGCTTTAGACAATAGCTAGCAGGCAACATCAGTGGGGCAATTAAAAGGCAAATTATTTCTTGTACTAATTATCCAACATATAATGGAAGGAATTCGGAAGAAGCTATAAAAAGTCAAGGATAATGGATTTTAGCCGAATTTTTATTATTACTAGCTATCATTGAAAAAATAAAACTTGATTTATATTTATTCCGTTTATTAAAATATAACAATAACTTTGGTGTTTCTATTTCTGATACATAATTATGCCGTACTTCTGTCAAAAGAGACGTTTTCTATTTACAGACGAGAATCATACTTAGTTACTTAGTTTATTAAAATGTTAATTGAAATTATTGTCATGAAACAGGAATCAAAATACACCACATTTATGTTGCAACAAAAATAAAAATATAAAAGATATTACAAAAGGTTCTGTGTTAATTACAAAATATACAGGGCGGTTTGTTAACTTTATGACAAACTTCAAATGAAAATCGATGAATTTTTAAAAATATCAATCTTTATTGCGGTATCTTGATATACTTTACAGTTTTATTATTTTAATGCAACAACATGTTTTAGTTCTGACTTACCTTTCTCTTTATTCGTTAGTAATTCATACCCTGTTACTTTGAGAATTGAAAGCCTCTTCCACATACTCATCTCTTTGTGAACGCTCTTATTTTATACCTAATAATATTGTAATAGGTGTTCATTACACCCATATAAGTTTTACGTAATTCCTAAGGTTGCAGTTTAAAACAGCTATGACACGTGGATATATATGTACAGTTTAAAGAAAGTAATTCAATATTTTCTTTAATTTTTATGCTGGTTTGCCATTTATACCTGCGTCGATCATTTCCATTTTAGTTCAATCCAATCAAGAATAAATCTACATCATTTAAAGCTTATAAAAATTAAATATATTTTGTACTACTGCTACTACTTATTCCATTTTATCTTAATCGTCGGAGGAATAGACAGTAAACAAAAAAATCCTACTTTCCCACAGTGTTTGACTGAATAATCTCGAAATGACCGCAATGTATTGATAGAGAGTTTTACATGTTTGAGAAGCAGAAGGCATGTCACTTTAGTGTCCATCATGACGTGGATTGATGGAAACAGAGTTTGTGTTACAGACTTATTTTAAAAATAGTGATTCTGTCATTGTGATGCAGTGGCTATTCTGTAGGAATTATAAAGCAGTACCGACCAAGATAAACAATTTCAGACAGATTGCTTTAGCATTAAAACAAACATTGTTACATCGCTACGACGTTCTGTCGCTAAACATGCTCTCGCCTTGAGAGAGAATTATAAGCTGCGATCTCATGTTCTCTTCATACAAACTCAGGCTATTTGTACACATTAGTGGCAAAGCTCAATAAGCAGAATTTTCAATTTTGGGTCCCACAAAATTCTCGACAACTTCATGAGTCAGCACTCTACAGACAGCACGGAACTGTTTGTGTGCTGTTACGGAATTTAGCATCACGGGCTGTATTTTTGAGAAAGCAGGATGTTCGGCGACTCATACCTACCCGCTTTGTTGCGATGCTATGCAATTTCCTGGAGCCTAGACTAAACAAACTTTAAAATGCCCCACTGTGGTTTCTACAAAATGATGATATCGCACACAGGGCAAGAATTTATTGATAAGTTCTGGGACAAATATTTCCAGTCCCCTCACTTTATTATATAATGATATCTTATGACTGACTGTCCCTTTCTGATTTATTTATGTAGAGATACTCAAAGGCTAAAGTCTATCAACACAGACCGCGGACTATCGAGGAATGAAAGGATGCTTTTCGCAACGCGATTGCAGCAGAAATGACTCTGCAAGCAAAAACTTTAAAGTGAGGCTGTAGGAGTTCATCATCTTCAAAACAAATTGATGACTAAATAGCAAGCATTGTTCTGTGTGATATAAAACACTGAATAAAATCTGTTGTTCTTTTTATTGCTGTTTCAAAAGGGTATTATTTTACCAGCCTTGTACATTAAAAGCTACAACCGGTAACAATTAGATATAAATTTTCTTTCCACGATTAATCATTTCCTAATTATCTAAACACATTTTGTATTTTTAAATTTACATTTTTATCTTTATAAATGCTGTAGTTATTCTTTTTAACATTTTTAGTTATTTTGTATACTTTTACTTATTGTTGGACCTAGTTCTAGTAATTTGTTACATATTCATGTTGATTTGGGTTTCATTACACAGTATTTTTGGTTAGCTTTAAACTTAAGTTTTAAAATACCACTAGTGAGTATTTAAAATAAAATCTGAATACAATCTTTTAATTAAAAAAAAATTATGTAATTGACTAAATGTTTCAAAGTGCAACATTTGGTTCAAAATTTATAATCCTTATAATTTTGAAGCTGCTAGTAATATAAAGTTAGTTAGATTTATTTCTGTAAAAATTCAAGTAAATTACGAGGGAACTGTTGATTTAAAGTTAGCAATTTGAATTTACCTGTCCGAGACACAATAGAACAGTTAAAGAAATGTTTAATATAAATGTCTGTTCCATTATATAAGAAAGCAACAAAGCTTTAAGGATCCGAGGTGGAATAAAATTTATTAAAATACTATAGTCAACTTATAAAATTTGACGTGTCTAACAAATTTCTTTTGAGAAAAACACAACTATATATTAAATATTTTACAGGAAAGCGCCCTAAATTTATTACTGCACCTTTTCTACTCAAATGATAAGCTGATTGTAAGCAAAACCAGAGAACTTTTACTTAAGACCTATGTAGTTAGCAGAGACTATAACCTGATATAAATAACGTAAGTAATTGTTAATAAATAACATACGGGGTTGAACAAATTAAAATTATGGTGCAATATAATGAAATAACATATACAATAGTAAAACAGCTTAGTATTAAATAAAATAAAACAGTCTAAGGTAGTGTAGGTAGTAGTGAATAAGCCATTATATTTGTCTTTAATTATCGAGTTGCTCCATTGTGTGAAACATTTACATTCAACTGATAACATAATATCTTTAAGCGTAAAATGGTGGAAGTTTTCTAAGAATTTTTTAGAAACCTCTACTCATTTACTATAATTATGTAGTACAAATTAGAAACTATGAAATATGTTCAAACGTCTGTTAGTTGCCAATTTGAAGTATTGAAAAAATAAATTGGCTATTTTTAATCTGTCCAATATACACAGCCCCGAATTGGCTCTAGTTTACATAAAAAGATAAAATTAAATTTTAAGTTAAGGGTCGTATTACTGCTTTGGAGGGCTACGTAAATTCCTTGATAATGTAAATTTGTTATTTAGCAATTCAGGTGATGTTTTCGTTGTTTTTATTGTTGTTAAATAAAATATTTCAACCTAATTAGAATTATTATTTGAGATAATTTAATACATTACAAAATAATCTATAGTCGACATTATAACAATAATTAAAGTGAATTTAATTCTAATGATTCTTGTATACTTTTATTTTAACTGCAAAACTTAAGAACGTTGCAGATGTGTGTACAAGTTCAGCATCCATCTCTTACTCTTTGGATTGCATTCACGTTCCGCTATAGTTGCTTGTGTTATAAAAGCGTTTCATTCTCGGAACAGCAATATTCAGAAATTTATTCTACGTTATTCCTGTATACTAATTTCAGCCGTTATAACTGCTTCAAAACTTTCCTCATATAACTCTGCCTTCCTATTATACACAGCCAGCATTTGACTTAGTACTCGTAATGCACCTTCCTTAATACACTTGCTCCAGTTTCCGTGACCATAAAATGCTCACTCGCAGATTACGCCAAATTGTATAAGTTAGTTAACTGCCACAGAACACAGAGCCAGAATATCTCCTTTTAATTTAATTGTCACTATTACTGTGCTTCGGATGAACATTCTTGTGCAGAACGAATAGAATAAATATATTCAATGCGTGGAATAGGTGTAGAGATTATTGCTTGAATACATAGGATAAGGTGCTCTATAAAATAGATTAAAATATTAATACAATAGGTATTTCGTTAAATTTATATATTATGGCATTTGAGAATAATCTATCTTTAAAGAAAACTTCATACGTATGCTATATGTTACTAAATAATGACCCAATGTATATAAAAAACTAAAGTGATGTACAAATATTTGATTTGCTATTTTGAATGAAAGGAACATAAAACTTAAAGTTTTATTCAAACCTTATAGCAACAAAACTAGAAGGTATTTATAGAAAGTGACGAAGGAGGCTTTCAGTTTTAACAAATATTCGTTAGACAATATTGGGTATCCTAAAGGAGTATTTACATCTTAGGAACTTCTGGTTGTATATTAGGTCATAAATATTAATCACTTTTACATTATGTGTCAATTGCTAATTACGAGAGTTTTTTCAGAAATTAGCTCCTATTTGGCAGTTAAAAAATTCGGTCGGTTCAATATCCGTTAGTCGTAGCCTCATGTTTGCTGTAGTCTACATAGGTTTCAATATATTTGAAATTTATGTAGGTGTTCGAAATAAATTAAAAAACATACTTGTAGTATAAGATGTGTAATTTGATTTTATTAATCAAGAAAAACGTACGTAATTGTGTATAATAAAAAAAATTATTGCGGGTCATAGAATTGTATATGCAAAAGATTTTTGTATATTCAATCAAAGGGCTTCCCTCATACCGTTTAATAGCAAAATCTTATCTAGACCTCTTCCATGATCATAGTTCTATCCTAATTAGTGTTAATGTCAACGCAAGCAACAAAACAAAATTTACCTAACTTGCATAACAAATAAACGTATTGGGAATTATTCAGAGAATTGCTAAATTCAAAACTTCCCCATTGAAGCGGTCCAAAATTAACAAAATCTATTCAGGAAGCCGACTGGGAATCAATTTCGGATATGACAAATTTGAGTGTCAAACAACAATGTTCAGGAATGATCAAAGATAATATTAGAGCAAAAAGCATGCTTAGAAAGAGATGGCAAGTGTCGCGTGCCCCCGTGGATAAAACCTGGTACAACAGGGCAGTCAAAGAATAAAAAAATACTCGATGACAAAAGAAATCAAGAATTTGAAAACTCTCAAAACAACTTATTAGCCACCGAAGCCACTGAATATTCTTTATGGCGGACTATAAAAAAATCAACCAACCACAAAGACACATCCCTTCAATAGAACTGAATAAGGCGAATAGGCGAAAGACGACACTAAAAAAGCAAAAACATTTAATCAGAACCTAACTATCGTTTTTACACCTTATCCTATAAAGAACTGTTAGATGAGAGAATCAGGACGATTCCAATGATTTTTAGTGCTGTCCTAAGGCATGAATACTTTTCCGTCCAGTAGAAAGCAGCCCAAATAATCTTAACAACTAAACCAGACAAACCTCCAACTGGGGGTAGCGTCATAGAGACCTATTAGCTTATTGTTAATAATAGTAAAGAAAATTTAAAATATTTTCTACAAAGAATGCTGCCCCTTATAGATGAAAAGGAATTAGTACTAAACAGCCAATTTGGATTTCGACAGCAACACTCCACACTCGACCAGATACATCGAGTTGCCACCAAAATAAAGCACGATTTGACCACCAAAGAATATTGCACGGCAGCATTTGATAAAGCTTGACACGTTCGCCTTTTACACAAAATCAAACGTATCTGGGCACATACACTATTTGTGTTAATGTGATCTTATCTCACAAATAGACACTTATTGGTAAAATACGGAGATGCAACTCAAGTAATGTGCTTAGCCCAGTGTTGTATTTATATATACAGCCGCCCTACCAACAACCGGTGCGGTACTTGCCACCTATGCCGACGATACGGTAATTGACTTCACACCACGACCCAGTCATTATCTCGAGATACCTGCAGAACCACCTCAGTAAAATAGTAAAATGGATCAAAATATGGCACATACGAATTAATGTGCAAAAATCAGCACATGTAACATTAGTAACCCCAGGAAAAATATGTCCCCCCGTTAGGTTGAATAAAAACATCCTTCCACAAAAGAGGACGAAATATTTAGATATCCATCTTGACCGGCGCACAATATGGGGTTCGCATATATAGCACAAGAGACTTCACTTAAGCTTCGCACGTAGAAAATAGTACTGGCTTATAAAACGTAATTCAAAAATGTTTCTCGAGAACAAGCTACTCGTATATAAGGTTGTTATCAAACCCATTTGGTGCTACGTTATTCAAAGATGGGGTGCAACTAGCAACTCCAACTACAGCGCTATCAATCTAAAGTACTGCAAATCATAATCAATGCTCCATAGTTCATATCAAATTAGGTATTACATTCAGACCTTCAAGTTGATACTGTTCAAGACACAATAAAAAAAACATAGCATTAAATATCTGGAAAGGATTAAAAATCACCCAAATCCTTTAGCAGTTGAACTTCTGACAATTCAACAGGAAAAAAGACTGCAACGGCATGACCCGATGAATCTACTACAACGCTTCTAAGCTACAATTTAATTCCAAGTAGTCATAACTAACATATATATTGTATTTTGACATAGAGTTTGCCACAGGGTAAACCCACACTTTGTAAATTCTTATAAACACATATTTTATTTAATGTCAATACTGACAGGACGTAAATAATTTTGGAGAAAAAAAAAGACGCAGTTGTATAAAATACAGTTATAAGTCAAATTATGAACGTATAATGATAAGTTGTACATGAATACACAGTGCAGTGGTGATGTAAAAATTTTAATGCGGGTATAGAATTGTGTATGCAAAAGTCTGTACAATGCGAATTCCACAGATGTTTGATATTTAACACAATAGCAACTGTTTTGGCGTGACACATTAATTATAGGCAAAAAATAGATTTGTGATATATGTTACTAGATGTAATAATATTTGTTAATTAACTAAATTAGAAAAATTCAAATAATAATAAAAAAATGGTAAGGTTTTAACCTCCGTATTTTGGAAAGCGCACGGTATTTTACTCATCAATTAGCTTGAAAAAGGAAAGAAAAGACGACTCAAAATAAAGGAAAAGTACTCTTTTACCAAGACAACGCACCGTATTACAAATCGATTGCAACAATGACAAAATTGCACGAATCGCACTTTGAATTGCTTTTCCATCTACCGTATTCTCCAGACCTGGCTCCCAGTGACAGTGCAAACATAAAAAGTATGCTCCAGGGAAAGACATTTCTCTTCAATGACGAAGTGATTGCCGAAGCTGAAGCCTATTTTGAGGCCAAAGAGAAATCCTTTTACAAAAAAGGCATCTAAATGTTAGAGAAGCGTTGGAATGAATGTGTTACTCTTGAAGGAGACCATCTAATTGAATGAAGTCGAATTTTGCCTAACTTTTGTTGTTTTATTAGTCATCCTAGGAACTTATTGAGTGATGCGTTATATATATATATATATATATATATATATATATATATATATATATATATATATATATATATATATGTGTATATATATATATATATATATATATATATATATACACAGTATGTATATAGTTGTATTACTTTAATTGCTTATAGGTAATTATACAACTCTATTTTTAGTACCGCAAAAAGTACTTTTTGCATAGGTGTACTCTAAAATAGAATTTAGTAAATTGTAATTTACTTCTGCAGTTATATAATGTTTTTTTTTAAATATTTTTGTTATTTAATGTGCCATTTTATAATGAAAAACTAAGTTTAACAAATTTATAACAACGGGAACAAGGAGGGGGTTAATAAATTAGAGAACAAAAATTCAACTTTGAAAATCGTCGAAAATGTATTAATAATGACTATATGCAAATTATTGGCCATTTTTTTAGTGAATAATAGTACCAGCTTTGATTACTCTTATTTTGTTAGGCCATGTTTATATTTGTAAATCCGATTATTTAATAAAATTAAAAAATTAATGAAGGCGGTGTACAATTAATCAATTCAATTAGAATTATTATATAAATAATTCTAACTACACCTCCTTAGATATCCTATTTGGTTAGAAGTAACAATGAAGAAAGTTGTATATTGCTTTTTTTAAGTAAAGCGCATCAAGTGATATAAAAATGCGGTTTGAAGCTTTTTACAAATTATAGTTTAAAATCGACCATAAATTAGGTTCAACAAAACAAAGATACAGATCACGCATTTAAGCTAATTATAGTAGTGTAAAAACAAGTTTTTGGGGACTGAATAATTCCTAAACTAGGGATTGAGTTTGATTTATATGTGTTACGTATCTATTAAAACCGATTGTTTTATTTTTTCTACAGTGTAATGTATGACGCAATTGATTTTTTTGCATCTAATACTTTTGAAAATTTGTAGGGTAATATGTGAATCTCAATTCGAATGGTATCTTGTAACTAAATCTGAATTTTTTTTGTTCAAATAAGCATATAAAAATAAATTGGATATTGATTAACTCAAAGATTATGTTGAAAATTTCAGCTCACTTCAGATTCAGGCGCTTCTCAGCAATTTGTCTTAACAATTTTATTTTCATCTTTACTGTCTAAGGCATAAGTCTGTCTTGTTGAAAACTCATCCATCATTTATTTTAAAATGTATGCAGACTAACCTTACACGTTAGGGTAAAAGGTTTTTAGATTTTATATATATATGTATGTATGTATGTATGTATGTATGTATGTGTGTGTGTGTGTGTGTGTGTGTGCGTGCGTGTGTTGTGTGTGTATGCAGACTACGTGTAAAAGCTTTAAAATATATATTAAAGATGTATAGGGCGATTAAACGATTTTCGGATGTATGTACCGATTTTGTGTATAACATTTTCTTTTATGGGCTAAATTTTTATATTTATCAATACAAGGCCTAGCACACCACAAGAATACAAATTAAAACTAGAGCCTTATTTTTGAAAACTGTTATTATATTTAGAATTTATTAACAGTAATTTATTAAGAAAAATTATATAATTTTGGCTTTTCTTTCGTAAAAAATTAGTTTAAAATATTGACGCCTTATACATCAAAGAGACAATTCTATTGTCTGAGTAATACTCTTCTTCAAAATATAGTGCATTTTTTCTTTGAGTGTTGTTTTAGAAATTACAATTTTATAGATTTATTTAAAAATTCACTGAGGGTAATTTCTGAATTAAATGTTTTTCTTAAAACGTTCAATGTGGAATTAAGTTAAATTTTAATTTTGATAAAATACAATATGAATTATGTTACTATACAAGTGCTATATGTGAGCAGTGTATGTGTGTGTCAATTTAATCCACAAAATGTTAGTTTGTTATAACAAGTAAACGTTTCTCTTTTAGATAATTTTCATATGCATCACAGTTTTCTTTGTGTCTGCTCCCAATGAGATTAAAGATATTTTTTATGAATGACGTAATATCCGCCTGGTTGTTTCCGATAAGACCGTATCTACTGGCTTGAAGTCGATAATGTGTTTTTGATACGATGAGAAAATTATTCACCATATTTTTTGTTGTAGGACTTTTTCCAATTCTCTTATTATTTCCTACTATGGTATCTCTTTCAACATTGCTAGAGATGTTTTTCATTATATGCAAGGTTGTTTTATTAATGTGGTTCGGTGTCTGGAAATTGTTTGGTGAAGTGTTATATGAAAAAGATTCCAGCTGATACACCCATTGATTAATACGGGCTCAAGAATGTGTATTACTGAAGTTATAAATTAGGTAATTATAAATAAAATGTTTAAGTTAAATAGTTCACCGAGTACGTGTTTAAAGACTTGTTAATTGGAGTTCTTATGCGCAACTCTGTCCAGTATATCAGGTTAATGATCTCATTTATGTAGTAGTGAGTAGGCTCGTTAGGGACTTCTATTTAGAATTCATGCGTAAATATTGCATTATAAAGTTTATTTCTATCAAAATTTATTACTCTTCTTTTTAAAGTGCGTTATTCATTATTGAATGTTGGCAACAATTGAGGCAAAATTTTGTCTATCTTTAGTGTCTCTTATCAACTCATGTGTACTCATGTGGGTCCAATCTCCAGAACTGACAGGCTAAATAACGCTTCTCTGGTACCAAACCCTTTTCTAAATCCAAATTGGGAGTAGCTCAGATCTATTTCACATTTCTGATTTTTAGAAATAACTTGAGAACGTGGCTCATCAAGCTTATGAGTCGAAAATCATCGCATTTATTTGCGTTGGGTTTTTTGGGTATAAACTCCGATGTCATCCAATCAGAAGGCATTTTCCCAGTTTGATAGATTGCATTAAAAAGATTAGTAAGTAATGTTATGTTTTCTTCATTTAGAAGTGTCAAAAATTCGTTATGAATCTGGTCTGGTCCAGCTGCTTTGCCGTTTTTAGAATTTCGTATTACGCTTGTTGTTTCACTTTGTAATATATTTGGTGCATGCTCCCTTGTTGTTATATGTTGTTCAGTTCTCAGATCTTCAAAGGTCTGTTTTATATATTCTTTCCATACTTGTTTTAGATCTTCTTGGGTTGTGATTAGTTGGTTGTCGTTATTTAACATTTTGTTGTAGTTATATTTCTTAGTCCCTCCTATAGTTTCTTTGATCTTTTTGTGTAGGTTAAAATTATCGTGTCTCTTTTCTAATTCTTCTATTTCCTTGCATTTCTCATTTAGCCATAGTTCCTTCGCTTGCCTTATCTTCTTTTGTATTAGTTTATTTAGTTGTTTATATTGTTGTTGATTTTTGTTTTTGTATGTTCTTCTGTTGTCCATTAACGTTAATATTTCTGATGTCATCCATGGCTTTTTATTTTTGTTACGATTTTATCCGGTTATGGTATTTTGTGTGTTTGTGATGGCTAGTTTTATTTTGTTCCAGATAGATTCGATAATCTCTGTGCGGTCTGTATCGTCTACAGCAGTAATTACATTATTTATTAACTCGTGTATTCCACTTTCTTTTATATTTTCGTTTAGAGTCTGAGCCAACTGCATGCAGTGGACTGATTCTTTCAGTTTCTGTAAATCTATTTTCTTGTCATATCGCCTTCGTTTTTTTTTGAGACGTATGTTAATGTATCCTACAACAGGATTATGGTCTGAGCCCACATCACTTCCGGGATATGTTTTAACGCCTGTTAGTCCATTTCTATATCTCTTGTTAATTAAAAGATAATCTATTTGATTTCGTATAATGTGTTCCGGGTGTGTTGTGGAGACGTCCATGTATAGAGGCGCTAGGTGGTAACTCGAACCACGTGTTCATGATGACCATGTTTTCTTCTTGGCAAAATTGTATTAGTCGTTCTCCTCTATCGTTTTGTTCCCCAAGCCAAAATTTCCACAATGTCTTCTACTTTGCCTTGGCCCACTTTGGCATTGAAGTCGCCCATAATAATAGTTACTTCGTCTGTTTTAATGTTTTTCTTAGTTCATTTATGTGTACGTACAATTGTTCTATTTCTGCATCTGGTTTTCCATTGTCGGGGCATATATTTGGAAGATGTTAATATTCTTTGGTGACGCTTTTAGTTGTAGTAATATTATACGATCTGAAAAGGGTATGCAGTTGATTATATATTTGTTTATGTCCTTGTTGACTATAATCGCAACACCATTCGGATGATTTGTGTCATTGTTACCTGCATAGTATATGACATGGTCATCAATTTCACTTTTTCCACATCCCGGCCATCTTGTTTCTGATATTCCTAGAATTTCTATGTTTAATCTAGTCATTTCTTGAATTACGTTGTGTGTCTTCCCAGCCATATAAAGCTCCTTACGTTCCATGTTCCAATTTTAGTGTTTTTCTGTTTTTATCCACATTTGGGTGGTGCCTATCTTGTTTTAACGTGGGGATTCTTAGCACCCCTTGGTTATTTAAAACCTGCCACGGACTAGGGCCCAAATTCGGGTTTTGTGTTCCCATGATTGTTGGAACTTGAGAAAGTAGCGCAGTAGTTTCTCCTTGCTTTCTGCGCCGCGGTGCTATGACTGGATAGCATTTACATAATGTTTTGCCCATAGGTTTCCGATAATAAGCCTTTAAGGAAGATAAACTTGCAGTAGCCTTATTTCAGTACTAACAACACCGCTGCCTGTTGTCAGCCAGTTTTGGTCCACCCCAGGTATTTAATTTCCCTGGTACCCTCCATATCTAGCGGGAATTCACCTATCCGCCACCTGGGGAGGCGCCCGATGGGGGACTGGAAACCCCACACGGGTTATTACTCTACATCCCCATATTTCTGCTATACCAATTATACGAAGTACTAAAATCTTACCTATCAGACCGGTATTTCTACGTGAACCACCATGGCGAATTCACGAATCTACAGCCCGCTGTATCTGGAGTTTCCCAAGGCAGTGTTCTGGGACCTATATTGTACTTGCTGTTCACGGCTGACATTCCCACCACGAATACAACAACAACCGTCACCTTTGCTGATGACACAGCTGTGCTGGCATCACATACTAACCCTGCCACTGCATCCCACAACCTGCAAGTCGCCCTCAACAAAATCCAACAATGGCTAAAAATATGGAGAATTAAGGTGAATGAAAGCAAATCCCAACACATCACTTTCACAATGAACCGTGACAACTGTCCGCTGCTTACGCTCAATGGACAACAACTAAAACATGGTGATTCCGTAAAATATCTAGGACTCCTTTTGGACCGACACTTAACCTGGAAAACCCATATATTCAACAAACGTAAAGAACTTGGATTACAATACAGGAAAATCTATTGGATGATCGGAAGGGGGTCTAGACTATCATTGGAGAACAAACTCTTGCTCTATAAAGTCACGTTAAAGCCTATCTGGACGTATGGTCTTTTTCTGTGGGGAACAACCAGCAACTCCAACCTAGCCATCATTGAACGATTCCAAAATAAAGTGTTGTGTGCTATAGTTAGTGCTCCGTGGTATGTGCCAAATAAAGTTATCTCAAGTGATTTGCGTATACCCACTATCAGAGAAGAAATAGAAAAAAGTGCCCAAAGATATAAAGACCAACTACTGACACATCCCAATCAATTAGTGAACACTTTGATGGACGAACCTCATAAACCAAAACGTTTAAAACGATTTAAACCTAACGAACTTCTAACACGCTTTAACCCATAATCTAAATTGTTTTAAGCTCTACCACTCACTTGTATATTATGCATAGTGAAATTTATAAAGAGTGGCTTATTGTAGCCCTACTCTACATGCCTTAAGCAATTGGCAGTTTCTACTGCTGCTTGCATTCATTATTATTATATGTGTCACGCTAAGTACTTATTGTCCCTTGTAATTAGGACAGATTGTATAACAAAGGAGTTAAATAAAAAAATCCCCATATTGAGTTTTTGAGTTTATGTCTTCAATAAAAAGAATGGATTTGCTTTTGTTGAGGAAATTTCTTGTTCTAAAAGTTGTTTGTTGGGTGGCCTGTCAACACATACTACGTTAACAGCAGTGGTATTGTGAATTTTTATTTTGATTCCAACTGTTTCAAGGTGTATAGTGTTAATTAGTTGAAATGATCTATTTTGGAGACGATGAATTATGTTGTTCTTTATGATTATAGCTAGATCACAAGATGTAATTCTAACGTCTCTGTCTGTACGGTAAATCTGTTATCCAGCTATTTTAAGTTTTTTGAATGGCGCAAGCTATATCAATAGCATATCTTACAAGAAATTGTTTAAAGATGGTGAATTGTGTTTTTATGCCATTACTATACCAACTAATAACTATTAATTGAGCTACAATTTTTTTATTATACCCTATTGAAAAGGAGGCAGGTGATGCAAATCCTTTAATTTGCTTAATGAAGGGTTAGTTTAGGTTAATAATAAGGTGTTTAGTAGGGGTATGGTTTGAGATGATGGTGAATTGGTTTTTGAGTGCCAGCGTAAGTTGGTTTTGGGGGATATTAGTTGAGAGATAAGAAAAAGTTAACAGGTGAAGGGTTTGTCTTTTGTTCTTACTGTTTTATTAATTTTGTTCTGGAACCGTCTGCCTTAGGAATTTTTGGTTTATAAAAAATATTTGCATCCATTACAGTTAACACGATCATTTTTATTGCAATTGATACATACTGATATACCGCCAGAGTGCTCCAGTGGTTGAGGCACGGGCTGCGATGCGGACGGACCCGGGTTCAATTTCCGGTGCTCTCTGAAGCCTGGCGGGTGGCTACTCAGTCACTAAACATAATTGAGTACCTGCGTTCACTCGAACAAGGGGTAATAATGGCGGCCGTCTTAGGCGCGATGCTTGTCACATCCCCCCGCAGCAAGAATGGCGCGCGACGACCAGGCACATTGAGCGAACATATGCGAGCCTTAACCTTTCAGTTTGCAGGCCGTGCTCCCACGCGGGGCGTTAGAGCCGTACCACATACTGTTATTTCTTGTTGTAATTTATTACAGTTGAAATGTAAGTGATTATCTGACGCATCTTGGAGTTTTTGGTATGCCCAATACGTATATCATTGAGGTGTTTTTCTATTAATCTTTTGTGGCTCCTCGGTAACTATCAACGGATAAATTTTACTAACATTGAATATATCTTTTGCCTTGTCCGTTACTGTAGGGCCTACTGCACATACTGGCATAGCTATTTTATTTTAGTTCAAGAATCTCGTAATTTGTACTATCGGGAAATTGTAATATCCGAGTTCTTTTTGTACTTTTTCTTAGTTAAGCAAGGAAAAAATAATCGTTATGTGTAAAATCCTATTTTTTGCAATTAATATTTGGCCAAGCTTCTAGAGTAATTTTCATTGTTAAAGAATGAAGGGATATGAAGAATTCTCCGCTAGCGAGATTTTTAATATAATTGATTACTTTTTGCGGTTGATCCAACCGTACAGAAGGATAGATAATATATTAATCTCAGCTGCTTCTGTTCTGTGGTGTTGTAGGTTTTACGTGTGATTGGTTTATGATTAAAGATATTTGAGTAAGTAGTATGTATTGTTCTCAAATGGATATTCAGGTTTTTATAAGAATTTTTTTAATAAATGGGTGTTTTTAAAACATGGCAATTTGTGAAATTCAGCCCAAAACGCGGGAGATAAAATGCACTTGAAGTCGTTACTGCAAACAAAATAATAAATCTTGTTACCATAAATGGAATGAATGTGTTAATGCTAGAGAATTATTGCATACACCCGGCGTTGATAAGTTGCATTTACACTTCTAAACTGCGAAGAGTGACTATACTAAAGTAGAACGAGAACTACATGAATATCTAAACACTCTTTTACCAAACGATTGCAAATAGACCCTAATAACATGTCATAAATGTGTATACCTAGAACGTTAATATTTAAATATTAGCCAAACGTGACCGCATAGATTTATAATCTAAGATTGATAATTTACAGAATTTATCCTTAGTTTTGATTATACATAATTTATAACTTTTAATTTACCAAAGATTGAAATAGATCCTTTAAGTATTATTTAAAGTTTTGGCTTTTGCTAGAAGTTACAATTTTAAATATCTTTTCTAGATACTTCTTACAGTGCTTTTCTTTCATAAAGCTTTTAAAAATTGCTTTTTAAATTATATGTGATTATTTAGTATTATTTAAAACACAAATTTAGATAGTATACGCCCACATTTTTCAAATTTAACATAAAATGTCTAAGTGATAGAAAATCATGATTCTTTTAAAGTTTTGTTTTAGTTTTTAGTTCGATTTTATAAATCTTGAACATGACAGCTAAGTTAGGAAATTCTATTTTAAATTTCTGAGCTTTAGTTTTGATTTGTTTCCTTGAATATTATTAGTAAGAACGTTTATTGAATATTTAATTTCGTCACTTATTTAATTTAACACTATTACTTGAATGTTTATTCAAATGGTTACTTTTATTGTCTTTCAACGTCGATTTATGCAATTCATTAATTATTATTACGCCAGTGATAGTCATAATTATTTCAATTTATTAAAAATTATTTCAGATTAAATTATTCAGGTAATTCAAAGGAAGACGGCTACGGCAGTACAAACTCGCATATGAGACGTTCTATTAATGCCTTTTGACTGGTAGGTTGGATTGCCTGTGAAAAGGTAACTGTTTTATAGGTTTTATTTTATTCCTGATATTATAAAATATTATAAAGATATATATATATATATATATATATATATATATATATATATATATATATATACACAAATAATTAACATCATAACTTTAATTTGTGTTATTTGATGCGCGCAATCATTTTTCACAGCTATCCTAAAGTATTTGTCGCCCATTTTTGTTTAACGTTGAGCTTTGATGTTGTATAACATTAAAAATGTAACATTTTAAAAACTGGTTAATATTTTTCTCATAACTAGTTATCATATTATTTACAGATCTTTAGTAAATGCTGTATTAATTTTGTTTCTCCGATAGGTATTATTACTGATAAAACATACAAAGAACAGTTAAAATTCAATCAATGTGCCATTTAAAACTTAAATATCAGATATTCGTGTTTAATTACCAATATAATATAAGAAAATAATTTGGTTAAACTCTTTTTTGCACAAATTATGTATGTGCATCCTCATAGCCAAAACAGTAGCAATCCTTAAATAACTAACAAATTTATAACAATTTACTGTGTCGTTCGTCTTTCAAAACATACAAAACGCCAGAAATACAAAGATAGTTTAGTGTTGAAGACTACAATAATAACAATTTTAAGTATCGTAATGCCTAATTAGATTATTATGACGATGCAAAAGGAACTTTTGTTATTGATATCTTAATGTATATTATCTATCTTAATTTTTAATGAATTATACACTTCATATATTAGGACAAAGATGATTTATCCGACTTAATATACAATTTTTTCTTATATACATTATGCAACTGTTCTTCAATATTTGATAGACTAATTTGATTCTTATTATATTTTTTTAGTACTTAACATATTGTTAATGCATTTTTAATACAGTGTAGTCTAAATTGTAATTTGTAATGCTTTTCCGGAATAAAGTACAAAATATTGGAACAACTAAATTTTATTCCTGCGAGTGTAAATTGCATACTTACCGATGACATATGAAAATGATGTCGACTAAATACCCTTCACGACGCTGCTCACAGGCGCCATTTTTTTAACGAAATTTCTATAACGCTTAACCCATAAATGCAGTTCTATTTCAGCAATTACACATGTAATGTTCTTTTTAGCCATGCAATAATAAAGGTTTTCCTTCAAAGAGCCCCAAAGGGAAAGAGTCTAGTGGGGTTACATCGCAAGACCATGGTGGCCAATTGATATCACACTTCTGGGAGACAATTCAACTAGAAAATTTAGTTTGAAGTAAAGTAAGCGTTTTACGTGTGGTTGTATCTTGTTGAAACCACATGTTATTCGAATTTAAATAGTTCCGATTTACAACCACACCATTAAAGAAACTACCTAAAAAGGCATTAATGGTAATTATACAAATATTTAATGCAGTAATAAGATTACAGTACTTCCCGATGCCGTGGAAATGTGAACAAATAATACATAAACCAGAAAAATCCCCACATGAAGCTAATACCCGTAATCGATAAACAAAAACTCATACCTCAACATCAATTGGGATTTAGAAGCAAATAATCCACACTAGAACAAATTCACAGAGTTGTGGATGTAATCGAAAAAATCTTGAAGAACACCGATATTGTGTGGCAGTGCTTTTAGATGCAAGCCAGGATTTGACCGAATCTGGCATCCTGGCTTACTATTCAAAATTAAGCAGTTCTTACCACATCAGTGTTGCCTACTTATAAAATCATATATAAGTGACAGGTATTATCAGGTTAAATATGGTGACAGTAATTCTAACCTATATCCAATCAGCGCTGCGTTCCACAGGAAAGCGTTATGGGACCCATTCTATACCAAATATTTATAGCAGATATACCATGCAACGGAAATGGAGTCAAGGCCACGTTCGCAGACGCTGCTGTGGTACTAGCTCCGCATACAGATCTTACACAAGCAGCGGTATAACTAAAAAGATCATTTAATAACCTACAGAAATGGTTGCACAAATGGCGCATAAAAATGAAATAAAAAATCAACAGCAATAACATTCACTACAAAGCGCGATAATTCAACACCGATCTCAGTAAATGGCATACAAATTCCAAACAAACAAGAAGCTAAGTACCTCGTTATGTATTTAGACAGAAGACTCACATGGGAAACACACTTTAAAAAAAGGAGGAAAGAGTTGGATATCAATTTAAATTTTCTCTGAATAACAAAGTGCTACTGTACAAAATAGTGTTAACATCTATGTAAACTTACGGTATCCAATTTTGGAGTTGCGTAAAGACATCAAATATTGATATAATACAAATATTTCAAGACTCTTTGTAGTTTAACAAACGCAAAATGGTACGTGAGCAATAAAACGCTTCAAGCCGATCTCAAAATTCCATGGGTCACAGACAAAATCAGAAGATATGCAAGCAAATATGTGAACAGACTGCAAAGTTATCCTATTGTGTTAGTAACAAATCGTCTAGAAGATGGAAATACCACTCGACGTTTAAATAGACAAAAAGCACTGGATCTTACTAATTAGTGATTAGTAATTACAAGGGATCGCCGCTGGGCGCTATTTTCTTCTTATATTATTATAGTACTACAAACTATCACATTTGCTTGTCAGTCCTAGAACTAGTTGTAAATATATCAGTTAATAAAAAAATAGTTCCGATAACGTATACCATTGAGAATAGGAGCTTTGCCAACTTCGTCTTCCCTCCAGGACACAATCCAAACTAAATAGTACTTTAGTTTTTAGTTAATAGTACTTTGATTATCACTAATCCCGATGAGACAGTTTTAATGATTTCTAAAACAATTTAAATATAAACATGGGCTTTGTCATTTAATATAAATTTTTTTTTGCAAAAATCTGCATCAACTACTTTTCTTTAAAACCCAATTCACAAATGTACTCTTTTTTAATACTCTTTGACGGACTTTCCCATGTGTTTAGCTAGTAACTGTCTAAATACAAACTTCCAACGTTCACAGAACGCAGACGCCGTGTAATTCAAATTCTAAAGTTTAATTTGGATTTTATGTCTACTATCGTACTTAAGATAGAATACAATATTTTGACTGATGTTTTTTCTTGATATCATTAAAATTATTGTTGATTTTAAACGTATCATTTGTTAAACTTGTTTTAGTATATATAATATAATTTTCTACATAAGTAACATTAAAATTTGTGATCCCAATAAAGATTTCTATATTTGGTTTGTAGGATTTAGTTTATTTTTTATTGGAACGAAATATCGCGTTGGCATCTGCATAGAGATACTAATTAACATTTTGTGATTCAAATTGATTAAACAATTACAATATACAAATAATTGAAAATTAGAAAACACATGTTTCTATTTATTATTTGCTCATTATTGTTGTAGCTTCCGCCAGTCAACAATACTTCTCTTGATGAACAAATTGCAATTTTTTTAGAGTTAGAAGATATTTGAGTGGTAAAATATTAATTTAATAACACTTTGTTGAATGTTAAAATTGCTTTCCTGAAAAGCCGACACAAGAGCTTATATTTAGAGTTGAAAACTACGCGTTTTTATTTTGCCAGATATTGCACTTATTTACATTCACATACACATTAAACCAAAACAGCTGTTATAAAAATGTCCGTGATCCTATTCACAATGTATCTCGTATGTGGCAGAAAGTCACTCATACTTGTGAAAGAATATTGTATTATATTTGTATGTTACTCATTTTAGTTATTATTTAACAATTAAATTTATAATAATTTTATTAACAAAAATCTCTGCGCTGTCTTCATTTATCCAAGGTTGAACTATTCAAACATGCATAAATGATATTAATATTAAATATTTTTAAACTCTTTATTAAGCTGTATTTGATTTATAAAATTTAATGAAATAAATTGTTTAATCTTTCATAACGTAATGGTTTATTGATTTAGTTAATTCATTAAAATGTTGTTAGTATTAAGGTTCAGAAAATTAGGTAAAACAACGGAAAAGTTGAAATGACACACAGCAGGGTAGGTGTGACTAATTACAGAAAACAGAGTTTTTGTTTTAAGGGGTGCACACAAACTGCTTTAATCATGCTGTCCTGACTAATTGGGGATTTAATTTAGTCTCTTCAGTTTGGATTTACTTCTAAATTACTACTTTTTGTCCAGTGCTTTTTATTTTAATCGCCGCATCCAATTACTGACCGGCTAACCAATCGAACAGCCCGATTTAAGGGAAACTTTCTCTTCACTGGCCCACAGTGCCCCAATCATTCCGCCATTTTCACAACAATACCGACAGACGCGAAACGTATCCATGTAGATTGGACATAACGAAGCCGCAGACTACATTAAAGGGCCTCTTCGCCTAGATAATTAAGCGGGCATCAAGGGACGCGTTTCTCTCCGGAGGTAGTGTTTAATACTCTTAGATAAATACGTAAACGCAGTTAGTCATGCGGCCCAGCCTACGGTTTTTGGGCGTTTGCTCTTACATCCTGACTGAAGGGCGCCCGGAAAATTTGTAAATGAGGGCTCGGAAGCGCCCGGCACGATTGTAAAAGCGTTTTCTCATCTACGGCACACGTAGGGCGCACTTGGGAGCAGAACTTTCCGCTAAAGCGCTGAATGCGCAGGAAAACCGAGAGGACTCGCCGTGAATTCATCGCCGGAACGTTTAGAGATGGTCCTAGTAATTTCTACGGTAATGCAGTAGTTACCCAAGATGGAAACGCTGAAAGCGAAATGACAATGGCAATGAAAACTAGGAAGTTGAGGAAGTGCGAAATCCAGCAGATGCGGTGCTCGTGGGGCTATTAAATCAAAGGGATGAAAGGAAAGCATAATGCCCGTTCGCTAACAAATAGTTCGATATATTAAATCAATGAAACTTGGGTTATCTTATATGTAGTATTTGTTAGTGAGGCAGGAAATATTAATTATGGGATTGATTATTTTAGTTCATACAGAATAGTAAAGAAACGACAAAGAAAGCGTATAGCACGAGACAATATAATTAATTTCTTTTTGGGGTTTCTCTTAATAAACGTTCTTTATATGATTTCAAACATACAATCCTATATATTATAAATTACATAGTTAGTACTAAAATAAAAGTAAATGTGGCCGCATGTTTAGTCGGCTATCAAATATTTAAAAAAATGGATACTTGTTACCATATATAATCTTGATAAATTTGACCTGTCAGTAATTTCCGGGAGCAAGTAACAACAAAGGCCGCCTTAGTATTATAAGATCTTAGGCTGTAAGTTTTGTGTTACAAAACCTAGGAAGCTAATGACGCCTCATATTATAACGTGCTTATGTCTTCTATTCATTATTCATCGACAATATTTGAGCGATTTTAGTTATAGTTTAAAAATATATATTATTAGTTACCTGAAAATTGACAAATAAAAATAACCCAACTTTTAATCAAAAAACTTAAAGAAACTCTAAATTGTTGTACAATCTAAAACACACTGGTAGTTGCAATGGTTTTTTCTCCATTCAAATATAAATGTTTTTGTTTTTCACCAGATTTTACATTTTTACGTCTCTTATTTCGTCTTTTTTATATCAGTTACATTGTTTTGAGTACTCTTAACTAGTTTTACAAGGTTTTAAATTTTAAAGTCAAAATACATGAATTATTACTATCTCAAGATTATTAAGAACAAGGCAGGTAATGGGGTTATTTCAAAATTAAAATTTTATTGGTTAATTTTATTGCATTTAAAACTCTACACATACATATTTATATTAGTATCCACATAATTGCCACCTAAACTTAGGAAGTATTATTGTGCTACAAATTTTGAAATTTCCTTTGGAAAGCCGAAGTACTCAGCCGCTTGTGAATTATTATTTTTTAGATTTTATCAATAAAACTTTTGTCTCATTTGCATTCACGATTTTGTAAATGAATTCGTTTTCTTGTTTCTAATATCAGTGAAGGCTTTTGGGCCTATGAATGCCACCAAATAATTTTGTAGTAAACATTGTATTCTTTAAAAATTTGTATTTTATCAAAAATTGTGTTTTTTGTTATTGATCATTGAAGTGTAAAAAGCACAATTGTGATCTTAGCTTATTTTGATTTATTATAGATTTTAAGAACTTAGAGAGTCTAATAGGTAAGCCGAAATAATAAAGCTAACAGTTAAAATAATGACTTTTTATTCTCCTGCTACGATTTCTATCAATAGATGTTCCGGTCTTTTTGAAACACCATTTACGAGACAGGACATGTGGTATTGCGTCTGTCTAGCTTATTAAAGGTTTATTTCGTCAATCAAACCTAAATATGTCTTCATTATTGCTTAAAACTGATATCAGATAACGGTTATTACTTTTATCAATGTTATTGTCGTGAAAATTAAACGTTTGCTCCGAAATGTTGACTACATTTGAATCGTTAACACTTTTATCATTTTCAGTTTAAATTTTTTAAAGTGAACAGTGTTGGCAACGTTTGTCACTATTTTAAAAAGTAACTGTAAGATATGTTAACAGTCTAAAAATAAATATGTGCAAACATGTTATCTTAACCAAACATGACCTATAATATTTTAAAAGGGAATCACTTAACATTTTCATTGCTATTGGTGTACAGTTAAAAGAAATAATTATATTTCCCATATTTTCGACCTTTTGGTCTATAAACACTTACGTCAGAGTCGGTGAAGTAGTCATTAAATCATTGGTTGTGGTTCTCCGTCATATTATCATTTTTTAAAGATGTCAAATCTTTAAGGCAACCAAGAATTGTTAACATCAGCAATCCTTCGAATTGTTGACAAAAATCTTTCTTTTTATGTATATCTATACTATATTCAATAGCAGCTATTTGTCTGTTGTCCGAACATTCAGATTTAGTAAAGCTCAAGTTTTATCATAGCAAAATGTACTCCATAGAAAATGAGTCGACACGTGTTTCGTAAAAAGTTTTTAATTACATAGGGAGCTCCTCCAAACGGGGTAGAAGTTTAAAAATTTTAAATTTTGTAAGATTATGCCTTTGAAGTGATGAGAGCTAGCTATCTCAAACTACAATCAATCGTTAGATAATACCAAAAAAGCGCATTTTTTAATTTTCCTACAATGGAGCGTTTTGTATTATCATGAAGTAATTAGGCATGTGATGTCAAGCTAACTTTTAAATTTTAGATTGTAATTAGTAATTTTTTAAGGCATCCTTAGGACCCCCAAAAGAGAAGTTTTCCTACTAACTATAATAGCATTAAGTCCGTTATATATATATATATATATATAGATAGATAGATAGATAGATAGATAGATATGTTAATTTAAACAGTAATGTTGACGTTGATCTTGTTAGCAATGTTGAGGGTTTTGAGTTCAATCTTTAACCAAATGTTTCTTCGGTAATCTGGCGTGGATGGTGATTGTCTTGTGTTTAATTGTTCCAATACTGCATTACGAAAGAATTAGGATCTCTAAAACTTCATGGTAAACTCCCGTATTTGTAGAGGCCACAGGTGATGAGGTTACTTTGATCGTCGACATTCAAAGGTAGCTGTTCAGTACGCTGTTGGCACGTTACCTTTGAGTAACTCTTGACAAGGAAACCATCTGAAAGCCTTGCCAGAAACGGGTAGTTTCATAGGCAAAGGTATCCGGACAGTCTCTTGGCTTCCTAATTTATCTTGGGAGCCAGTTGTCCTTTCGCAACAAAGTGACAATCCAGTCAACTATAATGCGCCCGATAATGAGTATGTATCTCGAGCTACACCGCCAAAATTCACGTGGAAAAGCACCAGATGGTCTGTGTTTAAGCTTTAAGGATAATTACCATACTCCTTAATTGATCAGAGAATTTATCAGTCAAAGATATTAAAATTCGCTAATAAGTCCGTTTCTCGTGAAGAATACGATGGCAATACTTTTCTGGGTGTTAACTTGTACTCTACATTATGTTTTAAGCTTGTCCCATTTTTCTTAAATCCGTTAGATCGCTAGAGAGTGCCGTAGCAACTTTGACAGTACCTTTATGTTGTTTGTGTAATGCCCCATTACCATAAAAAATGTATTGGAATGTCTCGAACGTAATAGTTGTATAACTCAGGAAACAACACGGAGTTTTGAAAAATCTCTGGTTCTTAGACACCTCTCTAATATCTTCACGCCAACGAACTTAATAAAAAACTTTTGAAAAATGTCCGAGTTGGTTGCAGCATCGGCAGCAGAATAGACAGCAAGGTAATCTTGAAGACGAGGCCATTGTGGTAAATTTTGTTGAAGACTTTGGCTACATCAAGATACATCGAAGCGGTGGTCTGATTTTTGATAAAATCTTCCTTAATTTTTAGGGTAAAACAGCAGGTCTCAAATCCTCGCCAATTCAGAGCCTTGATAAGCTGGAGGACCTCATCGAAAAACGCAGTATCCTAGTCCAACGATCAATGTCAATGGACTTGAAGATTTACTGACACCCCAAACTGTTAAAGATGGGACTGTTGAAGCCGTTCTAGTATTATCGTTGGTTATCAGAATGGACAGACTACTATACACGTCGTTGCGCCTGTTTTTTTTAACTCCAGAAGCAGAAGACTGCGTACATCTCTGGTGCGTAGAGGATTGTTGGTGAAGTTAATGGCGTTTTTAATGGAGGTATTGATATTGCATACTGCCTACTCTAGGTCTATACATTTTTTTCGTCTATGAGACGCAAGAGCGAGAACAGACGTTATATGTCTACTCAAGTAATTCCAACTTAGAAAATAGGCACAGTATTAAAGATGGCAATATCAAAAATGTCTGTCGTTTGAACTAGATAGTGATGGGCTCCAAGTAATTGGTTACCAGAAATGGAGCTGTACAGTACTACAGGCAGAACTTGACAAACACAATAATTTTTTTTTTGGTCGTTAGGAGTAAAACGTATAATTTTGAATGATTTCTTCTCTTGCGATGTGTTTTATTGAACCAAAAAAGACTCAAACCGTTTGTGTTGCAAGTTGTCCAACTTTCAAAAGGTAATTTGGAGGTGAGATGGTCTAATGAACTTTCTAGTCATTGATGTGCAACAGCAAACTGAAAATCTTGAAAGTGAATTAAGAGCCCTTTAAATATTTCCCCAGCATTGATGGATCTATCCAAAGACTGGAGTAGGTGATTAATCAATCCTAACAACTACTACATATTTACTTAGTGTGGCAGGCTAAACTCAAGTCTCAACCTAACTTAACAAAGAGAAATCTTGGGCTGGGGCTGGAGTTGGGGTAATAGGAACTTACTAAGAGTTGGCGGTTGAGGATCCCATGACCATCTAGATGTAAAAGTACTCATAATTACTTCACACAACGCTACACGAAAAGATTTTTTATAGGACAACTAGTAGAATATAATAATAGTTGATGGAGTTAAATAATGGGATTAAATTGTAAAAAAATGGCGCCACCTTATTATTATTATATTACTAAATTAGTAATATTTATAGAGAAATTTGCCAAATATTCTGAGTGAGTGACTTATGTCTGTCTGTCGGTCCGTCACAAAATTTGAGATTTTTTAAAATTTGAAAATGGATTCTTATAGGAAATTTTACGCTGAATTCGAAAATGAAGTCGAAAAATTTCTATGTCGAATAATTTTCGAGATATTTGATTTCGAATTTTTAAGTTCATTCTGGAATTGCTTACAGAGCAATCTCTTCGCCGGCCCCATGTTTTTAATTTAAATTTATATTGTAATTTTATTCTTTTAAAATAATAAAGTATTAAAGTAAGACATACATATATGATAAAGTGTGTCTTAGATTATTCTTCCTCTTATAATGTAAACCCCCATATTTGTCTATTTTAACTATACTATGTATTTTGCTATTTGTTTTTGACATATTTATTTGTAAAAGAATTATTCCCAGGCCACGTATTTTTTAGGTATTTGCAAATCACAGTATATTGCTTCGCGCTGCTATTAACAGATGTCTTTGTTCACATCAGCGACAGGCGGAGAGATTTACACTCCGGGCGGAAAATTTATTGTATTTCGGGAAAAGAATTTCCCCTGCAGGCATCATCGATTCCAATAATTTTTTATTGTGACGCGACATTCGAACAAAACTTGCATTGTCACACGTCGGAGTGGATACTTCACTGCGATGTGGGCTTTCATTAAAAGATACGAATATCCTGAAGATAAATTCGGCGCTGCAAACAGCAAACGGAATAATAAGCTGAAAGCCCCGAGCAGCGCAACGGACGCAGCCCCGACAATAAGAGCCAAGAGGCGAAATCAATCTTGTGCAGAGATAACTCCGCGCCACCTATTGAATTCATTCGTCCAAACGGCGATATATTACGCTAACTATTTTGCCGGGATAATTTTTTGCGCTTGCTTTATTGCGCGCTTTGGGCTCACGGGCGGCCTGAACCCGGGGAGGAATTGGCGAATTCTAGCATAAGCCGTGTAAAGACCGATTTCGGCGACATGAATGTGGATTTGCATAAATCTTGATGGGGGATTTTTGAGTTGACGCCTTGAAATGAGAGGGCCGCAAATTATGTAAAATCGAACATGGCGCGAATTCTGATGTGGCGGGCGTCCGCCGCCGTTCCCACCTCAATAAATTTTTACTAAACTGCCGGCTTTATCGGGATGTATAGCTCGGAATTAATTAGAGCAACTTTTCGAAGGCTCCGAATTAAAGAACGTAAAATGTACATCCCGATTAACGAGCCCTAATAAACGAAATCCCGGGAATAAAACTGCCCCATGGAAAAAGGTAACATAGCGGAAACAACCTTTGGGCGAAATTTAAAACTCAGTGATGTGCACTTTGCCGTCGTGCAAGAAGCAAATATCTAATTAAAACGAACATAATATATAATGAAGGGTAATTTTATTAGAAGCAAGGGCAAACAAAAGTACACGCTTCGTTGTTGCACGCAATAATGCAGGTGGAAGGGTAGCTCATTTGAACTTCCATGAGAAAACACACTGTTGCGAGTTAATAAGTGTTTTTGTTAAAACAAACATGACCTTTTTGCTGTACATACTTTATCTCATTTTTTAGTCAAATTTACATACTCATTTTCATAATTTTATTATTTCAATAAAGATAATGTAACACAAATTTTTTCAATGAAATAATTTTGTTTACAATTGAGTTAAAAATACTGTCTATTGGGGTTAGCGCGGCCTTATTTACACTGGATTTATAAACTTTCGCTTTGCCGAATACCCTCGATAAACCTTCCAAAGCACCTCTTTATAGTTTCGCCGAAATACGTTCTCGTAGTTTCCACGTATTTACAGGACAACTTCCGTACTGTCTACCTCTATATTCGCTGTGTATTCACAGGCTACCAACGCCTTATGGTAAGACAAGTTTTAGACGTGACGAGAACGTCTAAGGGCTATGTTACGTCAAAATGGGGTCACATAATACGTCCGAGCTTTAAGCTATTCCATGAAATACTGCAATTGTGGGATTACGTGGCGGATATTTACGATAGTTTAAAGACCTAACTGCAATTTAAAGGCCTTTAAAGTAAAAATGCTACTTATTTTACGGCTGCAAATTTTATCGAGGTTAAAACATTAATCCCAATTTGTCATGTTTACTCCAATAAAGAATATATACTAAATGCGGCTTTATAATATGTCAGCTTTATAATATTATATTTAATTTTATTAATTTTGAGTACCTTGTCAAATAAAAACATATATTGACGTACAATCTTTGCAATTGATTAACTTTATGTAAATTTTTAATTTTGTTAACGATCTTGACTGTTTGAAAGACAGGTTTATTTGCTGCAACATATGCAAATATGCAATATCATTAACTTACAAAGAAAATCTGATATAAATTTTGCATTTGGCATGTTCTTACCTCAAATCAGTTTATAAAAGCAACGCACTTTGAGTATCTCGCAATTTTATAAACTTGATTTTAACAATGCAATGTCAAAATCATTTTAGTAATAGAAGAAATATGAACGATTAAAACTTTTAAGGAAGAAGGATACTCAAAGAAGGCAATTACAAGATAGCTTGTGGTACTCGCAGTACTTAATAATTTTGTAAATATGGAGCATTATGGAGAAGAGTTACAAAATAACTACAGAAAAAAGGGGAAACGTAATTTTTGTAACATGCAACGCAACTAACGGTAAGCAATATTAAATAAAATATTAAATAAATATTGCATCTTTAGGTAGTTTAAGAACACTACAAAAAGCTGTACTTAATTTTCATAAGGAAGCCGGATTGAACTTTGCCTAAAATTATTTATTATAAATCTTCTTCTTTTTCTATCTTCCCCAGCCTAGGTCGTCCACTGCTGGACATAGGCCTCCCTCAAACCCTTCCATTTGTTTCTGTCCTGTGCGATCTGGATCCAATTTCCTGCAACTCTTTTTACATCATCGGCCCATCTTGTTGGTGGTCTACCTCTGCTTCTGAATGCGTCTTGTCTAGGTCTCCATTCAATCATTCGTCTTGTCCATCTCTCATCTTTCAGTCTTGCCACGTGTCCCGCCCAGTTCCACTTCAGCTCAGCTATCCTCAACACAGCATCCTTCACCTTTGTTCGCTGCCTAATTGTGGTGTTTGGTATTTTGTCCCTAAGTGTTATTCCTAGCATTGACCTTTCCATTGCCGTCTGTGTTACTCTTATTTTCTTTATGGTTTTCTTGGTCAATGTTAGTGTTTCAGCCCCATAAGTGAGAACAGGGAGTATTTATTATAAAGAAAGCAGTGAAACATCATTATTTTTAGAGATAACAAAAATTTGAATAGTCCAAATGAATTTAGTATTACTGATTTTCGGTTATGTTGCAGCAAGACGTTCTAGAGATATTTCTGCAATTTATTAGTTACTTAAAATTTTAACAGTGCAAATCTTTATTTAAAATAATTATGCAAGATTTAATAATGAAAAAGTAGACGTCTGTTTATATTACTGTTATAGGAATTGTAGTAAAGTATTTTGGAAAAAATGCAGATTCAGAATTATTAAGTGATATATAATTAAATGCGTTAGTAATCAAGAAAATTGGAAAAGCACAGAAGAGCACAATAAATAATAAATATTTAAGAGATAATAGTTTATAAAGGTTTAAATAAAAAACATCAACAAAATAAATATAAGCACATTTGCGCGTTACCTTGCAGTAAAATCGTCAACTATAAATAATTTAATGTATATTGATAATATATTATTTACAACATGTATAAAAATTTACAGAAAGTAGTAGGATATAAATGGGAAATGAGTAAAGTAAAGGATTTACATTTGAACCAAATTTGTCTTTACTATATAGTATTTCAAATGGCCCACATAAATATTTTCAAATTCTATATAAACAACCACGAAATACTGGATTTTAAGAATTTAATACGAATGGCGATTCCAAGGAAACAAATCAATATAAAAATAACATAATATTATCTGGGTGGTATATATTTTACATAAAATAACATTTAAAAATACAACAATAGAAAATGTGATAATGTAATATATAAATGTTGGAAAATAAAGGATACTTTTTGAAAAAACTGAAAGTTATGGTTTACTATAAAGATAAGCTAAAATACCTATCCCATAACAAAATATCCATAAGAAATTATACGAAAAAAATTAATAAATATTAAGATTCGCCAAAGATCTGGAAGGTTATATTTAGTTTAGATTGCTCGAGTTCTGAAAGTTATAAGTGCTTGAATTAAACAAAATGCTCTTCGTAAGGAGGAGATCTAAATATTTAAAACTTGGATGACTCACATTATCCAACAAGACCTAGAACTATAAAAAAACATACCAGACACTCATTAGCATTTGATTTAAAAAATGGAATTATAAACACAGAAAAATTCTGTTGATGGATGAAAAAATGTTTACGGTAGAGGAATCCTTAACAATTAAAATAACAGGATATGTGGTAGGTCGTTCAGAGGCTTTGTATCGGCAATGGTTTTAAAGTCTGTTACAATGGAGTGGCCGATATTCGTTCTTATAAAAAAAAACTTCTATACCTCTCTACCAACAAAATTTTCACAACATATGAAAAGCGTATGTTGAGTCTTAGATCTTTCAATAAAATTTTGCACCGGCCCATAAAGTCAACTCGCTAATCTGAGCGACAACGGGTCTAATTTTTTAAAAGCAGACGATTTTATTTCTAGTAGCTTGAATCTTATATAATCGTTTGGATTATAAATTATAAGCAGTTTTATAATGCCTAGATAGCTCAAGAAGACATCCTGATGTTGATTATTTGAAAGCAGTTCTAACGAGTACACTCAACAGTTTGCCGATGAATGTACTGTATGCTGCTGTAGGCGTCTACAGGTTTGTGAAGAAATTAAGAGTGGCTATTTTAAATAAATTTTTTATATTTTTAATCAATAATAATTGATTAATTGTTCTGTAATAGTGGATACAAAAATGAACTACAAAATTAGGCACAATAGTGTTTCTCATTTTAAGTATACGGAACGGCTAAAAACTACAATGTACGGTCTATAGACAATTTGTCTGAAAAGGGCCGGTGATAATTTTTCTAACCAACATGGAGGGCTAGAGAGATGTGGTTTTCGGCGAGATAGATGGTGGGGGAGATGTTAGGTAAAGAATATGACCCGGCCCAATTGCCGCTGAACCTTCAGAGAGTGAGGATCGCGGTTCCCGCAAACCGTGTTTTTTTTGGTGGCGCGTCACGTACTCGACATGCAACGTTATGCTGTGAAGTTTTGTGACATACTCACATGATCCGAATTAGGACTTTAAACGTGATAAGGGAAAAGCCATGTTAAAAACGAAGATTTGTGAAATGGACAAGATGTTTCGTGAGGCAAGACAAAAACGCAAAGGACGTTCGTCAACGAGCTGTAGTGAGAAAAATTTGGTGAAAGTGAAAGAGAATTTTTGGCCAAGTACAATATGGAAACATTTTCCCAACTACCGTACAGCCCGGACTTAGTTCGGCCCGACTTATTTCTGTTCCCAAAACTCAAATTTAGCCTAAAAGGAACCCACTTGGGGTCTGCGAAGAGGGTCCAAATCGCCGTGACCAAGACAATAAACATTATTTCAGTTTCCGCATTCCAGGAAGCCTCTAAAGCGTGATAGACACTCTGGAAACACTATGTAGATACAAGAAAAAACAAATTAATAGTAATAATAGTTCTCCGTAATATATAGGTTTGCTACATTCTAGAACCTACGGTACACAAGGGTAGTAACGTGGGTAACGCTCGCTACGTACCGACTTCCTATTATTGCCCCAGAGTTTAACCTCCAGGCACTCATTTATTGTAGCCTGAGTCGAGCTGGGCCGTAAAAATGCCAGTGATCGAATTGGCGAGAACGGAATGTCTAGCGACCTAACCACTAGACCACTATGGCTCAGCCAAAGAGAAAAAAAGAAGAAACAAACTACTTTGAAGAATTTTTAAGAAATACACCATTATCTGCAATACTTTTGTTTTTCTTGAATTATTTTTCGATACTTTCCGAACAAACCCTAAACTATAAAAATAATATTAAGGTACAGAACTATCTTATATTTTATGATAAAAATAAAAAAACAAAATAAAGAAGTACATAATAAAATAGAATAACAAAGTTAGTGTTGGATTTTTAAAAAAAAGGCGGTGTCTTAAAAAGATATTAAGTTCACAATTAACTATCATGAGAACTGTATTTTTACATCTTACTAAATCTTGTTTATTAATTAACAATGATATATATATATATATATATATATATACATATATATATATATATATATATATATATATATATATAAAATTTATATCATTGTATTTTTTTTATAATACAAAACTGTTATGACAGGCTTTTCCCTACAGAAGTTGGTTTATATGTTTTTAGTTATTATTATCTTGGAGGTGAACAAAAAGAACCACCAAAACTAAAACAGCTACAAATAAACAAGTTAATTACAGCTATAAAACATCGATTATGTTTTTGTAGTAAAAGAATCTAACAGAAATTTATTACTAAGTTGATGTTTTATGATTTCAACTATAAAATTTTTATTACTCTGTATTCAAACGTAATTTCTTTGTATTTACGTCACATGTTGTCATATTCTATTTGTCATTTTATTATTTTATGCCAGTCAGTGTAAAAATTCATTAGATCATAATTGCTCCTGAAGTATATACATTTTTTTTATTTTCTCGATTAAAGTTGTGCTGTTATTAAAATTTAAAAAACTGAACTTAAGAATATGATGCAATATATAAATTTTACATTTTGTAGTTTATACGACTTGTTAAAATTCCGTTTCAAAAGAATAACAAAAAATTGATTCCAACAGTTTAAAGTACAAAACAACATTACCATAATTTTAAACGCACATTAGCATTTTTTTGGTGTAAAATGTTTACATTAATGGGATTAGATAAAATCTGCTTTGTATGCAAGAAGATCAAATTATTATTTCAGTCTAGTGGTGCATAAATTGCATAAATGCAAAATAATAAATCTGCAGTTTTTATCATACTTATTTTACTACAATAGACATTTTTGAATATCATATTTTTCATTATTTGTATCATAATAATTTACATGTCTTGAACTCCGAATTTGATTTTCAATTTGTCGTTAGATCGATTAGGCTCTTATTTATGTTCAAACTGCTATCTTCAATTTTTATCTGATACGGATTTATTACCTATACATTGCCACGTGTAAAGTTTTTTTGCTTTGGGTGGTGGCGCCGAAAAATACTATAAATTATTACAAAAGCTATGAAATAAAATTAAAATTTTTTATACTCATTAAAGTTTAGAAATATTTATAGATGTGCTTCGGGCAATCGTGTTTGCTACAGCAATATATTTTTTAAATGCATCCATTTTTGTATCATGAATGCGTGGATAAGTTTATGTATTTTTGACTTTGCGGTATCAGCGAATATAATGATTATTTTGTTTCAACATAACTTTTTTACTAGGGACTTCAAAAATTATATTAGATAATAAAATTATTCGCTTTTGTTGCGTTTTTGAGAATATTTAACAGATTAACTAAATCTGTGTTTACTGCAAATTACTCACCGGATGTCAAAGATTTATTGTAATTTGAGTTAAACTTTCAGAATATACAATATAAGATCATAGCAAATATATCACGTATCAGCAGAAAAATTGTTATTATTCAAGTGAACATTGGACAAGATTAAAATATTTGTCTTTGCTCCTGGCCATAGCTATCAAGAGCTTCAAAGTGGCCAAAGATGTTTTCTTCTTCTGAAATCAAATTTGTAGTTTTTCCTTTTTTGAGATTCTCAAGGCTTTTTCGATTAGGTTGGTACACAACGTCCTGGACTTTATAAAAAGTAATCGTAAATATTTAAGTCGGCTCTATACGGTGGCTAATCGATGATTTTGATTATTGTAGTTTTACAAAACACAGTGAAAGTAAAGTGACTTAGCGAATTACGATTTTTTGGTCCAATGATGATTCGAGGTCAACATTTTTCTTTTACATTCGTATAGCTTTATTCGGATCTTCTCATTTCTGCACTAAATTTCAATTATTTGCACTCTTTGGGAGATTGAGTAATTTTCATTTTATGAAGAGGTTTTTAAAAAGAATGTCACAGTGTTTACTTCCTTTATGTGATATGTTATTTCCAGCGAAGCGGGTTGAATCAATTTTAGATGGTGCTACTTAGTCTATTGACGCGGCAGCTCACTTTCAGATGAACAAATATAATCAATTTTTAAGAAGTTTTAATCATGTATTTTTCAAAAGTTCCTCTTTATCTGTGAAGGCTCTCATTAAATTGCATGTCAGTTATACGATCTGACATTGTCCCTAGACCAAAAACAATAATAAATAATATTAGCAATTTTGATATTACAATATGATGCCATAATTTGTTGCACGTGAATTTAATGCGGTAATTTGTAAATTAAAGTAAAATAAAATAATAAACAATGTAAAAAAGCTTTAACAATGACTTCAGAACGTTATATGGAGGTACAAAACAATTTTTTATACTTGAACTGCAAATTGTGCTGGCTATAGTTAAAGAATATGGTTCTAGTAGGATGGAGTAACATCGCACACTTCTAATGTGCTTCTGCTACAAGTTTGTGAAATTTTCCCTTAAAAATTGATATTCAGAAGAGATGATATAACTTGGACTCTATGCAGCGCTAATTTGATTCCTATAAAGTTTTTCTGATCGGGATATCTTAAATCAAGAGTATACAACAGCAATTAGAGCTCTCTCGCGCAAAACGTAGCGAAAGATTGAATAGCGGTATGCCATCAAATTTTGTGTTGGACTGGGGAAATCGGGCACGGAAACGTTGGGCATAATTTGCCAAGTGTTCAAGGATAAAAGCATGTCATAAACTGCATTTTTAAGTGGGACAAGCTCTTAAAAGATGAGTGTGAAGGACGAGCCCTGCGCTGGACGGCAGTCGACCTCAAAAACCGACAACGTCGAACGTGTGAGTGAAGTGTTGAATTCAGACGTCGGTTAAGTGTGTGCATGGTCGCAGATAAAATTGGCATTGACAAGATGACATTATCACTGAAAATTTGGCGAGCGAAGTATCTACGCTAAACTCGTCCCGAAGGTCTTGACGGACGACCATAAGCAAAGGCGTGTGTCCGCTTGCGAAGACCTTCTGCAACGCGTTGAAAAAGACTCCCAACTTTTGGACAATTTCCCAACCCTCTTACAGTCCCGACTTGGTACCAGCAGATTATTTCCTATTTTCAAAAGCGAAATTCTTCCTCAAAGAACACTACCATGAGATCGCTAAGACGTTCCGAAATCCGTTTATCAGTCGTGGAAAAGCCGCTGTCAAAAGTGTGCCGACGCTCAAGAAATGTACTTTGAAGATTTTTGAGATATTTTAGCAATATTTCAAATAAATCTATTTTTCCGAAATTTTTCCCGATACTTCTTATACAACCCTTGTAGAGTGTCGCGAGTATGCAAGATTACATTTAGATAACATTATTTTAAAAAATTAATTTTTTAAAATCTGTATTTTAATAAAGGTTTTTTTAATAGACGTCCCCTTTGTTGTTTTTTTTATAACTACCTTAAAAAGAAATTTTCTTTTGGAACACCTTGTATTAATCTATTTTTGTATTGCGCATTGCAGCCTTTGTAAAATTATGAAGCAATGCTCTAATTTCTTGTACTTTTTATGTTTACGGTAATTATTTTTCAAATTTTCAATCAAGTTATACAATGATTTGGTAGTATACTATTGAGAAATAATAAACAATTTTTAATAATTAACTTGGCGCAGGTTTTATCGGCATTTTTCTTTAAGTACGTGTGTATATCTTGAGTTATTTACAAAATATTGTATGTCAAACTATGAGAAGTTTTGGATTCTTTAGGACAAATTTTACATCAAAATCGACCTATTGATTCGAAGAAATTTTATTTAAGATGTAGTTCAAATAAAAATAACAGATCCTTTTCAAATTACCTTCAATGCTTGTGACACAAATTTCTTGTGACTTCTTTTACACTTTTAAAAAGGTAAATATTGAAATTGAAATTTGCATTACGTTTGCAAACGTAAACGTTTTTGACATCAACAGCCACTCTGAATAATCGTGTTCTTTATTTTTAATACATTTTTATTATACCCTTATGCAGTCTGTACCTTTGATATAATTTATTTTTGATGTTTTTCTGATGTAACGTTACTTTGAAAACACAAAGTTTAATTTCTGTTCTTAGTAACATAATTAATTTAAATACTTGATACTGTTTTTATAAATAAAACGCGATACATTTTATTGTTATCCACATTTTTACGAATAATAATCATCTAACTTATTTTTTTATAATTTGGTTTTATTGTTGACATTTTCTAAATAACTCGCTCCTCTATTTGCACACGCTTTGATTTGGATATGTCTTACAATACTTAAGTAGAAAATTGTGCTGAAAATTATTGCATTAATGTTGTGTCTTTCCTATGGATTAAATTTACCACAACGCACGGTTAGTGTCTTTACTAAAAAATCCATAATCTAGAAAAAGAAATATTTGAACTATTGTGCAACCACTTGCGGGCGCTTATGCATATTTGAGCGCAAACTAAACTAAGATCTCTGCAGAAAATGTTCAACAAAGGTAAACCTTTAGTTACATTCATTTATTCCTCCATTCAATGCCAATTTAGTTCTTTATGTATGATTTCTATAGTTACACAATTTATTTGACGCATTTTTTCCAGACCCTAAAGGATATTTTGTTGCTGTCCAAAATAAGCTCAATTGGGGTTGCTAATTACAAATATGATCCTTAGAAAGTGCCCCGATGCACTTGGGGGCCATAATCTTAGGTTTGGGGGCGATTTTGGAGAACCAACTCAAATTTTTTGGTTTTTTGAGTTTTAATTGTCTATATAAGGGTTTTTGGGGGTCGCTGATAATGACTTTAATTCTCAAATTAAGTTCCAATGCATCAAAGTAAAAAATGCTCTGGGGGATTTTGGGGGAAAAATAGCTTGAGGCACCAGGGCACCCGTAGGCCATTTTTTCATTTGAATATGATTTAATTTTAATTATTTTCAAAAACGATTTTTTTTTCGGATAATATTATTACGAAAAAAAATTGCCTGCACACAGACAACCCCATCAGTGTGGCCAATTATCAACAGTATTACATAAATATTAGTTTTTAAGGATTTTTAAGGTTTAATAACTGGTTTCCAAGGTTCTATTTTAAGTAAAAAAATCAAAAGTGATAAAAGGATCTTTAAATTAGAACTTTACATGGTTTTCTTAGCTTTTTTTTAAAGTAAATTAAAGTTTTCATAAAGCAATGATAGTCATTTACAGCAATAGATTTAGAAAGAAAATGGTTGTTTTTTAAGCTGCATTTACTCTGACATTTTTTGATACCATGCTTTCAAGTAAATAAAATCTGTGGCATCATCTAACAGTGCACTCAATAATTTAACTGGTAGGGATTCTTCTATATTTCGATTTTTCTCTATAAATCTTAAAGCGATGTTTTTGCCTTTAGGATCCATAATGGAAAAGTCCTTCGTATAAACGTCCTTTTTTTTGTACACAAAATACGACTTTCTTTCCTATTGAATTTTTCATCATCTGTTGAATTCGCAGGTATCTCTGGAACATTTTTATTATTATCGGTATTATGATTATTATCTATATCTTTTCGGATCTGCAAATGGTTCTAATGAACTTCTTGCTAATCTCATATTGGTATACTTCATGCGACCTTTTCCGTATACTTAAATCGACGTTTGATCGTTAAAGTAGTTGTGCAATCCATCTTTACGTACTTCAGAAGAAATTTTTTCCATATTAACGAGTTTTTGTTAGCAAAAACAGAAAAAATAACATTTTTTATAAATGGACATAACTCAAAACTTACATGGCGAAATTCCAAAATAATACCAGAATCGTGTTCAGCGAACAAAACAATTTTTTTCGTAACAATATCTGGAAAAAAATTGCTGTTAAAAAAATTAAAATTGAATCATATTCAAATGAAAAAATGCACTACTTGTACCCTGGTGCCCCAGGGTATCCTTTCCCCAAAGTTTTCCAGGGCATTTTCTCACTTTGGTGCATTGGAATTTAATTTGAAAATCAAAATCGTGATAAGCGACCCCAAGTGGATTGAGGCACTTTTTAAACATCATATTTAGTATCAGTAACTCCAAAAATTAAGTTTAAACTCGGAAAACAAACAAACCCACGGTAATGGCTATTACACAGTTAGCAATTTCCCTTAATTACCCTAAAGTCTTTAGGCATTTGGTTACAATATACTTATATACTAAACATAGTTTAATTAGCTAAAACTAAAATTAAAATTAAAATTAGATGGCTTGATTTAACTTTAATTAATAATTGAAAGTATTTAGGCAAATCTGTTCGGCGAGTCCAAGGGTTTGAACCTCTTAAGTCGTCGCACTACACGAACATTTAATAGGTCACTGGCTAAATTGTTTGGATGTCCACTGAGTTTGACGCGATAAATACCACTCAACTTCGTGATTATTTCACTAACCGAACTTTATTCCAAGATTGCGACTTATAACCCCGTTTAGGACATACTACTATTTGACGTAGCACTTTAGCTTGGAATCTTCTGATAATATATAGAAGAGTTGGTTGCTGCGCCCCATAACTGCAAGCCATACGTCCAGATTGTTCGCACAATTGTTTTTCAAAGCAGTAATTTGTTGACTGTTGACATCTGTAAACTTCTACCTAGCAACCAATACATTTTCCTTTATTTAAGTCCTAATTGTTTACGTTTGCTCCAAATATGTTGCTTCCAAGTGAGACGTCTGTCTAAGTGCATTCCTAGATACTTAGCTGTGTCTTGTAGGGGAAGTTGTTGTCCGTTGAGAATTATTGGAGAACAAGTTTCTCGCTTCAACGAGAAGGTCATCTGCGCAGATTTCGTTTGATTAGCTTTAACACGCCATTTTCTTAACCAAGTTTGCAGTTTGCTGGGGTGAGTTTGCAATTGCTAGGATGTTACGATGGGATGACAAGATGGCTTTTCCATCAGCATAAGTAGCGATTGTTGTTTGTCTGATTGTGGGTAGGTCTGCTGTAGAGAGCAAGTATAACAGCGGTCCCAAAATGCTCTCTTGGGTCATTCCAGAATTGATTTGAAATAAGGTGGTGAACTCATATTGTACTTTGACTAGAAAATGTCTAATGTCTAGTTAAATATACCTTCACTATTTGATAGAGATCTGATGGTAATACATTTTTGATTTTGAACGGTAAGCCTTCATGCCAGACCTTATCAAAGGCTTGGCCAACGTCAAGAAACATCGCAGAGCAGTATTTTTTTTGTTTCGAGCGCATTATTTATTTTATGTGCTAGTGTATGCACTTGTTCAATCGTGGAGTGCTGTACACGAAAGCCAAATTGATGTTGCGGTAGCAAATTATTGTGTAGAATTATAGGTCCTAATTTAAATAACAGAAGTTTTTCGAACACCATTGAAAGGAGCGGGAGCAGACTTATTGGTCTATATGAGGTGACTCCTTCAGGTGGCTTCCCTAGTTTTAGAATGAGTATTATAGTATCTACTTTCGACTGATCAGGAAAGGAGCCCAGTCGGAGTACTGCATTAAACAGCTTCGTTAAAAATTTTCAGCCTTTTTCAGGTAGTTCTTAAGTACTCTATTGGTGATTAGGTGATAAATAAAAAGAACATTAAAGATGATTTGTATAGGACAACTAGTGATAATATAAATAAACCAAAAAACAAAATGTTATATTTTTTTTCAATTAAAATGTCTCTCGTTTTTGTAGTTGTTAACATAATTTGAAAATTTAGTAAATTATCTTTTGAACTAAAAAATGCATTAAATAGCTTATTTGGCACTTAGCGATTTCAATATATTTTGACTTGCAGTTTTACAGTTATTTTTACTAATAAACATTGTAGCATTAAAAATTGTTTGCAAATTTTATATACAAGCTGGCACGTCTGGATAAAATATTTAAAACAATAATTAATAAATTAAAAATTTAGCAATTGGTATTGCAACAATGAAGTAATAGATACTTATAATCAGTTACATGGTAAATGACACGGTTACAGTTACTTTGCGTTTTGTTGCTATAATATAATGAAAATAAAAAAGTGACCTCCATTAGCATATTTATTTCAATGCAATTTTAAACAAATTTCTATAACTTCCAAAAAATTGGGTAAACTGGCTACGCCAATGTATTCTCTAGATAAAACAGGCTGAAGTATTGAAACGTAAGCCATATTTTAATGCATAAACCGTGACATACTCAGCTAGCGACAGCTATTGTCGTTTGTCTCCCTGGAAAAATATCGCGTCCGTTTATCCACAAACATTGTGCGTTTTTGGCATGTTATTCTTTAAGATATACGTGCTTGTTTAAATTAAAGCTAATATACAAAACGATGGGTCTTGTACGAGCCATTTATAATTTATTTTTAAAATTTTGAGTTTGTATTACGTACTTGTATAACTGATGTTATGTTAAAATTTTGGAAATCACTTAAAACTATTGCATTGAAATACTGTGAATGAGAGTTTTCAAAATTTAGTTTTGTATAGATTTTTTTTAAATTAATATTAAATTGGTATTTAATTTGTTGTCCAATTAGCTTTTGTAGATACCGAACGATATTCTAATTAGAATTGTTCTTTGTTAAATTGTTTGCTAATATTAAACTTTTAATATTATACATTCACGCCTCCCACAATAATTTTTAGAATTAATTTAGTGGGAGAAATTTGTGCAGTTTTTAACTTTAAGCTAAAGTATAAACTTTTTAATTATTTTTGCATTTAAATAATGAAGTAAGTTTTTCAATTTAAATGTTACATAAACATAAGAATATAATTTGAAAATTAAATTTTTAATGGGTTTGTAATTTTATACGTTGATGGTTATGCAAGAAATTAAATGGCACAAAAAATAGATCAGAGCAACGGACAAAAATAATCATGAGCTTTTTTTTGTGTGTGTAATATACAATAGAGTAACTTTGAAGAAAGCTCGCTAGCACAGGTTTGGCAAAATTAGACTTCTACATTACCGCTTATATTTAATAATTGTCCTGAAATATGATTTAAAAGTTTGTATATATTCTTCATTCACAAGTATTTTATAAATATATAGAGTAATACAAATTAAATTGTAGAATTTGATTTGTATTTTGTAAATATTGGACGTTTGCATTTGTACAATTGGTATCTAAACAAATGGCAAAGTCTGCAAAGACTACTAGAAACGCATACATTTTGGAACTGGAACATAAGCTCATTTTTCTTTAATTTCGATTTGGACTACAGGTTATTTTTTCTGAATAAAACACAAAATATTGAATTAGAGAATCTGGATATACAGTGCAGGGTAATAAAGTCACGCGTAATTAGGCCTCAATAGGGCCTACCCCTCCTCCGTCTGTCCCCGTGCACTTATCAGTCAAGCCAACTAATCTTTTGGGTGAACTTGAGGATGTCTGAAAGAGGGACAGCCCTGATACTGGTCATGCTGGGCTAAAGTTCCCCAAAATTAATCCTCTAATTGGAGCAAGAGCAGGACATTTGCAATGAACATGCTCTGTCGTTTCGTCCTCTATATTACAGTACGGATCGGCTACAATGCTTATTCTGTACATATGCTTTTTTAGTTTGCTGTGTTCTGATAATATACCTACTACAAGTCTCAGTTTGCCTCTAAACAACTGTCTGAAAAAGTTATCTATCTTTGTCGTTGATTTTGAATAGCCAACCTGTATGTAGGCATGTATTGTTATCATCTACTACAATGTGGATTGTAGGTTTATTAATTTATTAGTGTTTAGAGTGCGGTTGATGAAAGTGGAAGTGCTGGATCTGGACCATAGAATGGTTGTACTAAGCCTTGCTTGGCTATATTATCTGCGAGCTCATTACCATAGAAGCCAAAATGCCCTTTAACATTATTTGTTGTGACTTGATTAAGAGTAGTTTGGCACTGGGGGACTGTTCCAGATACAACTTTGCAGCTATTTAATGTCAGTAAAGCAGCTTGGTATTGCTAACACTTCTAATTGTTTTGTTCTTAATGCTCTTCTCGAAGATTACATTTGCACTTTGCATTACAACCAATACTTTTGCTTAAAAGATTGTAGTTAATTTGCCTAATCCTATGGTTACTTAAAAGGTTAGATCATCTTAAGAGATAACTGATCTCGTGCCCTCACTTGTCTTAGACCCATCTATAAAGATGGTTATATTTGATTTGGTTGCCTCTTCAGAATTCAGAAAGATTCTGAAGAGCTTCCTAAATTTATAGATAGGCGAAACAAAATTTATTTTTGCTTCTAAAAAGGGACTCCGTTGTACGGCGACATTTAGAATTCGATGATGTTTTTTCCTTACACCTTTGTCGTTCTTTGTGTGTAGTCTTAGAGTTGACCTTAATAACACCTCTTATACTTAAATATATAATGAAGGAAGACTTAGCCATGCTCCCATAGCTGCCGTTTGGGTGGCATGCATTGCTTCCCTGATACTCATACGCGCCAATCTTTCAAAGTGTGAAATCTTGGTTACTGCAACGACTTGTCTGGTTCTAGGCCACCATACCAGTGCACCATAACATAGAATAAGCCTAATTATGATAGTGTACAGCCTTTGGTGAAGGCTTCCAAAGTTTGCCCTTTGCGCGGCCTCTATATGCCTTCCCCAATTCAGCTTTTTGTCAAGAATAACTCAAAATACTTGAATATCTAAAAAGTTAAGAAATGTTTAAAATAGTTTAGGCACTTTTTGGACTTTGACTTTTTTTGGTTGATTGATAATGAGCATTTTATACACCATTGCATCAGGTTGCACTTGCCGGTGAGCAAGTTACAAAATATTAGAACAATCCGAATTATATTGTTATCAGTGTAAAGTATAGACCTAGCAGTTATGTAAAAACATAAAGTTGGTCAAATGCCCTCCACAATACTATTGATATGCGGCTTTATTTTAGAGATTACACATCTGGAATCGCCTTGCAATCGTAGCAGACTTGTTGACATAAGCCCTTTCAAGTGGTCAAAAAAGTCTAATAGAATTAGATCGCAAAACGGCAGTGGCCAATTGATGTCATCCTTCTGCAAGATATCACGACCAGGAAATTTGATTTGAAGTAGAGTGTTTCACGTACTGTATGACTCCATCTTGTTAAAACGCATGTCATTCAAGTTCAAATCGTTGGCTTAATTGAAAAAATAGTAGTTCAACATCTCTCGATACCGTAGACTAGTCGCAATAACAGCGTTACTTCGTTTTGTGCTAAACACTAAACAGTGCATTTTGTGGATGCATTGGTTTTTCGTACATAACAGTTGAATTTTTAGATGCGACAATTGTAAAGTTTTGCTAAACTATTTAAAGAAAATTGAGTTTCGTTGCTCAATGGTCTGGTTCCATAATAAACTTAAATGATATTAATGCGGTGTTGCACAGTTTGCCTTGTCATAACGACTTCGCCATGAGTTTCAGATATGAGCTGTGCAAATACAAACTTTTAATGTTCAATTTGCATCGCCCTATACAATGTTTTGTTCTTCCTCACATTCTTTCGAGCCTGTATGCATAGACTTAAACGTCTTTTTATTAATTCTAATTTTATTTTTTTATTTAGTATGATTTCCGTTCTATTTATGATTGTTCCTCTAATTATTTATTTTAATAACACATTAATTATTGTAGTGGGCATTAGGTCGCCCTGTTTTAAAATTCGTACTACATCAAATCTAGACATTTATGTATTTAAATTGGTTTGACTATATACGACTTTAAATGCGAACTGCATTTTTCGGAAAACTTTTTTCGATTGTCTCATATTAGTGATATTATAGGTTTGTTTTTATTTTATGTGTAGCTTTCATGTCAATTATTATATAGGTGTAGTCTGAAGTATCAAAATTTTGTGCCATGTGGCATTTTAAGATTGCTGAATTGAAGAGGTGAGCCCTGTTGCCTTCTGAGCACAAACAAACACATGCGTGGACTTCACTTATTAAACCATTTTTCAGTAGATTGATACGATTCTAAAGCTACTGTAAGGTAGTAAGCAGATTTTTGTGACTAAAATTAGTGTAGCTAACATTGCAATCTAATCTATCTATCTATCTAATATCTATAAGCGCGATTCGGAGGTCTCTGGTCTCCGGTCCCTGGCCGTGTGAAAAGCATTGGTTACCAGAGTAACGTTCGGGGCACGCGGAAATACACGAACGATCGTCGTGTCTTTAAAGCACACTGCAATATTAAAATAATTTGAGCAGACTAAGCTGATCAATTAGTTAATCTGATGATGGAGTAAATTAGGGCTTATGTAAACCGCAAATCGATTATTGGTAATTTAAATAAATGCATTGTTAATAATTAAATCATATTTTGGAGCGTTCATTTTATTTATATGCTTATTCCACCCTGAATTTTATTTATCGTAAAATCTGCAATCGGTAAAGAGAGAGAGAGAGAGAATTGGAAAAGAATATTTTTGTAAAGTTGAAAAATTTACTACTGAATCGTGCCTAAATGTCATTGAGATTACGAATGGAGGAATTTACTGGTACTGGCCATTTGAATTGTTTCGTGGTTTTCTAAAGTGAATAATTTTTATTTCAGGATTATTTACATATCTAGATTAGGATCTACCACAGTTTATTATAAATTTTTTTGTTTGCTAGATGATCTTCATTTAGTCTTATAGTTTATAGAAATTATCTTTAGTATCTCTTCAGAATGTTTTGTATTTGTTGTTCTTAGCTTTTATGTACTAATGTTGTAATCCGATGGACTTAATAAATTAATTGGTAGTTTTTCTATGTTTTTGAGAGTTTCGAAATAAGTTCTAGTTTAGACAACTAATATATTGTGCAGTGTAGCTTTCTTTTTTGTTTGTTATGGTGATACTGATGGTAGCACAAACAATTATGTGATCTGAAGCTAAGTCGCAAATTAGCTTATTTCTAAAATATTAATCGAATATTATTTGTGACATAGAACTTTGTACTGAAATCCAAGAGCTAATAAGTCAATTTATCTACTGATAACATATTCTATGTGCTGATGATTTTGTGGGTCTTTGTTAATTTCGTACCCCAGCTAATGTATTTGGCATTTAAATATGTCTACTATAAACCCTAATCTGCTTCTTTATAACAACAAATAAACATACCTGTGGATTCACTGAGAGTTATTTATACCTGAGTTGCTGATTTTTTAAAAATTGCATATGAATAATTTTTTTGGTTATCGTTTTCGTATTAGTGTTGTAGTTTGTGGTATACTTAACAACCCTTATAGTTCGACATAATGAATGTTTAGCGGGGCTATCCCTTGTTTTCTTACAGATATTAGTGCCGTGTGGTCCTTCGCAATTTACGTATCTATAAGTTCTATTACAATAAATCTTCATATTACTATGCTGCTGTTTGTGGTGGTTTAACTGAAGTAATTCTGTTATAACGATATGTTAAACTGTAGATATTTTATTGATGGCTTTAGGTTCCAGATTCAAAAAAAATGGCAAAAGCAATTTTCTTATTTTCCACCATATGATATTAAGAAGGATGGGCAAAATCCTTATAGACGCTGCCCCCGCGCAAAAAAAAACTGTAAACAGTTCTAGTTGGATTATAAGACGAGACTAAAGGTTAAAACCAAGTGGAATAAAAAGCCCCGATGACAATGTTGTTCATATTACATTGAGGGTCTACAATCAATGAGGCCTAACTTGGCATCACTTAGAACATTATTAAAGGAAAATGTTCTAATATGATTTTGAAACATGGTGTGGTGGTAGAGCAATTGTTTGAGGGTAGTTATGAAATTCAGCTTGCTACGGAGAATCTTACTATAAGTTTTGCTCAGCACGGAATAACATGTGGTCAGCCGGTTTTTTTATGCGCCAAGATACACCCTTGTTACATGAACAGAACAATGTACTTTGTGTATGTATTATTTGACCAAGCAAAAGCAGGCGTAGACTTTGTAACAGAGTATTTCTGCACCTGTAAAAATGGAGCGCGTACAGTTGGATGCTGCTCACACGTGATGTGTGTCGTAATGTATCTTACTTACACTTTGTTTTTTTTTTTGAAAAGACGTAGTTATTTTTGAATTTTCTTCTTTATCTTCTCTGAAGTTGCTTGTCTTGTCTTGGTATAATTAGGTTCTGATAGAAAGGTAAGTTGGTTCGGAACTAATGGCGGGTTGAAGTTTGGTTCCAGTAGATTACCTTATGTACTGTGATTATAGGTAGTTAACAGTTTAGTTTATAATATGAATTATAGAACATTTGACCTAAAAGCCACACTTATACTTATTATGTATTTATGTCGAATAAACACTTTATCATACTTTTACAAATAATACATTACAAAGTAATTCAGTTAGGTTTAGTTCGGACTCCTAGGTTGTTAATTTTCACTGGCTCTTTGTAAAATAACATATATTATAAAACAGTTTTTTAATGTCCTTAATTGTTTTTAGATTTTGTCAGGTTGGTGTCTATTTAAAAGAACCACTCAAATAAAGGGTGCCTAAGAAGTACTGGGACTGGATCTTTTCCAAAATAAAAAATAAACCAGGAAAATTTAAAAAAACAAAAGGTTTTATTGTGAAAACATATGACTATATACACCTCGTGTATCAACCCTGGTGATTTTATATTCTACCCTATCTATTAGAGCGGAATCCAATTCAAACGCAATTCCTGAAGACATTTTTCCCTACTTTAAATTGGGTGCTAGTTTTGATCTTTTGACATATTCCTTCTTAAACACAAGCTAGAATACCTAAATAGGGCAGTTTGAGACACATTTTATGGATTATGGAACTTTTCAACAAATTTTATGTCATTGCGGTATACCCATTGTCACCAATGATGGGTAATGACACTATTTCAGCTGCACTAACAAATTGTTTCTTTCGTAGTTTTCTCAATAAATAGAAGCAACTTCTTTGTTGCTTGTACATTGTTGCCGTCATAAAATTTTATTTAATATATCAATTAATTGGTTTCAATTTGAAACATCTGATTGAAACAACGCATTACTATTAAGTTGGTGGTGTTTCATTTGATTAACAAATCAGAAAAAAACTACATTTTTAAGATACAAATTAAAAATATAAGTACCTTTTCTTAGACAGCTTCGGTATGACATTAATTAGTAGTGTTCAGTCTTCTTTAGCTACTCTACGTTTGTTCGTTTGAATTGAGAGGTGTAACGATGGGAAGGACTTAAGTCTTATCACACCCTAGTATCTGATAGAAAAAATCATCTACCTTTTCGTAACAAGCAAGAAGGCCTCGAGAGGTGACCTATTATCATGTAGTTTTTTTTTCAGCATTAACGAGGTCGCCACTCGTCAACACCTTTCGAAATTTTAATACGCTTTAAATTATGGGGTAAGAATTCCCACGGCTTATTTATGCCCATTTCTGTACACATTTGATATTTGCTAACTAGTCGAGTCAAATTAGTAACAAAAACGCTAAATTTTTTTTGTGGGTACACATATCGAGACGTTCCAAAGCGTATTCGATTTGTAAAGCCTCAGAAAAAAATGTTATCACATATTTTTTTGTTATAATGCGAAAGTGCAGTTGTGCATTTATTTGATGCATTTTTTGCAGACCCTAAAGAATATTTTATTTCTCGCTTAATATTGGGCAAATTAAGTTCAATCCCGTTGCTTTGGGGGTTTTTGGGTCGCTGATCACGAATATGATGCTTAGAAAGTGTTTGTATGCACTTGGGGCCATAATTCTGGGAAAGGAGGTAATTTAAGGGAATTACCTCAAATTTATTTGTGTTCCGAGTTCAAACTGTATGAATGCATCGGGACACTTTCTAAGGATCATATTCGTGATCAACGACCCCAAAAACCGCCCAATTAATTGGATTGAACTTAATTTGGCCATTATTAAGCGAGAAATAAAATATTCTTTAGGTCTCCAAAAATGCATCAAATAAATGCATTTTTGCTTGCACACATGCACTTTTTCATTATAACAAAAAAATATGCGGTAACTTTTTTTTCTGAGCCTTTTTCAAATCGATTGCGCCCTGGAATGTCTCGTTACGTGTGCCCAAAAAGAATTTCGAGCTGTGTGAATATCTTGGCATTAGACACCTGGTTTCTACATAATTTACGTCTATATTATAAATTGTCGACGTAGTATGACTGAATATTGGTTCTCCTTTAAAAACTATATTATAACGTTTTATATAAGGACAGTAGGACATGGTTATGTAGTCATTATGATTAATCCTGACAAAACAATATGAAACGGCGGCGGCTACCCCTGTCAAACTAATCTACACACACGCAACAAATTTCAGTATCCCAGTGTTGCTGGTAGAACAGAAAGTGGCCTTTTAGTGTGATTGGTTTACATAATATTATTAACGTCTTACCGTTGCAGCTCCTCGTGCCTATTTGGCGTTGTACCCAAAATTGTTGAGAACGATCAGTGTTTTTGAACTCAAAACATTAGCACACATTTTGATAAATTTTAATTCCAATATCCAGCAGCATATTTTTTGATGTCTATTATGTTGCGTGTGTCTTACAACAATGATGTTTTACTATTCACTTTCCAATATACATAGCTTTCAAATAAACTAAAAATATATATAGGGAATGAATCACTTAAGGATAAAGCGTACGGAAACGAAGGAATTCTCCTAGTTCCATTCATAGTTTAGTTGCTTACAATATACTGGCGACTTTGATCTTTCCGATAGAAAAAACGGGTGATTCTAAAGCGAACGCTATGAGCACGGGCGATCGAGGAAGACCTAGTTAAAAATGTTGGCCGCTGAATCGAGTCGTCCAGTAAATTCCGCTTCCTTGCTGACTTACAATTAGGAAGTTGGCCTTCCAGAGCGGCAGTCGGTCTTTGACGCATTTCATTATATTGAAATTGACTTTAAGGCTACCCACTCGATGAATAATCGGAATTCAAACATGGTTTCCACTCCTTTGCATATTCAGCGAAAACTCTCGTTGAAAGTATCTCATAGTCCGGCCACTCTTCTTTGTTATGCATGCAATGAATAGTTTATGAAGTGATCTGCAAAAATTATTTATCTTAGGAATTAATCGCCGGCGTAACAGGTGAAAAGGAAACACGAAAAGACATGCGGCGGGATATTTATGAGGTAATGGCCAACCATCGTTATAGATGGTTTGCTGACGGCCTTTTTTACTCCACTCTTGGCCGTTTTATCGAACGTGTCGTACTTATTCCGTTCTTTTAGAAAGATAAATGACCGCTTAATGCAAAAAGTTGTACAGATAAAATCAATACCTTATTTCAGGTCTCGGAGAGTTAACCTTAGAGCATAAATAAAAATTCGTCATTTTTAAATGTTTTACAATATTATTATACTAGGTTGTCAAAAAAGTTATGTTGCAGCTGCGAAAAATCCAACATTTATGCGCCAACTAATAACCAAAACAATAACAATTATTCTTCAAAATATAGTCCGTCACTGTCCACGACCTTTTGCCATCGTTCCGCAAGCTTCCGTATCTGCTCTTGTTGAAAGCTCTCGTTTCCAGCAGTAGCGGATCAAAACCCGGAGCTCAAACTTGTCAATTGCCATGTAGGATATGCAAATGAAGATTGGTGTAACACAATAAGTACAAAAAATGGCCAAAAAATGCATATAAATTAAATTTTAGCAGCTGTAACAGAACTTTCTTTACAACCGAATAGTTATAAGAATAAAAATATGTAATATTCTAAATAATATAAATTCGGATAATGAATTTTCTCTTATATTTTAATAAAAAATGCTATCTATATGTAAATATTATATATCAGTAAATAAATTACATATCATATTTTGTTGTACATTTGCATACATGAACGAATACGTTGTAGAACTAATGATCTAATCGTTCAAGCAAATAACGAATAATGGTATAATGTTTGTGTTATCTACCTTTTCAATCACGCCAATGCTACCCCGCATCTCCTGCCGAACCACGCATCTTGCTAATCAACAAAATGCGACAAGAAAGCTTAAAAATAATGTTTTAAAAAAAATCTTTGTGTTGACTCATAGGGTCAATTGTAACTCTTAATGTAAAATAACTAAACAAAAATAATTTGTCGAAAATAGCTACAGTATATGTTTTCTCTACAACATGAGTAAAATACCAAATATCAATTAAAATATTTAGTAACAGGACTAACTAGGGATGCTCTAAAAATACCATAGCATACTGTTTTCTCGAAAGCTTCTTTTATTTCATTAGTAAGTAATACATGCACGATATTTTATATTTTATCTTATATTGTCATGTTATATATGACTTATCCTGTCTGACTTTTTCCATTGCTCTAGCAGCCATGTAGTCATATTTTTTATGGAACTAAATATTTTATCTAATATTAGCGTGCTAGAAAACGACGTTTTGGTATTTATGTGCTGATTTCTTTCTTTAATTTGCTTTAATGGGAAATGTGTTTCGTTGAACTAATAGTTTCATATTGTAGAAGCGGTTTCTCTCAAGAAACATTCCTCCAATATCATCAAACAAAAATGTTTATAGTATAAAGACCTAACCATGTTAAAGGTTTTTTTATCACTGAAACAAGAGCCTTTACAGTTAACATTATTATAGAGGATTTAAATCTCATTTTCGGCAACTAACCTCTTTAAGAAGGTTTTATTCTTGTTAAGTTGAAAAAGCATATCATACGCGGAAACCTGGTTAAGAAAGTTCCTCTCAGATACTTTAGAGAGATTCTCATAACTGAGTTTTATGAGATAATTGTGTACTCATGTTTGAGAAATCTTTAAAACATCGGTCAGTCATGGGAATGATGAATTTCATATCTGTAGAGAATGGGTGACTTTATATTTCAGATTACACTTATCAGTTCTAATTCTCCTAAACTTTGTGTAAACTGTCTGAACACTTGTAGTGCCAATCTTATAAACGGTACAAATTTTGTTTGTAGTCTCATAAGCTCTGTTTTTTTAATTATGCAACATTATATATATATATCAAACGTATCTTTTGATTTTCAATATTTAAATGCACACAAACGTTTTAATGGAATTGAAATGTGTTTTATGATAATTACATGGCTGAAAAGGGTGACATTAATAACTAATTGTAAGAAAAAAGGTTGTACATTCATATACACGCCAGCAGACTGCAAATAAATTATAAAATTTTTGACATACCTTTGGTAACTTTGGAATGATTTTCAGTACAATTGGCTAATTGTAAAAAAACAACTGATATTACACAGGGTTTTTTAGGGCATGCTTAAATAAGGTTTTTAAAACATTGCACACAAAAGGCACTAATTCATTTAGTAAGTTTTGTTATTATGCCATATTTTAGAACGATTAAAACAATGGCGAATAGCTGATGCATACAAAAAGTAATGAGATAAGTTTTATGTATAATTTTAAAACTAAACTATTAATTAAATCATATTTTGACATGGAGCCAGTCAGTACCAATATTAGGGCATAAGATACAATTTAATATTTCATAATATGAAAAGGAACGATAATTTTAAAATTAAAAGTGTAAACTTAGATAACCAAAAAGTAATAGACTGTGGGAGCAAAATAATTTAAAATGTAAAAAAGGTAAACAACGTGTGTATCAACGACTGAAATAAGAATGTAGAGGTATAAAGAAAATTGTAAATAATAAAAGAAAGGGAAAATAAAAAGCAAAATTGGTTTGCTTGAAACTTAAAGCTAACAATAGCAGAAAAAGAATGTTACAACATAAAACGATTGTTTTTGAGGCACTAAAACAAACTATTTATCTACATAGAAATTATGCTGCTTTTTAACAAAATCTTTTATGTCTAGAAGACATTGAGTTTTTAGTTAATTTTATATTTTCTAAATAATATTGTCGTTTCTGCTGTTAGGTTTTTCTTCTCTCACACATAATTGTTTTTCTAATGTGATAATGGTCTACGCTTAAATATTTGTTTTCTTTCTTCCATTCACTATTAATCAATGTTTTTTTATTTTCTCTTTCCCTCTCATCCTCCCTGTCATTATGGAAACATTTCCTTGGATTCAAAAACTGCCAACGTGTTAATTTAACAAACAGTAGAAATAGTTTAAGCTTGCTTTTTCGTTTAATTAACTAACTGTATATTAAACCTTAAATTGAACCTACTGTCCCTTGCGTGTTACATATATAAATAATAAATAAGTCAGTACTTTTCTACTGCCTTACAAGGCGTTTCAATGTTGCATGTTAGTCAGCTATACTGAGTAATCTCAAAAATTTGAAATATCCAACAAATTTGTATAATTTTACAAAAATATATTTAAAATATAGAATGGCGCAACTACTAAAAAATTCTGTTAGAATATAAAAGAAAATAAGTAATGAATGTCATCAAAGATCTTGCTATAGATGAAGGTTGTGGAAATGTACGGTATAATTCTCCCTTAACGATTTTTGTTTTTTTTTGAAAGCCGTTCGGTGATGTTTTGAGTTGTACTGTAGCCTCGTAAATTTTTGGGCTTCTTTTACTTTGTAGGATTTTCTTCAGTACTAGTTTGCATAAGTCGCTTACTGTATAGTTTTTTGTAAATAGATTTTCACCTCTGAGCTAAAGCCTCACATTCCTACAAGATATGTTTGCAACTCGGGTTTCTATTGTACCCTCTTTTATTCAGGTGCTCTTTAAGCAAGCAATATTTTCTAAAAAGATCTATATTAGTTCCTGCTTTGTACTAACAATTCTTCAGTTTGTTTATGAGATAGTCCTTTTATAAAGGTTTTTGGTCCCGGTATATTTTTCAGTATTTTTTATGTTGTTTTCTGGTCCACTCTTTCACGCGGCTTTCTGTTGCACTTTTAGGTGATCCTATATTTCGCGGCATTTCCATACTTGCTTGGATGTTACTCCCGAGTTTTTTAATGCCCACAGACATACCTAACTGTCCGAGAATATATTGATTAGCTATTTTGAGGAGCTCTCAAATAATTTTCATGTCACACTGCAGTATCGTAAATATTTACGCTAAAATATAAATGTATAATATTCGAATGAAAAGCTTAACTGCGAGTTTCCCTTTTTACAGTATACGCCTGCCCCATTCTAGACTCAGTCTTTGATCCATCTATATACCAAATAATTTTTTCGAATCTGTTTCTGTTGCTCATTTTGTTTACATGTACATTCAATTCGACCCATAAAAAATTTATGTTGAATGCGAATTGTGGTGTCACATGGTCGCTTCTCACATTCAGCATGGATTCACCTATATGTACAATTTTCAGGTGGCCCCATTTACATATAATTTTCCGGATGACTGCGTTGTGTAGTCTATTAAAAAACACTCCTGACTTTTTCACGATTTTAAAATGAAGACGGGGTAGATCTAACAATGTCTCCATTGTCGCTGTCGCTGTCGTTTTTATGACACCTTTGATTTCCAGACAAGCAAGGCTTTGTATCTTACTTGGTAGGGTTATAGTAATTCTTTCGATTATCTTTGTCCACCATACCAAAAGCTATACATGTTATTATGTGTTCAATCATTCAATACATCACATCATAAGGTTCTTTACATAGTTCTCTAACTATTGTATTGTTAATTAAATCTTTCCTGGGATAATATGACTAAGTTGTTTATGTATCTTGGTACTCGATATCCATTTTCTTCAAATGTTTTTAACATCTCCTTATTACAAGACTTCACAGTAAAGAAGACAGAATTTCTCCCTGCGGGCATTCTCTAGCGACCCGAGTCGTTATTGTTTTACACATCAAAGTTACATACGCTATTCTTCTTTTAAGCATACACTCTACCTGTCTGCAGTTATTTTCTCTTCAATGCTTGATTCTAGGGATTTATTAGCACACGGTTCCTCAATATAAAAAAATGCAGTAGAAATATCTGTTTGTTTTTACAACACCCTGGTAATAAGTAGATCCAATGCTGTTTCTATAGACACTCCTGTTTTATGTGCATACTGGTCTTGATGTAGAGGTTACATGGCTAATACATTATCCCTAATATGCCATTCAAGGAGTTTTTCTAGGATTTCCAGTGTTAAGATTGTTTCATCTTTCTAGGTTTTTGTATATAAAAGTATCTTTAATTCGTCTTTAGCATTTGATATATACCCCAGAGCAAATTTTGCCCGAAATATACCTACAACCATGGTACAGATCACTTTCCTTTTGCAACAGAATAGGTTCCGATGATTTACAAGGCTTGAATAAGTTAAATGCTCACTTATTTTGTTTACATCTATGACTTACTTTGCGTACTTTGCTCACTTTTGGGAATTCGACTATAAATTTGGCAGGTCACTCAATAATATATTAGCAATATGCGACTCCGGAGGGTGCATGCTGAGTAGTTCTCTCATATTTTTCTTTCCAGTATTAGTGTATTCTTTTGTCCCCCTTTTCAGAGTAGTTATAGGGCTTTGAGGATCTTTTGAGGTATGTTATGGAGTCTGACACTTTCACGAGTGGTTTTCATTTCCTCACAGTACTTCCTGTCTATTTCTCTAAAGCTTTGTTATATTCAGTTAGGGAATTTTTATAATTATCCTATTTTCTTACCGCATTAAAACGTTTTTTAAATGTTTTCTTATTTGAGCAAAGTTTTTATTCCACCAGGGCACATTCTTGTTAGAATCCCTTTCATCTGAGGACAGTTATCTTTATACGCTATAATTACAGCATTCTGCCATTGTCCTGCTGTGATCTCTAGCTCTGTACTATTCCTAATCGTTCTATTCACCTTCCTAAGATTGTGCTCTAGATTTACCTGATAGGCTTACCAGTTTGTCTTTTGAGAGTTGATAAGTTGATAAGTTTCTTGAATACGTCTGTAGTTAGAACAACAGACATATGCCAATTTCTGATAAACACAAGTAAAGATAGCATTTATTTTCTACATTTAGCACGTCTAAATTTTAAGTCCTAATAAATTGCAGTAAAGACTTTACCTTGTTCATCGGTGTTGGTGCTTTCCCAGGTAATATAGTGTGAGTTTGCATCACAGCCGATGCTGAGTTGCAAACCATTTTTTCTACATTGCATTACTAGAACCTGCACTTCCTTTTTGGCGGTAGAATGGGTTCATCGTGAAGATAGTATGGCGATCCGAGCGTTAGCTCCCTCACCTTAACCTTAATGAGGATTAATATGACTACCGCTATGTCTATAAACACACATAATTTCAGAACAGTATATTAAAACTTTTTTTAATTATAATGCAAATTCTATTCTCTTTAGACCTTTAATTTTTTCCTTGTTCACCCACAGTTCTTAATAGAAGGCCAGGTAAAACATTCCCTGAAAAGCAGTAAAGACCATAAAAGTTGCATTGTAAGTTTGCCTAAAGCGCTCATGTTGCCATCTCGACTATTGAGATCCTCTAGAACCCGGAAGTTAACCCTGCTCAGATAATAAAAAAAATATATTTTAGGAAATAAAAATTAGATAGTATTGACCTTATAAAAGTAGAACTATTTATAACTAATGACAACATAATATATAATTGCCAAATAGGTACAATCATATTACTAACAAAAGCTAGAAAAGAAATTTGCAAAAAAACACTTATGTCAATAGAAAGAGTACTTTACTGACATGTCTTGATCCCAAATGGTGGATTATAAGAGATGTTAATGTTTGAAAAACTCTATAAATTTATTTAAAGTTTTGTTGTAACGATAATTTTAACAAAACTATATCAAAAGTATGTTTTGAAAAGTTTGCACTGTGCATATAACTTTTTTAATACAAATTTTAATGTGTACTTGCTGTATGTATTTGACACAAAGGTGGTCGTTACCACATCAGGTTCTTTATCTTTATCTATAATTTTGGTGACTACAAAAAATGTAAAAACTTGCAACAAGAATGTAGGAACCATAAAGTTTGCAATTATGCTGTTGTAGTTGTACCAAAAAGCATGAGCAAAGCAAAGTCGACAAGAAAAACGAATATTTATACAAGTTATTTATTTCTCAGACATGATACATGGTTCTGAATACAAGCTATAGATGCCACTAAAGAAATGACTTAAAAGCAAACGTACTGTTTAGGTGCAACTTATATAAATATATATATATATATATATATATATATATATATATATATATATATATAATGCCACTGCAAACTGAAAGATTAAAGCTCTTCATATGTTAGCTCACTGTGTCCGGGTCCACCATTTCTACGGTGATGTGGCAAGCACCGCGCCTTAAGCGACCGCCATTATTACCCCTTGTTCGTGTGAACGCATTATTATTTTTAGTGACTGAGTAGGCCACCCCCCCAGGCATCAGACAGCACCAGGAATTTAACCTGGGTCCGTCCGCATCGTAGCCCGCGCTACACTGAGTACTATATATATATGATATATATATATATATATATATATATATATATATATATATATATATATATATATATATATATATATATATATATATATCATATATATATATATATATTTATAGATGAGATGCATTTGTTATAAGTTTGTTTTACCTTTAGTTAGTCAGTTACATACATTTTAGAAATGTTATGGAAATAATGACTGGCTAAGTTAGATGCATATATATCGATTAGTATGACTATCATTTCAATCTTCAGTGGAATGAGTAACGAAATAAGAGATGCATTACTGCCTTCTTAAAATTATATACCTGCTAAGTTACAGTAATTTCAATGTTTTATTTACAATTTGATTTCTGTCTTAAATAATGGAACCTTTTTTAACAAATTATAACATTTCATGTTTTATGTTATGCCACCTGCCTTATGTATATAGAGTTGTTTTTAAAAACATCGAATATATTATCTATAATAAAATTTGTGTCCCAAGAAAATGTTTTCCGAGACATTGTTAAATCCAATATGAACATAGGTTCCTCAGCAGCATAAATTATAATTTATCTTACATGAAGAAGGCAGCTTTAGCAACAAATACCCATAACTTTCTTAAAGATAACCAGGTAGAAAAAGACAGATGGATAAAGATTTATGTTTGACAGTTGCTTTATCGTAGATACACAATTACCCAATCGTTTCCATAATATCCCGCTTCCTAATGCTTTCAATACACATATGGAGTGTCCCATAAAGGGGTTTACACTGTCTGATTGTTAATAACAGAAAATATTGCAGATAACCTCATGGGACTTTTGTATCTGAATCTGTCATGATTAGTGCTTGCTATTTATTTGTTGTTTTTTATTTTTAGTTTATTTTTCAGTAGTGACAAATAATTGACAGAATGGCTGAAAACTTTTCCTTTGGGTAACGGAAGTGGATTTTAAAGAGTTTTTGGAAATGTGAGAACATGAAAAAAGTGCAGAGACGATGGCGGGCAGAATTTTATACTGCGCCTATCACGTGTAACAGTTACAAAATTACGCGACAAGTTTGGAAGGAATTGTGTGTGATTTGAAGAAGGGACGGTGTGGCGGGAAGAAATCAGTATTGAACGAAAGAGCAGTGGTACAAACTTTCACAAGATCCCCAAGAAGTCCATATGGCAAGTTTCGCGTAAATCAGGTGTAAGCAAATCAAGAATCTACTACATTTTAAAACAAGCAAAGTGAAAACCCTACATTCCCAGGTTGCTTCACGCGATAAATGAGGACGACCCGGTATAGGCGCCTTCAATTTTGTAATTGGATTTTCGATAATAAATAGTCTGTTGATTTGATTTTAAATTGAATAGAACTATCAATTGCCACAATTGTGTTTACGGAGCAAGAGAAAATCTCAATATTATAGAATAACGAGCTGTTAATCTTCTTGGGTTATCAGTGTGGTGTGGTATGTTGTCAGAGGACTTGTAGGGTCGTTTTTTTAAGAAACAGTTACAGCTGTTCACCCAGGTCAAGATTGTTTTAATTTCAACAAGACGGCGCACCCTCACATTACTATCGGGACGTGCGGCAATTTCTAGATGAAACATTTGTGGAAAAGTGGATAGGCCGGCGAACAAGTACCGATTATCTACCCCGATCTCTAGATCTAATGCCGTTAAATTCATTTCTGTGGGAAACTCAGAAGAAAACTGAGTAGACTCTACAAAACAATGTACGCTGGATGCCATGAGAGAGGCGATTGTGATTGTCTGTAAATTCATTTCTATGGAAACCGTATCACATATTTGTCGATCTGTTCCAGACGATGTATTTCTGCCAGTGGAGCACTTGAACATCTTTAACATTAGATTATCAATAATATTTTTGAACATCTTCGTAACTTAAAAAAATCATATTTTTGTTATTTTTGTTCGAGTTATTAAAGTTCAAACAGTGTAAACCCATTTGTAGGACATTTTGTTATATAGCTTACTAAAATTTTCGTTAAGTGTTTAAAATATATTTTCAAGTATTTAAAAAGAACAGCGACTTTGTATATTATACACTTGGAAATGGGATTTACAAAAGTGATAAGTATATTAGCAATTTTAAGGCAATGCGACGCATTTTGGCTTTTACCACTTATAATAGATACCTCGCCATAGATAATTTCTCTATCCACTTGGAGAATAGTAAGAACATTTTTTAAGTTAGACAACCTAAACGAAACTCTTGATTGTCTTTTAAATATCCAAAATTGATAGCAAATCCACAGCTAACAGCTAATACATATAAAATACTTAATACAAATCTTAGCATAATAAAATATATTATTACATTTTGGTTATGAATAACTAAAGCTAAAGATAGAACAAAACACACAATTTTTAGATGCGTAAGCTAAAAACAAAAACTTTCTGAAACAATAACAAAACTTAAACAATAAAATACAACATAAATAGCGAAATTCAATAAAAAAATAGGACAAACACAAAAGTCTACAAATATACTAAATATATAGCCAAACAAGTACGTATTATAAACAAAAATATAAATTATAATATAAAGAACTGCACTAACTAAAGAAGAAATTAATAAAAAAAATATAAAACTAATAAAATGTAATAAATACGAAGAAAAATGTAAAACAACGCAAACAAATGTTTTTAGAATAGAGCATGAATATTTGATATATTGTGGGGGAGTGGATAAAAATAATTAAAGAACTTTTTAGAAGTAACTAAAAATAACTAATAGTTGTGTGAAAGAATCTTAATAAAATAAAATAAATTTAAAAAAATGTATAAAGACGTCTGTTAACTAAGACAAATTCTGATAGAAAAATCAGCAAAAAAATTGATATTAGCAATTATGCAAAAATGTACAGCGAGTTTACAATAGTAGATTATATCACATCACATTAAGTGCACAGCACTACATTATTTTAGAGTAGTACTTATATGTTAATGGGTCTGAATGCAAGTGAGAATCCGATACATTATGAATAAACAGCGTCAGAGGCTGGCAAGGACACGATGTTTAAACGTCTGCCCATCAGAATATGACAAAGTATACACGACGATTTTTAAGTTGTCCCACAGATAGCCGGACCTTGTCCGATCTATCTGTCAGAGAGGCCATTATTAAAATATGGGCGAGCATTAATACTGAACTTAACTATCATTATTTTATGCATCAACAACAACCTATAGTACTGCTAATAGCAAAAAGCAAAAAAGCAAAAAGAGGAAATTATCGATCAGTAATTGTAGATGCATTGTGAAACTGGCGTTTTTGAAAGAACTACTAGTTTAACTAGATGGTTACCAATAATCTCAGCTCGAATATTTATTCTAAACCAATGCTAATGTTGAACTTCGTCTATTTTATAAGAATTCTGTCTAGTCCATATATAATTGTTGTGTAGGTTAATGCTGTCATCCCTGCCAAACCTTACGTTTTATGTTTAGGGATAGAAATCGTAGAATTAGCTGTTTGTTGCAAAGACTAACAATAAAATATTTTTCTTGGAAGAAAATTTTCTCTAGTCTCTGCACATGTTGCAAGTGATATAAATAGTAGCGTTTTTTATGTATCTAGTGAATATAGTTGCTTCGTATACATTTAAGGATCAGTTTCGTGGAGTTTGTAATGGAGTTATTCTTAATATTGCGCAAAACTCAGATGAACATGTACTCTGTATTTATCCCTACTAACAACCAGCTTTATCTTATACAAAAAAGACAATATTGCTGCAAAATGTTTATGTTTCCGTTGTGAGGTGTGTTCAACATATAAGGTCTCCAAATTTTTTTCTGAAAAGTACTCATCTAAAAAGTTAAAACTTCTTTGCTTGTCAACGCTCTCCGTTTAGATGTACATATTTTCACGACGTCATAGCTATGATTTCATGACTGTTGAGAACTCTTCTTTAGAAGTGTATTTTTCCCACTAGAAAATCACTGAAGCAGCAGCGGCTCGATTGGAAAATGAGCGGCTACGGAAAGTGTTTTTCGCTTTTAGAAATTCATGGCGGCATTGTGTGTCAACATGTCCTAAGACACTGCCACCCGCGCAGCTTGATATTTTTCGGTTAGCATTCGTGGGACCTACCTTGCAGACATTTTCCGCATTTTCAGGTCATAATGCAAAATTAACTCCACAGATCCTACGGAAATGCCAAGTTTAGAGGCGATATCACGCACACCTAATCAACGGTTTTCCATAACTTGGTCCGGCCGGTTCGTGACCGTGGCTGCTTCGGTTTATTGCCACACAACTCTCGACCTTCTTTAAACTTTCACACCCACGAAAGCAGATTTTTAACATTCATAGCGGCATTTCACCGCATGTCTCATTCATTTGGCGATGATTACACGTTGTTTTTGAACAAACATCACCATTTGAAGTATACAAAACAGCACTCACTGCAATGACGGTAATTCGACCTGTGTACATAGTATGGTGCTGCTATTCAGAAATATTCTACGCGCCTTTTAAAATTAACACCATTTTCTAATTTCACTGCTGAGAAAAAGTTGGAGACCTTAGAACGTAAACGCATCTCGTACTATTTATGAAAGAAGGTATGCTAGGAAATGCGCGAGGCTTTCCAGCCATTCATATTTTTTTGCCCAAACGTTCAAGGCATTCCGGATTATTTCTGTTATGACTAATGGGCCATTTTAACAATACTTCAAAGCAGACATCTGCTTAGAATCAAGTTTTTAAGTGAAAAGGAACATATAAGTAGATTATAACAAAGATGATTTTTCCAACGAAGCTAACATTAAGAAGAACAGTATTGGTATCTGTTAGAGAACATATTTATGTTTCGGACATATATTTATCTAAATTTTTTCTTCCTTATTCTATTCGAATTTGGCTTTTGAAGTTTGTCCCTACAGTTAATATTAACTCTATATGTTACACAATGTGAGGATGTGGAAAAACTTGAACATGTTATATTCAGTAGAAAAAACTATATCTTATTATGTATGTACGTTTATTTGCTTATCATAAGTGTTCTCGCCAATCTCAAAATTACCTTTAATTTTGATTTTTTAAATTAGGGCCGGCTGTATTTTGGTTCGTTCCCTCTTGTACATATTTTGAATTTGAGGTATCGTCCGAATTTGTCCGAGCACGCGTTGCGCTGATATAGGCCGCGGGCCGCGCCTTTGCCTTTGTTCGTTCGCGCTTCGTCGTTTGTACGCGTTATTGTTTGCGCTTGGCCTTTTGGCTATGTTCTCGCAGGCGTCGTTTTTTTTTAATTCAGTTTGTGACAGAAATTTTCCTAAAACGAGAGCATTTTTAATCGAGAGTTCGCTGGCGGCTTTAATTGGCAGCGGAAGTTTTAATTTTCTGCTAGGCTTTTTGTTAAAGGCTAATTTACGGGGTTGAAATTTTTGCCGGTAAAACTCTGTCCATTTTCTTTGATCTGGCTCGACGTAGGAACCTATTGCACCAGGAAAGACGCTACCATGCCGCTCCGCTGTGAAGATTGGGGTAATTTGCCCCAGGGCCAACAGCAGGGAACCGATATCTGCGGGAAAACGCCGTTTCCACAGGTTAGTGTTTTGGCTTTAGCTTTGTTTCAAGTTATTTTTATTCAAAATTTAAAAATTAGTTATTCAGTCCATTATTCCGGCCGCACCAATAAGTTTCTACATCGCTTGCATCTAGGCAGAACCTTGATATACCCATCCTTTGTTAACTAACTTAAAATAATGATCGAGCTTAAACCTGAAACATGGATTCATTCTGGTTCCAGAAAAATTCTTAAACTAACATTTAACTGTTGGACATATTTATTTATTTATTTATCTTTTATGTATTATATATGTAAAATAAAATAACTAATATGATCACACTTTACAAATATGCATTACGCAGATGTATTGATAATCTTTAATAGACTATATAATGTTAGATAATATATTGTTTTTCAGAAATATTATGAAACATAATGGTCGCTGAAAATTCGTTGAAACTTTAAAGTATCGTTTAATTAAATAAAAACGATCAAATACAGGATATGTCACAAATGCATTGAAAAGAGAACAATAGATGACAATGCACTGGGATAATAAAGGGAGCGTAGACGTCCAATAGTTTATTGTGCAGCCATTCGGGACTGCTGCAGATTCCTCTGTATGCAAAATGAACATCATCATTGTGTGCATTAGATTGCATTCACGAAGTAATTAATTAGTAGTACTAATATGACCTATATAAGCAGCAAATTTGTACCCAAATAACAGATAATGCTGGATTAACGTTGGCTTTATTGTTGATTAGTGGCTAATAACGCAGCAAGCTCTCCTATTAGAATATTATAAGGCCTTGCTAATCACAGGTAATTCGTAAAAGATTTCGACGCCATTAAATTTTCCCTTTGTGACCGCAAAATCCAAACGCCTTGCGGAGGCAGTGCCCATACATTATATTTTAAAATCCGACACGCAAGCAGGCGGATTTAGGCGGTCTTTCAGTAAGCGCCGTGGGATGCCTGGAATTGCCTTCGCCACTCAAAGGGTAATCTTTCAAACCGATTGTCACTTATTTACACCGAACCTATGCCGCCGAATTTCCCGGCAGCTTTATTATTTCGTCCTGTTGAGCCCATAAAAGTCAGAGTTACACACCCCCGGCTCCGGGGCGTCTTCGCGCGCTCAGTTTCGGATCGCTATTGATCTAAGCGGCGTTACTCTCTAAAAACCGCTCCTTCGCCAGAACAAAACTTGCTGTGATTTTTAATATTGGCGAGGAAGGATCTAGAATTTAATCAAATCGAACATCCTGCTCCGTCACTCTTCTGACAGCTATTGCGTTTTATTGGGAGAATGTGGTTAAGTAGCACACCTAAAATCAAAGCGAACATCCCTGGACAATTACGGCGGCCGATGGCGCCGCCCTGAAAGGGTTGCTTTTCCTGGAAGCCTAATGATTTGATAAATTCATTTGCATTAAGCTTTGAATTTATTGCAAACCTTGGAGCCCCGGCAGCTTTATAGAGGTTGTTTTAGAGGAAATATAACGTTATGACGCTTGGCGTTCTTGAAAATAGGTTAAATGGTTCAAGCCTTCATGTCCCGTCATTACTTAGAATTTATTTGATGCGACAGTGTTATTAATGTTTTGCTTGGCAATTTATAAATTTTCTTTTGGGTTTAGCGGAAAAACTTTAATAATGTTGATTTATTGAAATATTTATTAGCAATAATGTTTTCTTGTTGTTTACACGAAAATCTAACATGTAGTATTTTTTACTATTAAAAATTAATTCAAGGTAGAAAAATTTTTATTTAAATTTGTCGCAGAATTTTGGTTAACGGTAATTATTATTATTATTATTTGTTTCTCTACTACAAGACATTTTTATAATTTGTGTGGTAAATTTTATATATCTTTACTGTTTCTATTAGAAAAATATTATATCTAATAAAAGCCAATGATATAGGTTTTTAACTTTTATTGATTTTATTTATGTGCTAAATGGCAGTACAACAATTATGAGCTTAAATATAGGGTTATACAAATTAAACTTTCTAGCACCGCACACTGTGCAGCAATACATCAATTTAAGTTTATTATAAAGAATTGTCAAAATTGTCTTAGTGAGTATCTACGTGCTATTTAGGAAAACTCAATGCCTTCACAAAAATGCACTGTTTGGTGTATATCGTAACTTTAAACCAAATTTCCTGGTTATGTTGTTACGAAGAAAATGACATCGATTCGCCATCCCGGTTTTTCGATCTAATCCAATTAGACTCTTTTGGAGTTATTTGCACTAAAGGGTTTATGTCAACAATTCTGCTATGATTACAAACGTTTAATTGCTGAAACAGAGCCGCATTTATAAAAAAGTATTATAGAAAACTTCATGAAAATAATGGTCGCATGTCAGTGGAAACCTGGAAGGCCGACATGATATTTTGTATATAACTATTAAATCTATACTTTACACTGATAGCAATAAGGTTCGGATTATTTTAATCTTTTTTGTTTTAGCCAGGAAAATATCTTATAATTTAATTGGGATTACCTTATATATACAAAAAATTCATTTAAAATGTGTTTCATATTAGTCAAGCAATTTACTTTGTTACGTTATTCACAATATATTTGTCAATTATTTTCAATTTTTATAATAGTTTTTTGCACAAAATAATTAACATAAAATTAGTTCAAAAGAAAAACCAATATAGTTGACGCTACGAAAGTTAGAATTTTAAGAAAAGTTTGCTTATTTTTTATCAAAACCGTTGCAGAAATTCTTTGTTGAATCACTAAGCTTTTACGTTGAACATGTTAGTGCTACAAATGTGCATTATTTGTTAACTCAAATTCTTTATTAGATCATCAAGAACCTTAAAATAACTATTATAATTATTTTTGTTTCCTAATTTATTAAGATTATAGTGTAACGAAAAGAAACAATATTCTAGATTAAAAATTGATTATCGATCAGAAATTAATGAGCGTCACCAGGAATTTTTTTATGATTATCTAGGAGTCTAACAAACTTTAAAATTACTAGACTGTCAATTTCACTACATCTGAACAGATTATTTCCGTGTTTTTAGATGAAGCTTGACTAGTGTTTTGCTGCCCTTTTCACTTTATATTTTTTCTAATCATTAATCCGCTAACTTTAATAAGATGGATCATTAATTATATTTTATATTATTCTAAGAAATACTATTAACTCTATTTTACAAAGAATTAGGTAACGGACATAGATGAGTAATGTGTATATATGAACTGATTCTAACGAAATTCAATAAAAAACCTTAATGATTTAGAATTGCATAGAAGAACTGATAAAACTTAAAATTATTAGAACCACTATATCATTGCCATTTATTTGGAACATAGGTTATTACATTTATTTACATAAAAAATTTAAAGTCTAATGAACGTTTAATTGGACACTTAATGAAACTAAAAGTTATAAGGACAGGCCGATTGTATCATTATTCTCAAAATTATGATAGTATAATTATGTATTCAAAAAAATAATAAAGACATAAAAAGTAATTTTGCAAGGGATAAGAATAGCATGTGTGTATTTGATTTAGTTTGGAAGTAACATCGTCTTTCAAGTTATTAGAGGATTGATTCATTGCGATATATAAATTTCTCTTGTTTATCCATACTTAGATAATAAATTGTTGGCAAAATTACAATGTTAATATGAAAAGTATTACATGTTTTTTTAAAATTTTAGTGCATTTAATTTTAACAATGGCTTTTTAAAGAATCTGATCTATTGCTATGGGTTAACAGTCCCATTTCTTGTTAAAATTACCAAATAGAAAATTCGGCCGTTACTTTTTGGAGGAGAATATTAGTTAGTTTTTAAGTAATACCTTTAAATGTTGTGGAAAAAGTGCACTTATTTCAGCTGCCAAATCAACGAAAACGCAGTAATGATTTTCAAAAATTTTATCTTCAGCTTCTAGCAGGATCGATAACTAATTTAGTCGACCTTTTTTTGTGCTTCAGGGTGCACGAAATAGGTAGCATACTGTTTTATAACTTATTGAATATCGAGGTGTGCTAATGGCAGTGTTTTTTGCCATACCAGGTGGTGCTACTGCGCTAATAAAAATTACAAGTCAAAGACATTCAGTTGAAGCGCTGTTATCGAGTTCTTAATGATTAATGGTTGTATGTTCATTGGTATTCTGCACGAGAGAATGCCTGTGTAAATGCTAGTACTATTAGATTGGTAAGCATTATTTTTAAAATAAACCAATCACAACAAATTTCTGATTTCTTCTCTATTAAGATGGAATAACCTGTTCAGTGATAATTTGTCTGTGTAAACAGAAATCGTAATTTTATAGAAAAGTATCAAGTTAACCATAACATTTAGGGTTATATTGTCTCCATCAACGATTAATAAGCCATATAAAATACTTAAACTAAGTCGTAAAACTACGGTAATTTAGCAGAATTAAGCAAAATTATCATTGCAATACAGGAAAGTGAAACTCAAAATAATACAAAGTATTTTATTAATTTAATTTTAATTGAAAAATTGGTCTTATCTCGTTAAATATAAAATTCCACAGTAATTATTATATAAGCAATGCATTATTTTATACAATATTTAGCCAACAGTATAATTAAATTAATAAAATACTTGTTTTGTCTTTATTGGCAATCAGTAAGTATACAAACTAGGAACTAATATAATAATTTGTACAATACTTAACATATATGCACACATGACAACGTAAAGAGATAAACATCCAGCGATGACACCTCAGATTTGTAGGTCGAGTGGCCATTGTCTCTTGAATTTTCCGTTTTCTGTAGGTTGTAGCAGTGGCGGTATAATTAGATTGGGATGATTATTAAGTCTGTTATGGTATTTAATGCTGCGCTCTTCGATGACTTCACTCACATAAGGAATTTTTAAGTCCATATGGACGATATGGTTAGAGACGTACCACGCTCCCTCCGCAATATTTGGGAGAATTTTGGGTCGAGCTCTCTATATAATTGTTATATTGGACTAACTAGCGCTACCCCCTAGCTCTATCCCGTAAGTCCAAACAGATCGTAGTACTGCTTTTAAATTATTAATTTATTTTTCATATTTTATTTGGATTTACGCCTAGGGTCAGTTAATTCTCTTTTATATATATATATATATATATATATATATATATATATATATATATATATATATATAATAAGGTTACATGTTTTGATTATGTTTCGCTTACTTTAACCTTCCATTTATTTAGCTATGCTTTAAAGTGATTAATATATTCTTGGAGAATTGGTCGGCTGTGTAAAGCATATATAGTAGTAGTGGGGCGAAAATGTTTTTCTGTGATATTCTAGAAAGTATAGGAAAACAATTGGATTTTTCACTGCATTGACCCTGGTTTTGAAGTGATGGTCTTTCAGATAGATTTTCAGTATGTTAAAATAATGCAATAAAAGTGTTTTTCTTTATTTCGTACATTTCGCCACATCTTATCGAATGTCTGTTTTACGTCTAAAAAAGCAGCAGTACAGTGTTACCGTCTTTCAATGAATTTATTTATAATATTAAACGGTGCACTGTTGGATGGTAAGTGAGCTTGTCTAACACAAAGCTAATAATCTGGAATCCATGCCTATTGGTTTAAATTCTCTATTGAGAAGACGTCTTTTAAGAAGCTTAGAAATTGTTGACAGAAGACTTATTGGTCGATAAGATGTAACATGTGCTATATGTTTTGCAAGCCAGGATATCATAATAATTTTTGCTAATTTTGGCTAATATTCAAGTCTTACAATTGCATTAAATATGTACAAAAGTTTTAACAGTCCTTTTCTGCATAGTTCTTGTAGCATTTTGCCAGTGATCATATTTAGCCCTGGAGTCTTTCTTGAGTTTGAAGTTTTAATTATTTCCTGTGTTTCCTTTGAAGTGAAAAATTTTAGTTGTTCCTGTGTTAGAACTAGTGTGGATAATTCATATACTATTTTTTGTACTCTATCGTTATTCTGAAGAGGAAATACTTGTGAAAGGTGTTCAGCGAATAGGTTCCGCCTTTTCTTTGTCGCTTTTTCTCACGGGCCTAGAGGTGTTGTGCATTTACAAATAGCAGAAGTAGCTTTTATTAGTTTCCAGATGGAATTATAATGTTTTGAAAGATTAGAAAGACAAATTTCTACAAAGACATTTCTCATTACTTGGAGTTTTGATTTTAGATTATTGCTAATACTATTATATATATTTTTTATTATCTGTACGCTGCCATGTTGTCCCGGATCTTTTCTTTTCTGCCACCAACTTATTTATTTCTATAGGCATATCGCTTGTTTTAATTTTTCAATTACTTGTTAGAGTGGCGTTTCTTGTTGCTTATTGGAGAGTGCTGACTAGATTAGGGCATTTTACTTTTATATTATCTGATTATTGTAAGATTACATATATGTTTATGTTATTATAAATTATTTGACGATAGGCATCCCATTTTGCTTTGTTGTTGTGAAGTTCAGGTTTTAACTTTTTTACTATTACCGTTGTGCTTACTGTTGCAATAATTTTGTGTTATATCTGTATAATTTAAGGAAATTTCATTAGTTATAAAAAGATCCAAACAATTTGGAAGCTTCTTTACATTAGTAGCCCAGTAAGCTGGCGAGCCTGATGAAATGAAAAAGTAATTGTTTTCATGCAATACCTGTCCCAATATTTTACCCTTGGTTATTGTAAGGTACAAACCCATAACGTATTTTTGCTGTTATAGCCTCTTTAGCTATTAATTTTGGACCCAGAAACGTTTGTAGTAGCTTTTTTTTTTTAATAATAACGAGGCGGACAATAGACAGATGTGAGGTCAACTATGTAAGGAAAGTTTTGAATTCGTATAGACGTAGTTTGTATATGATTATCTTCATATTCTGGTAATATGTTTATTATTATAATAACATTTGTAATTTAGTATCTAAAAGTAAGTTCTAATGGTACTTTTGTTGTAAAACTGATTTCACTTTGTTAATGTTTGCTACCTATGTAGTTTGCTGGGTGGTTGCCTCCACATAGTGCACATTTTTCCGGCCTGTTTTTATTTTAGTGCATAGTGAAGGATTATGGAACCCTCCACACTTTACACATACTTTTTGTTTGTTGCAGTACGTTTTCGAGTGGCTTCTCATGTTATTGTTAGTAATTCTGAGAGGTTCTATTTGTATTGTTTTTTTTGCAGTCCTCTTATCTTGGAACTGTCTTTATTGCTTTCTGTCGGCTTGAGGTCAACGAAAAATAAGTTTAAATACTTTAATGATTTTATGTTGCGCGTCAATTATGTTTTGAACTTGATGTCCCAACTACTCCATCTCTTGGTTTATATCTTCAACGTTTTTATACGGGGCAACAAAAAAATCACACGGTGATAGATCAGCTAAATATAAGATGTGATAGACTAATACAGTGTGGAATCTTGCATTGTCCATGTACAAGTTTTGATTTATCGTTGGTCTTTTAGGCAGATATTTATGGTGCATCATACCTCTGGTATAAACAAATGCGATCAACATTGTTTAACGAAAGTTTCCTCTTTGTTTTTTTTTGGAAGCTGTTGAATTATAACCTCGCAATTTAGAACTTTGGTGCTTGATTTAAGGGTCATACTAGCAGCACCTACTTTCTTCACAAATTTAGGATTAATTCTGACCCCTTCCAATAATTCAGCAGCAGTTGTTCGTCTAGTTTCTTTTTGTTTATTTGTCAATATGTGGGGAACTATCTTTACATTTAGTTTTCGTTTTTCTACATCGTTGCATAAAAAGTGTTATTACACTTTCCTATTTAATTTCAGCTCTTTTGATATCATGCGCACAATAATACGGGGGGTCTTCTTGCTTCACAAGTTTCACATTTGCAACGGTATGTGATGTTGGTAAATGGCTGACTCAAGGAATGTCTTGCACTGGACTTTACCTTTCCGAAAACTTTTGTGCCATTAAAGACACGGTCTCTCGATCATGGCTCATCACCATATGCTTACTGCATCATATTTCATGTTTTACTCTGGGTTTTTCCTAGCTTAACTTATAACTCTCTGTCTGGAATCCGCATCCATCACGTACTCCGTTTAACTTCCAACTAAATGGTCCAACAAGCCGAACAGTGATTTGCTAAGCATAGTCCTCCTAAATACTGAGCTTACATTGAAAAATTTTCAAGGTCATATGTATTCAGAACACACAACTGATTATTGAATAGCACCCATTTCTTTTGTTTGAATTAAAATGTTCCTCCTGGAACTTGTTTGATAAATGTAGAAATATCTGTATCAAATTAATATTTCCTTTGTTTTGTTTTAAAAGTCTTTGATCTTATGCGACAAAGGATATGAGCGTTCAAACTCTATTATTACTAATGTTAACAAAAGTTACATTAATAATAAAGCAGCATTCTGAAAAAAAAACTATTGTCATCGTGATCAAATTTAAGTACTGAAATTAAGAAAAAGTTGAAAACATCAATTATTGTTGTTACTTTATATTTATATTTATAATATGGTTGATCTAGTAGTAATTAAAACGGCCTTCTATAAGTACATACTTTCATACAAAAATTACTATTTTTGGCTATTGTAACTACTTATTAACAGAATTTATAATAGATTGGCTTTTGGTTATTTTGCTATTTGTGTTTATATTTATATTTTTTATAATTTCTGTAACCCTTATAAAATATTAACTTTTTCTTATTATAAGTCAGCTATTTTTGCAATGCATGAAATATTTCATTTAGATTATTCCTCGATTTGAGGCAGATAATTATCAATAATTTTTTATAATAAAAAAAAGTTTTTTCTAATTTTGATTGCTTTTATTTTAATTAAACCCAACATCGCTTTGCATAACAAAATGTCAGAAGTACTTTTGTGATCATTGGAAACCAGATTCTTCAAAAGACTCTGGGAGAGCATACAAGCTTGTATAATCATATGCTACATATATTAAAGCAAAAATTAATTTTAAGCAAATTTTGAGCTTCTATATAATTTTTGTATTGATTTATATTAAACGTTTTAACTTTTCAAATAAAGTTTTTAATAAAAATGTGTATCCTGAAATATCATTTTGACACGATTTAGATACAAGTAAAAATATTAAATTATTTTGTCTCTTCTATCAGCCTACGAAGATATATATTGTTTAAGTTTTTTATTATAAAGACTGTTTAAGAGGAGACAAATTTGGAATACAAATGGCAACAAAAAATTAGAGCGTAAACGATTGAAAGATAGAGAAACATCATCTCTTAAAGAACTGAGAATACGAGAATACAGTGGTATTATAGAGGACAGGTTATTGCTTTTTATTTGTCTTAATTATTTTTTGTATTTTTATCATATATTTTTATTTTTCATATTTTGCTTTTATTCTTGTTTATTTATGTTTTAAATTATTTTTAATATTTTCTGGCGTGACACTTTAATTTAGTGAATTAGTTTTTCTAAATAATATAATTTTGTTAAAACTAGTGCTTTATTTGGTTGTTTATTATGAAATTAAAATTATTTAAATTTTATGAAAATTTGACGTTTTCTCCACTTAAGTACTTTTTTAGCCTAGAAAATGATTAATTTAAGTACGTAGGCAATTTATTGCAATACATTTTTGTGTCTACTAAAAACTTAAATGAATATGGTCTGACAGTTTTTAATAAAATAAAATTAATTGATTGGGTATTTTAATTACAGTTTTCCAAATATTATTGATTTAGTTGCATGTAATTAAAGAAAGCATTTGGGTTAAATTATGGAGAAGTAGTAAACTGCTTATGCTGTGTAATTTTGTTTTCACTAGGGCTGTCGTGTACTTTAGAGCCTATTTAAATAACTTTCAGCTTGAAAAATTGCCCCCATTAAACTCAAACAAGCGAGTAGGCCGTGAAATGGAAATAAAATTTTTAAATCTATTTACTTAATGCCCCTTCAAATCCAATTATAGATCAGAGGAAACGGACTTCTAATTTTTTAGTTGACTGCCGTTCAGTGCCGTAACTTGATTTTCAAATATTTAGACTCCCAAAGAAGCAACTTGCACAGCAATTACGTTCACATAAATCTCTGTTAATTTTAATATTCCTGGAAGGATTGGGACACTTTGAATGTATTATTCACTAAATGAGTGCTGAATTAATGGCGGGACGTAGAGCGAAATTTATGACCGTTAAATTTGCAAAACTGGTTTAGTGATTCTTTCCTTAGCAATGAACGCTTGGGTCTTCTTAAAGCTTGGCGTAAATAAAGTGCAACACTTTGGAAGATCATTTTTGTGGTTACTTAGAAGAGCTATAGATTGTTTTTTGGATAAAGAATTACTAGTTTCTTTATGTAACAAACACATTTTTTTAAATTTATCATGTAAATTTATAATACATATAATCCATTTAATACGGGAGCATACAACACATAAGTAAATTTTTTATAATTTATAGTCTTTAAAGATTCTAATGGTTTTCGGTTTTTGTGCTGTGTGCGAATATTTAATTAAGTTTTTTTACTTTTTACTAGTAAGTTTTTTAAATTTATCTATTTATCTACTATCTCTCAAACACAAGGTACGCTATTTGACAATATGTACATACAAAAATAACATAAACTTGCGGGAAACAAACCAATGAAAGTTTCTGTTTAGCAACTTAGTAGTTTTGTATTGCTAAGATTACACTATACTCATTATTTACAAAATACGCATTGAATATTGTCATGCCTAGCGATATGGAAGGTCGGAACATTTTATTATATTGTTTTAGTCTAGGCTGGCATCGTCTTCCTCTACGAGGGGCTCGATTAGCACGTTCGTATGTGTACTAAGGCGAGTTTTATCTGTAATTGGGAAGATGTCTAAATCACATTGAATCACATCGTTTGGGAACAACCAGTGAGCGTTTACCGTAGACTGTAGATCTTTGGACTGGAATTAAAATATCAACAATAAAATTGCTTTCTGTTCCCAAGAGTTGAATGCCATAACTCTATATTGGCTTCATGATGGATTTATAGAGTAAAATTTTGTTATTAATGGACAATTGAGATTTTTGGGTTAAAAACCAATGCACCTTTTGAATCTTGGAACCTCGTTGTTTTTTTTGTGAAAAAGGCATCTGCCTAGGTGGATTTTTAAGTACTTCACGTTTATCTTACCGTTAAACAGTCCTGGAGGGCAGTTACCTCTTCTTGGGATACAAATTACTTGTACCGACTTTCGTTCATTTATTTTTATCCACCATTTATTGAACCAAGGTCTAATTCTTGCAAATATTTCTATAAACGTTGACTTTCCATATAGGGTTTATGATGAAAAGAAAGAACCGCAGTGGCATCTGCAAATGTTCCTACCATAGTGGAAAGAGTGGTAGGAACATCGGTCATAAAAAGCATGTATAATAATGGACCTAGCACGCTGCCCTGAGGTACACCTGCGTGTATTGGGAATAGCGGTGTGCGACTCTCCATATTTGACGAGAAAATGCTTGTCTGTTAGGTACGACTTTAGAATTTTGTAATAATACGATGACAGGGTTCTTTTGATTTTGAGTAAAAGCTTTATCAAAGGCTTGTGCAATATCTATGAACGTGGCCCAGAAGTAATAATTGTCGTTAAATTATTTTATAATTTTGTCGGCCATTCAGTGCACCTGTTCAATGATGGCATGATTTCTCCGGAATCTGAACTGCTGATCAGGTATGAATTTATTATTCAAGACAATGGTAATAATTTCTTTAACACCAATTTTTAGATAATCTTGAACAATAGAGGCAGCCGACCAATTGGTCTGTACAAAGGCAGTACAGTAGGTTTCGGTATTAGGATAATTTCAGAGGCTTTCCATTATTCTGGAAAATGTCTCAATTGCAATAGTGTTAAAAAGATAGATAATGAACATAATACCTTTTACCGGCAATTTTTTAATACTGTTCCTATAATTAAATCGTAATTGGGTGACTTTCTTACTTTTAGTTCCTTGGGAAACACGATCTGGATTTGTGTGTGTTTGATCTTCGAGATTAGTAAACACAGTTGAATTTAGAATTATATATATGCAGCTTGCTGGATGGTTTAATGAAATAGTTCTACTGCAATAAATAAATCTTTTGTTTTTAAAAATACGTCGAGTGGTTAAATTTTGTCAATTAGCTTTCTAAAAAAATTCCAGTCCGTGTATTTGTTACAGAGAGTAGGAAGCTTCGAATTGAGGATCACACGTGTTCCCATAGTTAATAGAATTGGAGTACTGGCCTGTGAGGTTGAGACAAGATGCAGCTTTGAAGTAAATTGGATTTACTCCATTTACAGTAAGAGAAGTTAAGTAGGTCAAAAATTTTTTCTGGGTTTAATGGCCTGTGGAAATATAGTGCAGTCCGTTATTGGTGAGTGTTTTTAATAATTTCCTTCCTTTGGTTGCGGTTTCCCACTGCGTATGTTTTTGTATTGTAATCATCACCAGAGATAAACCTGTTACCCAAGATTTGGAACTAATATTCATAATGGTCTAATTTATTATTGTGAGGTAGAGGAAAGTCTACTGCTAAGAGTAGCGGTCCTTTCTGATCTGTAGGTACGCTGGATTATATTTAAATAGTTCATGGTGCTTAATAGAATTTCTAATAATAATATCCGTTCCAGCATGGACTGTGCTATCTGGATATGTGGCATATATTCTATAATTTTGAACTTTTACTTAATTACGATCCGTATCGTGATGTTCGGCGATAAGCATAACATCTATGGAGTGATTTGAAATAAAAAAGACAATTCGTCTTTCTGGCGTGCTAATCCACTAGCATTACAGGCAGCCACTTTAACATGTAGATCCATTATTAATCTTAAAAATGACTGTGGTTAGTAAAGTTAACATATTGCCCATTTGCTCCACAAGGGTTTTTAACATTTGTTAACATAAGTTCTTGCAGCTCGTTTGATTCACTTGTAGCTATGAATTGCTGGCCTTGTATTAGATCATAATAAAATTGTTGTCTATTAAAGCTCGATACCTGGACGTAGCTGATGTTTTATGTGTTGAAAACCAATTAGTTGGCGTAGATTGCCTGTTTCTTAACGGAGAGGTACATTTTTTGTTGCTTATAAACTAGATATTCTTTGGAGTTAACGGGATGATTTCTGCTACATGTCACACATTTAATGTCATGACTTCTCTTTACGTTGATATTAGACGGTGAGGTGACTTACAACGCACTTGACACACTTCCATTGCAGAAATTTTTAGCGTGCCCGTGTTTTTCGCATTTAGCGCATTAAGGGATCATCGCGCGCTTTACTTTGGGCGGTTTGAATTTAACTATTAAATGACTCAGTTTGATTATATTGTAAATATATTTGTTATTTTTGTGTCTTTTTGCTTTTTGTTGGCAATATTGGTGATTTCTTGGCCAAGCGTTTATTTTTATTATTTGCTCTTTTATCTGTTCTAGATTTGTAGATGGATGTATATCCCTAAGAACTACTTTGAAGCTTCATTCCTGTTCTTGCGGATACGTATTTGTTTCAGCTAAGCCTTTAATTATAATAATGCACTTTTTTTATGTATGTGGCAAGATTTTTATTTGTTCTTTATTTATTATTTTTAATGTATATTTATAGCGATTGATTCTAGTAAACGCACAAGCGGTTTGATAACATTAACTCCTGAAAGAAATATTGGGGATGGTTTGGGTTTTTGGCCGCTGAATTTTGTCATGCTCTGGATTTAAATTAGTTTTGTCAGTAAGAGGCTGAAAGTGATTTGTAAGATTCAATCAGTATTCTGCTTAGCCGACTTGGGTTACCTCTGATTGATGTCGCTGGGTTCTTTACGACCACGTTTTCTGTTCTCCATTGTTTGTAGTTGATGTACATCTGTATTGTTATGATGAATCGCATTTAATAATTGGGATTGCAGTACGTCGTTTATTTGTAAAATTTGATAGTAAATTGTTTGCTACCACATACTGATAATTTGGAATAAATTACAACTGATGGTTTTGAACTGTCGGCATTGGCATGAATTGTTGTGCATTTTGTACTGCGGGGAGCCCGCTACAATTCTTCTTCCTCCTAAAAGCGACTGCGCCAACAGGAACGGCAGGAGAGGCACGGTGTCCCACCAACACGCCGACAGGTCGCAAGACTCCGCTCGCGAAAATTATATATAGTTTTTACAGCACAGGCGGTGTACACTAACAAAGTTCGACACTCGTCACATAGAACACAAACTAAGCTCAGTAATTTTAATACAATATCTTTTTCAATTTCATATAGGTGTTACACAATGATAGATACAATTTTATACGGCTATATTTCCTTGATGTACACCAGCGGTTTCCCGTGATTAAGAGGTGGGCTACGGTGCGGACGGACCCGGAGCTTTCTGATGGCTGTCGGGTGACCTACTCATTGTCAGTCACTAAAAATAATTGAGTACCTGCGTTTACTTCGAACAAGAGGCAATAATGGCGGCTGTCTAAAGCGTAGTGCTACATCGCTAAGAGGAGCGTTAGAGCCTTACTGAATTATACATTGTATGTGAATAACTTACGTAACATTTTAAAGATGTCCTAAATTTTCGAATAATACCGTTATGGCACTAGCACCTAGTGCCCTGTCATGCAGTAGCGTTAGTTGTGAACGAGAGAGCCATAGTTTATCACAAGTTTTTCTACATTCGGGAACTCAGTGAAACAAAATCGGCGACTGTGGTGCATTTCGTCGTCATTACAACAGTTAAGCTTCACCGAAGAAATGTGATTGTTGGAATTATCAATTTTATTAACCGTTTGTCTGAAAGTAAAAGCGTGGCCCAACCGCGTGTATAGGAGAAGAATGAGAGACAAATTCGGGAGATTTTCAAACATTTCCCACTAAAGTCAATTCGTAGTCAGCAAAAAAATTGGATTGCTGCAAACAACTACGAGCGTGTGTTAAGGCGCCGTTTAATGTATAAACCGTACGATCTACAACTGGTACAGGCTTTTTGCGCAAACGAATAGCGTGTAGAATTTTTTAATGGTGTGCTCTAAAACATAGAAAATGATATTTTTTGTTGTGTTTAATTTCTACTGATGAGGTAACATTTTTAAGTGGGAAAATAAACTAACACAATGTTCAGATATGGAGGGCTACAAAATACCCATTGGAACGTGAGAGGCACTTCTCAAAAGTTAATGTGTACTGTATTGAAAACAAAAGTATGTGAACCTTTCTGTTTAATAATAACAGAATTATTGGAGTATCTCGCGATGTTATGAAACTGACTTTTTCTCCAAACGAATGAAAATACGGAAAATTAATATTTCAATAGAATTGAGCTCCACTCCTTTAGCACCGGAGTGTTCAACGTTTCTCAATTTACCCCAATGATGGATAAGTCTCCGAGATCTCCTGATCTTACACCTTGCGACTTTTTCTTCTAGCGGTTTGCAAAAAGAACAGTTTATGCAGCACCTCTTCCAACAACTTTGAACTACCTAAAAAACCGTATTACAGTCTCGGTGAATATGATAATCGAAGACATTCTTTATCGTGTGTGAGATGAAATTATGCCGCCGTTTAGATGTTAGCTATGCAGTCAGAGGCTGGCACATTAAACATTTATAAATTTGAATGTGAGTAAAAACAAATGTAATTTACATCATATTTCACTGACCTTAATTTTAAATTGTATATTTATAAAATTGGGTACATCATTATGAATCACCCTATACATTACACCGTAACAGAGAAAAATAAAATATAAGTTAAACTGTTATTGAAGCAACATTAAAGAATTAAAATTAACAACAAGATATTAGTAATTACTAGTTCATGATGTACATAAACATTTTTAAATCACTTTTTTCTTTTATTTTTTAATGAATTGGGATTCATTGTCGTAAGGCGACCAGCTTAAATATTCTTAAACAACTAATGAGATAGGCATGTTTAATGATTAGAATCACCTGAATATTTATATTAACAGCAGACCGTAGGTAGAATCTTTTTCGTAATTTTAGAGCGTCTTGCTTATAAATTAGTTTGTTCTGTTCCGCAGTAATCCACGCCGTAGCTCCATGCCCGTATTTTGGCGAGTGTAAATGAATTAGGAAAACTATGCAAATTCTTTGTAATTCCCAAATAAATAAATCATGAGGCTTCTACGGTGTCAGACAAAGTCTCTTAAAAGCAGTCGATTCCGCTGTGCTGCGACTTCCTCTCAAAAAAGAGAATTTATCTCTGCCGCTATGCAGCGGACGCAGGCTCGCGCCGCGTACAAGAAAGCCTGCTTAGAGAAAAGTTCTGCCCTATATGAATTGAACTTCGACATCTTCCGGGAATCCCCCAGCGAATTCAACTAAAGGTTTCTTGTGTACTCGCTCGTGTCAAATTCGTTGCTCCCCTGTCCTGCGGAATGTACGTGGCACGGCGGCGCCGCAAATAAAAGAATATTGCGATATGTGGGGCGAAAAACTGAGTGAAAATGTGCCGCGATATTGTGGATGTTGCTCAATCCTCCGGGATCCCAGATATTATTGTGATCGACGCTCGAAACACCGTCCTTTCAGTTGACCAAAGCCATTGTGAACAAATACTACAATAATGCGATATTAAACTTGGCTGCACTGCAGGCCATTACATCCGGCTTTGTTGTGGACGCTCCACATTTACTTCTTCGTATTGTAAGTAAAAATTGCTATCTTTACTCGCCGAAAATGTAGCTGTTTGATGGTAAATATTTTCTCATATTTTTTAGCAACATTCGAGGAATTGTTACATTTTATTTGAAATAATTTCAACTTACAAGTGTTAATGTTGTTTTATTATTGTTTTATAATTTTAAATTATAACTGCTGTAATCCTAAAAAAATAAAAATGTAGATAATTTTTTTTAATGAACTTACACGTTATGAGCTATTGCACAATTAATATCTAGTCCAGTCACCTTCATTTTTGATTGTAGCTTCATACCATTTTTCATGATTTCGATGAGGCATTCTGCATAATCATTTAATAAAGATTGCAATATCTTGTTAATTTTAAATAACAGCTGCTTCGCTGTAATACTGGCTTCCTTTGAGCTTTATTTTTTGTACGATCAAACATTTTCAAGTAATTATATTAACATTTGGGGACATTGCTGACCATTCAATTGTAGTTATTTTGTTGTTTCCCCAGTTTTCCAGCTGTTAGCTGCAATATTTAGGGTCATTGTCTTTTTGCAGTACCCAACTTGTTTTTTCAGAACCAAAAAAACTTTTCAGGAAACTTTAAAAAGCATTGTTGGTAGATGGTTCACATTTTCTCGGCCTTTTTTTATGTAAACTGAAAGGGACAACTAAAATCGCGTTTTCAGAATCATTACCAAACATACACTTTTACAGGGTGTTTATTTTGCACTAAAAATCCTATTAGTCTTTGCTGACCACGCTTTCTATAAATAAGACCATACCTCGAAAAAAGACTTGCTCATGAAAATGAAATTGTCCTAATTTATATTTAAATTTTTCTTTGCTCACGCCCGTCGTTTTTCGACGTACTCTTTTGATAATAAATGTTTCTTCAAGGTTAATCCAAAACAAAGGTATTTCACGTAGGCGACATAAAATCGTATTTAGAGAAATCTAAATTCCTTTCTTGTAGATTTTGATTTGAACATACTGTTGCTTAAGATCTGGGTTGTCTTCAAGGAGACCCAAGATCGCTTTATCCGCTCTCCATCAGATTTTCTACATTCCCCACATACAGATATCGCTTTACCCATTTCTTACCGCACGCCTTCGACTTCCGCATATATGTAGCGATCGCTTTAAATACGTCAGCTTCGGTCCGTTCCCATGATTGACTATAAAAAATGCCTCGTATCGTTTGAGGAATTTTGCACTTAATGTAAAGATAAGAAACTTACTGACATCAAACAACAATGTACCGGAAAACTATATACTATGCAAAGAGTACAAAAAAAAATTCAAACGAATTAACAAAGACACTCCTTATCAAATAGCCGTCACTTTTTTGTCATATAGAGTGTATGATACGAATTTACATCTATTATATAAGGAACAGATTGCATTTGTATCTATGTAATAAGTAGCAAAAGTAATGTTATTATAAACATGAAAAAAATTAAGCTTTAGCGAAAAAACAGGAATGCCCTTTTATTTAAGGAAAGTTTCGATGGCTACTTAAAACTAGCATGTTTGTAAACATATTTTACTTTAAGAAGCTTTTAATTTGCCGTTCTATTTAAATTACTTCGATCAAATATTTACTACTAGCCTATAGTTTTGTATCAAATAAAACTAAAGAAATAAAATGAAACAGTAAAAGAGACGAATTATTGTCATGCAAAATTCTGACATAGTCATGAATAATTATTTAACAGCCTAAAAGCTGTAATGAAATTAGATCTTCTTTTACGTAACTATTTGCACAGTTTTGTTGCTTCAAAAATTATTTTTGTGAATATGAAATTAACTATATGCTAACATTTTTGTGAGAGCCAATGCAAGTTTTCAGCATTAACGTAAGCGGAAACATGAATCTAAATGCCGCTACAGAAGCACTTGAGATATAATTTTCTTAATTGAAAAAACTTAATGGCTAGCAATTACTCTGACAAATGCAGCATTTTTTGCATGAAGAAGAGCTTGGGGAAAAGATAAGCAGCAAACTTGGGGGGAAGTTGCGATTCAATTTCAAATTATAATTTATGGATTCGGGAGAAGGAGAAACAAAGATGTTGTGTTTTTGCGCAGTTGGCTACTTACAGTAGTTTTAAACCGCTGAAGTTCGCTGTAACGAAACTTCTATTTTGTAGCTGTTCAACGGAAAAGATAAAAATGGGGTGTAGCTGAAACTCCGAGCTACAGCTACTTTTGTCGCGATATTACGACAACGACTTGTGATCGAATTAATAAAATTCATTCCTTAACATTAACTCCGCTCGAGAAATTTTCTTAGAGGACTTCTTGGAGCTGAGCGAGTGGCGGCTATTGATCAAGCCGGTGTGAATTTGCTGGCGACCGTTTATTTCAGGCCTTGTATTTGACTGGCCGTTATCCATCACCCTTTTTAACTTTCCGAAGCTCTACAAAACTTATCAACAAGGTTTTATAGGTTTAATATCGCCCTTGCGACACAATGTCACGTTTTTATGATGTAGGACCTTGTTATAAATACAGCTGCCGTTACGTTTCGAGGGCACGACCACCTAAGGCGTGCTTTTTTAAATGGGTGGATCAATTTTGTTATTTTGTCGCGCTATAGGCAGCAACAAATATAAGATGGAGTATGTACAGTCGTTGCAAAAGGATTATAGTCTTAATGGTTCTTATTGTTCATGGAAAGGTAAGTAGTTTACAGCAATTTATGTTATTTGTATTGCAAAAAAATACACATTATGTACATTTTACTAAATAACCGAAGTATTTAAATGGATTAAATAACTAAAAGTGCTGATTCAAATTTTCTTAATAATAGTATTGATTTACTTTTTACGTACAAAGATTACTTTAAATTAAATTTATTTTTTACACCTATACCGCTATAAAATACAAAAACATGTTTTTTGCATTCATGTGTTCTTCAAAACTGCTACTGTTCTGGAATTATAATTTAAAGAAACACAATGACCTTTTAAAAAATTGATCATTTAGGTTACGACTTAGCTCCTTTAGTTTCTATTAAATACTTGGAACTAACTTATAAATGCGTACAATAACAACACAATTAACAGGACAGTAACAGGGTAGTAACATTAGGGGACTAATGCACCAGTACAATTAATCGTCGGAAACTAATTACGGAGACTAACCATAGAAGACTAACAATAAGTGAAGCGTTCTAAAATCTTTTATACTTTAAGATAATTCCGTGAAGGTTACATATCTGGTAAGGCGTCTTATATAAAAGTTAACTAAGATAGCGAAAGAGCTGCCGCCGTAATCCAGTTATCAAGAGCATTGTTCCACGCTAGAAACCCATGTGTGTGTGTGTATGTAACTTCGTAATATTAAGTGCATGTTAATAAGTCCTTGAAACTTCAATGTCAGTAAGTGCGCTCCAACAAAAAGGCATCAGAAGTCACGTCGTCCGTAAAGCATAATAATATCTTTATCTATGCATCACGCTCAAGCCCCGTAATTTTGTATTTCATTTTTATTTAAAAAAAAACGAAAAATTGCTTACGTATCATATGCGGAATATGAGTGTACAAATAATTAACTTTTATGACTGATAATATGTTACACGCACATTTTCGCCTCCTGTTTCAATTGTAGGAAAATGATAATAAAAACATTAAGGTGTAAGGAGTGTCTCTATTATTGAGCTTTAAAAAAGCTATTGCTATTCCATTAATCGGATGACCCATTCAAAAAAATGTGCATCACGAACGGAGTTTTGCCAATCTTGCTAATTGGTACGCACGTGCGCGATTACAGTGATTGGCATATCGTACGCTTGCAATCCGATAATTCATCTCAGTCGCTTATCCAAAGTTGGATGTATGTACTCGAGTGATTCGCACGAAAATGGATACCACAGCTGGTGAAGCAGCTCAGGCAGTTGCATTGTTGACAGTGAGAAGAAGACTGAAGGCAACCAATCCGACCCCAAACAAGGCAGCAGTCCATAAGCAAGGGCGACTGGAATTTGCTCCCGAACATCTCGATTGGAACCTCAGCCATTGGAGTCAGATATTATTTACTGAGCGGGCATTTTCATGCACGGAAAAACTGGATTGGTTTTCGTGCTTAGTGGAGAACGCGGAGGAGTTTTAACAGTGGACTCCTACATCAGGGATATTCTGGAGAAACGTACTGTTCCTCTTACGGGATTTGTTGGTGAGGACTTCATGCTAATGCACAACAATGCGTAATGCCACACCGCGCGAGTGATTACTACCTACTTGACTGACGTCGGTATACCGAAAATAGACTGGCCTCCGTGTAGCTTAGACTTGAATCCAATTGAGCATGTTTGGTATGAGCTTAAGCAAAGAGTCCGGGCCAAAAGTTTTGCACCAGAGAGCTTGATCGAACTAAGAGCGGTCGGTGTTGATTGAAGAATGGAAAGCAATCTCTCGGGACAGCATAGTAAAAGTTTTCTGATCCATACGTAATCGCTTGGAAAGTGAAATCCTCAACTGAGGATTTTATTTTTTTACCTTACATAATAATCTTTTTCCTTTCAAGTGTTTTGTGTCACACATATTTTTAGCCCCATAACTTTTTCAGGACAGGTCCGATTTCAATCTCTTAAAAGTCGAGCATGTTGCTGAGCCGATTGTTTTACTCTCAAGCTTTTATATATATATATATATATATATATATATATGCAAAATTTGTCACTCCAACAAGTTATCAAGGATGTAATTGCATGCAGAATATTGACACAGTTGAGAATAACAAATTAGCAATTAGAGTTTAAAGAAAACTAATATCTTTTTAAAAGGTAACCGAATATACAATGAAATTTTAAGTGTTGTGAAAGGTTTTCTCGGTAAAAAACAAATAAACAACTACATAGGTTTAAAGTTTGAACCGCGTAGATGTTTGGAAATTTTCCGTCGTTTTGGCACCCATTGTAGTGCCACTTAAGTACAAGTTACTGACAGTCGCCCTGTTTCTTCAAGTAGCTATCTACGAAAACTACAAAGCAACTTAATACTCACTGCTCAACAACAGACTTTCGCTACCCAACATAGCTATTACATAATTAATCTTGAATAAATAGTTCAAAAGTTAACAGAGTTAACAGAGTTGACACACTTCTAAATATTATTACAGCGTTAATTAGCAAAACCAGCAATTGCTAATTTACTAAAAAAATAGGCGTCTGGAACGCCAACAGCTTGGCCCAACGAAGCCAAGAATTAAAAACTTTTCTAATAAATCGTAATATAAATGTAATGTTTATCTTTGAGACGCACTTCGTAAGCAAAAGTTATCTACGCATTCCCGGCTACTTCATCTATTATACACCACACCCAGTCAATACTGCTCATGGAGGTTTTGCTGTAATAACAACAACTTCCATAAAACATTATGAGAATGAAAGCTTTACAAAAAACTTCTTGCAAGCAACCATCGTCACTATTTACGACTACACCGGACCCATCAAGCTATCAGCTGTATATTCTCCGCTTAAACATAAAATGACAAAAAATCAGTACAAGCAATGTTTTGGTACACTTGGTAATCGACTTATCAGCGGAGGCGATTTCAACGCTAAACAATCGTGGTGGGGATCCAAATCAATTACGTTTACGCTAGAAGAAAACAACTGTACCTAGCGTTGCTGCAAAACAATTTAATGCCGTTATCCACGGGCGAACCAATGTACAGGCCCTATAGATAGAAGTATTCTATATAACAAAAGACATACCTCAAACTCACCTAAACATACAATCATGTTTCGATCTTTCATTTAACCATTCCCTTATAATTGCTACACTTAACGCTAACATGGTGTATAAAGACAGATTATTTAAGTTACATAATGGTAAAGCAAACTGGACAGTGTTTAACTATATACTAAGTAATACCCAGCAGACAACGTTCTGATGCAGCTGAAGAAAATATCTTAGAAACACGAAAACTAAGAAAACAATGGCAACAAACGAAATCTCCTCAAGATAAAACTAGGCACAACAAAGCAGTAAAAGAATTAAAAAGATTTAGAGAAGAGGAGAAATATGCGCTTATTTAAAACTATCTTTACAAACTCTCCCCAACTAAAGATACCAACTATAACCTTTGAAATGCGACGGAAAATATCAAGCGCTCCAAGCAGCACAATTCTCCAATCAAATTCGAGAATAGCAAGAAGGCAGAACTATTCGTAAAAAAAACGTGTACCCCTTTTCCGAGAACTATTACTGAAAATGAGGAAGAACATATTTATACGTTTCTAGACTTGCCGCTACACATGGAACTCTCACTAAAAAAGTTCAAGATTCGCTAAATCCAACAAATAAGTGACAAAATCTCAACAGCAAAAAGCCCCAGGATGGGATTAAATCACAGGCAAAGTATTCAAAGAATCCACATAAAACATAATTCCAGATATAGCGGCACATTTTAACGCAGTATTAAGATTACATTCTTTTCTAGCTTCTTGAAAAATAACATAAATAATACTGATGGCCAACCAAAGCGATATTATATTCCTTAAATATATATATATATATATATATATATATATATATATATATATATATATATATATATATATATGCAGCACGAATAGGAAAACAGCGTAGTAGAAGTAAGCAATTTAACAGAATCAACTGGTTAAAAAACTACAAATTTTACACTTAACATCTCCAGCTTCTCATTACACAACTTTATACATTATATTTTATTGTACCTATAAATTTTTTTTGTTATGAGTATGATTACTCAAGTAGAGAAATCGAACTCAACACAATGAGTTGTGTATGAAAAGATTTTTTATAAGAGAAGCCCCATTTTTGCTTAAGTGAGAGTGAATCACTGCGTATGCTTATTGTAGAAATAGATGTATGATGGTTATAATTGTGTACATAAACTTATATTAGGTTGCATGTCATTCTCGATTTTTTGTTACTTTTGTTTTCCACTATCTTATTTTTCTAATATCTTTTTTTGCTTCGACTAGGTACTGCTTGCTTTTTTCTCGTTTCGTATCTTTTCTAGTGTATATTTTTCTAAAAAAATTTACAAATAATTTGCAAACATGATTACCATTACTAAATCCAGAGCTAACATTTCTAGATATTTTCATCTACGAATATACGAGGTGCGTTTAAATTGTAAGGTTTCCAATTTTTTTTCTAAAAAAGTACTTACCCAAGAAAGTTGAAACTTTTTTTACTTCTCAAGGTAAACATACACATTTTTTACAACGACTTTGCCATGGTTCCATGGCTGTTAAGAATACTTCTTTAGGAGTGGAATTTTTCCTCTGGAAAATTTGTAATGCAGCAGCGCCTCGGCTGGAATATGAGCGATCATTAAGAGTATTTTTTATAATTGGAAATTCATAGAAGCATTACGTCTCAACATGTCCTGAGACATTGTATCCGCGCAGCCTTGTGTTCGTTGATCAGCATTCGTGGGACCCACTTTGGGAAAACTTTCCATATTTTCAGGTCGTCATGCAAAATTGACTATACAAAGTCTTCGAAAACGCCGTTTAGAGGCGATACCGCGCACATCTAATCGACGGTCTTTCATAACAGCTCCACTTGCACAATTATGGTTTCAGTCCAGCTGTTTCGTGGACAAGTTTGTTTCGGTTTATTGTCGCACAACTCTCCACCTTTTTTAAACTTTTGCACCCCCAAACGCAAATTTGTAATATCCATAATCCAATTGGCGATGAATCTCGATAGGCGTTTCACCACGCAAGAAGAAAAACCAGATAGTTACACGTTGTTCTTGAACAGTAACGTCGTCTGTTCGCGCCAATCTCCCAATTATATTTATTTTTTGAAATTTTAAATTAGGGCCGGCTGTAAATTGATTCCCTCTCATATATGTGTAAATTTGTTATATCGGCCCAATTGACTGCAAGCACGCGTGGCGATTAAGGCCGCGATGTAAGCCGCGAGCCGCGCTCGTGCAATTGGTTTTTAGCACTTGCTTTGGCACGTTGATTTCGTTTAGTTCGCGCGACATTAAGCCTTTGCTTTATTCATTTTAAACCGGCCATTTCAATTATGTTAAGTTCACGCGACTTTATACTTTTGCTTTATAAAACCTGCATTTCGCATTTTTGTTCGCGGCATTACGCATTTGCCTTTGTTCGCGCTTTTGCATTTGGCATTTTTTCGCTGTGTTCTCGCCGACAAATTATCAGTTCGACAAGGGAACCTTTACACCAGGAAGACTCGTTTAGTCTGCTGTGAAGATTGGGGTAACTTGTCCTAATTTTTATCCATATCCTTCTCCTTTTCTTCTGGAAGCCCCAGGACCAACAGCAGGCAATCGAAATCTGCGAGAAGCGCCGTTTCCACAGGTTAGTGTTTTAATTTTAGAGTTGTTTGAAGTTTTCTATTCTTCTATTTTCTACTCAAAATTTAAAATTGCCTGTACAGTCCACTTATTCCGGCCCCACCATCGTATTTTAAAATATACAAAACGACACTAACTGCAATAGCTGTAATTCGACCTATGTACATTGGTTGGTGCTGCCATCTATATTACAAATTCGGAGATATTTCCCGCATCTTTTGAAATTAACCGCATTTTTCTACTTACCTTCACTGCTTAGAAGATAATTGTAGACTCTGAAACTTCAACACACCTTATACCGTCATACAATACTTTTAGACTTTAGGACATGATATTGATTAAAAGTATCTCGTTTTTTGTGTAATTTTTACCATTAACATCACTGTTACTTACACAACCTTTGTTGCTAAACTTTGATGGTTACTTGGATAATGTGCTAAAAACTGGGTTCGTACTTGTAGGCAGAGTCCGTCATACCAAAAATAGAATCTTGTTTCTCCATGTAATAATTGTGCGCATTCAATAATAAAGACGTTACTCTTCATAAAACTAACATTTTTCATAACGAGAATATTATTCTTGAAGACAGGTAAAGCTTATCACTTATTTATGGTACTATCACACAAAATTGAATGTGATCTGTCACCATAATGAATGTCACCTCACACTAGTATGCTAACTTCTTCATATTTTATCGTACAGTTGATTGGACGAATGTCCCCATAAGCAAGTTAGAATAATGCTACTAAAATGATTTTTCTGGAAGAGCATTAGAAAAAAATTTTGGCGTCCTTACGTCAAATAGTGCAAATAGCCTTGAAACGTATTTTTGCTTTTTCTGACACCTACACTAGCTCGACCACTGCGATTTGGGGTTTCATAACAGCTTGTCTCGCAATTACTTGTTTCGTTCGTTTCGAGGGTTTTAGGAGCCGGGTTCTTTTTGCACTACTAATCGTTCATAGCTTTATTTAAAGTGAATAATAACTTGATTTATTGCTGACAAAAGTACTTTTAAAAATACACTTATCACCTTAGCCTATGATACGCTTGCGGTTACAAATAAGCGTGACTTGATCTAAACAGTTCTAAGCTATACACAGATGTTTTAAAATGTTATTTAGCTGCCGATAGTTTGCCTTTTTCTCAGAATTTACTTTACTATATCGAGTTGCCAATTTTCACTTAGTATCATCTATTTTACTTTGACACCCTAGTGTATGTATATGAACTAAAGTGCGTCGTATTTTTTATACAACAAATATGGCATGAGTCAAGTTTCTAAGGATCTATAACGGAGCGAAGGAAAAAAGGTTTCCTATAACCGTCATATTTTTAAGTGCTTTAGGGCCCGGTCCGCACAAACCATAATTATTCCGCACCAAAATATTTGAGCATTGGGTTTCTTTTACCTAGCAAGATTTTAGGAAATATTTTCCCACCTCTACATTCACCAAGATTTGTCGAGTGTCGATTCTTATCTTCGACCTATTTAAGAACAATAAAAATTACTAGCTTGCAGTTAGCCGTGGTAACGCGCACTTCTGTCTACTCAAGTTTGTCGATGTACATCGGCCAACATGATGAATTGTATTCGAAGAAAACTAAATGTTTTACCTGTCTATCGTTTGGAAGCAGAAAGGATATTATTAGTTAATGCTGTATAACGTTTTTTTTTTATTTTAATTTAAGAATAATTTTTAAGAATTCTCAAAAAGGTGTTGCTTTATAATAACAATCTATTTATTATTACTCAGCAAAAATTAAATATTGGCATCCCCTCTTATTTGTTTACCTAATTTGAGTTGATATCTTTCAGAGTTAAACATAAAAAAATTAAAGAGAAATTGAAATATTATGTGCATTATAATCGTATTTTCTACTTCTTTTATATGTGCAATAAAAACAAATTTATTAAGATTATCGATGTATAGATAAACACATGCATATACATACTTTTCTTTTTTAATAACAGAGGAACTACTAGATGAACTTCTAGAATATTTTATAAGAATGGTATATAAAGTCCACCTTTGAATTATGCTCATAAAAATAATACTAATTTATCGTTTTATTAATTGTTTTATACAATAAGCATACGATGTATTAGTATACAGTAAATCATAATATTATTCATGATAAAATTATAGTTGGAAAATCAAAAGTTGATATATTCTTATTAGTTACCGCAATATAAATAGTAATAATAAAATTAAATTATATAAAAAATATAAAATCTAATACCTTAAGAATAGTAATTACAAAAATTCTGCTAATGTTAAATGAACAACTATTTAAAAAAATTAAAACAGAAGAGTAATTAAGGGATCAGTGGAATTGCTATATTTTGGAGTCAATTCGGGAATATAGAAATAGATTTAAAGTGAAAATTGGGTAACTTGTTTTTTAGAGAATCAATTTGCCATCACTATATATATGAGCATTATCTATTCCCAATACCGAAAATAAAATCGAATGAAAACAGATTTTGATCGAATAAAAAAGCAATTGAAATTGTAGATGAGTACTTTTTAGAATCTCCAGCGAATTCTTATTAAGGATGGATCTGGAAATGTAGAAGAGAATTATAACAAAAAGTTAAATACATTTTCTATTGCAACTAATTTATTTTTTATCAATCTGGATTTTTTAACGTATCTTCATATCACTTTTAATATAAAAGCCTTGAAATTGCTACTTCAAAATAATCACACTTCAAGGTTTACTTGCGTATCTGCCTGGCGCATAAGCAGTTAATGATAGTTCAATATTTTGGATCGCTTGGAATTTGCTACAGTTATGCGACCTGCCAATAAAAAGAAGCCGTAAAGTTTTACGAAGACTGTAAGGACAAAGATGTGTATTGGCAGAAGTCGTAAAAAACATGTCATATTGCATTGGTGTAAAATATTTTGCGCGAATGGATTTAAATAAAATTTAGATTGTATCCGTAGCGTCATAGTTGTGCTTAAATGAAGAGCAACGAGTACAGTTCCCAATTCAGTTCAGAATGATAGTGTAGCTCAAGGGTATTTGAACGCGTTGTTTAGTTTATTGGTTACCCCCATTTGAGCACTCTTGCCTTATTCCCGATTTCAGTCCCACATTTGTGAATTTTTCACTGACTTTTGCTAGCCATATACAATATTATTATGTCGGATAATATAAATAGATCTATAGTAAATAAACATTTGCATTCCTCGTCTTCGTCCTCAAATGGCTCTTTGTATGTAAATACGTTATAAAATTTGTAACGTCCCTATGTTTCTACGTCTTGTTCCTTTAGTACTGAATATTTAATATTCTACGGAAACTCTTTCAGCTTTTGCATTTTTGAAAAGTCTTTTATGCACTCGCAGGAATATCGAATTCCATCTTTACTTCTGTGCATAGCTTAGTTTTATTTTAACTAACCTGTGCTACTTTAATAGGAAAATCGCCTCTAATGAGCTTCCTTACAATTAATTCTAAGGAGTTGCCTTGTAATTACTGTAATTCTCTAAGTGCACAACACAAATGGGGGCTAAAAACGTAAAACCGCTTTTAACCTCCATTACGAAAACAACCTTGCGGCCATCTTACCAGCGATTTTTTGCCTAACAGCAAAATGAGACTTGGAACGTGGTCAATCAATCATTGCATACTTTGTAGGCGAAGTTTCAGGAAGTAAGTCCATCATCAAGTTTCTTATGAAGACGCCCCCTCAGTCACGGCGCATCTCACTGCAAGGTAATACCAATTACATGCCAAATTACTTTTATAATTAAAGGAGGTGCATTAGGGACAAATTAACTTAATTTCAACCCGTCTTCATTTTAGTTCATTACTTCTTCTCGCGCAGCGAAATGATGACAACCTTTGTGACGCCGAGCTCGGTGACGCTGCGGACTAGCCTGGAAATTTTACTTAGTTCCTGCCAAGCTACTTAGCTCTGCCAAGTTGTCCCGAGGCCCTTATGTATAATTTATTTTCCGCGTTTTTCGAGTTATTTTCGTTATAAACAGCTTTGGAATGATTACTGCCATTAAAGTTAATCGCGACGTAACTGCCGGCACGAAACTATTTGCAACGACAGCGTTAACGCCGCCTTTTTATTGAGATTCTCATAAGAGATAAAACGTTATTAGCCTTTACTTTTGTAACTCATTAATATAAATTGCCACTTATGAGCTCCTACAGCAAATTTCTTCGCTAATTATATTCGGTGTTTGTACACTTGGTGCTTGCCTGCCTTAAGAAACCACAATTAGCAAAAGCAAAAAGTATTGCATTTATGACGAGCATACAAACTGGAGGTAGATTTATGGAACACTTAAATTATTCATTCGTTTTTCAAATATAAATTTTTAAAACTGATTTAAAAATAGACTACTGTTGTTGTCTGTGCTTTGTGAAAATGTAAATCTTTTGTTACAGATATTTTACTTGTATTTAATAAATTTCAAGTTGTGTAAACAACTAATTTAGTAATTGGTAGTTATATCGCAGTTTTCTTGTTTAGGAAACAAGGGGAGTTTCAAAAATAACAGAAAAATTGTTGTTGCAGTTTAAAAACAACATTTTTTCAGTTGTTGAAGATCTATTGAAACTTTTTTCTTCTCTAACTTAGTCTCAATTAACGAATCGTTTTTATTTTAATGTTTTTCTCTTTGTAGGAGCAAGAAAATCGAAATATTGCAACAGAAATAAAGTATTTTAGAACTTTCTGGAGTAATCGATTACTGTCTACGCCATTTTAGCGGCGCTATTGAGTTTAAATTCCATAACCTTCTAATTTACTCTAGAGCCACGCTTTTGAATATAAAGCGGAGTAAATGGGCATATGCGGTGGTCGAATAAGAGAAGTGATGCAGTGTGTTATTGCTATTATAATTTGTAATTCTTGTGCAACAGTGTAACCCTTGTAAATGAAGTTAAACTCACATTTTATTTATCATAAAGGTTGACAACGAATGGCAACTATGATTGAAGTTTTTTAAAAACCAAGTGGAACGGAATTCGGGAAATGCTCTACAGAGCATCTTGAACAGCAGAACTCTAAACACTTTTTTCTGGCGCAGTATGCAGCATAATCGCCATTGACTTCAGTGAATTTAAACCTGAATTATAATGCACTAAATGTACAGCTACATGAAGCTTTGAGCTCACAGAGCTTTTAAAATGTTGTCAAAGAGGCGGACCCAATTATATCACTGAATGTCCCAGTATTGTGGAACGTACATGGTAAACTTCGTGAGTTGGTAGCCTTCAGTGGCATTCAGCAAATCGGTGACTAACTTTTAAAAATATGAAAAACAGTATACTGCTTAAAAGAAGATTTTGTATCGATAAATGGTTTTACAAAAAGTTAATGAATGGAGAACACATCAAGCGAAATTTGTTGGATTATTCAAAATCAACCGGGCGAGTATTTTGTGCGCCGTGTAAACTTTATGGGGAACGATATATTTCGTAACTAAGAAATTTGATGATTGGAAGGATAACCAAATAATAAACAATCGTGCCTACAACTATAAACACGGGTAGTGTATTCCAAAATGTATTAATAAAAGTTGAGTTTTACAAAGTGCAAATTGTAAAATAACAAAGTAGTGTAAGAATGACAAAATATTCTCTTAACAGATATTGAAAAGGTAAGTGTTTTAGCTTTCGATGGACTATCAATACATAGCGATAATAAAATATGGGGCTCTATAAGAAATGGTAACTTTCTTAGTTGTGTAGCAGTACATTAAAAATGCTATCTTTTTATGACTCAGACATGTAGCAATGTTTTAAAATAAAAGAATATATGTTTTCTTGGATTTATCAAGTACAACTGTCAACTAATTCATTATACAGCTAGCAAAACAAGTTAAGGCAAATGTTGTCTAAAAAATGGTAAATGCCAAGTACTGTTCCATAATTGTGGACTCAACGCCAAATGTGTCGCACACAGACCAGCTGTTGTGGTACGCTATGTACTTTTTGAGTTTATTTCTACTTTTTGCCATAATTTTGAAGATATAGGGAATGCTGTAATATCTACCGTAGATCTTGTAGGTCTTGATCTAAATAACGGTAGAGAATAGAACTATGACAATACCAGCAACATATCCGGGTACTACAAAAGTCTTTAGGCTAGAATAAAACAAGTAATTTTTTTTGAAACACATTAAGGACACACAGTATGAAGCAGGTATGATATTGGAAAAGCCTGTGGGGCATTAATGGTATGTTTCAGATTCTTGTAAAATTTTGAAAGGTAAGTGAAATATTTCAACGAGAAAGTACAGACACAACAAAGGTCATTATTCTTTACAGTACATGGAAACCTATTATAAACACTCTTCGAAACGAGATAGATTTTCAAAACTAGAAAACACAGCAAAATTAATGTGTGAAATCAACGTTTACAAAACAGACATTCTAGACAATAGTTTTTTGTTATAGAAACATACTCAAATCACTCAAATGAAAAATGACATAATACTGCAGAGGGCAAATTATCTATAAGAGAAAACTATAGATAAAACGTTCCCTGCGGATTTTATGCATTTAGTAATATTTTTAAGAACTAGTAAAATTATTAACAAAGAAAATAAGAATATCAAATTAAAAACCCAATTGAACCACAAAGACTCCTAGCATCATTGACGTCATGGGACGTAGAATCTGCTTTTACCAATATTGCCATCGTTATAAGAATTTTTCCAAGTATGATAGTTACTAAGTGCACGAGACCAAGATACTTTTCAACTCTTAAGAATGAAAAAATGTTTGAGGTCAACCTTAAAAGAAGAAAACAAACGAGCCTTATACTTGCCGTTATTGGGAGTTTCTATATATTTTTTTGATAACAGTCCGTCCAAAGGTTTCTTTATTCTCAAGCCAAAAAAAGAAATGTTTTTTGAATAAAAGTTTTTAGATTAAATGGAGGTTTGTTTTTATTTTTTCTTGTTGGTGTATAAATGTGCATAAACATTGTATTGAAGTGTATGTATGTAACTTCTTCTTCTTCTTTCTCGTTTCCTTCATGCCCTTTCAGGCGTCGGATATGTATGTAACAAAAATTGAAAATCAATTAAATGTTTGGTCTAAACAATTAGCTTATTTGTAATTTTTTGATAATGTCTTGAGGGAAAGTAGTTGATAATTGTCTGCTTAGGGCGTCAAAAACCACAATTAGATCCTGCTTACGTTTGACTATGTACTCAGTAATTAAGACGCGCGGTATATTTAAAATGTCACATTCGTGTCAATTATGTCCCAAAGTGTGAAATAAATTTATCTAAATGTACTAGCACTTTATTTTTAAGAGTCGAGAGATTCTTTCAAAAATTAACCACTACATATTTAACTGTTTGTTAAGTTTCAGCAGAATATTCTCAGAAAGAGCATGTAAAGCGTTAATTACACTCTCTGGCAGTTGTGACGCAATCATAGAATTGTTTGAAATTAAATAGTAAGTAATATTAACGATTGCACTTTCGACAACTTACGACTCCCAACTTGGAACTAAGCACTTAGACGTTTACAGAAAAACAACGTTTCTTACTTTTTTCATTTAAAATGGATACAGTTACTCCAATAAAACAAAAATAGATAACTTTGTAACTATTTTAGACATCCACATAGTTATTTCTTTGTTTAATTGCCCCAACTTTCAATAAATATTTGCTAACCTTCTTGATACGAACATCATATAACCGTAACGTTTGATAACGGCGTCACAGCTCTATTTTTGTTATCACTTAGATGTTCTTAAGTTTTGGATACAAGTAGACAATAGTGCCACATTTATCTCGGTAAGTAGCGTTCGTTCCCCCATTAATGTCAATCGATAGCGCATTTTCCTAAAATAAAAAGCTTATCACTGTAATCTGCTTTGGATGTGCCAGGGTCTATATATCTGGCTACCACCCTAGGTTTTATCTAAAATTTTCATTATGGAAATAAAAATCTAATAAATAAATATAATGTGCGATAATAATAATTCAATATTTGGCAATGTGTACTGTTTTCCATTAATTTGCACATTTTTGTGCCTGCGAAGATAGTATCCTGAAAAAACGAGGTAATATTAGAATGTGTTCAGATATTAGTTGCTTTTTTTATTCTAAAGAATCATTGTAATTAAAATTTGGTCTTTAATGATGGCTATTATTAGTCCAAATTGCTGCCTGCTGCTTTGCTTTTGTTAAATTTGCAGTATATAATTGTTATTTAAAAAAAAAATGTGATTAATACGTCTTATACATGCATGAGTATTCTTTGTGTTATTATAACATTAACTTGTGCAATGTTTAGGAAAGCAGTAGTGCGTCCTTTTTTCTAATGATGGTAATTTATTTAATATTACATTTTTCAACTTCTCATATATTACTTGATGTCAGTAGTTCGTATTTTTGTTAATTAAATCCTCTACGTATCTTTGCATCAACCTGGCTTTGTTTTGATTAAAGTACACTTTCTGATTATTTAACGAGTGCTTGCACTTTTTTTATCTTTGTTTATGGTTTATTTTGTTTTATTTAAAAGCAGTCAAATTATTGTAATTTTATTTGGGTTTTAGAAGCTTTCTGCAATATATTCTGTTGTAGTGCTCGTAGGTAATAATTTACAATTATATTTAAATTCTTGTGCTTTTTTAAATTACGAAGTTGATTTATTAGTTTTAGTAACATTTATCTGTAGTAGATGTAGTATCTAGTCAGAGTTTATTTATTAAAGGAATATTCTTTTCTATAAGTTGTAACTAATGATCATCAGCATGTATTTTTGGTTGTATAAATATAATAGTTTAGACAAGTTTTTATCTCATGTGTATTTATATTTGCGTTTGAAGGTATTATTAAAATTTGTTTTCTAAATGTTACATATTATTTATGTAATAAGCAACCTTTAGGTTTATGTTGATTTAACTTTTGTTTTTTTTCTTCTATTTGAACAATGAAAGTAGTTATTCAGTAGTTATTTTATTGGCACATTAAAAGAATTTAAATTACAGTCTGCTACAGTATGTCGTGGTACTGTTGCTAACATATAAAACGCCAAACAAAGTAAAGTATTATTTTTATTAGGATATAAACTTGAACAAAATAAATTATATTGAAGACATCAGTTTAAATTAAATGAAACTGAATAACATTCAACCAAATCCGCATATTGTCACATCACAGTCTTATTGCTTATGTGTCAGAACTTGTTCAATATTTGTATTATTTGACAGTTTTTTTTTATTTGCATTGTAATTAAATGTCAGATTTGAGTAAAGAAATATTAGGGATATTGCTAAACAAATTACGTACAAATGTATTATGCGTGTAGCTACACATATCACATTTACTATACCTTTAAAATTCCGGTTTTCTTCGTACCCTTATTATTTGTAATGCAATACAGTGTGAGGTTTGTATTTCGCAATAAAAGAAATTCTGTTTGTATTTTGCAACACCAGTGTTCTACGCCTACAAAAGTGTTTGTGACTAAAGGTAAAACCTGATTGACAGATATTTACCTCAACCTAACATTGTTACACAAATGGTAATCGAAGTTATAATTAAGCATTTTAACCATATTTATCATTTTTTAGAAAGTCGCTGAGACACTGGTATGGAGAATAGCAAACGGAATAAGGTTATTAAAGTATTAATCATATTTACTTGTTAAGCGATCTATTACAGATTAAATCAGTACAAAGATCTTCAATAAGAAGATATGGTGAGGAAAACAATAAGGAACCAGTTACCACCACTTTTATAGCACAAGTAAAGATCAAACTATTGGTTGTTTTAAAGACTATCCGCATACAAAGAGACAATAAAACTGCTAATTAATGACCAAATTTAATTACAATCCCATTATAGCACAAGGTTCACTACCATCACCGAATCATTAATAAATAAAAATTCTATGTCCCACGCTCCTCAATTTAAATAATTGCTATTAAATATATGCACCTCATCACTAATACTAATGACATCTAACTTCGCTTACAAGAAAAAGAACAATAAACTGTATATGTATACAATATAATGAAAGTAATTCAAGGACAAACCAAAATGAGACTTCTAGCTATTTTCATTTATCTATCTATTCTTCAAACAATATTTCCACTAAACTTTCACTTCCGAACTATTAAATAGTAAATCACAACATAAAAATTAGTTTTCTTTAAAGATTTATAGTTCTCTTTGGAGAGTGGGGAGATTGAGGTGTTATGTAAAGAATTAAATTCTCTTTGATATGACGGCAAAGCATAAATGACACGATTCAACTTCTAAATAAAACGTGGGCGGATGCACGCACACGCATGCGCACACATTTACACGTGGGTAAATCAAATATAAACCGAAAAAAAGTTTTAATATATTCAAGTGTCATAAAAATATAAAGGTATTAGGTTGATGCAATATAAATGCAGGTTTTTAAGCTGTATCTTTAAAATATCATAACTCAGCTCAAAAACAAGTTTTTTAATCGAAATAAAAACCATTAGAATCAACACATTTTCGCCAACGCGAAACACGTTTATTTATGCCGGTAGCGTAGAAATCCGGAGTTCTGGAGGCGATGAAGTCGGCGAAGGCGTTTTTGACATCGTCGTGAATTTTGAAGCATTTCTCACGAAGGAAGTTGTCGAAATGCTTGAAAAAGTGGTAATCAGTAGGCGAGAGATCCGGTGAGTATGGTGGATGAGGCAGAGTTTCATAGCCCAGTTCGTTCAACTTCTGCAGTGTCGGTTGTGCGACGTGCGGCCGTGCGTTGTCGTGGAGGATTGGTCCTTTTCTGTTGACCAATGCCGGGCACATGCGTTGTAATTTCCGGTGCATTTCGTCGATTTGCTGACAGTACTTTTCTGCCGTAATCGTTTCACCCGGATTCAGGAAGCTGTGGTGGATGAGACGGGCCGCAGACCACCAAACAGTCACCATAACCTTCTTTGGGTGCAATGCCGGCTTCGGAAAGTGTTGTGGTGCTTGATCGCGGTCCAACCACTGAACCGAACGTCGCCGGTTGTCGTGGAGAATCCACTTTTTATCGCACGTTGCAATTCGATCGAGAAAAGGATCATTGTTATTGCGCAGAATGAGCGAATACGCCATTTCAAAAGGACGAGTTGTTTGGTGTTCGGTCAATTCGTGCGGCACTCACTTATCGAGCGTTTTTGTCTTTTCAGTTTGCTTTAAATGGCGAACGACGGTTGATTGGTCGACGTTGAACTCTTCAGCATGGTCTCGTGTGGTTTTACGAGGATCGGCTTCGATTAACTGCTTCACTTGCTCGTTGTCAATGGCTGATGGACGTCTGGCATGAGGCTCATTAACGAGGCTGGTATTGCCGGAACGAAACTTCTGATACCAACGTTGCACCGTACATTCGTTGACACTTCCATTGCCCCAAACTTCGTTGATGTTCCGAGCGGTTTGAGCTGCATTACGTCCTAGCTTGAACTCATAGAAGAAAATATAGCGGAAATCGCGTTTCGACATTGCAATTAAAAGCCAAATTATTGACAGAAAAAAAAATTCATGATAAATTTCAAACAGATATTTAGAAAGAGCATGAAATAAGCTTTCGAGTGATATATAACACTGCAAGTTGAAACAATGATTTATTGGTTTAAATTTGAGCTAAATACAAAAAATCTAAAAACCTGCATTTATATTGCATCAACTTAATACAAGGTTTTTCTATATGGTTTCCTGATTTAGAATTACATTTTCTCAGATAAGTATTTTTTGATTCCCATATAGTAAAACGCTTTGATAATAACATTCTCCTTAAACTTCTCTGCTCTAAGTACTTTCTTAGTGATCCAAACAAATGATAGTCGCAGGCGATAAGTCCAAATTGTAGTAATCCTTTGGAGTATTCTAGAAAAAATTTAAATTTTTGTTGGGTTTCAGCAGGATAATGTCTCGGATTGGATATTTGGGTTTATTGTTAAAATATTCTATATTGTGTAAAAAGTGGAGCTAATCATTTTATTCAAAATTACTAACGAAAAATTAAAGACGCCAAAGTTGTATTTGAAAACCGAAATAAAAGTGATGAAACCAGGATAATTAGTAAATAAACAATTGCAATTAAAATTCCATCTAGAATTGCAGAAAGTACCTGTACTTAAATAAGACACACACGACCAGTTTAAATTGTCAATGATATACAAATTTTTGATCCACCTTCCAACATAACAAACTAGTAATGTAACTGAACTAAAGAAAATGCAAAACTTATGAAACGGGGTCTAGTTAATTAACACCGGTAGTAAATTTTGCTAGATTAGTTTTTAAAAATTAGAATACACAACTCCAATGGCTTGTGAAAGCATGAACAGAAAATATTATTCTGAAATATTTTAGATGTTCGCGTAATCTTGATATCATAGCATAGTTTGTCGATCGAAATGTCTTGAAAATTTCAATAAACAAAATTGTTAAACAAACGTGTTAAAATATAAGTTATGGACCTTCTCAAAACTCGTGGTGGTTATAAAATCCTGATAGAGGACCGGTGAGTGAAAAGTGAAAGAAATGCTAAAACATCAGACTATTCTGGAAAGGATAAAACAATAGGAAGAGTCTATTATTTTCGGAAGATAAATCTCATCATAGCAACCTACTTTAGAATAAACTAAATAAAATTACACAAAATGGGGTTCAAATTTATATGCTCAAACACTTCGCTCGGTGGGAAAGAACATAGTTACCTAAATATGTTATGGATGTTACCAACAGCAAGTTTGCTAAGTATAAAAACACTTAACTTTTTAAATGGATAAAAGTAACAGTTGGGCTGAAAAGTTCGTAGGCTGACACATAAGCGGCGCTAGTAGTATTAAATCCATGTGCTTTTTAGTTAACCCTAACCTTCAAAAGACTCGTGTATAAATTTGACAACTGTCGGACTATTAGTTTAGGAGATATCGTATTTTGAGTGAAGCAACTATTGTTAATTTTAAAAAAATGGATAAAAAGGAATTTCGAGTATTAATAAAACACTGCTTTTTGGCAAAAAAAATACCGTTGAAACCAAGGCTTGGCTTGATAAGCATTATTTAGACTGTGCACCAGGAAAATCAACCGTTGAGAAGTGGTTTTCCAAGTTTAAACGAGGCGAGATGAGCACTGATGACGATGCACGCAGTGGACGCCCGAAAGAGGCTGTAACGGACGAAAACATAAAAAAGTTTACAAAATGATTATGAATGACCGTAAATTGAAGTTAAGCGAGATAGCTGAGACTCTGAAGATATCAAAATACAGTGTTGGACATATCTTGCATGAATATTTGGACATGCAAAACTTGTGCAAAGTGAGTGCCGCGCGAGCTCACAATCCAGCAAAAGTTTCAACGTGTCGTTGATTCAGAACAATGTTCAGCGATATTCAACCGTAATAATAACGAATTTTTCCGTCGATATATGACAATGGATGAAACATGGCTTCATCACTACACTCCAGAGTCAAATCGACAGTCAGCCGAGTGGACTGCACGCGATGAACCGAATCCAAAGAGTGGAAAGACGCAATAATCGGCTAGCAAGGTTTATGGTATCAATATTTATTGATCACCTTGAAAAGGGCCAGACCATCAATAGCGATTATTACAAAGCGTTGTTGGAGCGTTTGAAGGACGAAATCACGAAAAAACGGCCCCATTTGAAGAAGAAAAAGTGCTGTTTCATCAAGACAATGCAACGTGCCACAAGTCAATGAAAATGATGGCAAAATTGCATGAATTAGGCTACGAATTGCTTCCGCATCCACCGTATTCTCCAGATCTGGCCACCAGCGACTTTTTCCTGTTCTCAGACCTCAAGAGAATGCTCGCTGGAAAGAAATTTAGCGCCGATGAAGAGGTAATTGCCGAAACAGAAGCTTATTTTGAGGCTAAAGACAAAATATATTTTAAAAATGGTATAGAAAAATTGTATGATCGCTATAATCGGTGTATCGCCCTCGAAGGCAATTATATTGAATAATAAAATCCAATTTTATCAAAAAAAAATTTTTTTCTGTTAGCCTACGAACTTTTCAGCCCAACTGTTATTATAAATTTTCTGTACTAAATTCATTTATAATTTTCGACAAATATTGAAAAACGAAATTTTTCTTTTTTAACAAATTTTTTAATAATTAAATGCAAATATTGCAAAAATTATGCAAAAATATTAGTAAAAATTTGCTTCGGAACTGAATATTTGCTTTATGTCGTCATAGAAAACCTTTTGCATGAAGGTTTAGAGTTAGTGTATCTGATAACTTTCCTAAGAGAAGAAATTAAAAAACAGAATACTCTTTTAACAACAAGCATTAGATGGATATAATAATCATTCAATCTTAGTATCTTCTGAAAAATTAACGACGATTTAAATAAATGATATGGCTCATATTAGTGATTGTTTGCTGGGAAATGTATTATTTATAAGTAACAAAGGTATATTTTGTAAAAATAAAGCGATTATGGACTTCTATTTACAACTGAAGAGTACACCATGTAATAAATCTTATTATTGTTGAAGTGAATTTTAATTACGAGCACTTACTTCAAAGATGTATAAGATTTAGAAAAATAATTGGTAACTTCAATAAAAATAGTAGAAAATACTCTAAAAATGTAAAGTATTTAATGCAATATTATCTGCATTACTAGAAGAAAAATGAAACTGGCTGCAGGTCTACCTAATATTATTAGTAATTAATTTAGTGTTACGCATATATTAATAAATTTTTATTTAGTAAGTTGAAAAACATATAGAAACTAAAAATCTTTTTTTTTAATTTATTATTTCTTTCCAATCTGTTGCTCAGCAGCATTCTGTAAGTTCTTTGACATTGTATATAAATACGTGTTGTAAAATAACCCATTGACTATATATTTAATCTTGGTTGTTCATTGTCCGATTCCATTAGGTGCTCCACGAGTGGAGTGGGATGTGCTCTAAGCCTATCTTTATATCGGTTGTTATATTTCTGAATTTCGTCATTAATTAATGGAATGTCGAGTTCTCTTCGTATGACATAGCTTGGGACATACCATGGCGCATCTACCAGTGATCTAAGAACCTTGAACTGGAAGCGTCGCAGAATATCGATGTTCGAATTACTGCCAATACCCCACAGTTATATACCATATGCCCAGATTGGTTTGATTACGGCATTGTACAGTAGTATTTAATTGGTTAACAACAACTGAAATTTTAGAAGCCAGTACATTTTTTGTATTGTGATCCCTAGTTGCTTCCTAATCGTCTACATGTGTTTTCGCCAATTTAGCTGTCTGTCCAAGTGGATTCCCAGATATTTGACGCTCTTTGCTTGTGGTATCTGCTGTTTATTGAACTGAAACGGTGGACAACTGCCCCGCCTAGTAGTAAAGGTAACATGCGTTGATTTTGTTTCGTTAACTTGTATGCGCCACTTTTTGCACTAGCTTTCCAATTTAAGCAAGTGGTTTTGGAGATGGTTAGATGCTGTTGTAGGGTTAGGATGTGATGACAGTAGAACTATGTTATCTGCAAAGTAGCAACTCTTGTTGTTTGGGAAGTGGGAAAATCTGACTTAAACAACAGATATAGTATCGGGTCCAAAACACTCCCTTGAGGGATTCCTGCGTTGATAGGGTATAAAGGTGTTTGAGATTTACCATGTTTGACAAGAAAATTTCTACTTGAGAGAGACTTGAATGTTTGGTAATAATCTAGTGGAAAGATGTTTTTTAATTTTATAAAGTAGGCCCTTGTGCCAGACTTTATCAAAGGCTTGTGTAACATCAATGAAAACTGCCGAGCATTATCATTTATTTTTGAAATCTTTGATGATTGTGTCTGCCATTCTATGCACTTACTCTATTGCACATTGTTGTTTTCGAAAGCCAAACTGGTGTTCAGGTATTAGATTGTTGTTTATGAGTATTGGTATAATTTTCTCAAGTAGTAGTTTTTCAAAGTCTTTTGACAAGATCGGCAGCAGACTTATTGATCTATCGGACATTACGTCTTCAACAGGTTTTCCAGGTTTGGGAATGAGAATAATTGTGACTACAATGTTCGATATTAATTTCATTTATTATACATTACACACATTATATATACAGTGTTTCGATTACTCGCTATCGCTGTCAATGCTAGGTGAACAATGCGGATGGTAATTATCATAAAAACACGTAAAGCACAATAGGGTGCAGCACCATGCACACGTTTTGATTTTGATGTGATTGCTGAAATACCATATTGTTCTGTAGTGGTATTTTTGGATTTATAGATGCATTTGGTGCTTGCAAAATATCTTGTACGTTAAATTTTGTCAATGTATTATTTGTAGTTGTTTGTTGCGGGTATTGATAATTTTGTGGAGCACATGAAAATTTTGATCAATTTGCATAAGTATAAATTGTTGCTTATTTGGTGCAGGTGGGATTTGATTATAGTAATAAGGTATTTTAGCCTTGTGTTTTTAGTACTTGCAGCACTAGATAAAGATAAGGTCCGTTATATAAATCTGACAGGAATAGCAATTCCTGTTATTTGACATGAGATAAAGAATGTTTTCCCGTTATAAACTTATTTAAATAGAAATTATTGAGGTTTTTTGTTTATTGTTTATGTGTAAATTGTATTTTTGGCAGATATTTTGTTAACTCCCTTTTGTAGCTGATCGTATTTTTGGGGTTCTAGAGGATACATTATAAAAAGGCGCTAACTTTCACCTAATCTTTTAGATTAGTTGAATGTACGGTGATAAAACAAATACTAAACTTTTTATAACCTTCGAATGCAATAATCTGTTTTGTTGCTTCTCTCAGCATCAGGTAGCTATAAAAAGTTCACAGTTTAACATTCGAACAAAGCCTGATTTGTAAAACCAAATTTAGTTGTGTTGTAAAAAGTGCCATTTGTGTTTTTATCGTCTCAGAATTTCAAAAAGCCTTAGTGATTGCATTTTCCTTTTTTTTTTTGATATATATTTTATTCTCTTTAATTTAAGACTATTCTTATATCTGCGAATCGGTCTTAGTTTAGTTTAAACATTTCATCAAAATAGCATATTTTTAAGGCTGGCCATAAGGGATTATATTTAATCAACAAACAGATATTTTAAAATTTTTTTGAGCTATTTGAGTATTTAAAATTTCGTCAATGTTTAAGTGTTATATTGGAAATTGAAATAAATGATGTTTGTCTCATATATACTTTGGACGTATGTATTTATTATTATGCTGCACGCTGTTTTAAATTAATGTTTTTTTATATTTAAAGAAATATTTGAATAATTTAATTTAATTAATTTTTGAGTAAGGTATTTAACAGCTATTCACCTACAATTTAGTTTAAAATGAAATATGCTTACAAAACATCTACTTTGTAAAACTTTTGAATGAAGATATGCTTTCATGTAAACTCATATATTTATTCATGAAGTCTTCCATATTTCGTTTGAAGTTTAAAGGAAATTCGGATTAATAATTTTCATGCAATATTCACTTGTAGCATGAAACAAGTTAATGGGAGTGAAAGTTAGTTAAGTGTTCGTTAAAATGTATCATTGCTGCTGACTACGTATTTTAGGCACCTTGCTATTCCGTTTTATTGAAAGATGTTTTTGTTTTGCACTTATAACTTGACCTTAAACATATTACAGATTTAATTTTTCACTAGAATATAACATTTAAGTTTTCATCCCTCAATTTATAAGAGTAAATCAAATAGCCTTCCTTCGTATGAATTGCACAGTATTGATTCCAAACCAGTTAGTTCTTTAGGTATGAATTTGCTGGTTCACTAAATATGAGCACTTTGTTTGCCTTTAATCCGATTTCAATCACGAGCTATAATTGCAAAACAATTAACCACAATACAGCAATAAATTCTCGATGCGCCCTGCGCTGCGTAAATTCTGTATTTTGCGATTTGTAGGAGTAATTTAATTTATTGTTACTCATCACCTTTTAATGTCAAAGTTTGAATTCCGCGTTAATGAGTTTAGGGTTTACAAAGTTCTATCACGGATTAGTTTATCAATCAGTGTGTCGTAACTAGAAAGCATGCTCGCGTTGTTTGATCATAATTACGGCGTTTCAGGACATATTAACCTGCGTGCCGATTAATTAAATTTGTTCGTAGGATGATGGAGATGTTCTCGGTGCGCAGTACCCATAAGCGTTAATAGTAGGTAATTAAGAACTAAATCCTTACTCACATATAAAGTTCAATATGTCATGAGGTAAACTGCAGAATACTAAATAAATAGTCAATATTTTTCCTGTTCGTATCAAGTTGTTTATTCTTAGTGATCGTATAAGTGTGTTATTGTAGCACGAGTTTAAACTATTCTATTGTAAATAAACAGAATGCGGAATGAGCCAGAATAAATTATGCAAAAAGGTGTTGAATTATTCAAAACGTAAAAACTTTCAATATTTCAGAGCTGCTGACGGTGGACTTTAAAAAGCTACTGCTGTAATGCTTGCTTACAAGATAAGGCTTGTTGAAATAAGTTTTAAAGATTATTGTTAAATAAGAAAATTAATTTGTTCATAATATTGCACTTAACATAGTAACTATTAAAAGCAAAAGTTGCTCCCGTGTTTTTTCTTTGTTATTTAATTTTAGAGAAAGGGTCAGCTAATGCTTATAACACCTATTTATCAAAAATGCAAAACTACAAAAAGCAGAAACTTTTTCGGTTATAATTAGTTCATGACTATAGTAACAAATTTTTGCTTAAGACGACTTGACGTCAATAAATGATATTTTGTGTCCCTATAGTTCTCTGTACACATTTTATTATTTTTTGTGTTGTTTGATTAAAACAATAATTAAATTTTTGTTACAGGTAATTCGTTGCTTGCTATTTACTGCTTGGTAATTTGGTAAGTTAAATATTAACGTCAACACGAAAATGGACAAGCGTAAGCAATACTCGGTTTGCTCATATGCGGAAGATTCAAAAACGTGTTTTTGTTGTGCGTTGTGCGGTGTAGCTGTATGCGATAAGCATCGCACAAACTTTTGTCTTCAATGTACAAACAAAAATTTTTCTTCGTTATCATCTCCATACCATCTAAATTAATTAAAAAATAAATTAATGAATACTTTTATACTATTTTTTTAAATAAAATGGTAAGCCAAAATAACATCATTTTTGCGAATTTTCTGTTATCCGGAAAACCGACATTTTCGATTCTTAAAATAATTATACTTTTTGGAAGCAGCACTAATGTAGTATTTTTTGCATAGAAAATCTTGCCTTGACTTTTCAGCTGATTATTCCTCAATTTTAATACTTGTAGTAAGTGATGTTTAAGACAAAGCCTCTACAAGAAAGTAGAAAATTGAAACCTTTTCAGAAAGGCAAAAGATAAAAACTTATTACTTGATATATCCAGGAAATCAAAAGAGGAATTGGTCGCTGCAGTTCGAATGTTTTAAGTACACAGACCATCAAGCCGCATAGCTGACAACATCCTAAAGTATTCAGAATATTGGCATTACTAGTTGTCCTAATTGAGTGAAGAAAAACCTAGGTTACGCCGCAGATTTTAAATAATGAGACAACCTGATGATAGTCAAAGTCTCATTTATGCATCAGTAGAGCTCAAAAAAATTCTCTCTAATAATAAGAATATAGCAGTGCAAAGTTAAACTTAACTTAACTAGTTAAAAAGTTCGAGGTTAATGAGATCAAGACTATAATCACGTTGGAACCAAATGCAAATAATCTAATTATAACCTAGTAATACCTAGAATACTACCAAACTACTAAAAAAAAAAAGGTTTCAAATTTTTTACTTATTTAATAAACAGTAAAATTTGTCACACTTATACTGATGCACAAGCCTGGCAAATTACTAACTGATATTAATTCCTATAGACAAATTAGTTTATTATCAATTTTATCTAGAGTTTTTGAAAAATTTCTGTTACAAAATACTTCTGGACTACCACCATACATTAACCATAAATTTGGCTTTAGAGGAAACCATGCTACAAAGAAACAAGTATCGACTGACAAATAGCATTCCTAAGGCAAATGCTTTTGTTAGGCTGTTTTTCTAACATTATATGAGCCTTTGGTAAAGCTTAGCATAAGAGCCTGTTATTTGAAATTGAAACCGGCTACCTACAAACTACTAAAGTCCTCAACAAAACTATAATCGCCATATTGCCCGACGATACTATGATACTTTTATTACACACTGACCCTAATGTCGCATCTCAAACTCTCTAAGAGCATCTAGAGAAAGTAGAAACCTGACATATCAAAAAGAATAAGAGCAATCAGTACATGTTAAGAATAAGTACCTGTTCTTCCGTATTGCTTAATAATAAACCAATCCCACAAGATGAAGTATTTTTTCTGGCATATTAAATTTTATTTTTTAACATAGTTTCTTTTTAAGTTGATACACTTTTTTCAGTGATGCTCCGATCTCTTTAGTTCGTCCAAATAGTAGTTGGTATCTTGCTCTGCAAAATAGGCGTCCACGGTTGCAACGAGTTCCTCGTTTAGTAAAAATCTCTGTCTTCCGAGCCAAAATTTAAGCTTAGGAGACAGAAAATAGTCACTGTGAGCCAGAACTGGGGGGAATGCTGTGGTCAATTTTACCAGTATTCTTCTTGCTTCATCTTCTTGCATCAGTTTGTATAAGTCTTTCACTGGATATTTGTTGTAGTTTTCTGGATCTATTATTGGTTTTTCATAAATAGCTTCCCTACTATGAACAAAAGCCTCGCACTCCTACAAAATATGGATAGTTGTCTTTATTTTTCTGTTACATTGTCTGCCACTTATGTCTCCACTGTATAGCCCTATTTTGTGGATGTCTTCTCTAAGAAAATAACGTTTTATGAGAAGTTATAATAATTCGTAGCTAATTCCTGCTTTGTACTAACAGTTTTTCAGTTTGTTTGTGAAATGATCCTTTCAAAAAGGTTTTTCGTCTTTGTCCCGGTACATTTTCCTAGAGTTTTTATGTTGTTTTTTGACCAATTTTCTTGTCCGGCTTTATATTGTAGCTTTAGGTGCCCTTAAAAGCATAATAATCTTAAATTTAACTTACAAAATAAAATTAAAATACAAGACAGGAGTGAATAACAGTTCTGCAGCTGATAAAAATTGATAAAGAAGTTAAAAATGTAATCATTTTTGAGGATATATGCACAATCTACAAATGTTACACACACACGCACGCAAACACGTACACACACACACACACACATGTACACTGTTTATAGTGATTGAGATAATACTTATTTTACTTGGATGCACATAACTTATCACTCTGGCAAAATTTACTTTTGTGTAAATTAGACTCCTTTATGGTAAAAATATAAAAATATATTTTCAATACCTACAGTACATAGTGTATAGTAATAAAATATAATAATCTATTGTTTCTACATCATATTACAGGAAATTAAGGCATTTGAAGTAAAATAATAATAATAATGGTAAGGCTCTAATGCCTCGCGTGGGAGCACGAATTGCGAATTGAGACGTTAAAGCTTTCATATGTTCGCTCTCTCTGCCTGGTCGTCGCGCACCATCTCTGATGCGGGGAAATGTGGTAAGCCCGAAGCCTTAGACGACCGTTATTATTTATTCTAGTTGCCATTTGACTTTCGTAGAGTAAACAGGCTCGCTGCTTCGTTATCTTCGAAAGTGCCACACGCTGATAAGTTCATTTGCTTGAATCGCTATCTAAATTAAATACACCACAACATCCTGCCAACTGTACGTACACATTCTTTTTATTGTGCATGTAATTACATAAAGCAATGTTTCTAACTGGAAACAACTACAGCTCAAGACCGCCTGAATCCGGACATTCGGCAATCAATACTCAACCTGCCCCAGAAAATTACGGTTTTATATTTCCTTTATCTAACGCGCAAAGTATCAATATCAGTCACAGCTAAATCAATATGCCAATCAACCAAATCACCAAATTTCAAACTCATCTCAAAATCAAACAATAATACCTCCCTCTTACGTGCCCAATCCTCACACAACCCAATATCTACCAGCAATGCAAATAACCGCAAATCAAAACACACATATGTGCGTAGATAAAACAACATATAACAAAGATGACTCATCACACACAAACGACGATGATACTCAAGAAAACTCTCCACAAGCTAAACACGAATGGCAATAAGTCAAAAAAAAGGAAAATAAGTCACCTACCAAAAAACACACACTAAATCAACCAAACAACCACTACCAATCAATATGAAGTTCTATCACAAACAACAAAGAACAACAACAATTCCACTCAAACTCCCGACAATCAACAAACAAAAACTCCTACACCACCGCCAATTTTTATTCATGGAGTGAATGACTACAAAAAAAAATGACCTATAGCATCAGTACTGTAATAGCTACAGAACAATACTATGCAATAGTGTTAGCTAACAACACTATAAAAATTAGCACCAGAATCCCAGACTCGTATAGGAAACTCACGGCATACCTTAGAAAAGAGAACATTGTACATTATACATATCAGCTCAAAGAAGAAAGGGCATAGTAGCCATTCGCAATCTCCATCACTCTGATTCAATCCAACTCATTAAAGATCAGCTAGCCGAATACGGTCACAAAGTACGTAATACTATAAATATCCGTCACAGATTAACTAAATTGCCACTGACGCTGTTCATGGTCGACCTAGAGTCCAATGACAATAACAAGAAGATTTTTGACATCGAATACCTAGGTAATCTAAAAGTACGGATCGAACCACTCAAGATAAAAAATGTTATACCGCAGTACTGCGATATCAAAATTATAGTTATACCAAGACGTACTGCAACAGGCCCTTCACTTGTTAAATGTGGTGGAGATCACAGTACTTCTACATGCAAGAAATCACCAAATATTCCAGCCAAATGTGCCCTTTGTGGAGCCAGTCACCCGGCCAACTACAAAGGGTGCTCTGTGTACAAAGACCTCCAAAGTGTAAGAAGTGCCTCATTCCGGTCAGTAATGAACAAACCATAAGCAAGACAGGCACCACCAAATGCCAACGAATTCCCCCCTTAAATCATCAAAACACCACTAAGGGCGAATCTATGCGATTCCCTCAAAATGCAGTAAGCTATCAACAAGCAATCATAGGAAGAAATGTTAACTTATCAACCAATGCCCAACCAACGAATATTAATAAAACACTCTCCAACTTTCTTGCAGAATTTAAAGCAATGTTCGTACAGCTAATCAGCCAAAACAGCGTGGTCCTTAACATGCTTTCAACGGTAATCAATAAAATAGCATAATAATGGCGAACTCACTTCGAATCGCAACTTGGAACGCCAACAGCATTGATAAGCATGTACCTGAAATAATAACATTCCTACACCTCCAAAAAATAGACATCTTACTAATCTCGGAAACCCATGCAACCACAAGAAGAAAAAGTAAAATACCAAACTTTACCATTTATTACGCTAACCACCCAGATGGCACAGCTCATGCTGGATCGGCCGTGTTAATTAAAAACACAATCGTCCATTACGAACTTAAACACTATCAATCAGACAAAATTCAAAGCGCAAAAATACAAGTTAACGCTCTCCCTTACCCACTAGTAGTTGCCGCTATCTACAGTCCACCCAGGCCTACTATTTCTTTTGAAGACTATGAGGACTTTCTTCAGTCCTTAGGCTCAAAATTCATTGCTATGGGAGACTGGAACTCCAAACATACAGCTTTGGGGTTCAAGAATTACTACCCCAAAAGAACTCAACTTCCTTAAAGTAATACAACAGCATAACTATGGTTACCTATTAACAGGCGTCCCACATAAACTCCCAGACCCCTTTGATCATGCAGTTGTTAACGGAATAGCAAGTACTTACACTAAAACAGAATCCAATTACGATCTATCCTCTGACCACATCACCGTCATTGTAACCCTAAGTTCCACGGTTATCAGAAAAGAACCTCCACCAAAGCTTTGCACCAAACATACCGATTGGGCTTTCTTTCAACATCGACCAAGAACCTCAACCCGACATTAGTATACAAACTGAACAAGAACTTTATGCAGCAGTCCAACACCTAACTATAGTGATACAAGACGCTGCTTGGCAAGCTACACCCAATCTAGCCTCCTCCCGAGATAAATTAAACAACATCCCTCTTTATATCCGAGACCTCGTCGCCCAGAAACGACAGGCAAGAAAGAAATGGATGAGAACAAAAGACAGACAGGATAGAACTTTCTATAACAGACTCACCCACCAACTCCACAAGGCGATAGCACAAGCTCGCAATGAAACCTTCAGATAATACATCACAAAACTAACACCTAATGACAATTCCATATGAAAAGCAACCAAAAAGTTCAAACGACTGATTGTAGCAATACCCCCATAAGAAAGCAAGATGGTACTTGGCTAGATCTGACGAAGACAGAGCAAACGTATTCGCTGAATACCTCGACACTGTTTTCCAGACACCACAGCGACAAGACAATCCAGATGATAATGAAATTGACTCCTTTGACGCCCCGTGCCAGTTATCATTACCACTTAAATCTTTTTCACCGGTAGAAGTTCTACAACAACTTAAACTAACAAATTCAAGAAAAGCTCCTGGGTATGATCTTACAGTAGGCGAGGTTCTTAAAAATCTTCCTAGAAGAGCCATACAACTACTCACTACAATTTATAACAATATCCTACGACTCTGCTATGTCCCTACTACATGAAAATATTCCCAAATAATAGTAATTGCTAAGCCTGGTAAACCACTTACAGAACCACACTCCTACAGACCAATTAGCCTTCTACCCCTCCTATCCAAAGTCTTTGAACGACTCCTACTAAAACAAATCAAAGATGTTGTAGATCTCGACCAACTTACACCAGAATATCAATTCGGATTTAGATAATCCCACTCAAACCCATAGAATCATTAATCACATACTGGAAAGTCTAGACACAAGAACTATATGCACAGCAGCATTTCTGGACATAAAACAAGCATTTCTCTATAAAATTAAACTATATTTTCCAAGTCAGGTGTAACTACCGCTTAAATCATAATTAGCAGATCGAATTTATCAAGTAAGAATTACCACCACAACATCCTTCTATCACCACATAGGTTCTGGGGTACCACAAGGCAGTGACTTGGGACCACTGTTATACCTAATATTTACCTTAGATGTTCCAACTACACCAAATCCAGTGATAGTCACGTTCGCTGACGATGCAGCCCTCCTATCAATCAACAGATCACCTGAAATAGCAGCAGAACACCTACGGGCCCACCTGGACTCTTTACAGGACTGGTTATCTAAATGGAAAGTTACAGTTAAAACCGATAAATCCGCCATGCAACATTCACCACTCGACGTATTGCATGCCCAAAGGCCAGAATCAACAACGTCCTTATCCCAATAAAAACAGAAATAATATACCTGGCGATGCATCTAGATCAAAAACTCACATGGAGCACCCACATAAAAGCTAAGAGAAAGCAACTAGACTTAAAATGTAAGCATATGATGTGGCTACTGAGTACCCGATCACAGCTCTCTTTATCTAACAAACTTTTAATCTACAAAACTATACTGAAGCCTATATAGACCTATGGGGATGTGCCAAGGCGTCACACACAAAGATTCTACAGAGATTCCAGTCAAATACCATCCGCATGATAGCCAATGCTCCTTGGTATATCACAAACAAAACCCTTCATAACCAGTTGAACATCCCGTATATAGCCAGCGAAATCAAAAGACTGTCAACTGCACACACCAACCGCCTCACAGGACACAGCAACAACCTTGTTGACCAGCTCTCCACTCAACCACCTGTCACGAGATGTTCTCAAGCGCCACTGGCCACTTGATCTACAACTGCATACTAATCTGCACTAACGCAGCCCCAGGAGCCTAGCGATGGCTACAGCATCCCTCATAACATCACCCAACAGAACATTTACTTAATACTCGATACTGACTATAAGTAGATTGTAAATCTGCATATTACTTAATAAAAATAAATTATTCCTCTTGTTCGAGTAAACGCAGATAATCAATTATTTTTAGAGACTGAGTAGGCCACACGCCGGACATTAGAGAGGACCGGTAATGAACCGAGGTCTGTCAGCATTGCAGCCCGCCTCTTAACCACAGGACCACATTGGCATGAAATAAAAATAAGTAAACGTAAATTGCCATAAATAATTTTGTATACGAAGCATTTTTGTAAAATTGAAAAAAATATAAAGTATATAAATACACAAGATATAAAAAAACGTAGCAATAAACAATGAAGAATTTTTATTTATTTCTTTTTTTATAGGATTTTTTCTGACACAGTTGGAATATCGACGCAACATATTTTATTACACTCGCGTAAGTATTGGGTCGGGTACAGTATTATGGTGTTTTTGAAAGAAGGTTTGCAATGTCTTATTTTTCTTGCTCCTTTTACTGGTTTCCTTGCTTTTTTAGCTTATATTTTTTTATTTGAGAACATATGAATACTACTACTAAATCTAGAGCTAACAGCTTTAGATATTTTCGTCTAGAGGTGTACTTCTTTTCGTTTCCAAAACAACTTATTCTCGAGTTAATTTAGAACACATTTAACATGTGATTAATATTACTGTTAGTCACTTTAGCGGATCAGATTGCAAATAGCATACAATTTATCAACAATATTGTTACTTAATGTTGCTATGCAATATTAAATTGTATTATTTTTGGTCTCTTCTAGACTATAATTGATACCACAGAACTTGATGTGTGCTAATTTGACAGAAGTATTGCAATTTTATATTTCTTTGAGATATCTGCTTATATGACATCAATATTTCTTATCGAAAGAAAGTTTTATTATTCTTTCTTCAGTATCCATGTATGAAAGTTTTTTCTTATATAACTTCTTGAAGGTTTTTAAACTCATAAATAAATTATTTGTAAAAATTAACACCTAAACGCTAGTAATGGAAAGCAAATCACTGCAGCGGTTAGTAAACACGAAACGAGCAAAAAATTACTAATGATTGTGGCCGCAGTATACCCGGCGGGCTTAATAGCCTTGTTTTGTTTACTGGTTAACTACTGGGAAAACACAACTGTAGAGAACAAAAAGTTACAGATAAACCCTGATAATATGCCTCAACATATGCGTCGATAATTTTATTCAGTTTTTAAGTATAAGCAAAACATAACTGCAGTGGTCCGCTGAATCTATAGGCCGCTTGCGATGGGCTAAATGTAACATTTTTGCCACGTCTATGCTTAACATAATATGTTTCCTAATTTTTGTCTAAAAATTCAGCCTAATGAGAAATTAAAACTACAGTGGAAAGTAAAATTGTCTTTAATTTTAATTATAAATTTGTTTACATTTAGTCCACATTCTTGCTTGTATTATTAAATTAAAAAAGATTTATTTTATAAGGCCACACATTGCGTACATATTTTATTGAAGAAATAGTTTGTTGTATTTGCATATAACATTTATATGGGCGTGTAAAGTTGCATAAGTAATTTACTATTTTTAAAAAATATTTTGTGCGTGTGAGGTGCTATTATTTACGTTCAAGAAAATCGATTGTCACTTAACATTTAAATGAGCACTGGAAATTAATTAATAACCAATAATATTTTTAAGAGAGTCAGTATATAGCGACGTTAACTAAATTAGGTTGCTGCACTACACTGTTCTAGGCGGTGACATTCTAATTTTGCTGAGAGCATAAATACTTTGCGGCGTCTCCGAACTTGATTTTATAGAAGTCAATGGAAAACTACTATGAAGCCACCTATACGCTTTCCCGACGGCCTAATTATTAGACGCACTTAGTAATTATATGGTTGAATACCTCCAGGCACGCCGTCTGCCAACGTTCGCTATTGTGCTTGGTACTTCAAAAAGAAGAGTATTTATTAAATAGTTCTGTGTTGGAAGCAAGTTGTCTCTATTTCTCCTTATTCTTCGCATTTTAACACAATTGCCTGCATCATAGTTCTGTCTAGTCAGAATTCGTGAAACGTGTCACATAAAATCACCTGGTCTTTATTTTTTCTACTTATTGACATAAACAATTTTTGATCTTTTTTCAATTAAATATATCTCGAGAACTATGATATCTAATTCAATGAAATTTCTAGGCCCGTTTCTTACTTATTCGAAGGGAACAATCATTTTTTTTCATTCGATTATTTGTTCATTTATCAACTGCTATTTATAACAATTTTTTGAAAACATTGCTCTGAACCATTAACAAATCTAAAAAAAAATGAACATTGTTTACACTATTTTTAAAAACCTCTAAGAATTTCAAAGTGAATCCCTTTTCGTTTCAAAGATATTCGAAATCATGCCGCGGCACGTATTCAAGCGCAGAGTGAGCACGCTAGCACGCGTTCTCTGGGAGCGGTAATAAAATAAGCTCTTTGCTAGATTATCATTCATGGAAGATTTTTAAAAAATCTATTCGCATAATATTTCAATTGAAACAGCAATATAAATTAAATTATTAAATTTTGATGATATATACTTTAATGTTTTTATGTTTTTTTAATATATGTTATTTAATATTTATTATTATATTGTTGTTAATATATGGACTAGTTGCTTTATTATTCAAATTTTTGAGTAAAGGTAACTTCTAGAAAACCTTTTGAAAAACCTAGTGACCATGCACTACTAATTGCGTAAAGTTCCATTAATATCAATAATTTTTAAAATGCATTATTAACGATTTATGCGTCACTTATAATGCAGCCCTCAGCAAAGCTTTTTGACTTAGTCGACCAGTAGTTAATTGTTCAGAAATTGTGTAGTCGAGTCTGTCATCGAATAATTTGATTTTCTTTAAAATGACACCTTCGAATACTTGTTGCAATCCTTGTGATAAGGATTTGCATAATAGCGTTTATAAAAGTATCAAGCTTGTAATGAAACAGCAGGAAAATACTTGATCAACAAATACATTTGCACCGCATGTTGTTTAAAGTTTCACAGAGACAACAAAACTCAAGTTTTACCCACAAAATCATCTCCAGATTTTCAATCCGATGATTTATTAAGTGACGAGGCTAGTGGGGATGAGGATTTTGCACACACACAATAGTATATATATATATATATATATATATATATATATATATATATATATATATATATAATCAATCAATCAATAAACAATCAAAAAATTGTGTATCGAATATTTTCGAATATTTAAAGAAGATCCTTCGGTGACTCTATTTATTGACAAATTAATAATGAACCATTAGGCAATGTCTTGAAATCGTTCATGTTTGCAACATTAATATGTAATATTTTCTATTAACAATAAATGCTGTTGAAATTAAAATACTATGCAAACAGACTTCTAAAAAATCTTTCATGATTGATAATCTGGCAGTAAAACTTGTTCATAGCGCTCCAGGAAGAATGTGTGTTAGCGCGTTCACTCCGCGCCATAAAATGTGCCGCGGGACTGATTTCAAATGACCATCTTTGAACCAGAACAGGGACAGACTGAAATTCACAGAGGCTTTTTAAAATAGTGTGAGCAATGTTTGTTATTTTTTCAGATTTATTAATGCTCCAAAGCAATATTTTCCAATAAATTGTTATAAATAATTATTGATAAATAAAAAACAATCGAAATAAATAAAATTGTTGTACACTTTGAATAAGTAAGAAACAGGTCTAGAAATTTCATTAAATTCGATTTGATAGTTCTGGAGATATATTTAATTGAAGAAAAAATTGTTAATGTCAATAAGTAGAAAAAAAATGTTTCTTGGGATTAATGGTTTTAAGAATTAATTTTACTATCAAAATCATTTTAATCACGTATTTACATAAAGAAATAAGACCAGGTGATTTTGGGTGATGCGTTTCACGAATTCTGAAAATTATTTTTTATTGTTACTGCAAAATTACTTTTTTTTGTTCAATATCTGTCATAATTCATTAGGTTTTAAAATATATTGGCACTTTAATTTTTTTAGAAAAGCACTTTATCTAATCCCTATTTAATTTTTTAGAGGTGCTTTCTGACTAATTTTATTTATATTGAGGAACCTATTTTTTGTTGTTATATGTCACTTAAGGTACTTTTATCAGATGGTCAACATTTCTGAAATAAATTGTATGTTGTTTTTTTTTCAATTTCTGGTATTTAAAATCATTAATTAAGTTTTTTTGTGGACATTTATATTTTGCCCTCTTGAACTAAGAAGGTACTTATAAAATTTAATTTAGGTAAAAGAAAATCATAGTTTCTAATGTATCCTTAACTGGAGCGTCTAATTTTACTATGAATATATCTGCTCTGTTCTTTATAATTATCAGTTCCATGTCTAATATAATCAGGTAAAATATTATTTTACTATGATATTATTGTTTATAATAATACAAAAATTTGGTATAACTCACCATTTACTATTTCTGAAAATGATTTCTCTACGCAAGGAATCCTTTAGGCAGTTTGACAAGATTTGAAAAGGATATGTTGTGTTTGATGGCTTCTTTAAGATAAATTTACTAACAACTTCAACTAATCTGTTGCATTCTTCTTCTTCAGCCTTCTGCCATCCACTTCTGAATGTAGGCCTCACCCATCTCTCTCCATCTGTGTCGGTCACTGGTGTGTTTTGTCCAATTCCTACCAGCTATCTTCCGAATGTCATCCACCCATTGTTTCTGAGGTCGACCTTTTTTTCGCTTAGTTTCAGGGGGGCGCCATAATAGTGATTTCGTTGTCCATCTATCATCCGCCTGTCTCGCGATATGTCCGGCCCATCTCCATTTGAGGCTTGCTATGCGTTATATGACGTCAGTTATTTTGGTTCTTCGTCGGATTTCTTCATTTCGGATTTTATCTCTTAATGATATCCCCAGCATAGCACGCTCCATAGCTCTCTGCAGCACTCTCAATCTATTTGCATTCCGTTTTGTAAGAGCCATAGTTTCCATACCGTATGTAGTCACTGGTAGGATACAAGTATCGTGAACTTTACGTTTGAGGTTGATCGGTACATCTGGATTCCTTAGGATATATGACAATTTGCCAAAGGCGGCCCATGTCAGAGATATTCGTCTTGTAATTTCAGTACCTTGGTTTTCTTTTCCTAATTTGATGATGTGTCCTAAGTTATATATATATATATATATATATATATATATATATATATATATATATATATATATATATATATATTCTGTCACGTTCTCCAGCGTTTGGCCGTCTACTGTAATTTGCATATTATATTGACTCATGATTTTAGTCTTAGCAGGATTTATCTTCAGGGCTGACTTTTCTGCTGCTTGTTTGAGTTCTTGCATCATGGTTTTTAGTTCCTCTGGGTCTTCAGGCATAATCACCACATCATCAGCAAAGCGTAGATGACTGAGGAAGCAACCGTCAATTTTTAAATCCTTCTCTTGCCATTGAAGTTTCTTAAAAACATCTTCTAAAACTAGCGTGAAAAGTTTTGGGGAGATAACGTCCCCCTCTCGTACGCCTCTCCTGATGTTTATTTTGTCCGTTTTAAGGTCTTGATTTATTTTCACGTGCATTGTTGCCTTTTCGTAGATGTCTTTTATTATAGTAGTATATCTACTGTCGATTCTTGCGTTATTCATTGATTCTAATATATGAGCCGTACTTATAGAATCGAATGCCTTGTAGAAATCTATGAAGCCTAGATGTGTGGGCACATTGTACTCGGTCGTCTTCTCTATAATAGTGCGTAGAGTCTGTAGATGGTCAATAGTGCTATATCCTTTGCGGAAGCCCGCCTGCTCCACTGGTTGGTAGTAATCGAATTTGTTTGTCAGGCGGTTGGTAATAATTCTCGTCAACAGTTTATATAGTTGTGATAGTAAACTGATTGGGCGGTAGTTCTCTATGTTAGTAATCGCACCTTTTTTGAACAGGAGTACTGTTTCTGCATTGTGCCATCTGGTGCATTAATGTACTATAATTTACTATATTTAGACAAATCCAAAGAGACTTAAAACAACTTTAATTTATAAATGTACTCGAATTAATTTTACTTCTTGTGCAAGTTTTATTTTTCTTCCTGATATTATTCGAAGGAACAAAAAATATTTAAATACTTTGATATACATATTGTTTGTAAAGCTTGCTTATATTTTTCTTATACCTTTGTAATCACTTTCATTATCAGATAGAATAAAATATTTAAAAGTTTTTCTTTATTCTTTGGGACATCATCAAGTTTGAGTAAATAAAAAATATGACCACAAAATATCTATATTTCGCAAAGGAACTGAACACGTCAAGTTATTTTTTCACAAACTCACAGTTGACGAAAGTAAATGCATTAATATTGCTCAGACTTAAGAAAAATATTTTATGAAGCCAATTGTGACCTGAAGTAAAAAGTTAATCTATCATAATAATCCATTGAGGCAAAAGTTTTGTATTAATTCTAATATCTACATCAGGAATTTATTGTTATGTATATGATAGGATTACCGGAGCGTTATAAACTATGAGTAATTTTTATCTAGTGAAATAGTAATCGTACGTATTAATTAGTAACACGCTAGATACAAGGAAAGAAACATTTTACTTTAGGTCAACGCCTAATCATACACACCCAGAACTACCTTAAAATCGACCACCGACTTTAGATGGGAGATTTTATCACATCCGTAATCATTCATCAGACAGTTCCTTTAGATTATGTCTTCTTTAGACCTCGGACTGTTATGCAATTTCTTTTGCCGGGGTATAAATAGAAGTTTAGTTGAATTTATTAACTATAAAAGACTATCTTCTTACAACATAGAATTCGACAGATTTTTAAAAGATGTCACAAAAAAGGGAAATAAAACATTTAGAATTTACCTGTGCTGCAGCTTCACGAGCTTATTGTACCTACTAACATGCAACTTAATACTACATTACATATATCCATGGGTTTCCAACGAGTTTCGAACTTGTTCGCGCACTGGGTTTTCAGTCAGCGGAGCATTCGCTCTTGACCATATAGCAGCAGCCCGTTTTGAAAATTAGGTAGTTAAAAAAATTTTTGTTACACACAAACACACCATATTTTTACCTATTTCTGTTGCAACAATATATCCAAGGGCAACAAAATCATAATTGAGTTTTCTTGGTTTAAAGCTACTTTAACAAAATTTGTTTTCGCTCTTGTTACCTAAAAATGTCCATTGTTTAGTTGTTCTTTCATTGATTTTAATAAAGAAGAATATAGAATAGAAAAATAAAAAATAATAAACGCAATGCCATGTGCAAAGCAAAGCAATATAATTTTGTATTAGCTTCAATAAAGATGTTTTAAACATATCACATTAGGAGTTTAGAATTTGTTAGGGGTTTGAAAGTGCTATATTTGGTTTTTCGAGAAGATAGATATCAACAGCCGTGAGGTAAAGGCCTCGGCCTGCCACACTAGTGCGCGACAAACCCCGAGTTTGATTCTCAGGTTAAAAGGGACGGTAAACATCAAATGCGCCTCGGACGCCATGCAAACATCTGCCCGAGGTACGCCCACCATGGTTTATAGTACTACACGAAATGTGAAGTTAGAAACAAGCTAATAGCCTTTATATAAGAGTAGAAGAAGAAGAAGAGAAATTTATCCATTTAAGGTTTACTACAGATAGCTGTTTAAGTCAGTTTATAGGGTCCGAGCAACCATTAATCGGCGGTTATCCTCAATAACACAATAAACGATGCGAATATTCTCCTCAGTCATATTGAAACACGGGAACGTCAATAACCTTCTAGTTTGCCCAAATTGTTTGGCACGCGTAAACTTCAGTCTTCTTAAGGATATTATCTCCAAATTATATCTTAAGCCTTCTCAAAAGTGTATTCAGATTTACGCAGTTTGTAGTAAGGAACTTCATAGTAATCCGTTGCGCAACTATCTTGGTTACATCTTGCTCTGATGTTATGGTGCTTCAAGTATTTCTATCTACAATACTCAAATGTGGTGCAGTTCCCCGTTTACTTCACAGCTCGAAGGAAATAAATTCTTATTTATATTTGATTTATTGTTGTAATTATTAAGTGTAATAGTATTTATCACATAATATATATATTGCAATTGCTACCAAAATTAACAAGGCTACTTAAAATGTATCTAAAAGATTCGCAAGCGAGAGTAAAGGTGCAAGGAATTTTATCCAAAAAATTTTAAATAAAGAAAAGTTTGAAGGAGGGAAACCCTTTATCAACGAGTTTATTTAACTTCATATTAGAGTGAATAATACAAGTAATCTAGAAGAACAAGGACTGATAATAAACCAAAACCTGTTCGACAAGGTAGGAATATAAAATCTCTGCTATGGTATTATTCATAGGCCTTAAGACTCAATTAAAAGAAGTAAAGTGATAGAAACATTAGAAAACCTAGAAGTACCTCCGAAATTAGTAAGTCTGGCTATAATGACACCGAGCAGAACAACAAAAAATTAAAGGACTTTACGATCAGAATTAGGCTGAGACAGAGATCCTTTGTCAACTTTATTATTTAATATGGTACTGGAAAAAACTGTAAGAGATAGCTAGCTAAACCGAACAGGCAACATAATGTACAAAAGTCACCAAACGATATGAACAGAAAAGAGACGGAAGAGACAGTAAATAGCTTAGTGTATAATGTATACAAAGCGAAATTACAGCTAAATTCAAACAAGTGCAAAGTGATGACATTAGGCAAAGAGTAGTGAGATGGAACGCTAGAACGGAATTAGAAAAAATAAAATTTAAAATCATAGATAAGTTTACCTACCTAGGAGCAAGAATATCAGGTAAGTGCGAGAAAAAAAAAAGTAGAGGCCAAGCTCACAAAGACAAACAAGATTGAAACAGTTGTCGAGAAGTGCCAAGTTCAGATTACACAAAACAGTTATTAAGCCAACAGCCATATATGCATGAAAAACCTGGACTTTAAGTAAAAAAATACAAGAAAGACTCCAGAGAAGGGAATGGAAAATAGAGGATAAATACGAAAGGTATATGGAGTATATGAAAAGCCGGCAATAGACAAAAGCGAAAAGACTGCAGTGGTTGGAGCACATAGAAAGGAGATGAGAAGAAAGAACACCGAATATGATAGCCTGGGAAACAATACAATATAAGAAGCAAAAGGGAAACCGGGAAAACGATGGCGAGAAGCAGTAATGAAATATCTGAAGGAGAAAAATAAAGTTATTCATAAATATTGCGTTACTTATAATGGTACAAATACACGACTTAGTTAATGAACTATTAATTAATCTGGTTTTAAAATTCTCTGTATGACAATAAATTTAATGTAACATTTAAATTTAATACTTTATTAGTTGCTGAGCTCATTTTGGTTAAACAAAAACTTGTTTACTTTTTGCCTATTTATAAAAACATGTTTTTAATATAACGCCGATATTGTAACCAGAACTTAACCAATAAGGTTTTATGCCACTTTAACCCACACTTTCGAAGTTGCCTTGATTAAGTGCTGAAACTTCGGCTCCGAAGTGAGACTACCATTACAAAGAAACGGCGGCGCAAAAAGCGCGATATTTACATTGCTCTTGCTTTAATCAAGCCAACTTTCCGGATTATGACTTATACTTCCGCCGCTGCGGAGTTTTTCGCATCCTTCATTTGCAGAAACGCGCTGCGTCGCGCCACCGCGTATTTGAATAATTGTATTGCGAAAAAGTTTCCTGGTTGCGCTAGTTAACAGCCGCTTCTTGCGCGGATAAATAGCGCGACATTAGTGAGCCCGAAATTCTCTGTTACGCAGAAAGTCTTTTTTAGGGTTTCGTAGCTCCTTGAGAGCGCGGCGTAATTTAAACAGGTCATTCTGCTTTGCCCCGAGTGCCATTCATTAATCAAAAGCGGGGAAATATTCCGGGTGCCTCCAGGCATGGAGAGCTTTTTGTAAAATGTATGTGTGTGCCGGACTAACCAAAACATAAACTGAAATGGACGTCGTTTATCACGAACAGTTTTTTATCGACATTGTGGCTTTTGTACTTACATGTTAACTTTTTATATCCGATAGACGAACTTTATTCATTAAGTTTTGATGGCAAATTCTGTTTTCGCATTTTTATTATTCAATTGAAGTACTACATGAATTCAAAATGTATTTTGGTTGTTCGAGCTTTAAGTAAACAAGATTCAAATTACGCGACTTACCAAAGAATCAAACCATCCAATTTAAAAGCCAAAGCTTGCATAAATTTACTGCAAACTAGAACGAAGTTTTAAGCCGAGGTTTAAGCGCCTTTGCACTGCCATCACGTTATTGATGTTTTTGCTTCTCATGACTATGGCTTATTATGCAATTTTGTTCTTTTTTAAAAATAACATTAAATAGTAGTGATTCAAACGTAGTGTTTTTTAAAGGTTCCTTTATATACTTTACCTTTATATACTATGCAAATGCCAATCATGTATTGAAATGACTTTTTCGTTATTAATCGACGCTGAGATATCCAAGTAATTTCTGAAAATGATTACAGCAAATTGCCTCTTTTATGCGGGAGAGCGGTATCCTCATGTATAATTCAGGGGTTTGCCTGTGACCAACCGCGGTATTACGCATTCAGCGCCCATTAACTGTACGAGTTCCTTCCGAGTTACTACCCTTGCCCGGTCACGTATTCAAAAGTCTGCTGCTGTTGACTCAACTGTCACCGGCAGCTCTTAAATCGAGAACAGACTAGTCGTGCTGCGTGACTACCTAGCTAAATTACATCTGAGAGGCCGAAATCTATCAGGATATTGACAAAGGGATTAACTATGTATGCGTTTCTCTGAGCGAACTAAAAGTTTCTTTGGTCGTCGGCACGCCTGAATGAGAAATAAGCCGGTGCCAAACCAAAATTTGGATCAATACGTCAATTGGGAAACGAAAGTATACAAATTTTACAGAATATTATCGTGATAATGCAAACAGGAGGATTGCTACAATTACATATCGTTAATAAAGTTTTGTATTATTCTTAGAAATAAGATATGCACCGATTTTTTCAAATCAGTATATCAAAGTGGAATGTTACTAAATTTTGAATAGTAATACTTTATATACTACCAGCTGGGACCCCGCAGGCTTCGTCGACGAAGCTTGATTTCTGTATACTACTACTTGAAATGTATACTAATAATAATGTAAGTAATAATACTGAATGTAGTTCAAATCGATAGATAAGAAAAACAGAACCAAAGAAAATACTAATAAAGTACCAAACATAAAAAACTATGTTTTAGTATGACTAAAAACAAATACCTTCAAATATTGTGCAGATGAAAAACTGGAAAACGTTAAAATATGAACCAAATATAAAAAAATAAAAAACCCGAACAATTTGAAATCAAAATTAGATTATCTAGAATAAAAAAAATATGTAATAATTAATGTTTGTGCATTAGGAAAAAATAAAAGTGCTAGTATATAAACAAAAGTGGATTTCAGTCAAATAATACAACTTATTGTTAGACATAATTAGAAATTACAATAGATAAGCATTAGCAAGACAACTAAGTGTAAACATGTTATAGAAGTTTAAAATGAAAATTAGGTTAACAAGGAAAGAAAAGTTATATTATTAATAAATTAATAAAAAAAAAATATATATTAATGTGGTAGAGGCAGACAAGGGGTGTTGTATTAACATCAGCTATTTATAAGAAATTTGAATAATCACTTTTATTTTACGAGAAACCGACACCAACTAGTTTGTTTAGTATTTTCATTAATCCTTTCGTCCTCTTAGATATATAATTTTTTAGTAGAATATGTTGTATAAATAAAAATAGCAAAATGCTCAGCTTTATAATATCACAATGTAAATCTAGTAGAAAAAATATGTAACAAGTATTAAAATATAAAACCGTATATACATAACTACGAAGAAACAGAAAAAAGACAATTGGACTATTTAAAAACAAACAAAAATACAATATTATAAGGGATTGTCCGTAATTTTTACGTTTTACGTTCATTTGCAGAAAGTTTAATTTTTCCCTAGATTAATATTGGCTGCGGTAACAGAATGTTTGTTATGATTCTGAAGTTGCATAAGCCAACTTTAATAGTTTTAAAATTTGGCTTTGTTTTTATAAGGGAACTATTAATTAAGTTAGTAAATATGCATATCTTCCTACACCATGAGATAGATAACAAAAATAAAATTACATAATTATACAAAATGCCTGGAAGGACATTGCTGCTGCTACTGTGTTGGGGATACGCAATTTTTAAATGTTTACATAAGCTTTATGTGCATTTTACGTAATTCTTATGGGCGGCTTGTGCTTACGTTTATTATGAATGGGCACTTACAATCGAAACTTTGGTCGGTGGAAGCAAATAACCGTGGCAGACGTTCGATAGCTGCGGTCACTCGGCCATTTGGCAAGGAGCAAGAGCGGGACACGAACGCACGAACCTCCTCGTGGAAATTAAGCGCTCAGAGCGTGGTACGTCAAATTTTATATCAGCCGTCTTTGTTTCCTTTCAGTTCAAATGTATAGGCTGTCTATGTTTACTACGCACGTATAAATTAAGGGTCGAAAATTGCACCACATTTCTTTGTTTACTTTCTGTTCAAATGTATAAATAGATAGATATTGTGCTTATTAAGAAATTAGAGGTACACTATTTAAAATAGAAGAGTTAAAAAAATTGTTACAACTAAGAAGAATATTGAAAAATAGATAAAATTAAAATGCATTAAGTTAGAGACAAACAGTAGAATATAAATGTATAAACAACCTAAAAAAGTACGAAAAACAATAAGAAAAATAATAACAAATCGTTAATTGCACATCAAAATTACACAGGAAATATTTAAACCTGCAAAGATATATTAGTTTATGATTAAATAGAAGCATAATTTCTTTTAATCGCGAAAACAAAAATTATTATTATCTAAGTAAAATAAGATTAAATGAAGACAAAATAGAGAGAAGGAAGAAAACTTAACATTAAGAAATATAAACAAAAATGAAGCTTAGGTAGAATGTAGTTAGTTCATTAGAAGACTCAAGACGTATTGTAATTTATTTATTAAAATTGCATTGTACAATTCAAAGATATAATATATAAAATATTGTACCTATTATGACATTAAATATACTTGCATTTACAAAGGTCCTACCGGTTAAGATAGGCGAAATCCCCAGATTCGGAGTTTCTAATGAACCTAATAATGTTTTATCTTGAGGTAAAAAGTTATTTTTTGTTTTAATTTTTTTTCTATTGATGCGTTTAATGCAAAATTCTGAAAAAATTCATCAAGGTAGGTTATGAATAGACCTATCAGTAAAAAATTTTTCAATGTCATCCAAGGTCATTTGGTATTTAAAAAATAAAAAACAAAATTTTTTAGTCCATTAATTTTACCTCTAACAGGAACTTTTAAGACATTTCGTGTGGTGCGCCACCCTAAAAATCCAATTTTTCGCATTTTTTCGATTTTTTGATTTTACAGGTAGGGTTGATATTTAGCAAAAAACTAATTGAAACTTTTATAGCATTTTATAAGACAAAATTTTGTTCTTTTAATTTTTTCTAGCTCTAATATTAAAAGTTATGACTAATTAAAATTTTTTCTACTTGATTTCGATATTTTCCAATTATAACGGCGCAGGTAGATATTTAGCAGAAAACTCATAAGACATGTTTTGTAGCAATTTGCAAGACGAAAATTTTAGTTTTATTTACATTTTTAGACTTAATACAAAAAAATTATGTGTAAATCTATTTATAAGTTTCTAAAAATTACATAGTTCTTAATTTGTGATTATAGTAAAGTGAATTATAATAATATATAATATATATGTAAACTACATTTTTAATCTTCATCACTGTTTTCATTAATCTCTGGTACAAAGTTATCTATATCGAAAATATTGGACAGCATTTCGGCGGGACGTACTATTTTTGATAACCATCGGCCGTAAGAAAGATGATATATCAAATTAGCCATGTGAGAACAACATCCAACAGTGCGTAGTCCATTAGCACAAGTACAACAGTATTGTTGTATCGCATCGATACCTGCGCCTTCTTTGTTGTATTTTACATAGCATTTGTATTCTTTCGATTTTATATGACGTGATCTTACGTCAAACCTTACAATGCCTGGTTCCTCTTTAATGAATTTTAATATCAGTATTCCATCCTCTGTAATCATTTCTCCTAAGTAAGATAATGCTTGAGCGAGTTGGTATGAACCGGTAAATAAGACTTCAAGATCTTCCAAAGTCAATTCAGGAAAATCCATAAGGTCTTCTGAAGTTGTACTTTGGAAAGGAACTGATTTTTTATTCAAGTTTTCTGCAGCAACTTTTTCAGCTAAATCGTTGATCTCTAGTAAAAGCTCTATGATTTCGGAAGAAATAACAAAAACCGCTCCTTCGCAACAACCCATTCAATCATTGGAATTCATTCATTCAAGATGTTCCATGTTTTCAAGAATCAGGAAATATTGGAGATCTTGCAACGCAATTATACAGTAACTCGGAAAGTTCTGAAATGGAGAGTCAAGACAGTTTAACTTCTAATGAAGATTTAACCTCTTTAACTTCGCAAGGGTCAAGTTTATCATCAGGATTTAGCATACCTATCCAAAAAGTTTCACCAGGAACTGTAACAATGCAGTTGGACCGCGTAATTTCGACTAAAAGATATTGTTTCATTTATTTTTCAGGATACGATATGTGTGATGTACCTTTTGAAGCGAGAATCCAAGTTTTTGTAAAAAAACGAATTTTTATTCCTAAAAGAAACCGATGTTGTAAAATACATTTATTAGGTTCACGTTTTTATGAGAACGAACTCAAAAACATTAGTGTTTATTCTAACGAATCCGATATTGAAATTGATGAAGTTAAAACATTTCTGGACAAATTATCAAAAACTTTAGATTTACGTATTATAGACAAATATGCGGATCTAAATATGTCAGAAGAAAGAATAAAGTCATTAACTGGTCATTCGTTGAAAGATATTCTTGAGGTACGTGGAATGCTGTGGACAATGCGGGATTCTAGCAATCGAAATCTACTTCAAGCTCTCATCATTTTTTTATTCAAATTAAAATCTGGAAACTCAGATAACCTTATTGCAGCTGTAATGGAAGTTGAAGAGCGAGTTGTAAATAATTCTATTAATTCAGTATTGGATTGTTTTGAGAAAGAAGTTCTACCAGAATATTTTGGAGTAGATTCTAAGAGCAGAGAGTTTTTTCTTAGTCAAACAGCACCAATAACTCAATTACTACACGATATTGGTGATAATAAATTAATATTAATATGTAATGGAACCTATCTTCGACACGAAAAAAGCAGTAACAACATTTATCAAAAAAAAGTCATATTCAGGACAAATAAAGGCACCGTTGTGCAAGCCCTTTACAATTTGCACTTCAAATGGATATGTAGTTGATTTACTGGACCATTTAACGCAAATATTAACGATGTTCAAATCTTAGAAAGCGTATTAAATAACCCAAATGGTATCAGCAAAATTCTTAAATCTGGAGATATTTTTATCTTGGATAGCGGTTTTCGAGATGTTGTGGACCATTTGAAAAATAAAGAATTCACGGTCCTCATGCCAGTTCTTAAAGGAAAAAGAAATCAACTAACTGCTAAAGAATCAAACTTTTCGAGATTTGTCACTAAACTTCGTTGGGTAATCGAAGCGATTCACGGTATCTTGTACCAAAAATACCGATTATTTCACAACCAATTTCGAAACAGCATGCTGCCGGTTACTGGGCTGTGGTGACGAATTGCATGTTTTCTACAAAATCAGTTCGGAAAACGACTTAACCTTACGGATAATAAGACAAATATTATAGTTAATAGAATGAAATTGACATACCTGGAGGTCAACGATTTACCTGAAAAGGTTGCTGCAGAAAACTTGAATAAAAAATCAGTTTCTTTCCAAAGTACAACTTCAGAAGAACGTATGGATTTTCCTGAATTGACTTTGGAAGATCTTGAAGTCTTATTTACCGGTTCATACCAACTCGCTCAAGCAATATCTTACTTAGGAGAAATGATTACAGAGGATGGAATACTGATATTAAAATTCATTAAAGAGGAACCAGGCATTGTAAGGTTTGACGTAAGATCACGTCATATAAAATCGAAAGAATACAAATGCTATGTAAAATACAACAAAGAAGGCGCAGGTATCGATGCGATACAACAATACTGTTGTACTTGTGCTAATGGACTACGCACTGTTGGATGTTGTTCTCACATGGCTAATTTGATATATCATCTTTCTTACGGCCGATGGTTATCAAAAATAGTACGTCCCGCCGAAATGCTGTCCAATATTTTCGATATAGATAACTTTGTACCAGAGATTAATGAAAACAGTGATGAAGATTAAAATGTAGTTTACATATATATTATATATTATTATAATTCACTTTACTATAATCACAAATTAAGAACTATGTAATTTTTAGAAACTTATAAATAGATTTACACATAATTTTTTTGTATTAAGTCTAAAAATGTAAATAAAACTAAAATTTTCGTCTTGCAAATTGCTACAAAACATGTCTTATGAGTTTTCTGCTAAATATCTACCTGCGCCGTTATAATTGGAAAATATCGAAATCAAGTAGAAAAAAATTTTTAATTAGTCATAACTTTTTTAATATTAGAGCTAGAAAAAAATTTTAAAAAATGAAATTTTTGTCTTATAAAATGCTATAAAAAAGTTTCAATTAGTTTTTTTGCTAAATATCAACCCATACCTGTAAAATCAAAATAAATCGAAAAAAATGCGAAAAATTGGATTTTTAGGGGTGGCGCACCACACGAAATGTCTTAAAAGTTCCTGTTAGAGGTAAAATTAATGGACTAACAAAAATTTTGTTTTTTTATTTTTTTTAAATACCAAATGACCTTGGATGACATTGAAAAAATTTTTACTGATAGGTCTATTCATAACCTACCTTGATGAATTTTTTCAGAATTTTGCATTAAACACATCAATAGAAAAAAAATTAAAACAAAAAATAACTTTTTACCTCAAGATAAAACATTATTAGGTTCATTAGAAATTCCGAATCTGGGGGCATTTCGCCTATCTTAACCGGTAGGACCCTTTGTAAATGCAAGTATATTTAATGTCAGAATAGGTACAATATTTTATATATTATATCTTTGAATTGTACAATGCAATTTTAATATATAAATTACAATACGTCTTGAGTCTTCTAATGAACTAACTACATTGTACCTAAGCTTCATTTTTGTTTATATTTCTTAATGTTAAGTTTTCTTCCTTTTCTCTATTTTGTCTTCATTTAATCTTATTTTACTTGGATAATAATGATTTTTGTTTTCGCGATTAAAAGCAATTATGCTTCTATTTAATCATAAACTAATATATTTTTGTAGGTTTAAATATTTACTGTGTAATTTTTATGTGCAATTAATGCTTAAAACATTATTAGGTTCATTAGAAATTTCGAATCTGGGGGCATTTCGTCTATCTTAACCGGTGGGACCCTTTTTCCAAAGTATTAAAAAAATACCAATTATGTACACTTGGTATATTCTTAGATCTGACTAACATATATGTCATAATTATGAGTATCTTCGACTATCTTCAAACATAATTCTGCGTCTCTTATTTTTTGCATTGTTACGAAATATCTTTCTTGATACTCTTTATAGAAAAAATTATAAATTTTGAATACCCTCCAAATTAATTAAAAAATATGTTCAAAAGTAATTGTACTTGTTAAAACGGAAAAGACAGGAGATTATTTACATTTAAAAATTAGTAATGATATGTTATTTTCTATTTACTTCAGTATTTGATTTACGTCACGCAACACTTTTACCCAATCTGCTTGAGAAATTCATCATTTTGTTATCCCTAAACAGTTTTATTAAATCACTAATAAGCAAAAGCTATTCAAAACATTTGGAAAGATGACATTACAGACTCCATCGTTGTTACTTTATTTATGATAGTAGATGAATTTTGGTGATTAAATATACTTTGTTCAAATTATGGATCAAATTTTGGGTACGCGACTGGATTTCCGTGACAACGTTGCAGCGTTGTCCTCCACCTTTTTTTCCTAGGCTGCCAACCGGATGGGAAACAAACTTAGTTACTCTTTGAGTTACGATGCCATTATATTATTTTCAGATGTAAATGGATAGACGTAGAGAATTGCGATGGAGGAAGCATTCGAGGCAAAAACTTGTTGACAAGAATAGCCTATCATTGAATATTATTATTATGGGCAACTGATACTCTTTTGCCTCCCTGAAAATAGCAAACTATTTCTTTTTGTTTTTGTGAGGTTCTTATTTCGACCTTATCCACTTTCATTATGTGCTTTTTAACTATAGAAAGGAAACTTGGTTACAAAAATACTTGACAATTAATGATATTTGCCTCATAACTTTAATTTTTTTGATGGAGTGTTGTTTCTGAATTATCTGTTTGGTGCTGTTGATTATTTCTTCAAGTATTTATGGGAATCTTCTAACGCATCAGGGAATGGTTCTTGTTTCTACTGTAGTATATCAATTTCAATGGTTAGAGAGAAATTTTTGAAGCTTTCAAGAACTTCGTTTCGAGATTGCTTATTCAGCGTAATTTGAGTTTGTTATTGTTGATGGAAGGGACGCGGTACATTTATGAGGTTGACCACCATAATGGGAGTACTATCCCATGTTGACATTATGGATAAAGATATAGAGATACCGGTAATATATACACCACGCAATGTGTGGATGATGTTGCGTAATTACATCTTAGACACATTATATCTCAAATATCATGTGCCACACAACAAAACTCCACCACATGTATTTACCACTCATTAATATTAAACTATGTATTAAATATTACCCTGACCAATGTATAGCAATTCTATAAAATTTTTTCTAAAAAGGATAAATCTAAAACTCTACTACTACAGATATTATATCAAATCCGTATCCTATGTAATCGTATATATTAACAAAAATAACAGTTATTAATTTAAAAACAAAAATTTAAGTAACATGTCAATATCAAGCCAAATATTTGGCACTTGTCAAATATTATAAAGAAAAATATTACAAAATCAATTTTTATATTTAAAAACAATGCTTCTAATTGTCATTTAATTATCAAAAATATTTGCGATACAATTGAAATAGAAAAACATCCTCAGGCTTAAAAACAAGATTTAAAAAATCCCTAATTATTCCAAGCTGTCAAATATGAAGCATTTTCATATAAAAAAACTTTTTCCAAAATCATGTATTTTATGATTCCAAACCAATATATAATAAAATAAAGCACATAAAAGATCAATAATCTTCTTTAAAGATTTAGTTTTCCCAAAGGAAAAGCAAATTGAACCTCGGTTAAAGAGTTTTCTTGATAACCACATCAAAGTAGATGCCAAACTATTTATTACTAACCTCTGCAACTGAAATAAAATGGCATTTACGAATATATATTAATTGAAGTTTTCAGTATATTATTTTTGTGGTATATATCATATGAAACAAATAATATTAGTATTTTAGATATCGGATATTCTTTAGTTGGTAGTATACGTGGTTCGTCTTTGTTATTCTATTGTTTATTTTATTATCTATACTTCCAACTTTACTAATTATTGCACATAAATATACAAATATATCTACCCATTATATTTCCTCTTTGTTGCAGTATACCTTTTCATCTTCTTGGTTTTATTCCTTATTTGTCTTTGTTGTTTTTATTATTTTGGTTTTTTCTTTATTTACTTTTATTCTATTTTCTCTAATGGGATTATTCCATATATTTATTGCTACCAGTATTTTTTTTATCCGCCACCAACACGATGTCATCTGCGTATACTAGTGACTGGATTTTTACTGGTCTCATTCTCCAGCTTCTAATTTGGATGGTTTTTGTTCTTCTTTTGCTTTTCTTTATTATCTGGTTCATAATTATTATAAATTGTAGTGGACTTAGACTGTCCCCTTGCTTTATACCTCTCTCTAGGTTAAACATTACAGAAGTTTGTCCGTTTAAACGTACTTGTGCCTCAAAATTTTTGAATGCTCTTTTAATAGCCTTATATAGTCTTCTCAGCATTTTCCATTTTTATAGCGCTTTCCATATAGTATTTCTGGGGTCTCTATTGAACGCGGCAGTTAGATCTAAGAATGCTAGATATATGGGTTTATTTAATTCTAGAAGTTTTTCTTTTTTTTTTGGTCAGCCTTTTTAGTGCCCAGTATTATATAGCCTATATATATATATTATATATATATAATTAAACGCCACGCTTGCCGGGCGGTTGGCGAGTGGATAGGGCAGAATGTTTTTACGACCGTCAAAGGTGTTTGTGTGACGGCCGGAGAGCATTAGATGTTTGTTATTGCCGGGGTTCGAACCCGGGGTCGTTCGCCAGTTTGGCAGGTCGAGTTTACTCGGCTGTCGTGTATATATATATATATATATATATATATATATATATATATATATATATATATATATATATATATATATGTCAGGACAGCCGAGACATTCACGCATTCACGCCACGCAGCGCGGCAGTTCGGTCGTGTCTTAGTCCGCATAAATTCAGATTCATGCACGCAGCCTGTAGTACGGTCGTGTCTTAACCCGCATACATCAGAAACATTTCGCATCCCGCAAATATTCACGCATCGCAGCTCGGCCAATTTGGTCGTGTCTCAACATCGAAGATACCAGATCCGCAACGCAGAGGTGGCCACCTTGGAATCGCCGACGAAGCCGAAGCCGAAGCCGATTCAGGTGAGCGATTTGGCAATTCATTGGTTGATATCGGTAGCCGCCCCATCCGCTAACGCGACGGCCGTTTAAGGGACGATTTTGGCCTTATCGGCTGACCTTCCACTACGGGCCGTACTACGTTTCCACACCGCACCACGAGAGCGGCTATTTACACGCCTGCCTCTCCATTTTTGGTCCTTACGAGCCGCATCGGTATCGTATCCCATACCGCATCCACGAGAGCGGCTATTTACGCCTGCCTCTCCATTTTTATATATATATATATATATATATATATATATATATATATATATATATATATTGTTCTTTCTCTAGTCTTTATTCTATTTTATTTCTTAATTTGTTTTCTGGAATTATGTGTATAAATTTAGAGCCATTGATGAAAGACATATTATTTGTAATTAGTAGGGCCTGGGATTTTCCCTGTTTATGATCGAAATTATTATATTAAATTGCCATTCTCTATCCATGCCTGTTGATATAGTTTATATAGCCAAATAGCTAATTTTTCTAGCATTTTCTTGCATTTTATTAATTCGGGGGTGAATTTCACCTTTTCCAGTCGCCTTTTCTAGTTTTAATTTTTAATTGCGTTCTTTAATTCTGTTATTGTTATAGAACTACTTTTGTCTTCTACCACTAAAAGAGTATCAACTAAAAATCCAAAATGTCATTTCGATATCTTTAAGAAAATATTTGTGACCGTTTAATTTGTAAATGTCAAAACACACATTGTTAAACCATTAGTATTTGCATATGTTGGCCTGAAAACATTTTAAATCAAATCACTAAAATGATTGTAAGCACACTATTTTTCAAGAATATCTATAATAACCTAAAGTTTTTCTTTGTCCCAAGTAAATACTGAGAATGAATTAATCCTATAGTAATCATATAACGACCCACATAAACCAATTAATAGACCAAATTTACTCCAGTGGCTCAATCATAAGACTACACTAATAAAAAATAATACCTCCCAGGAAAACCTAAGCTATTTCCACCACCTCGATTTATTTTATATTTTGCTACTTTTACTAATAGAGACATGTAGAAAGTCTTAAACTTTGAATAATATAACATTTTTGTTACATTCTTCTTTAAACTATTTTCAGATCTTATTGTCTTAATTATAAAAAAATGTTTATTTTTTTTTAATTTCAAAAACGCATTCTTACTTCACAGTATTACCAGAAAGAGTAAATAAAACACTTAACCATCACTAACTCTTCTAGTGATTAATTCATGAAAACTTAACCATGAATAGAATTAACAGAAGTTTACTAATTATTGTGTAATTTACTTTGTCTCCTACTCTCTACCAGATTCGTAGCAGTTGCTAAATCAGTACTTCATTCAATTAGATGTAGTAGATATTTTACTATAATTTACATGATTTGCGATGGCTCCCTTAAGGGTATCGCTTGGACGGAGGTGACGGTACGAGTGTTTTTGGCTTTTATTGAAGCTGTGTGCTTCTTTAATTTTCGGTGCTTTTTCTGAAACTCCTGAATCGGAGACTTCAAATATCACTCGAGTTGGTGCGTTTAGGTGAAACATCGAGTGAGTTTTCAAGATCTCGTCGATGTGATGCTGGTACTTGAAACCGTTGCATGCCACAAGATAGGTAACGGAACCTAGACCTTTCATCGAGCTGCCCAATGGCCACTTTGACTGGTGCTTAGAAAATCTTTGCACTCACACTTTCTAGTTTACGTCTAGAGTCCGAGATTTGACACGTTTGTCATAATCCTTCATCTGCTAATGTTGAGCTTTGATGACGCAGGACTGGACATTTGGGCGTATGCAACTGCCTTTTCAATTTCTTGTCTCGTAGAAGTTTAGCTGGCGAAAATACTATTACATGGTAAGAAAATATAAGAACTGCTTCAACTTGAACTTCACATCAGTAACGTGCCTCATGGCGTTCTTAAAGATTTTCACAAACCTCTCAACTTCAGCGTTGATCCGGGAATAGTATGCGAAATTACTAAATGGCAAATGGCGTTTTTTCTACAAAAGATTTAGAACTTCCTGGAAGCAAACTGCCTTCCATTATCTGTGACAATCTAATCCCGAATTTCAAAACGACATATAACTTTGAGGAAGCAATGAACGAATGCTGCTGCTATGGTGTTAGTGTTTATGTTGAACACTTTGGGCCACACGGAATGAGTATCCACGATGATAAGCCAATCTTTCTATGCACGGGACCTGCAAAATCTAGATGGTTCCGTTGGCATGTTTTCCTGGAAAGTCTCATGGATAAAGAGGAACAGACGCGAGATTGTTTCAATTTTGGCAGCACTGCTGACAAGTTTTATACACGTTTTAGAGGTGATTGTTGACCTGTGGTCACCAAATGTACTGGCGAGCGAGAAAATTCATCCGGACGATACCGCTGTAACTGATATGAAGCTCCGATAATGACTTTTGACAAAGCCCAATGGGAATTACGGTTCTTATACCCCACATTATTACTCTTTGTAAAATTTATAATTCCTTCTTATGCAGGTAGAAAGAATACAGTTTATCAGTTTTACACATAAACTTTGCCTAACGCGATTGGATAAGGGTATAGACTGCTGACAGCTTCTTATCATTTGGCAATGCCCTTGGCATTTATTGGAAGAACTTTCTGATGCTTCGCTACAGTCAGATTTGTATTCAATTTCTTCTAAGACTTCCAGGTCGGACAACGACACTGGACAACGAGACAACTCATCTGGATTCCCATAATCATTAGTATTACGATACTCTATATCCTAACAAAATTTTGACAAGTACAAAGACCAGTGTTGTAAGCGTGTGGTTGTAGGTTACTTTTATTTTTAAAAAAGGCCAGGAGGGGACGATAAGTTGTAACCAGGATAAACTTCCGGTCGCCTGGGTACCTAAAGCACTTTTTGATTCAAGTGATGATGAATACAGCTTTTTTTCAATCTGAGAGTGGCGTTTTTTCGTGTCAGGCAGGATTTTGGAGACCTATGCTATGGGATATTCCTTGCCATCTGGATAACGATGAAATAAAACAATTCCATTTCCACTGGAAGATGCGTCGCACCATATTCCAATAGGGACGGTTGGATAATGGTGAGCAGAAACTTCTGCTGAAAAAAGCATCACAATGTTCAAGTGTTTGTTGGGACTTTAATAAGCAATCCCAGTTTGATCCCTTTTGTGTGAGATTGTAGAGGGATTCGCAAACATTTGATAAAAACGGTATCAAGTTTCCGTAAAAGTTAATTTATCCGAGAAAAACGTACTTCGGACACAGCCACTGGACACTGGGTCGCATTGATAGCTTCAATTTACTTCGGACTGGTGTGGATCCCTTCCTTGGACACCACGTGTTTTAAATACTCAATTTTCCTTTAAAAGTCAACATTTATCCTTGGACAAGCGATAATTGAATTTTCGCATACGACTGAAAATAGCTTTTAGCATCTGAAAGTGATCTTGATCTGATTGACTAGTGCACAATCCATTGTCATAGTATAACCCAGACATCGGAATCTCTTTTTTAAGTTTATCCGTAAACTCTTAGAATATGACTGGAGCATACCGGTATAGACCTTGGTGTGTGCTAGTGACAAGATATTTTTTGACAGTTTCCCCTAGTTCCAGTTGTTGATAAACGTTAACTCCATTTAAATTGTAAAACTTCTCTCCTCCAGCAATTGACAAAAACGACTGCTCTGGTATTGCCAGAGGGTATTGGGTGACATAAAGTTGACTGTTCACTGTTGACTTCAAGTCACCCGTGATTTTGATTTTTCCATTGGACTTCTAGACCACAACTATTGGTGATACCCACTTACTGAATTTTATACGCTCGATGACTAGACTGCTTTATTTCTGCAAGCTCCTGGTCGACCTTTGCACGTAATGCAAAAGGGAGAGAGCGAGCCTTCAAAAACTTTGGCGTTGCGTCATCCTTGGACGAGATTTTGGCTTTACATCCATCAATTCTGCCAGTAATAAATAAAAACAGGTACTCCTTTAAGAGAGACTCCAGTGTGAAACTGCTGATGCTTGCTGTAGTCTTCTTAGTGTGGTAGAGAGGGAACTGGAATATCCGCATCAGTTCACGACCGAACAAGGGCTCGTGTTTTATTACTATAATGCAGCGTGCAAGATTACTACTCCATTGTATTTATACAAGTTATTTCTGATGGCGTCGAAAGTTTCTCTTAAGTACGGGTACAATTTTGGAGAACCGATTTCTTTCCAAAACCCTTGTTTAATGAAGATGACCGTTAAATTCAATATTCGGCATGATGGGTAGATTCTGAGTAGACGGCTGTGCTTGATAGACATGACGGTGATCTGCTACTTGTTACTGCTGTTTGGAAGTGTCCACGCTTCCCGCAAGAATTACAGACAAAATTTTTGTGTGGACAGTTCTTTATTGTAAATGTGTGACATTTAACCTCTGTTTGTACAAGACTTGAATTGGTCATTAGATGAGGATAGCGTTTGACTTTCCATCGTAAAACTGTTGTTGAAGGCCTTTTCTCCTCCTATGTGGGGGTCTTAAATTGGCTATTACGAATAAAAACTGCACTGAACTCCGCAAACTAATGTGCAATTGAAACTTGCACCAGTTTCTCCAGTTTCACATCATCGTCTTTTCCGAAACAAGCTTTCTATGCTGCTGCGCAAACAAACCGTAGATAAACGGGTCACTGAGTCGCTTGTTGAGGTCCACGAACTTGAACGTAGTGGCTAGTTTTGAAGCTCGGCGGGCACCAACTTACATTGGTGCTGTCGGCGATTAGCGAACGTTCCGCGAGGTCCTCGGTGCGGGATTGAAATGCGTCTTCAGGACTGCGATGAGATCCTTGAGGGGATTGGAGCATAAGTTGTCCGGTGGTATCAGGTTAGACAATGTAAAAAGGTAGCTACCTCAATACTGGAGAGAAAGATAGTTCAGCACCGATCTTCTCTTTTTTGGTCAACCGTATTAGCCACTAGGAAATTGTCGAAGACCTTGACTTAAGTTTCAAAGTCATCGGATGCTGCCTCGAAACTCGTTAATGGTCCAATAAGTAACATTCTGAACTATTACAACTGACATTAAAAGAAACTGTTAGTCAATCATACTCTGATCTAAAACTTCTCTTTCAATTCAAGGGGTGGTGAGAATCCTTATTCTGCATAGCAACGTGGTCTGCACACGGATACTGCACTTAACATTGCTTTTCTAATGTTTTAGTAATACCTGTTAAGGTCAAAAAGGTTAGTATTAATTTATTATGTTGAAACAAAAAGACCAACAGTTGTAACAAAAACTATTTTTAATTGCTGACATCATTTGTATATTTGATCTGGGTGTTATATTATTCATCGTGTATTTCCATAAAATAACAAATTTTAGAAATAAAGGCACTCTAAGATTTTTGCTGTGAATGGGCCTTCTTTGAGTTCTTAACTCTCTGTAAAAGCAAACATTACTGAATAAATGTAAATATTCATGAAGAAATGTTTCGTAAACGTAATCATTTATTTGTTTTATACTATTAAATAAATCTGTAAAGTTTGACTTCCTAATTTGCATTTTCATTAGTACTGCAATTTCAATAGACTGTAGTGTACTTTATTTATATTTAATTTTAAATTAGCCTTGGGAATCTGTTACTTTCATATATTTTTAGTGTTATTCTTTCTTAAACATAATTACTAATAATTTTTTGAAAAGGTAAACACGCTTTTATTAGTCTAAAATACCAAGTTTTTAATTAAGTTTACTCCATTAATTAAAATTTCTTATACAATGCATACTTAGTTCACTACATTTTCTCTGCTGTGCAAACAGAGATCCCGTAATTAAAATTTTCTGATGTCTGTTCGGCGAAATTATATGTTTAACAGCGGAGCTCGCAAAATTTTATTTATCACTCTGGATTATTAGCGAACTGTCTAGAAAGTTTTAAATGTACAGCTAGCGCACGCAAAATATTTAAGGAAAGCCGTGTCTATTCTTGAGCGAACTGAGCTTGACCGAGATTAACAGATTGACGTAAGGCAACTTTCGATTGCCTGGTAATGGTGCTAACTATTACACCGAATTGTTATTGCGGTCGACGGCTTCGTCGATTAGAAATCAATCCCTACGGATGTCAGTACGAGATTTCGCACCCTCGGCGATGAATCCAAACAGCAAGCGTCACGGCAGTTTGCTCATATTTTAGTGTCACGTGCGTGCGGCTTTACTGTAGCTACTGGGATTTTCCAATTAATTGAAAATTGGTTTGGTTCGCTTTGAAATTAATGTGGCTTTATTAAGTCGGATTAGCAAGGCGGGAGGAACTTTGATAAATCGGCCGGGAAGCGATAACTGTTTAACTGACTTTGGTGTTTATGCAATTTAAAGGTCAAAAACTTTAAATTAAAAGGAAAAATTTCCGCAATATTTCGAATTTAGTATGACAAACTACATACTTTATTGACTAAGTTTGTAATACAATACTGGATTTTATCGCCTTCTACAATTGGCTTTTACAATTAATTTACATTTTCTCCAAACAAGGATTATTTTTAATTAACAGCAGTTAATTATTTTTGTGTTAGTTTCAACGAGTAACTTTTATTACAGTTTAAAATGGTTTAGCATTGCGTCCTTGTTGTTTTTATGTTGATATTTTTAGTATATTTTTGAACGAGTCACATTCTGTCAAATAAAATACTTGTATTTTTATTTTACAATTAGTTCCGATTTGAAATTCAAAGAGGAAAGACATTCCGTGCGCGGCTGTGTTATCAGTGCACCGGCCTCGACTTATCGCGAGTGTTTATTGCAATAGTTTATTTTGGTATTTATAAACTGCAAACAGGATTACGCCAATAAATCGTATGTGCCATATATGGCATTCCTCCCGCCGCCCGGGGGGATTCCATCCTCACAAGTAGCAGCAGGCCCAGGGGCGCTACATACACCAATGATAACGTCTGATCAAACCCAGATGTACACCACACAGTTCCAACAAACGCAAATGCCAGGTAATTCATTTATCCAGCCTCAACAAACTATGTTTTATTCCCAACCCTATCAACAACCCCAATACCATCCTCAAACCCCTACATTCTTATCGCAACCAGTAGGAAATAATCCTTGGAACAAAGTTGTACACAAAAGAAGTAGAAATCCTGTGGATGATTTAGAACTAAAAGCCAAACATTCGAAAGACAATGAGTATTGGTTAAATCCACCTTCCACCTCTAATCGTTACTCGTCTCTAGCAGAAAAGAACATGATACTCAATCAATTAAAAGTTCTGAAAATTCCCTAAACCTCCTCCAATTTTTATAAATGGTGTTATAAGTATTGCTCCGCTTATTAAACTCCTAGACCAAATCGCAAAACAGCAATATGAAATTAAAGCTCTCTGAAAATCAAGTAAAAGTTCAACCTAAAACGGCTGAATATTATGGTGTCATAATAAATGCCTTAAATGAAAAGCAGACTGAATTTCACACCTATAAATTAAAAGAGGAACGAACTTACAAGGTAGTATTAAAATATATGCACTACTCCATCAGCACCCAAGAAATCAAAGCTGAAATAGAGAAATTAGGGCACACGGTCACGAATATTTGGAACGTCAAACAGTACGGAACAAAATTACCACTTCCAATGTTCTTTATTGAATTAAAATCAGCAACCAATAATAAAGATATATACAATGTTGAGTATATACAACAGTGCAAAATCAAATTTGAACCTCCGAAACAGAAAAGACAAATCGCTCAGTGCGCGAGATGTCAAAGATACGGGCACACTAAAAATTTCTGCCATTTAAAACCCAGATGCGTAAAATGTACAGGCGATCACCCTACTGCGCAATGTCAACGCAAAGAAAAATCCAAAGATGTGAGATGTGTCCTGTGCGGAGGTAATCACTCTGCCAATTACAAGGGATGTATAATCTATAAAGAACTTCAAAAGAAAAAATTTCCACCGCTTAGACCAAAACAGTATACTCCCCCTGCATCAGTCATACGTCATCAACAATTTCAACCAGGACTGTCATACGCTCATGCAGTAAATGAAGCCCAGCAACCTTCTCACGCCCCCGCCAACATAATGCATCTTCCAAACACTAATCAACCTAATCACCAATCCAATGAATTTCAAGATCTAAAAACATGATGAAAACATGTTCGACCAAATAGGAACCCTACTAAACCTCCTGACAACCGTGCTCTCCAAACTCACATAATGGATAAAACTTACAACTCGCCTTATGGAACGCCAATGGCCTATTCAACCACATTGAAGAACTAAAACATTTATACTAATTCACAATATTGACGTCATGCTAATTTCTGAAACCCACTTTACAGAAAGAAATTATTTAAAATTCCCAACTACAGTGTCTATAATACTAATCACCCAGCAGGAACTGCCCGAGGTGGATCCGCCATAATTATCAAAAACGCAATAAAACACCACCAACTAAGCAGTTACAGCAAACCTTTTCTCCAAGCAACCAGTGTGTCCATAGAAGATTCAGCCAGTTCGTTAACAATTTCAGCAGTATATTTCCCCCCTAACCATACAGTAAAACAGGAGCATTTCGAGGATTTCTTAATACCTTAGGACGACGGTTTGTTACAGGAGGCGATTACAACGCCAAACACACCGATTGGGGATCTCGAATTATAACACCCAAAGGACGCGAGCTACTTAAAACTATAGAAAGCAATAATTTACTGGTGAACCCACTTACTGGCCATCTGACAGGAATAAACAACCAGACCTTGTAGACTTCTGTGTTACAAAAGGTATCCCCCAGGACCTCATTATCGCTCGATCTTGTTTCGACCTATCTTCGGATCATTCCCCATTCTTAGTTTCACTTTCAACAAAAGTAATAAGTAGAGAAAAACAACCGTGTCTATGTACTAAATACACAAATTGGGACTACTTCAGAGTCCTAGTTAATCAAAAACTAACATTAAACGTATCTCTTAAGACCGAAACAGACATAGAACATGCTGTTAAGCATTTCAATGATACGATACAATGGGCAGCCTGGAATTCAACGCCTGAGCAATCAGCGATTACCACTGTCCTATATTAATCAAGCAAAAAATTCTTGAAAAGAGAAGAATCCGCAAGAAATGGCAAAGACTGAGAACACCTGAAAGCAAACGTTTACTCAATGCAGTCACACAAGAACTAAAAGAAATACTAAACAAAACAAAATGAATGCATCCAGACTTTCTTAGAAGAACTTACAGCTACTGAAGCTACCGACTACTCTCTGTGGAAGACAACTAGAAAATTAAAACAGATAAAAAAACATTCCCCGCCCATCAGGACACCTCAAGGAGAGTGGGCCAGAACAAATTCTGGAAAAGCACGTGTTTTTGCCAACCATTTAACAAACGTCTTCCAGCCACACCAATCAGATAATAGGCCCGAAGAAGAAGCAGAAATTATTCAACAATTAGAGTCCCCATATCAACTAGAATTATCAATCCAGCGACTCAAAACTGCTGACGTCGATGAAATCATTGGCACTCTTCACCCTAAGAAAGCTCCAGGATATGACCTAATTACTGGTAAAATTCTTAAAGAACTACCTACCATCGGAACTAAATATCTTACCCAGCTGTTCAACGCAGTCCTTCGCACAGGGTATTTCCCAGACCAATGGAAAGTGGCACAGGTCATTCTAATATTAAAACCAGGGAAACCTTCCAGCGAATCTACACCTTATCGGCCAATAAGTCCTGTCAATTGTTTCAAAATTGTTTGAAAAGCTCTTACTAATAAGGCTCTTACCAATCCTGAAAAACAATGATATAATCCCCAATCACCAATTTGGCTTCAGGAGGATGCACTCCACGATAGAACAAATACATCGAGTTGTCCAAAGGATTAACGATACCTTTGAAAATAAAGAGTACTGTTCTGTTTTTTTTAGACATCACTCAGGCGTTCGATAAAGTCTGGCACGTTGGACTTCTCTACAAGTTGCGACTACTTCTCCCTCTAAACCACTTCCTTATCCTTAAATCTTACCTAAATAATAGATCCTTCCTGGTAAAGTTTGAAACCGAATATACAGAACTTTTTCCAATAAACGCCGGTGTGCCACAGGGAAGTGTTCTCGGACCACTATTATATGTGTTATATACTGCAGACTTACCAACTACGCCAGAAACTTTGATAGCAACCTTTGCCGACGACACTGCAGTCAACATTGCCTCGCAGAAACTACAAACTAACCTCACTGCAGTCCAAAACTGGTTGAAAAAGTGGAGAATTAAAGCCAATGACACCAAATCCGTTCACATAACCTTCACCACTCGCAGAAACACGTGCCCACCTGTTTATCTAAACAATAGCCAACTTCCACAACAAGATGATGTGAAATACCTCGGACTACACCTCGACAGAAGGCTTAATTGGCACAAACATATATTCACAAAACGGAAGCAACTAGGATTAACCCTTACTAAGATGTACTGGTTAATTGGGCATAAATCTAAACTCTCGCTAGACAACAAACTTCTGGTTTACAAAACAATAATCAAGCCAATCTGGACGTATGGTATCCAACTCTGGGGGACTGCGTCCACTTCAAATATCGAAATTCTAGAGCGTTTCCAAAGAAAAGTGCTGCGCATGATAACAAACGCACCTTGTTTGTACCAAACTCGGTTATCATAAAGGATCTTCGTATCCCCACAGTCAAGGACTCGACTTAGCGCCCATCTCAACATCCTCGCAATAGATCTTATGGATCCGCCCAGCGACAACAGGCGTTTACATCGACATGTGCCAAACGATCTGCCAACCAGATTTTGAATTCTTAGTTTACTTTAAGACTAGTTATAAGTTGTAGTTTGTAAGATTTTTCCCGTTTGTCACACAAAGCCTATAAGCTTATCTGTTATAGAAGTATTCTGCTGAGCATGCTTCTACATGTCTATTAAATTATCAAATGACTTTGCTAAATGTACTTGTACAGTTGCAAATAAATGGGATGTTATAAAAAAAAAATTACAATTGTATCATTTGTTTTGCATTTTATTGGTATAATTTTTTATTATCGGCAATAAGCGTATTTTATTGTCACTTATTGGTATACCAATAAACGTAGCATTTTATTTGAAATTTTCTTACAGTGTAAAATATTTCAGAATATCCGGTCGCCAAATCAACATCTAAATGACGGGTTTTTATGTTAATTAACAAAGTTACTAGATCAAGTGTTATTTTATCACAGTTTAAATAGATCATCCGCGATCTTGACGTAGTGCGACATTAAGAAATAATAATTGAAAATTCTGTCAATGAAATATAGAACATTTTCCAACGCGCCTAAATGTTTGTCTAGCAGTAATAAACTTTTTTCTACAAATTTAAAACCAAAGTTTTTATCAAATAAATGAGGATTCTCTAATGCAACTATGCAGTACTTCATAAGAAATGCTTCTAAAATGCTTTTAAGAATGAAATAAGTGCCGACATTGGTGTATACAAAGTAAAGGAAAACACTTTGAATGCGACAAGAGGAAATCTCTTTAAAGGTAGACGAAATTTTCAAAAGTTCATGAACTTTTTGTTGAAAGTTTAAACGGCTTACAGACAAACTTTTTGTGGTGCATTTGTAACTTGTTTATCCGTATAAGACGTCGCTGTAAAACAGGGAAATTGCTGCTCTAAAATTTCTTATTGTAAAAATGGGTAAAATTACCCCATTTCATGTATTCATTCTTATTGCTACTCCATACAAGTATTTATTATTAGAAGCAGCGTTTCCAAATTCAATTGTTTTACTATGCTGCAGATGTCAAGTATTCAATATTGAGGCATAAAAAACATTGTGCGAAGAGAAATCCGTTGTTTTAAAAAGTAAAACTTGTATTATTCCAAAAACTGCTTGAAGGATAGAACATTGTCTTAGTAAAAGATTCTACTCTAGTTCTTCTGTAATTTGTAGTTTCTAAAACCTCCAGATCCATCTAGTCGATGGTCACAGCTTGAGACACTAAATTAGTAAAGATAATTCTTTAAATATCAGAAAAATAATTATCTTTACTCGTAATGTTTAACTTACTAATTTCTTTTTGTTTCAATGTATAGATTGGCATCTTATATTCTAGATCAAGATGTTATAAGATATTATAACAAATTATATTTAAAAATCAGTTTTGCAATTTCTGTAAAAACAAAAGCGTTTTGTTTTCTCTTTCGTTAAGATAAGAAAATAATAATTAACTTATAAGGAACTGCAGTAGTTCTTAAAGAACATGTGCGTTGGATTTTCTCCTGTATTTTTTTGTGTACACTAAAACATATGGTGTACTTTATTAAGTGCAATAAGTATTTTAAGTTCAAATAAAAAAATATTACTTTTTTATGTTACATAATAATTATTTTTCCCAATAGACATTATAGTCATAAGTTGTTCAACGTAGCTTCTATTACTACTCTTATTTATATTCTTATTATTTTTAAAGATGTGTAGAACTTTTTTGCCATTCAATGCTCATTGTGTTCTCTGAAAGGTATCAATCTAAAATCCGTATACGGTATTATAAGTAGCTTTGAAATTTGTAATAATATTTGTTACGTTTTTCAAGTACTCTAAGTAACCCTTAAAAAACTATAAAATATTGTAGATAAGTGTTAAAACTACATCACGACCACTTATTGATCTGGCACTATACTAACTGGAACTTTGTCCTAGAATCGTAGCTGTAGACGCACGTTTTATCTCTGGTTATGACGTTTTTTTAGCAATTTCAAGCAAGTCATTCGTAGCACAGCGTTTCTTCTGTTATGGTAATAGTAGCTAGCCAGAGACAAGTTTCATCAAAATTTCGCACATTTGTTTTTGGAATCTCCAGTTTATCTTCTCGTTTTCGAACTGTCAGTCACTGATATTTGTTTATTGTTTAACATTGTCTGATATTCCACTTGTTGTTGGTCTTCTAGAATGCAACGAATTCCTGTTTATACCATACCTTTTTTATGCTGCACTCATTGCATCGTTTCTAATAATCTTGAATTACCATAATAGCTTTTGCAGATGATTTTTTTAGCTTTACATATAATTTGGTGTACATTTTCTACTTGCTCAGTTATTGTAAATGCAACACTACATATATTACACTCTCATACGCTGCCAAATTAGATTTCGGTTACGCAGACTGTTCTCATTATAATAACATTATTTTGATACTTGCGGCACAGATCACCTAAAATTTATGTAAACAAAATTCCCGCAATAGTACTTAATGGAAGTTATAAGATTATAAATTAAAGTTTTCTGCAATAATTAAAAACTTGAGATTACTATCAGTTTTGTTGTGTGCACATTATAAGCGTTCATATCGGTCCGCGCCTTGAAGCCGAGCGAACGCGCGTGCTAAGCTATCTTGGATACCTGTGCTATGGAATCGACGGAGCCGCAGCTTTGCTTAAGGTCAGGAGAATATATTTATCAATATAATTTTAAGTTTATTATTCTTATTAAGTTTGTGTCGACTGCTGCTCTCCTATCTCTGAGAGTTGGCCGGGAAATTAGCGTGTGTGACAAATAGTTTGTTACGCGCATTAACATTTTAAAACCGATTGATTCATATTGTAGTAAGCCAGAAGTGCATACTAAATAAAATAAAAGTGACCTAGCCGGGATGTTACCCGGGACATCCAATAACTCTCCGAACAACTAAAATGATCCGCAATCAGTGTTTGCGACACAAAATCAAACACAATCGTAGCCAATGTACGAAAATCGGACACGTCAAATGCCACATTTCCAACTGACCCAAATGTATCAAATTAACCTCCTAAAATCCCAGTCCCAATCACGTTAAACTGTAATAACAACTACCAGATCCTATCGTAGCACGCTATACTATAAAACGCAACACTAATACAGGACAAAATATAACTCTGATGATGAACGAATGACCGCAGATCATGATGGATAGGTTAAAAAACATTCCTGGCAAACTGTTGCCAAAAAAAAACCAAATAACCTGTTATAACAACAGATAAAAACACGTCACAATTTTTTTTATATCCCCTTTTATTTGTACAATCAGTTTCGGAGGAGACTATAAATACAATTGATGTATGCTTAATCTAAGACTATTCTAGGAATAACATGTCATGTAGAGTAATGTCCCAGTGGACATCCTCTGTAGTATTTTAGAGATATGGCAATTTAGTTCTAGGCAAGTGATTAAAATCTGGTGGGAAGATCAGAAGGTTTGAATCGTTTAAGTAGTCTTGGATCGTCTTCTTCTTGCAACAGGTTGTTTGCTGGCTCATTTGGGTGAAAGGTCAGCTTCTTTCTATAATTAGTGCTGAATCGAGTGATTTCTTCACGAACTGTAGGCAGTTTTAAGTCAGCATGGAGAAAAGCATTTGGCACGTACCATGGGGCGTTAACAATAGAACTAAGGACTTTATTTTGGAAGCGCTGGAGAATCTCTATATTTGAGGTGCAGGCGGAGCCCCAAATAGGGATCCCGTATGTCCAAATGGGTTTTAGGATCACTTTGTACAATAAGAGTTTATTTTCGATGGATAAGTTCGATTTCCTTCCAAGCATCCAGTACATTTGATGATCTAAATGTAGTCCGAGGTATTTGACTACATCATTTTGAGGTATGGGAGTTCCATTAAGTGTAACTGCAGGGCAGGTTTCTTTGCGAAGGGTGAAGGTGATATGAGTAGATTTAGTTGCATTAGCTTCCATTCTCCATTTTTAGCCAGTTTTCAAATAGATTGAGATGACTTTGCAGATTTTTAGATGCAGAAATAGGGTCCTGATGTGATGCTAAAAGAGTCGTGTCATCTGCATATTGTATAATTTGTTTGAGGTAGATCTGCTGTGTACAGTGAGTAAAGTGTGGGTTCTAAAATACTTCCTTGAGGAACTCCGGATTGTACAGGATAGAGATCTGTGTAGGCTTCTTGATACTTTGCTTGAAATGTTCTGTCGGAAAGGTAGGATGCTAGGAGTGAGTGTACGGATGTAAGAGGAAGAGCTTAAGTTCGTATTTCAGTCCGAGGTGCCAAATTTTATCAAATGCCTGACTTATATCAACAAAGGCTGCCGAGCAGTACCGGCGGGCTTCCATATCAGTACGGATTTGCCTAGTTATTCGATGGACTTGGTTCGTAGTTCCATGTTGTGCTCTAAAGCCAAACTGGTGTGGGGGTATAAGTTCATGTTCTTCTATGTTGTCGGTTAGTCGTTTAAGTATGAGTTTTTCGAGTACTTTGGAGAGGACTGGAAGAAGACTTATTGGTCGGTAGGACGTCGCTTCATTTGGATTTTTACCAGGCTTAAGGATCATTATGACTTGAACTGATTTCCAATAGCATGGAAAGTACTCAAGTCTGCGAACAGCATTAAATCTTTGTACCAATACTTTAATACATTTTTCGGATAGCTTTTTAATAATTTCACCAGTAATGAGATCATATCCGGGTGTCTTTTTAGTGCTAACCTCGTGGTGTATGATTGCTTCAGCCCCACTATGTGAAACTTTAGGAACAGGCAGAGACATCTGAAAGGGAGCATCGAACTGGTTCAGTAACTCTTTTTCTTCAGCAGCAGTTAACTGAGATGGATATGGTTGAAAAACTGAGACAAGGTGTTCGGCAAAAACAGTGGCCTTTTCCTGATCCGTTCTTGCCCATGTGTTATGATTGGTTCGTATTGAAGGTAAAAGATGTTGGTGGTACTTTAGTTTACGAGTGAGTCGCCACAAAGAGTAATCGGTTGCGTTTGTTGGTGTTAGTTCTTTAAGATAATTTTCTATGGAATCATTGCGTATTCTACACAGTCATTTTTTGAGGCTCTCGTAATCTGCCATAGTTTACTAGCTTTTTGTTTCTCGGGGTTCTTCTCGAATTCGTTCTTCGTTTATGTCTGGGGTCGCTTGCAACGCTGCACTTTGTATTGCTTGCGTGATGTCTGCCACAGCTTTTTCTATATCGAAGTGAGTTTTCAAAGTCAGTTCAAGAGTTATTTGTTCGTCCAGTTTTTCTTTGAAATAATCCCAGTCTGTCCGTTTGCCCAATATTTGTGTATTTATGTTTACTAGGACTATAGTGTGGTCCGACGTTAAATCTAGGCAGGACTTAACATCAAATTTTTTGGAGTTAAGACGTTTGATTAGGCATAAGTCTACAAGATCAGGTATCTTATGGGGGTCGGATGGCTAGTATGTTGGCTGAAATGTTGATAGATAAGTCATATTATAAGCGGACATAACTTTGAATAGTTCTCGCCCTTTGGTAGTTGTGAGCCTGGATCCCCACATTGTGTTTTTCGCATTAAAGTGTCTTCCGACCAGAAATCGATTTCCCAGGGTCTGAAAATATTCGAGGTAATGCTCATATTTGTTGTTATGCCTTGGAGGACAATTTTTAACTGTTGTTCCATTATTTGTTTTTATTAGCAATCATTGACATGAGGTTTATAAGTGTACTCATTTGATCCATGAGGGTTTTCATCATTTGCTTTAAATCGTCTATTTCGTTTTTTGGTGATGGTACTTCTGGCTGATTTTGTGGAGTTCTGATATATTCTTGAGTTATTTGGGCAAACGTAATGCCCGATTGAACAGTTCTCTGCTCAATATGGCGTGGTCGTAGTGGTGGGTACAATTTTTATTGAATTTGTTTGTGAACTATACAACCTCTATAGTTTGCCGAGTGGTTTTCATTGCAATTTACGCACTTGACATTGTTATCCTTAACCTTTCTAAGACAATCGCTAGTTAAGTGGTTTGAAGCACATTTAATACAACGTGATTTATTTTGACAATAATTTTTTTATATGTCCAAATTTTTGACAACGCAAACATTGTGGAATTTCACGTTTGGCATGCGGTGCTTTAAACTGAACTTTGGTGTTCAGTAGCAAATCTATTTTGTAAATGTCCTTGTTATTATCTTTAAGTACTAGGTCTAAGAAATGTAGTGCTAATGGAATTTTTGATCCTCTTTGCTTCACATTCCAAACGTTTGTTATTTCGTGTCCTTTCTCTTGAAAACTTGTTTTAATGTCTTGTACTTTAGTGGTTGGGTGCAAATTCTTCAGTACTACACGAAAAGTTCTTTCTTGTCTAGGCTTATATGTGTAAAATTCGGTGTTTTTAGCTGCAAGTGCTTTTACTAGCACAGTATATATCGCACTTTCAGAGGGCTGTACCTTAACTTGATTATTATAAAGTGTCTTTAACGTGTATTTATCTTTACCCAGTTCATTGAGTAAGGTAATTAATGACTGAATTCTTTCAACGCCGAAAATGAAGATCGGTGGTGGTTTGGGTTCAGTAATTTTTATGCATTTTGGTCCATGTTTTTATCTTCAAGTGGGGCAAATCTGTTAATAAGACCGAGCCAATAATCCTTCTTTGAAGAAGTAGCATCTTGATACTCATGAGATCTACTTCGTTTTTTGGTGGGAAATTGCCATGAGTCTGTGGTATTTTGTGACTGAGAATACTGTGCAATTTGCAGCTGCATTATATTGAGGCTTGGAAAATTGTTGTTTATTGGTTGACTGCTGGATAAGGTTGTATTTTGTGTCGGTACTTGTATGGGAAGTGGTTGAGAAAAGGAAGAATTTGTTGGCATTTGTGTATTTGAAATGGGTGGAAGTGGGTGTCCATGAGGGTCTAAAATTGTATGTGGAGGTGCATATTGCACGTAGTTCGGTGGTTGATACATTGTTAAGTAAATATAATTTACTTGCTGCTTGTATGTTGTTTGGAAATTATTTTGTGTAACTTTAAGTTATAAACACGATAAGCTATAGATAAATGGTTTATTAAAATAAATTTGTGGAGTTGACCTTACTATTTATCTGTTACACTTCTTTATCTCAAAGAGCACCCCATACACGACTTCACTCGTTGAAATTCAAGCGTGTAATCAATAGTAAATAAATTTGTAGGTTTTATTCAGGCTTATCTTAAAATATCAAAATTAAATTATTAAATAAATAATTCGCCTAACCTTAAGCGAGGCTGCGGCTCCGCTGCTGCGATATCACACGCACTAAAGCGAATCATCGCGTCACAAATTAACACATCTAACATATTCCAACCTCTTTCTGGAACAAAACCCACCAACGACTTAAGTAAAAACTATACTAACAATAATACACAACCTAAAGAACCTAGACTTCCCCTTGTACACATTTATGGAGTCAACAACTTTCAAGCCATACCTGATAACCTTGAAAAAGTTATAGAAGATAAAAAATATTACTCTAAAACACTAACAAACAATACAGTAAAAATAGATGTCTTCCATCGATGCCTACAGAAAACTAATTAAGCATTTGTGTGAAGAAGTTGAGAGTTGTAATTCGAGACCTACACCATTCAATTTCTACCAAAAATATTAAGGATGAATTAAACGAACTAGGACGGTAAGAAATATTATTAACATAAGACAGAGAATAAGTAGGAATCCCTTGTCTATGTTTTTTGTCGACCTTGAGCCCAAACCAAATAACAAAGAATCTTTGCCGACGAATTTCTGCAAAGAACTAAAATAGGAGTTGAATCTCAGCGAATCAAAAATAATATAATTTAGTGCACGCGCTGCCAACACAACGATCACTCTAAGTCCTATTGTAGAAAACCATTTAATTGTGTAAAATGTAGAGGAACACATGACAGCAAATCATTTATAAAGAACAGGGACACTCCAGCTAAATCCGCTCTGTGTGAAGGCAGTCATCCAGCCAACTATAAAGGATGTACTGTTTATCTTAAAACTAACAAAATTCCTAACCAACAAACTTCATACAGAATAAAACTAACTAATACAGTTGCGAACGCAACAGCAAACCAACAACTTCCACGCTTACTTCATCACAATTTCCAAATCTATGTACAAGCGACAAATGGTATTACCAACAATAACGAGATAGCAGATACACTTTCTTAAACAAATTCAAAAAAATGCTTTCTCAACTCCTTAATCAGAATAGCATGATTCTCTTCATGCTCACATCAGTTATCAACAAGATGGCTAATTCCATAAGAAATGCATTGGAACTCTAATGACCTAAAAAATATATATTTACGAAATTACTCTATAATATATAATATATATATAATATATATATATATATATATATATATATATATATATATATATATATAAATCGATGTATTATTAATGTTAAAAAGTCATCTCATTATTAACACTGTAAAAAAATCTTACACTACAGCATAGATTACACATATCATCCGACGGAACTGCTCACGTCCGTTCACAATCCTTGTCAGGTTAGCGATAAATTACTACGAACTACCGCCATACGTAGCTAATGAGATTCAAATTGCTCTAATACAAATAAAATTTCTAATTTTTACCATTAACCATCGGAGCTCTTTATAGTCCATCTAGACATAGCATAACACCTGCAGAATACCAGGAGTTTTTACTTCCATTAGGTCCACGTTTTCTTATCGCAGGAAACTGGCATGTTAAGCATACTAACTGGGGTTTTAAGCTGATTACTACGAAAAGACATAGTTATTTCAAATAATCTATCAAAACGATCTGCGGTACTTGTCTACTGGCAAGCCAACTTACTATCCAACAGATCTAAATAAACTTCCCGATCTGCTAGACTTTGCAGTTACAAAAGAATTTCTAGCCTATATAGTAAAATAGAAAGTTGTGCAGATTTAAACTTAGATCATAATCCAATTATAATCATTTTTAGCAATCATTGGGTAATAACAAAAAATTCTTTATCAGGATTATGTACCAGAGAAACTGACTGGGAGTACTTCCAATCCTAATGAAATAGATAAAACTGTAGAATACGTTATTAAACTAATTATAAAAGCAGCCTGGCAGGCCAAAATTTGGCACCAGAAGGTTTTATTACACCACTCCATATAAATTAATTAACTGCAGAAAAACGCACACCCGGAACAAATGGCAAAGATCAAAAAATTCATTAGACAACACCATTGTCAACAGCTAACACACGGACTCCACAATTAAATATAACAAAATCGGAACGAAACATTTAGTTACTATATTACCAATCTATTACCAGAAGACCAAACTATCTAGAAAGACACAAAAAAATTCAAAAGGCCTACATTAGCTGTTTTACCTTTAAGAAAACCTAATACAAGTTAAGCTCCTACTAATGCTGAAGTAACAAATACCTTGCCCAAGTTTTTACAACACTCTCACAAAATAACCTAAATACCGACAAAGAAGTAGAGAAATTTCTCAACTCACTTGACCAACTATCTCGACCTCTAAAACTATTTACTCCTAGAGGCCAGAAAATAAAGCCAACAAATTTATATAAAGCACTAGGGTATAATTTTATAGTCGCTAAAATACTTAAACAACTACCCAGAAAAGCAGTAGTATTCATTACTTCTATATTCAATCTTAACCTGAAAAGCTAATAGTAGAAACCAGTTCATACAGACCAATTAGTCTTCTGCCATTACTTTTTAAAATATTTGAACGACTCTTGGTACGCAGAATTGAGGAAACAACACTAATTAACGAGCTAATCCCACTACATCAGTTTGGTTTTCGACCTAGTCATTTTACTGTCCAACAATGTCACAGAAGTGTTAGCCACGTCAGAAACAGTCTAGAGGGAAAACAATTGTGTACTTCAGTTTTTGGACATCTAACAGGCATTCGATAAGATGTGGCACTCCGGACTACTGTACAGAATAAAAAAAACGTTACCTTGTCCAATTTACTTATTACTAAAGCCTTACCTGAACGAAAAACACTTTTAAATTAAAGTTGAAGAGTCTTTATCAAGCTACTATACTATTAACTCCGGAGTTCCACAGAGCAGCGTCCTTGGACTCTTCCTATACGTTCTCTTTACATTAGAATTCCCAACCACAAATCGACATACAAATCTTATCGGAGCATCCGAAAAACTCCAAGTAACAAGTAACACGACTAAACCAGTGGAGAATAAAAATCAAGAGAGATAAACCTACACAAGTAATTTTTACTATAAGGCAAATTCGCTGCCCCAAAATTACCATTTATAATACACCCATACCAATAAAAAATGAACTTAAATATCTTCGACTTCACCTAGATCAGAAGTTAACCTGGAAAGCTCATATTAAAGCTAAACGACAGCAACTCAACTTAAAAGGAAATAGGATGTACTGGCTAATCGGACGAAAATTCCAGTTATCCTTGAACAACAAATTCCTACTATACAAAACCATCTTAAAATATGTATGGACATATGAGATTAAGATATCAGGTTGTAGCAAACCTTCAAAATCAAAATCTTATAAACGTTCTACTCGAAGACGTTACGAACAATAGCGAATGCAGAGTGATTTATCAGCAACCAGACACCCCACAATGACTAACTCAAGTCACTTGCAAGTATATCATTCTATTTACATCCTATTTGCTCTGTACATTAATTGAGTATATATATATATATATATAATATATTTAAGTAAAGCTATACATTTTATTCAACCACAATTTTCAAATTTTCCTTAATGACCTTGTATATCACTATAATTTCTTTAATATAATGTTTTATTTTAAAAATTAGGATACGTTGCTTATACATTTTGTCAGTTTTAGTAACATTCTGTATTTCTAATTTGTTTTATCACTTTCGTCCTTTTATTTTATATGTTATTTGATTTTTTATTTTTTAATTTTAAAATTATTTATTTTACATATTACAGTTGCCTCTGGTATTTATACGGTACTGCAAATATACAATTTTCAGTTATGTAGTATTCTATTTCACGGTCTTATATTCTTTAACGCCAGTTTTTTTAGTTGTTTGCAGTTTCATTACTAGGCAGCTTGTTTGATTTAAATTGTTATTTCAGCTTTATTGCTTTTATAACGTTAATAATTTCTTAAATGAATTACTTTAGTTTATATATTATACTTTTATTTTTAGAGAAACTTTTATATTTTTATATATTATATTTTATATTATAAAAATCTTATTTAGTTACTTTATATTAGCTCCTTGGTATGTTGTTATAATTTCGTCAGATAGGAGCTTTTTATGAACTTGTAGTGTACACTTTACTACTATAAGAATTCTTATGCTGTAACTTTTCGCGTAGTACTCCAGTAGGCGCTTTAGTTTTATTGCTTTCTCATTTTTTTAACTTTGTTGTTTGTAGAACAACAAATCTGGTTTATTTATAGTTGTGTTAGCACAAAGGCACATATTTGGTCTATGAACCATTTTCAATTATTTTACTTTTTTATTGGCACAATCCTTTTTGTATTTAAGTAAACACATGCACTATTTTACTTCTTCAGTCCGAATAACAACGTCTAACCTATTTAGTCTTGCCAGCAAAAGTTACTGAGCTTTACCTGACTAGCATCTTTAGTATCACATTTTTCTTTTAGAAGAGTATTATAATACTTATAATACATTTATGATAATGGTCTAGTAGTAATTTTCTAACATATTGAACTTTTTTACTTTAGTAATGTTTTTCTATTATAGCGGTCTCTACTTATATTTATCATTAAAGGTGTCGAGAAGCACTAGTAAGAAATCCAAATAAGAGTATAAGTAGCCCAATTTGAAAAATATGAGATTACACAAGTAAGCGGCCATATTTTACTCTATTTCCACATAGTTTATCATTTTATTGTTTCCAAGGAAATTCAGACTCGCGTTCTTAAAAAAACATTATACTGAATTTTTGTCCAGTATTTTGGTGAATTTATGGACACACTCTCCTTGAGTTTTACACCTCTTATATGAGAAAACATTTTCCAAAGTCACTGCTAGGCAGAATTCTTCTGATAGAGAGCTTTTCGAAATTCTTTAGAATTTTATAGGTAGATATTTTTACTGTTTACAAAAAAATATATTTTTCTGGTTCTAGGTTACTTCGATTATTTGTATTCTCAATATTTTTAAAAATTTGATACATTTAAGAAATTTTCATACTATTCAATGAATAGCATGGGCCCTGAAAGGTAGTAAAGGCAATAAAATATCTGTAGTGGTAGCAAGAATTTGACTATCCTATATATCAAAAAAGCACAAGAACTTGGTGTAGCCTATCTGTGTACTTAACGAAAATATTGGTATCTTTTCTACGTATAGTTGAGATAACGTATATATTGAAAAATACGTACTAACGTGTTGTATGTATGTCTTTATCATCTCTACAGCACATATCACGAGCCTAGAGCTTTTGTTGTTTCCATTATGATGCAGTATATATATATATATATATATATATATATATATATATATATATATATATATATATATATATATATATAAATTCCACTCCAGTGACTTTTAGTCGATATCTAATACCGCCAGTAATTCATCAATGCTGTTGAAATGACTATTACTTTTTTCTATTGTAAAAAATACTCAAAAGCTTTGTGTCGCTGATAATATGAAGAGACATTAATACTGATAAGAAATACATTTCACTCATTAAGAAAATTAATAGTTTTGTTTTGGATTTGCTATATATAAGATGCAAGGTCTTTTTATATAGCATAATTGACTTTCGAATTAGATTTAACAAGAGAATCTATACCATTATCTTCAATTGACTAATGCTCAGGAGGTAAAAATTCAATACACACGGGCTGTAAGAAACAAGAGGAAGGCCCATTATAAAGTAATTCTATACTAGGACAAAGATTTAATTATTTATTTAAATCTGCTGTAGATAAATTGGTGCTCTAAATCAAATTAAATTTATCTATCTCTTAATAGAAAATTTAATTGATTTATTTTGTTTATATCTTAATATTTTCTCTAGAATACATTTGTTATATATTATTATTATTATTATTATTATTATTGTAATGATTAAAGATAACATAAATAAAGCGTTTTTATGTGGCTGCCAAATTGACTTTATATAAGTTCATCTTAAACATTTATTTCTTTCGTAAAACACTAGATAAAGGCAAAGATTTTTTATTTTCACTTTGTTTAAGAAGACTTTTGACCTATATTGTGTGCTTAGTTTCCATTGTTTATAAAATTTTATTGAAATGCATATGATCCTTTGTATTATTTATCTTGCTTATATTTAAATCTTTCTATTTCATAGCTGCTATTTAGTTCTATAATTAATACGCATGTGATTGAATATTTGAATATCATCTGCTATGGAAATGTAAATAACACATTGAGTAGGCATACAAAAATGTTTATCAAATCACAAAGCACATTGTATTAAACATATATATCTTTTTTCCATAACAGTGTATTTCAGATATGACCTAGATCACAAAAAACGGCGCGTGTAATTTTGTCAATGTGAGCTAAGTTTATTTAGGGATATTGTGTTTGCTGTCCCTTGCTTAAATTATCTTTCGGTTAGCAACATAAACTATTTCAGCACTTTCGTGGTTCTAAAAAATCAACATGAAAATTATATAGAAGAACACAATTAAACATATTTGAAGAAAAAGCTTTATCAATGCGAGATGTATTCATAGAGGGGCACCATTCGTATACATTAAATTTTAACTGAATTTACTGGAACACCGAGGAACATGTCATTAACCGCCTCGCAATAGAGTAAATGTTGCAGTTACAACGTATCATAACATCAAACACATTGTTATACGCCTCAGCCACTTTAGCATTAACAACAATATGAACCCACCCCGCGCAATAACGACATTCGTGACACGAAATCCTACAGCCTAGAATGTAATATGTCTGTTAGAAGCTGGAAACCATGCCGCATAGTTCTTCCCTCACTCTTTACCTTATTGTAATTCTCCCCATGGCCCCAAAGAATATGCATTGCAGCTAAAAAAATCTTAGCAACATCTACATTTAACTAATGGAACATAGGAGTTTTAATTCTGCTTCTGGAAGCGGGAAAATTAATAATCCTTAAGCCGCTAATTTCTGCTGTGTGCAACCCGGTACAAGCAGCAGCTGGCTAATAAATAATTGGGAGCATGACTGATGAATCTTAAGCTCACGTCATTAAGAACGCGGAAAGTGGGGCTGCGATGGCATAAATTTACCGGTTCATTTCATCTTCCCGATCCGCCCGCATGCTTTATGATTATGAACTCGAACTAGAGTAAAGCGCGGAGATCGCCAGAAATAGAAAATCGCTTTCGAGGGGTATCAAATGGTGATTGATATGCTGCATCGCAGAATACTAAACAGCTAGGTTTTCGCTCTATATAAGTATGCAGCTAAACGAAAATAATCTGAGAAAGACTTTTTTCTGAACTAACAAGCAATTTTTGTTCGGTGTATATATACACGGTGCATCTATAAAATATATGTTGTTCTCCCATTACCGAGTGTAAATATCAAGAACTTTTGGAAATGAATTTGATTCTTGCTCTATATAACTTATTTTTATTATGTTTAGCTTTGGTTGATTAGTGCACTTTCCCGAATTTTCTTCCTAAATTTATTCTCATCTTTAAATTCCGGTCGTTACTACTTCTAGTGAACTAACTTACGAAAGTTGAGATATTCGAATTTTTTGAATACCATATATCTATTATATTAATAACAATTGGTAGACTGTGTATATACAGTCTGCTGCTGTTTTCGAAATAAATTTAGATTAATTCTAAAGCACAGAAACAATCAGTTGCAAGGAGTACAGCAATTAGTGGTTAATTTATTGTCAATGGCAACAGCTGTACTCTAACTATAAATTCGACCATCAGTTTCAGCAGATTAAATATAATTATTGGTACAGCTGTATTGCTATGCTACTACAGTGCTATTTTTCAATTTTATTTTCTGTCCTTTTTAGATAGGCAACCAACAAAATGTTTATAAGCTATTTAATAAGAGTAATAGGTTTTCTATTATTACGTTTGTTATTTAATAGTTTCTGCCTCCAAAAATTGATTGCTACCTAATAAAAACATAATTTTTTCAAAGGCATTGAGGTTGTGACAGTAAAGAAAATTTATACACTGAGATTAATTTTTATTAGAAACATTTTTAAACTTTTTAAGAGTTCGTGCGATTACCTGTAAGTTTCTATAAAATGATGTTACGAATAAAACCGCCACTAATTGTTACCTTTAAATTCTTTTTTAATTTTTAATCAATAAGTGGCGAGGATCGCCTTATGGCATTAAGTCTCGCGAGCCGTGTTTATTGTTCTAAACTCAACGTCAAGTAAAATTTGCACGAGGTAATATACTTTTTAGGATTTATTAAATAAAATTTCGTTAAGCAAGCATACGCAGTTCCTCAGTAAATTTTAGAATAGAGTTTTCCATGTTTTGCCGGGACCTGCTTAAAAATTCTAATTCAGCTTTGCCTAAATTAACGACATTCGCGATTGAGCAGGTTTTAAGCAATTATATCACTCTTTATCTGCAACCAAAACCATTTGATTGGCCGGTATCGCGGTGCACTAGTCAGATTGTCCACATTTGTAATGTACCCAATCTTGCTAAATTCTGTAAGACTTAACAAGATATCTTAACGAGTTAGAATAAAATATGTTTCGTGACGTTCAGAGGTAAAATCCATGGAAGCAAGAATTTTTCCATATTCGTACTGGTCTTAAAAGCTTGTAACAATATGCCGTCTTGTACACGTGTCGCCATGTCATTACCATTTTTGAAAATTTTTATTTTGGCTGTATCATAGCTTCAACTAAACATAGCTTATAATAGAAATAATTAAAATTATTGCTGCTTAAGAGTACCGATCATTTGTTTATATAATTTGACAGTTCTTATTCGCCTTCTGATAGTCTTCTTTTCTGAATCTACCCCTTTACTGACCGAATTTTTTTTAAGTTTCTGACCACCCCAATCAATAATTTCACAATCTTCTGCAAAATTAACAGGTTTGGTTGTTTTATGAACAACTTTGTGGTTTTCTCTACGATTGCGGAGCAGATTATTTACTATACGTCATGTCACTGGTTTCGTGAAAACGCTTGAGAAATTATATTTATCTATCTCATGCACACACCTTGCAAAGGTCTTTTTTATTAATGCTCGTCCATAATTGTTCTTCTAAAAAAGTCTATAGTGGGGAGGTTTTTGTATTTAGTGAATTTTGCTTTTGGAATCCATATCAAATAGAAACCAGAAACTTAATGCACACATCTGCAATTTTGCTGTGAGGCTTGGTGACATGTTGATATAATAAACTTGATTGCAGCTCTTACATCTATATCGTAAGTAATTTGACAATATAAATAGGTTTATTTGTGACACTCCCTTGGCTCTTCCTGACCATATTAAAATAAATAGGAAGACACAAATTTCATATATTAATCAATGTTATGTTTTTAACAGCGAGGTATGATAATCTTAAATATTTGTAAAAGAAAATAATTTTATAAATATACCACCAATCTGACGAATTTAATAAACCTAGTATATAACTATTTATGAGGTGTTAGAATTTGAAGAATATTTGGAAAGTATTGAAAATTTTTTCAAAAATGTGCATTTATTTTAGTAACTAATTTAATACAGGAACATGTGCTAAGCTTTTCTGTCTAGATTGTTTATATTATGTCGTGTTTATATAATACAATGTTTAAAAACGTGACCAGCGTGCCTTCCTATATTATTATTATATAAACGTAAATAATTTAATACAGAAACGTGCTAACTTTTGCTGTCTACTTTGTATTGGTTTTCCTCTGCTATTAGATTAACGTTTAACTTTGCTAGTATCCTTGTATTTAATTTATTATTACAGAATATATTTCTTGTTTCCAACACCTTCGAGTTTTATAACATTACGTTGTACAAGGCTCAGTGGTTTATATTATTATTTGTAATGCTCACTTACTGTATGTAAAGAAGCTTACATATATTGTTTGTTATTGAGTCATTTGCATTTTTTTAATTTTTTAATTTGGAGTAATTTTTAATATAACTTTCAAAGAGCAGAGTAATATATATTATTAAATAAGCTTCTTTTATATAAAGGATCACTTAAAAAAAGTAATAACTTAACAATTTTTAATTTTTTAAAAGAGACCTGGCACTTTTTAAAGCACTTCTATGTGCAATAACAATGTAAATATGTTTTAAATCTTTAATATTGTTTTTTGTTCTTATTGCTATGGAAAATACTATATAAAACCCCTTTAAAGATATTAACAAATTTCTCGATAAAGAAAAATAGTTACTATTTATTCGGCTATTACAGCAAAAAGTCAATTTTAATATGTTATTTGCTAAGTCTTTACTTGTCAATTCATTAACGTATAAACAATTATGTACCTTCTTCGTTTTTAAAAGGTCGAACAATATTGCTCGTGTAAATCATAAATTTTTGATTTTGGTTTTGGTTCTGATCATTAAGTCTAATATTAAAGCAAAAATAAATAACGTTTGTAATAAGCAGGTATAGCAAGATCAAACGTGTAAAATCTAAATTGCGTTTTATATTGAATGTTTGTGTAATGCTTTATTTATATATGTAGTCTCTATTAATACCGTAAATGGTGTAAAGCATATCGTCTTGCTATCATTAAATAAGCAACAGGTACTGGGTAACTACAAATTAGAAAAAGAAATTTTTTTAATTGCACTAACAAATAAATAGGTTTTTCGGAACTGTACTTGAAATTGGCTGATATTTATAAACTTGATTTAAGGAACTGACGTTAACTTTGATTTGATCGCAATTTCATGCTTTGTAGTAATTAAGATCGCCAACTAAAAGCCCTAAAATTTTATAATCCAAATAATAATTGAGAAGTAAAAGAAGAATCTTTTAGGTTAGAAGCTTTAGTGCTTGTAAAGTTATGTACATATTACAAAACGAATACTTTGCAAATAATCTCAGATGATCAATATGATGTTTCTGGCCTTTAAATTCAACAAACTTATCAAAAAAGTTTATACTAATTTAGCAAAAAATTTCACGTCATTGCCACATTAAAATTAAATTTCTATTGTTAATTTATTAATTCTCATTGCTCTAATTTATTTGCAAATATCTAACAATAATTAAGCATTGCTACAGAGCTCAGTGTAAAATATATCAAAAGTTATAACTGAAATATTAATTTAATTTTCATTTAGAACACAGTTATTCGATATCCTACTTCAATTAGCATTACGTATGTAACAGTAAAATGTATGTAATTAAAAACTAAAACATTTATACATACACCACTTTTATTTAACTTCGGGATTAGACGCCCGCAGCGGCGTGTGAATGCCGGAAAGATTGAAGACTCTTCAACAATATCCAATGCTTCAGTTTCGCTGAGGTAAGCTAGAGATGCTTTAGCTTCGATATCGACCACTTTCCAGGAGGCTTATTTCTGTTTTAATTGAGAGAAGTTTATTAGGTGCGGTTGATTTAGGTGCATTCTAAAATGCTTTAGCAAAATAGGGTATTAGAACTTTAATTTAAAGGACCTTATCAAACGTTATTTGAAAATGTAGACGAGCACACCTACACATTGGTACAAGATTAATAACTATTAGTGAATATTGTAGATCGTAATACATTATATATGTAATTTGCAGTATATATTTTTTGGAGAAAATATTTCTACCGGAACAGTAGGAAAAGGTCCTTCTGTCGTCCCAAAAGGAATCAAGAAATCACCACGAAAAGGAAAACACAATAACGCAAGCGGAATTGAAAACTTTTAGCGGAGCAAGGATCGAGTAATCGGTTAACGAACCGTCTGGATCGAGTGAAGGTAAAGGTGAATCGAATAAAAAGTGACAACCTCAACCCTGGTGCCCAAAAGCGAGGATAGGAGATCCAAGGAGAGACACAATCTCGCAAAATAAATTCGGGGTTGCTTACACGTCTTTTACAATTTAAATCATTTTGACGTGGGATGCGGACGCTATCTTTTAACAGGGTGGAGAACACGCTTTAAAAACTAAACTAAGTGTGCGACAGTCCTCCACGCCCTCCGAATGATCTTTCGGATTATCTGCCCTTCGGAGCTGCGCCCGTTGCCAGCCGCCACGAATTTTTCTAATTCAAACGGGGCGTCAGGGAAGCCCGAGCATGATTAAGATAGAGGCATAAAAAGCGAAATGTTAGCGCATTAAGGCTAATAGTGTTGTACTAATGGCCTTGTATAGCATTAAAATTTCAGGCTTAAGAAGGATACGGCGCAGTAGATAGAGCGTGTGGCTAAATACAGGTCTTAGGGTGGATTTTCCCTCTTTACCACATTATTTTCAGTAAATTGCCGTCCCGCATCAGAGGGATATTAAGAAATTTATACCCTAACCGTATCGCCTCGACACAATGCCACCCTCAGCGCTCGCCGCTGTTTCTTCCTCTCCCCACGGAAAGGTAGTAGTTCCTGCTTAAACAGGAAAATGAAAGTGTTTCCGGAAAATATTACAGAAATACGAGTCATTAATCTAGAGGTTGCTGGTAGTTTGTTTTGTAAAACGGGGCGATTTCTTAAAGGCTCACTTTACATTCATATGCAAATAGAACATGATGTAATTTCGAGTCCCCGTCCAGGTCGTTTGCTAAATTTGCTTTAACGGAAAGCGAGAAGGTATCAATCGGGGAGCTTAGGTGATGAAAAATAAAGCTGCTAACGCCGATATTACTGCCGCCGGTTCGGTAATGAAAGGTTGGGGCTTCGGTCCTCTCGCGTACAGATGTTCAGTTTACCGTGGGGTAAATTGATTTCAGCCGAAAAGTTTATTAAAACCGGGGATTTTAATAAAATAAAATAATTGAAAGCAGTTAATTTTGCGGTAGAGCCAAAATTTTAATTTTTTCGTTAATGTATAAAAATAGTAATCTATGTGTTTTAAATTGATAACAACAATTTTTGATTAGATCAATGCTTTATAGAAACGACTTATAAAGATGCTGCTGTTTGTATTGTACTATTTCTCGTAACCGTACGCTTTTTCACTTTAATGTAAGTAGTAAAATTGACTAAAGCACCAAAATTTAAAATATTAAAATAGCAGTAATACGTCTATAAATGCAAAATGGGTTATTAGAGAGAAATAAAGAAAATTAATAGACTTTTAACAAACCGATATTTTTACTAAAATATAGTATTATTTTCAGCGAATAAGGTAATAAAGTAGATTGTTTGCTTTGTAGCTAAGAAACAAATTAATTTTTGCTCATATTGTAAATTGAGTAACATAGGGGTACGGTAGGATGGCCTACTGAAATTAATTTTGAAGTATATGTTAGTAGCTACAATTTTATTGTAATATATTTGCAAAAGTTTTGATGTCTACGTTCTTCTTCCTATCTTTGCTTTTAATTATTAAACTCGTAATTATTATGCTTTTGAAATTTTAAATATTGAATAATTTTATGTAAATAAATTTTCAAAATAATTTGATACGAAATCAGTAACTTATTTTTATTTCTAAATATTTCTGTCTTGTAATGAACTGTTGTTACCTCGGGAAAATCAAAATGTGAGTCGTACATCAAAAAAATCTGTTTGTACTAAAAGCTATACATATAAATTTTTCTACTTCTCTCTAGGCTAGATGGGCCTTAAAAAGTCATTGTTGACAGAATTTCAACGATCAACAAATTAGTATTCACTAGAATTAGGTAAATAACACCATTTGCTGAGCTGAGGTCCGGCTTTAGAACTCGTGTACCCCGTGACCCAAAAAATGTATTCATGAGAGTTTCCTTTCAGATAAAGCCCATGCCACTTCACAACCAATAAATTGAGTAGCTGAAAACGTACCTATGTCACGTAGTCGCATTTTGGTAAATAGTAAATCAACACCTTTATTGGAATGGACTAGTAATTCTTTGACCAATCTTCGTTGTGCTCTTTTACTTTCCTCTGGGTTTTGTTTTTCTTTAGTGCTTAGTTTGAGGAAGCAGTCGTCAATTTTTATTTTACGCTTGGTATGTAAAGATTGTTATACCATATACAATGCCGCCGCAATCACGTAACCTTCAGGGGAACTGCCCCTATAATTACTAGGGCTAGATAACAGCTGTTTGAAGTATAGAGAAGGCCACATCTTTAGATTAGCGGCCATCGGTATTTAGAGCAGACACCATTCCTTGTATCCCAATATAACTTATTGTTAGTTAATTTTTATTCTAATTCTAACTTTCAGTTATGTTAATACAGATGATACGTAAATGCTATTTGAACAGTACTTGGTTGTTAAATTTATAAATAACTAGGAAAACCCGTATGTATTGCTTAACACTTGATAATATAAAACGTTAAATACGAATTAAAAACGTTTAAAGTCAATGACCTTCGATTGTGACGGATATATATGAATACAAACAGTCGTCTTAAATATATGTAATGATGTAATGATAATGATTCTCGTAATTAGTTTCCTAGGGATTGGCTTACGGTAAGTTAATCAGAACTACGAAAATATTTCATAGATTTATGATGCTACTAATAAAAAAAACTCTTAAGATCCTTCTGTACTGATTATGTTTAATTAATATGAGCATATGAAATACAAATCAATACAGTACAGGGGCGCTATAGGAAATTCTTAAAATCTAATTAAAAGAAAGAATGATTAAGCCATTTTGCAGAACGTGCTAGAGAGATGAAAGGCAAAGAACTGCAGCAAATATAGAGGATCCACCGCTATATAAAACCATTTATATTTGTTGCCCATACTTTTGTTGGGCAAAACAGGAGGGGCTTGTAGGCGATGTGCGCCCAGTCTTTGCTGTATCAGAGCAAAATGCTCAACATCACACTGTATATTGCTAACGCGGTTCAATTCGCTTTTCAAAAGAGGAGTATTTAAGAAATATGAAAGAAAAGAAAACAACCCAGATAGTGCAAGACATTGCAAAAACCACAGAGTTAATTGAGAAGCAGAATCACAACTGATCGCCAGATTAAGAATATGTTTAATGTGCTATTAGAAGTCTGTACGAAGTATACTAGTAGTGTAATTAACTTTGTATACACAGAGAAAACTATTGATCAGGGTTAAGCTGCTCTGGACAAGCCTTCAGCTCGGACAACTTTTATCGAGAAAAAGCCTTAGGTATTTACCTTTACTGGAAAATATCGTTGGTCTTTCATATTCTACTAAAAAACGCCTGCTATTAGATGCAGAATACTCTGCTAACACAGTTCGTTCCACAACACATGCTTAACCAGCTTCGTGCATTTAACAGATCGCATACTGTTCAGGGCTGCAAATAAAAGTTTAATAGTCTTTAATGTATCATACAGTTATATTCATAATAGTGGTAACTATGTGCTGCAGAGAAAAGTTTCGGTTGCAAATAAACCCATTATTAACAGCTAACGTTTCTCACAATCGTTAATCGATGCACTATACAGGTTTAGGGTCCTTATAAGGTAACAATAAAAATAGGTGATATTATAAAAAGTATTTTTCTTAACTTTGGAACTAACAGGAATTGTTTGATAACAAAAATACGGTTTGTAGTCGAAGTGTGGCATGAAAGTATTAAAGACGTTTTTAAATATTTGAAACTAAAATTTCCAAATACATTCTTATTGTTAGCGCATATGGTAAAATATTTTAAAATAGCTGCTGCTCTGATTAGCAATTTTTAAAAACCAGTGGTACCAGATCCTAGAATAAAAGTGGATTGCTTAGAAAATGTTAGAGCTCGAGGATGTGAAAAAAACTAATCGGCTAAGTGGAACACAATTTCAAGAGTTTTAAGAACTTAAAAACGAAAAACGTATCGATCTTGAATTTACCATCTTGTTTTAAGCTACCAGTCGTAGTGTATCACCTGTGAAACATAACTATCTATTTGTATATGAATCCACTCTCGATTAAAGATAGGACATTCATGTTCATATAGCGCCTGGCAGACTCCGGAATGTGTTGTCGGGTATTATTGTAGCTGTTGGTATTTGTCTCTTGTCTACTATTTGAATAACTTTTGTTCTGAAACTGTTAACTCACCAGCAGGTTTTCTTGATAACCTTGCTGCACTGGTAGAAACTTACGAAGAGGAAAAGACTGGCAAACCCCAGGTTTAGGTACTTTATAGTTCAAGTTTTAAGGCCCGTAACTAAGCCCAACAACAACCTACGAAGTTGGACCCGTTAACACTTTTGATCAGTGTGCTATGCTTATAAGTTTGTTTAAGTTTAACGGACAAGGTCACAAAAACAATGATAAAAGTAATGATTATAAGACAGATTTAATATTGAAGGAAGTGAATCAAATAAAGAATAATTTAACAAAGATGAGGAAAGAACAAAGGCAACTTAAATGAGAATTTAAAAACATAAAAGCTGAAAACAAAATAAAAAACGAAATAACGATAAAAAGAAATGAAGAAATACGAACTGAATTAACCAGGTTGAAAAAAACTGTAGAATACTTTAAAAAAGAAAAGAGAGAAAATGTAGTAATAAGCGAACTGAAAATTGATTTAACGGACAATAAATCGAATACTGAGAAAACAGATAAATTCAATTGAGGAAAACTTGGAAGTGAAAGTACAAATCAAGACAGTTGGCAAGCTACATCAAAAGTTATGTTTACTGGAACTGTAAAACTTAAAGACAAAGAGCAGATCATAAAAAATTGGTGGAAATTAAAAATATGAAAGAAGAAACCATATACTTGACTAGAGAAGAGAGACATGAAAAAACCAATAAAAACGAAGAAAAGAAAAACGAAAAGAAAGTCAAAGTAGGTTTTAGTAAATTAATGATAGAAGTAAAAGCGTGGAAATGGAACAAAAAGGCGAATGAACTAGAGAAAACAAAAGACTATTAAAACAAACAAGGACGAGACAGAACAGAGGTAATGAGGCAATGAAAAAAGATACGAAAAACGTTTATAATAAAAATTCAAATATAAGAAAAACAAAAAATGTGTAAAATAAAAACCTGAAATATAAGACAAATTAAAGGAAATGATTATAAGCTACGTGAAGAGTTTGAAAGAGTAGGTCTTGAAATACTAGCAATATCAGAACAAAGAAGAAAGGAAAATGATAATTGATAATGCAAAATAGTGAAGTTTTAATTTATAGTAGATTAGCCTAAGAAAAACATGCAGCTGCAGGAATAGGATGTATCATTGATAAAAAACTAATAAACAACATATGTTACATAGCTGGGAAGGGGTATCTGATCGAACACTTGTTAATAGAATTTCATCAAATACATGATGAACTACTTACTAAAATTAAAAAACAATTTTGGGAAGAGGTGACCTTGGTTAGAGAAGCATGTAAAGGGAAAGTATGGAGAATGTACCACGAACAATAACGAAAAATGTTTGCTAGACTATTGCGTACTAAATAACGTGATAGTGGCTAATACATTTTATGAACACAGAGATATACACAAGTACACAAGAGTTTCGGAGAACAGAAATGAAAGATTAATAATTGATTACGTACTTGTTCAAAGAAATAATAGAAAATCAAAAAAAGGTTTTAAAGTAAGAATATAACTATTTAGTGACCACTATTTGATACTAGCAATAGTTAAGAATAGAAAGAAAACACAACAGAATAATAGTGAACACAACAAACCACTCAAGAAGAAAAGTATTAGATTATATAAACTGAGAGTAGGGGTAATAGTAAAGATGTATCAAAATTTATTGATATTGAAATAGTAAAAATAGGAAACTTCATAGAACGGAGAAATACTAAGGAAACGTAAAAAATTTCCAAAAAAATAATAATCGAAGTAGCCTAACAAACGTGTGGTATAATAATAACAAACAACTTTAAGAACCAACATCTTGGTGGAATGAAGAATTAAGGAAAGAACTTACAATAAAAAATGAAGACAAATACCAAATATATAAAGGACATAGAATAAAAATTAAAAATAAAATACTGGAAGCTAAACAAAACTCATAATAAAAGTTTGGTAGAAGAGTAGGAGAAACAATTCAAAGTAATCGTAAGCTGTTTTATAAAGTCAGTAAAACAAGAAGGGAAAGGAATACCAGCCAATGACTATAAAACATAAAGAGGGTACACTCATAAATGATATGAGATGAAGATGTAAAAGACAAACAGGAGGAGAAGGGTGATACCAAAATAGAAAGATAAATACTTGCTCTAACTGAAATTGAAAAAGAATTAAAGAATCGAAAAGTGTAGAAGCATCAGATTACGATGAAGTGACTCCCGATATTAAATATATGGGAAATAAAGAAATAAACCTTTTACATCAGATATGTAACAAGACCTGGATGGAAGGTACTATACCAAAAGGCGTCATTATGCTCATTCACAAAAGAAGCAACAAGAAATATTGTGAAAACTACAGAGGAATCACGTTATTGAGCACGATAGCTAAAGTTTATGAAAAAGTCTTAATCAACAGATTACGACAAATTATAGAAACACAATTAAATAAATCGCAGAGTGGGTTAAAAAGAGGACATAGTATCCAAAATCACATTTTTACCGTAGCAAATTATAGAAAAAACTATGAGACAAAGAAAATAGGAGTATTTTGCGTTTATTGATTCTTGAGAAGGCATTTGACAGGGAACTTAGAAAACAAATATGGAAAAACTTGGAAGAAAGGGGAGTGAATAGGAAGCTAACCGAAGCATTTAAAACAAAATAGCAATTATGTAAGAGTACCTAACACCCAAGATGGACTATAACAAGTTTGGTTTATTGAGTCCGATACTCTTTATTATATTAATAGACGATATAATTAAGCAAACCCCTACGGAATCCAAAAAAACCTAAAATCGGATATACGAACCTACAAAGCGTTAAAATACAGGAATGTACGTTTGCGAACGACGTGGTTATAATGACCAACACTAAAAGAAACCTATAAAATAATTTAAATGTTTGAAAGGAACTCTCAAATCACACAAACTCAAAATAAATGTTAATAAGACAAAAGTAATGCTCATAACAGAGAACATAGGCAAGAAAATTAACATAAAATCAAAAAACGCGGTGATAGAACGAGTAAAGAAATTTAAATATTTGGGCGTGGTACTTGACAGTACAGAAAACCAAGAAACGGATATCAAGGAACGCATGGAGAAAGCAACCAAAATGTATTATGACAGTAAAAAGGAAGGAAGTATCTACAAAAACGAAAATTTTGTTTTATGAAACTATCTTTCAACTCATCCTGCTATTCGGTTGTAAAACTTTGGTATTACTTAATAATAAAGTATATAAAGTAGAGTGTAGGTGGTATCTGCTGTATCTACGTGTAGTCAAAGAAATAACAAGGAGAGATCGAATAAGTAATCAGAAAGTGAGAGAAGAACTGGAACATAAGGCTGTGGTAGAAAACAGATAATTGGGCTGGTGGGGACATTTACAAGGGCTACCAAGCAATAGTCAAGTGAAAAGAATATGGGAAGCAGAAACAGTAGACTAAAGAAACAAAGGCAGCCCAAATAAAACGTGGGACAACGTAATTGGCAAGTTATTAAACTAGCAGAATTTAAGTTCGCAGGCAGCAAAAGTGTTAGCATATAATAAAAAATTTCTAAAATGGAAAAAGTTTTATGTGTGTGTATGTACATACATACATACATACATAAATACCTGATCGTTAAAAGATTGGATATTTACATTGGTTATTTAAATATTTCTTATTTTACATAACATTTTTATCCCTATTGTTCATTAATGAGCACTGCAATAAAAGACAACTGAAATTCCTTTTTTCACTTTCTCATATAATTACTTTCAGCAGCACATAGAACTGATAGGTATTTAATAAGATAAATTATTGTGAGTAAGGCAGCTATGCATCCTTCATAAATTTTACTCCCATTTCGTTTCCTATTTCTTGCTGTATTCTTTACCTGATTCCGTGCCATACTGCTTTGCTTTTCTTTTCTATCACTTTTATTTTTTAAGATCTCTCTCAATTTTAAATCAGTATTCACTACATACACATTTTGTAATAGCGTTTGCTTGTATATTACAAACATGTCAGTAATTAACGTTGCATTTGAATGTTAAACGTCTTGATGTCTTTCTATCTTTCTAATACGGCGGTGAGGACGCTGTGGCGCTATACAAAAAAAATTATATTTTTTATCAGTCAATTTTTTTAAACCATTATAACAATGTACTTACGACGTAAGAAGTTTTGTTCTGGTCTCTACTGCCAATATAAAATAATAGTAGTTTTATATTATGTCCACAATAAAACAACTCTTGTGAACCCACCCTTTATTTGATATTCCCCTTACGTGAAGAATGCAACGGTCTATACAGCCATTTATTTAATTAGGATGGAAACTTACATTTTAAATATGTATATGTAAGCAAATATTGAGGTTACTTTGATGAGTGTACGCCGTAGATGTTTCTAATAAAATCGCAAGTTCCAGGATCTTCAACGCGATGACGTTATGCGCCATCAATATACTTTACAGCGTCAAATAATAACTTAGCTTTACTATCGGAGCCTTTGTAGGACAGTTGAATGCGGAGGTACTAAAAAGATCCCGGGTTGTAACAAACACTTCGAACTAATCTACCACGTTCTGTGCGTTTATCAAAACGTTTGAGGTGGAACCATAGTTTATGCACTGAATGTATGTGCGTAATATAAGCAACAAGCACTTATTAAGCAATGGAGGGAAAGTGAAAATTTGGTAACACTTTAATTTCGCTGAAGTTGTTTAGGTATGTTCGTTATTATCAAAAATTACATTTTAAATACTGCAATGCGTTGTCTGAGTTTTAATTATAAACTAGTAATCAAAATGTATCGATAAATGCTACTAAAATGTAGGGCTTATTATACAATTATATTAGAAATTGATATGTTGACGTCGAGAGACTATGTAAATGCGAAATAAAAATATATATTTATGCAATATTATACCTTATACTTGGCTTTTGCATATTTTTTTAAATATGTAGAGAAGAAAAAATAACTAATTTCGTTTTAAACAAACCGGTTTTGCGCTGATTAACTGTAAATACGAAATTTAAGTTAATACGTTCTATATTTGCTTTTACGCGGCCTCTCCGATCTTTTTGTCTATTCGTAAAAGCTACCAAAATATATATGCAATTTGTAAAATTTTAAAACCTAACTTTTGAAGTGCGATAATACGAATTGTAAATTAAAATCGGGAAGTCTGAATCTGAAATTGATTACTAAACGCAATCAGTCATAAAATTAACAAATAAAACATTAAAAAGTAATGCCAATATAATGCTTTTTCTATATATCAAAATTTAACTTTCATAAAAAAGAAACTACCAATGTTTGGTAAAATAAGTCAAAAACAATATCATTCTTAACCAGCACAGCTTCCAAATTAAAATTAAGAATTTGAATTGCGCATTTTTCTGCGTTCTGTGAACATTTGAAGTTTGCATTTCTACAGTTGGTATGTAAGCATGTAGCAAAGTTCACCAAAAATGCCGTACAACTGTGAACTGGGTTTTAGAGAACGTAGCAGTTGATGGCAATTTTTCCAAAAAAAAAAACTTTACGATAAAGCACATTTTTATTTAAATTGATTTATAAATCCTGTAAATTTTCGCATCTAGAGTAGTGAATATCTATGGGTTACTTATGAAAAACCAATGCATTCTCAAAAATACGCTGTTACTGGCAATAGTGTCCGTTATCGGGAGATTTTAAATAACTGATTCAATTAAACCAAAGATGTGTACTTGAATCACATGTTGTTTCAGCAAGATTACGTCGTATGTTATACACTTTACTTCAAACCAAATTTTCTAGTCGTGTTATCTCGCCGATGAGTTAGGTTAATTGGCCACCGTTGTCTTGCTTTTTCAAAACAAGTAATGATTTGTTTGAAGAACACCTTAACTTTTAACAGAACTAGATACTTAAGAAAGTTTATAGAAAAATGCGGACTAACTTTTTACTGATTAAGTTAATTCTAAAACCGAATGTAAGTCTTAAAATAATCATAAGTAGATGTTTTTTGTTTTAAATTGCGGTGCTCACAAATGGCATTAAAAAGGAATGGTTATAAGAGAAATCCGATCGTAGTATTCACTATGTAATTTAACTACCCGTTAAGAATAAGTCTTCTAATCCCTTTCAGTTAGTATACTAATTGTATTACCAATGTGACCATTTATTGAGACCTACACTATTAAGGAAATGAGAGTGGAAAAAAGGTTAAGTCATTATTGGTTATAAATAATCTCAACTACAAAAAAATGAAATATGCCTAGAATAATTATTTTAGCTTTCCGTTTGCTAATTTTTTTTTTGGCCTACATATAAAATTTCAGTATCTGCCTATAAAAAAACACATCACACATCAAAACACATCAAAAGTCACAAAATTATTTTTTAATGCTACTCTATTTTTAACTTATTTGCAAGTGAAGTGCACGAACTTAAAGTAGACTGCCGCCACGTGCTATAGCTCACTTGAAAGCCATTCAAACGCCGGTTCAGAATCTGCTTTCCGATTTTGCTAAACGCCTCTGGTTGGCGAGATACGGACCATCAAAGTTTACCCAATTTTCACGCTGAGATGCCTTTCAAACAAGCGCCCCCATCCGTTGTGGCGAAATAGCCGAGGCGATAGTAATCCTGTCTGACAAACCTTTGGTGTTAAGTTCGATGCCATTTCATTTTTACATTTTTTACAAAGTTTTTCATAAAATCACATCGGATCACATTCGAAACACCTAAAAATACAAGCCTACATGCGATTGGTATTGTTCTTGATTTTAAAAATTTATCAGTAATGGCCGCATTGACGAGTGGGGTGCGTGCGGAAATTGATTGATTCGTTCGAGGACTTAACAAGGTTAGATAAACATTCTGTGCTCTTCAATAATGTGTATACTTTATTATTAGAGGTGCGTAGTCCACGATCTGGCCTTACAATTACTGGGAAATCGTTTGTTGTAGAACAAGGTTCATTTTCATTTAAATACGGTGCTAAAGAGGAATCGATGTGTAACAAAGAGAATAAAGTTGCGGAGTCATTTATGCGTATTATGGATTGTTTGGTTCACGGGGATGACGTTGAAGTCGATAGTGATGACGAAGCCGATATCACTGTCGATGAATACGGTAACCCAGACGACGATGTTGGGGTTTCGGATGAAGAATGCCCGTTGCCAAACCGAGTCAAGTTTTTAAGTCGCTTGGTTCGTGCGGTACAAGTTTGAGAGGCGCTTGCTTATTATCGAGCTACCGATCAAAACTACAGGTCGTTGATGTCAATAACGAGAAGAACGAGAAGAGCGTTGTGAGTTGTCGAAATCAGTTGAAGGCACTTTCCGCAAAACTCCGAGACGAAGCGCTGGCATCATTGACAGATGGCAAAAGCTTGCGCAAGGAATGGCCCGAGCATTGAACCGCGAGCTGAAGGTTCTCGGTTTTGAGGCATCGCTTCGCGGGGTTCAAAAATTAATGAACCGGAACCGGATTGTTACACGACGAATTACAAAATTTGTCACTCGCCGGTCGCTGCGAAATCGAGCACAAACTGAAACCAGTGCCTTCGTCTCCAAAGTGCGGTCACTAAATTTTGACGCCGAGAAAGTGCACAACGCCGACCAGTCGCGTTTTACAAAGGAAATGTATTCGACACGTTCGTTGGTGATCAAGGGCGAATGCAAAGTTGAACAAATTTCCCAGGCCATTGATTCTTTGATTCATATACGGTTATGGTTACCCTCGTTTGCTCTAGAAAGCTTAGAGTTAAACTGTTTGTGGTTCTTGCATAACGAAACTATGTATTGTCGTAAATGTGCGTTCGCACATCATGACAGAACACATGCCATTGCTACAGACGTATTGGACAACTCGTTGTTGATTGTGAATTCATGGCCACTCTTCAAAGACCCCTGTGGAAAGCTGCCACCGGAGAAATCATTGACCATTTTGAACATTCCGGCGGGTGCCATATCACTGATACAGCCACTGGTTCTTCTTTAGTAATTTATGCGTCGATTGCACTAGCATGTCGTGCTGCACAATGTCAACTTTGTGCTGTACCGGCAAGAAAACATATCGCGCTTGTTAGAAATGATGTACAATCAGTTGACCAATGGCCAGTTTACGCACTTTGTTGAATGTTCATGGTACGAATCCGGAAGCACTGCCGATAATCCACCGAGGTTCGAGACGGCAGTGCAGGTTTGTTTCCCGTCGGACGTGGCTCAAGATTGTGAAGCCGCAGATTGTCTGCATTCTTCGTTTATTTTGTGTTCATATTGCAATTGTCATTTTGTTGTACACATATGGTGATTAATAAACTGAGCAGTACTAGTTTCTCGAAAATTTATTCGAATTTGATTTAATAAAAAATGTAAAAAATTACAGAGCATCGAACTTGACACCAAAAGTTTGTTAGACAGGATCAGTACTGCCTGGCCAATTCCAGGGTAAAAATTGGGTAAACTTTGATCGTCCATATCTCGCCAATCAGAGCCTTTTAATAAAATCGGAAGCAGATTCTGAACCGGTATTTGAAGGGCTTTCAAATGAGCTATCACATGGGGTGACAGTCCACCTTAAGTTTGTGCATTTCCCTTGTTATGCCTTTACAAAATTGGACAATATGTTTATTCTTGAGAAAAAAAACTCTTTATAAATGTCCATAATAATAACTGAAAGTTCCTGTCACCTACATTTAGACAGTATAAGCAACTACACGATCGTTAAGGCCTTGTACTATAAAGTTAAAGATTTCTTAAAACAATTCACTTACATTAAATTTAAAATCCTATATCTTTCCCTATTTTAGTAGACATTTATATTTGCTAACGCATTTTTAACAACAACATATACGTTAAGGTTTTGTGAGTAGCTGAAAATGATTTTTTAGAAGAATGGGCATTGGCGAATGAGCTTCTTTATTCTTTTACTTATATAAAAATGCTCGTGCATTTATACAACAAATAAATTCTTGAATAATATGTTTGATAATTTTTTATTTGAAAATGTACTAGCCTACTCACCTAATTTTTAATCTGGAGCCATTTAGTGCGTCACCATCTCTTGTTCTGTCAGCCTAAGCTCGATCATAATATGTGATAAATTTAACGAAACTCCGTGTTCTTTTTAAAAAAGGCATTCAGTCAGGTTACGGGTTAGCTCATTATTTATTTATTTATTGATAATATCAATTAATAGCAGTTAATAATAATTTATTCACACAATTTCACGACGAAGGATTGTAAGTGTACTATTAAGGAGAACTTGACTAACAGAAACTCACTAACTAAGAAGAAGCCTATCAAATGTTTTTATAGTGTTTTGATAATTTCCGAAAAGTTACATATCTGGCTAGGTTTCTTAGTCTATGAACACGGAAAATCACGTCGCACATATAATACAATAACATCTTTATCCATGTAATTTCGTAAAAACAGCTCAGTAATTTATGTAGCTATTTATGACACACAAATTTTAAAATTCATATTAAACTTTTTTACTGATAGTATAAAAGTAAATTTTACTTTTTTAAAAATTCTAAAGAGAGATACGGTAAGCTACAATTCTTGGCTTACTTCAGATATTTAAAGCATTTAATTTAGTAATAATTATTAAGCAAACAAGCACTCAATAAATTAAATGGTCATGTAAGTATATTAATTTTACATAACATGTTTTATGTATGCTAAACTCCAGAACACAATATAGCATCTAGAGACTAAAAACTGTTCTATAACTTATAAAAGTATAACCTTATTAGCTAACTTATTTTAGCTGCTAGAGAACATAACTGGATTAGATGCATTACGGTTTATTTTAACGGCTTTTCAATTTGAGGTGTAACAAGCTCAGGAGCGTTACATTTAATTGGGGTAATATAAAAGTTTGCACTAACAAAAACAGCAATAGCCAATTAACTGCTAGTATTACTTACATCATAATACGATGAATCAGAATGCAAGTAGTGTGCGTAGACTCTTGTATGCGCAACGTTAAGAAACTTCGAGATGCTCCTTATTATCGAGCAAAAATGTATACAAAACAAATACTTAGGAAATTTAGTGAGTTATGTTAAAGAAGATATAAACTTTAAATTGATAGCGTGTTGAAATCTCTCGTTTATTTTCAAGCAGAAAGAAGCTTTTTGTATAAATACAGTTTCAGTTAAGAGTAGAACTTTGACAGTTTTTGTTGTTTAGTTAGCGTCCTGTACAATTTGCATTTAAACGCCACTCCCTTAAATACTTTTTAAACTGCTTCAAACGAATATTGTTTCAAAGGATTTTTGCAATACCCCACTTTATAAATTTAAATTGCAAACTTTATATTAAAAAATAAGAGATTATGTTGAAATGCAGATTAATTTCGAAAGCACGTTGCGATGATGAATTCCATGCCTTGACTTATGCGACAAAAAGTAATATTCGTAGATTTGTTGCTTCCCGTACCGGAAAATATGTTACGCAAAATAAAACATCGCCAGTAACAAAAAAGATATTCGGCGCGGTAACGAGGCGTTAGATGTTATTCGCCAAATTCAGCGCGGTCGTTGCTGCCTTTGAAGTTGTTCTGCCGCGTTCGCAGGTGAACCTAAATATTCCGGAGGCTGAACATTACCATATGTTCCTAAGCAACCGTTGGAAATCGGATTCACATTCGAACTCGAAGGAAACGGTATCAATCAAACAGCCGAATCTTTGTAGTCAAAACGTAAACAAAAACAGGGATGGGTCGGTTAAAGCCCGAAACGCTTCCGCCGCGGCGCTTACTGACAACTCTTCCTGTCAACGAGCAAGAATACCTCCGCATACTCCGGCCGCCCCTAATTTTGAAATTCCCAACTTTCTCGCGCTTCAATAACTTGTTTATTTTATTCCGTTCGTTATGTTTGTTGAAAACTTTTCTTTTATTCGTATTTAAGTTGGACTCGTTGTCCGAAGTTCTTAACTGTCTGTAGGTGATTTTCTTTATTGGTATTTTTGCGCGCCTGTGCTTTGGGAAATAAATTGGAAAAACTGGGAGAATTGTCTCTAAACAGTTTAATACTAGAAACACTATTTTATTATTGTAATAAATACATCCATCTTTTACTACAAAATTTGTGTTTTATAATAACTCACCGTTTGTGCATACCGTTCACATTAGAATGAAGAGGTCAAAAAAACTTCAATGCGACACAATTTTAATCTAGATAAAAGCTTTATTCTCTGAAAAAGCTTTTGACCTTTTTTCTGATAAGCAAACATTATCTGATATGGAAAGTTATAAAACTTGTTGGCATACACGACTTCTAAGTGTAGTCATTCTTGCAGAAATTTAAAATTACTATGAACATATGGCAAATTCGTCGTGTATATTAATATTTAGGATAATTGCTGTTTTAACTTTCCTACTATATTATATCATTTATATTTAAATAACTGCATATTTTACACTGTTAGTCTGGATTGAGTTATTCAGAAGACAATTTAGAAGATAGATAATGGCATTTGACTCTTACTACATTAATGTACAAATATGCACACTTTCTGTGATCGATAAATCGTCGACATTATGTAATTTAAATCAGTTTTTAATGTGATATTAACTCTTTAAAATACATATATGATTTCAATTTCAGTTATTGTGTTTTAAAATTTATTTAACTTTATTTTTATCGGTTAATGCAAAAAACTAAAAGTAACCCCTTTTCGGGCGCACGACATTTTGTAGCTGCCCGACAACTTGTTCTGCATATCCTGCAACTGACGCTGTTTTTAATTCAAGGACTTGTCTGTAATTGGCAGCGCGAACGCTGCTGCTGCTCCTTAAAGCTCCCTAGTTGAAAGCGGCAGGAAAGTAGCGGCGAGTGCACGGAGATATCTGACGTTTCCCGCGACATAAAAAGCCGCAAAACGTGACTCGTGTCGCATTTCGTTATATTAAGGAACTAGACCTAATCACGGAGTATTAGTCTTCCATGAACCGCCGCGAGGTAATAACTAAAGGTTTAGGATTCGCCGGCTCTTCATTTGCTCCGGTTACGGCGGGCTCCGGCCTACACTTTGTTAACAGCACGCGGAATTTACCACAACAAATGTTGCTAGAAGCCGTTGCTCGGCAATCATTCCGGAGCTGTAGGTCTCGTCTTTTTCGGCTTCTCTTATAAGGGTAACAATTCAAAGGTAGAACTTGCCTTTGATTTACTGGTGTCTGTTCCACAGCTGTTGAGATCTGAAGGCAACTTCGTAGGAAAATATCGGATGCTACATTTGTGGTAATGCAACAGGAGAAATGCTATGCTTGTTTTTATGTATCTATAATAATTTTCATGAATATGTTATTAGAAATTACACCTTCAAGTATCTACACACATGCATGTATAAGCATTATCCTAATAGAGCAAAGCGATTATCAGTCGCATAACAAAAATGGACCAGATATATTATGACTAGTGAGCGGCTTTAAAATTTATTCAAAATGTTGCAATAGACACACGCTAAAGATATCTTGCTATCAACTACACCTGGATAGTTTGAATAATTTAAGGATGGTATTTGCGCCGTAAAGCAGAGTCTCTTATAATTAATACAGCTGCCATTAGTCAAAAATGGTAAGTTTACCATTGCATATGATTGTTTACACATGAAGCGCGTTTAAGTAAGAAGAATGTTAAAATTGCTAACGCCCGAACAAAAGCAGGTGCGATGAGCATAATGAGACTTGCAAAATTTTATCATCTGCAAACTATAAGGGTTGATAAAATTCTGACAGGCAATACCAATTAATTTTGACTAAAAAAATAATGAAATTCACAGCACAGGAAAAACCATAAAGTTGCTAATTGACCTACTTAGGATAACGGCTCAACTCATATGGAAGCATCAAGAAAACAGCATCTAATCAAAACCATACAGTTCGTCAGAACTTAAAAAGGTCCATAGTAAAATTAGTAACAAAAATAGTATACTACAACAGACATTATAAACTTAAAACGATTGTTTTATATCCAACATTCATGTGATTTATAAATAAAATTAGACAGACTTTCGACAGAGCTAACAAATATCTTGAAAATCAAGGAGGATAGTGGCATATTACATAAAAAACACTTAAAAGATGTTATGTACAGCGAAATATTGATGGAAAAAAATACTGTATGCAGGGCTATGGGCAGCCATAACGTGGTTCAGAGAAAAGCTTTTTTACCGGGCTCTAAAATATTTTATGAGTTATTAATATCAAAACATTTCATGTATAAAGCCAACATAAATTGCTACTACTTGTGTTTTATTGTGTGTAGACACACAGGTGGAGAGTCATTGTTGTCAATGATCTGCTAACCTATGAGAGTTAACTGTGATGCGCATACGCGAATAAGAACGATTTATTATCCGGAGCAATTAGGAGTTAGATGCCGGTGACAGCACGTGTAATGTGCGGTTGTCGTATTTGCAATAAAAAAGAATACAGAAGCAAATTTGCATCAAATTTTGATGCCAAAAATGGCACATTTGTTTATAGAAATTGTTCCAGTGAATCAGATTATATATATATATATATATATATATATATATATATATATATATATATATATATATATATATATATATATATATATATATATACTAAATAATGTAAACAACAGTCATTTTTAGCGAATTAATAGTTGATAAGTCATAGATATGTTGATAGCAATAATTTTTTTGTTAAATAATTTTGTTAACCAGTGAATACAGTCGAAGTGCCTCGCGTTAGCGGCGCGCGGCGACTCGCGTCTTCGTATTCGTCGTGTAAATAAAAATAAAAAAAAAAAAACCCTATTTGTTTAGTAACTGTATTTATGTAAAAATATCTGATCACCTTTACGTATAGGGAGGTTTTCAGTATTTCTAGGAAATGATAGGAGTTTCGGACGTAGGATGATGCCTGCTCTGTGAAAGGTTGGAGAGTCTTAGCAAGGTATTTAGCTAGGTTGTGGGTGGGAGAAGCAAACGCATTAACTATAGGGCGTAAAAAATGTTTTTGTGAATTTTTGAGAGACCATACAATTTGGGAATTCTGGAAGATTTTTCTCGGGGTTTGATGAGTTCCTTGGTATCGAATGATAGGTTGGAGTTAGTAATGAAAGCTTTGGTTTTCTTTTGACGTAGGTACTGGAGTTATTGTGCATCTTACTCTCATAACAAGATATCCTTCTAATGACAGTTTTCATTACACTGTCTACAAAAAACCCATTCACACTAACCGCTACCTAAATACCAAATCCCATCATTAGCCTGCCCAAATTCATTTGGTTGCGAAATCCCTTATCACCAGATCCATCAGACTTTCCGATACGAAAAATCGCCAAACAGAAATTAAAACCATTACCTTCACCCTACACAATTGATATTCCAACAAATCCTCAACTAATATATCAAAAATATAAATAAAAACGCTAACTCCCAATCCCAAAACCCTCCTGTTTAACAAAAAGCATTCCTACCTTACATCAGAGGCATCACCAATAAAATAAGCCGCATACTATCGGCAAATATCTAGCCGAATATATGAGCATTCTCTGGCCGTACGGAAAGGCGATAATGGTTCGGCACTTGCCAAACATAACAAAGAAACAGGCCACAAAATTAATTTCTCCGAGGCTAAAACCATTTCTCCTATTTCCCATTTCACCGGCAGAACAGTACGCGAGGCAATTGAAATAGAAAAACGCCCACAGTGCCAAAACACAAGAGATGACAGCCAACGTTTACCCGTCATATGGAAACCCCTTATTACCCCGCACCCCCAATTACGCGATACCTTTAATCCAACAAATTTTCCCCAACCCAACGCATCTTCCGCTAAACACTTCCAGCCCTATAAAAGACCAAGCAGGACACACAAAAGGTCAGTTTTACTTAAAGATTCGTAGCTCTCCTTGGGGAGCAGCCAGATTGAGACCCCGAGTGAACAGCTAACCTCTTGAAAATGGCATCATAGTCGATACCGAAACGTCGAGAATTATCTCAAAATAGACGCGGTTCATTCGGAACAAGTTTATGTTCGGCCTTGACTACATTTAGTGTGCATATCACTTGAAATTAATGTTGCTACGCTAACTATTTGTTCTAGTTTCCAGTTTGCAGCTCGAAGAATTCATAACTGCAAGAAATTTTTAGACCACATTTCATACAATTTAGTAAAAAATGAAGTAATATTATTTGTAAATTATCTTTCTTTATCTCATTGTCTTAACTACAAACTATCCAAATTAGGATAGTTGACTAATTTGAAGACAACTACATTGGTCGCCGTGGGCGTAGACAAAGATGTTCGCCCAAATTTTGTATTGAACTGTTGAAAATAAGTTTCATACCAACAATCATGTAGAAGGCTGGCATCGACACTTTAAAAGAGTTTGTGATGCTTCCACAAAAATATTTAAATTTATAAACGCCTTAAAAGAGGAGCAAGTCCTGAATAACTTCTAAATAAACCAATTTCTAGCAGGCGGACAAAATAAAAAATATGGCGCTCTATCGCAACGTTTGCGAAATATAGTCGTAGATTACGAAAGTAGAGATACCTTAGATTTTTTGTTTGTGGTGCATGTTAACAATGATTTTAATGTCTAGACTATTTATCTCTTCTTGAAGAGATCAAATTTTAACATCTCTGTAACAATATATTTATCTCAAAAAGGGCGCCACGTGTTCTAGACCCGTTTAAAAATACAAAATGAGCATCATTTAAACTTTATTTAGTCTTTTTATATATTCTCTTATGTATAAATTATATTTATATATATATAATTATATAATTAAATTAAAATACTATAATTAAGGAAAGTTTTTTTAGTGTGTAGTTCGTAAATACTAAGGTTCTGTATTCAGAGCCGTTTTTAGTATAATCCTTTTCAGAAGTGTTATGAATGTCGAAGAGCACCATTGTATTTAAATAATCCCTATTTTGTAAATAGAATGTAACTGTATCGATCATTTCATCATCAATTAAAAGTTCCACAAGATTGTCGCCTGGTCCAGCAGTCTTTCCACTTTTTGTGTTCTTTATGGCATACTAAATTTCTTTTAATATGTCGGGTCCATATTCGCCAGTTTTATCAGTTTCCATTCTTAATTTGCCTTAGTTATCTTGAAAAAGTTTTTGTATGTAATTTTTCATTCTATTTTATATCTATTGTCAAAATGTTGTATGCGTTTCTTATTGTCTCCGAGTATATTTTATTTCTAGAACTCTCTATTTCTTTTACCTTGTTATGTACATTGAGGTTATTCTATTGCCTTTCGCGAGGCTCATTTTTAACACATTGTTCTGATAACCACTCTTCTTTCTATTATTTGATCTTCTTGTGGATAATCTTATATAATATTTTATATTGTTTTGATTTTTGCTTATTTTTACGTTTTTAGATCAAATACTTTTTAGCCAACCGTTGTTATTTGTTTATTTATGTTTTTATTTGATTTTAAGTTTAGTTTTGTTTTAAAATGTTTTCTCTTCTTTTAATTTTTTAGTGTCCATAGCGTGTTGGGAATCTTTATTTTTCAGCTTTTCCAATTTACTATTTAATTATGGTCGAATCTTTCGTCTGCACCTGGATATATTGTAGTTTTCAATAAGAGATTTTTAAATCTTTGATTTCGTTCCTTATGTTTGATAATTAAGCACAGTTAAAGTAACTCAATATACAAATCAGGAAATAAAACAAAACAGAGCTGTGTAAACTATATATTGGACAAAACGAAATTAATAAAACAGTAACAATTAAGCAAAACAAAGAAATTGAGAAAAAGCAAAAACAACTATGATTAAATAACTTCAAATATGGTGGGCGGCACTCTCGAGACTGCGGAAAAAAGTGCTGTTGGGAACAAATGCACGACGGAACAACTAAAACGAGACTTACCACACGTAACGGTCTCTGGCAGCCTGGACGGAGGATCTTGGCGTGCTCTTCCTTGGCGGCTTCAACCCGGGAATGGGTTTTCCTTGGTCAGTTGTACTAGGGCACCACGGACGAGGCGGAACGTACAAAAGGCAGCGACAGCGTGCAAGCACAACACAATAGAGGACCTGGTCAGCTGGCTGGCGACTTCGTCGCTCACGAGGATTCGAATCGGAATGCCGGACGGCGGTAAAAATCCCGTTTAGTTGTGGCTAGGGTGGGTAGCGGACAATCAAGGTTACAGGTAGAGATGGGATTCGGGACAAGGGGGTTTAGAGATGAGCACCAAACATCTCTTAATATAACGATTTTTGATATTTAAAGTTAACAGCCAGATATAAAGACGTCGTTTTGAAAGTTTAAAAATGTATTTATTATAACAAAGTCAACGTCCTGATAGCATTCCAGTCAGCTATCTCACTTCGGTGTTTTAGGTCTCGTTTGCGAACACAATCTTCCACTTTACTCTTTCCCAACTTTGGCGTTAAAATCAGTCGTTACGATTGTAACTTACTTTTTTTTTCTTTGATTTAAGAATTTTCTTAAGATTGTCATAAAATTCTTCAATTTCACTGTCTGATGTCCTTAATGATGTTAATAGAGGTGGTGTACGTTTGAAGTTTTATTATTATGATTCGATCGGAGTAGGGAATAAAAATAATTACAACTTTTCCTCTGGGGCTTTAAAATGGTAGTGATGCTATATATATGATTTGTGAAAATGTTGTTTTCAGTGTAGTACAATATGCTATTTTAAGTAAAGTATTTACCTGTTCCTGGCCAATAGACATTACTTAAGCGAAAATATTAATATTAAGACGTTTTATTTTAGCTACAACATTGTCTTATTTTCCAGATCTAGATATACTTCTGATAGTTGATTCAAGCATTCTTTGTGTTTTCTGGATGGTTTCTCCTAGAGTTTCTAATGGAGAATTATTAACTCCTTAATATTTAGTTGCGACTATTACCACGATAATCGTACTAGGGTTGTCCATAATTTATGTTCAGTGGTTATCCGTTAATTTCTACATTTTCACACCGTTTGTCACTTAATGATCCATTCATTTTTACCACAAATTTTTCTTTCAAGTAATATAATGTGGCTTTTCTTTTGCCAGTTCCTTCACTCGAAACTGTTGTTACAAACTGCAACTTAAATGGAAGTTGAAAGTTTCAATCTGTCACAATTTATTGAATTAAAACACACTTAATGTATCAATAATAATATATATTTAAATTAAAGTATATGTATTATATCTGGTTATGTAATTAAATCTGAGTTGTTTTTTTTAATTGTTGCTGCCAATTTTCATTTTTATTTACTATTTTTCTTTCTTTATCTGCAAAATGATTATGAACAAAGAGTTCATATATTTTATTAATTTTACTAATAAAATCTGTTTATATAAATATAACTCAAATGTGGTCTAACCACCCTCAAATAATTTTTCGCTTGTACTTCCGTATTTAAAAAATAGATGAAAATTAGATATCTGCTATTCTTGGTACACTAAAGTTAAAAAATGGAATTAAATATCTCTAACGTATTATGAATGAAATATGATGTCAACAAGATGAAACCACTTGTCACATAGCGCGTGAAATACTCACTTTACTTCAAAGTAACATCGATTGGCCACAGTGATGTTTTTTCTCTCGGACTATTTCAACGAAAGAACACCAGATGTGCAATGGCTAAGATAGTACCACATCTATAAAAAAAAATTGATGGAAAATATCCGCTGAAAGAATGGTCGTATGTTAGGAGGGCATTTGATCGATACCATCTGTCATACGCAATTACTAAGTCTGTACTTTACACTGACAGCAATAAAATTTGGATTGTTTCAATATTTTGTGTTTTTTTCGACAAGAACTGTTTAAAATTTAATCTGGATCACCTTATATAATTATGTTTGTAAATATTTTTAATATATTTTAAATAAACTTACTTATTTTGAAAATCGTACCGCTATGAAATGAAATAACTCTGTTATAATACCTCACAGATTTTTTAATTTCTTATTTATTATAAAACCTACTCCTCCTATGTTGTTGATTTCCTAAGTTTCTGCACCTGTAATATAGTATGTGTCCTGATGTTAGCGTTAGGCAGTGCTCGCCTTTTCTTTTAATTTCAGCTAAGCCTATTATATCCCATCTAATGTTTTTAAGTTCTTCTTCGAGTTCGTATAATTTTTCATCTTTGTTTAGTGAACGTATGTTGTATGTAGCAATCATTAGTTTAGTCTTATTTCTGTGTGTGCTTAATGTTTTTGCAGTTGTCAAATTTGTGTCTCCCCCAGAATCCTTGAGACAGACTGATGTGTAATCATCAGTGTGAGATTCTGGACTAGTAGCCCTACTCACCTGGGGTATAAATCTTTTTGTTTTGTAATTTGACATTGTTGCTAAATAAAGGGGGTGATTGGCCTAATCTTCCCATGCTGGCCAGACGGGTTGGGAGATAGTAATTCAGCCGCCCCTAACATGGGGTACAGTCGCTGTCGGAGTACCGCTCCTACTGGAGAACCGTCGTGTCCTTTGCTAGTTTTGGTCCGCCCCGGGTATTTCATTTCCCCGGTACCACCCATATCTGGGAGGCATTCCTCTATCCGCTACCTGAGAAGGCGCCCGATGGGGGACTAGCAACCCCTCACGGGTTGAAAAGAAATTAAAAAATCACATAAAGAGCTACAATTCCATATCGAAAAGAGTAGCCTATATCATCCTAAATATATCTACATTCTGCAACATGAAAATTATCCAAGTATACGCTCCAACTACAAAATATGATGACAAAGAGGTAGAATCGTTCTATGAAGAAATTTCAGTAGCAATAAAGAATAACCACTGCCAATATACACTCATAATAGTAGACTTTAATAGAAAGATAGGGGAAAAATAGAACCAAGCAAAGATAAGATCGGAATCCATGGGATAGGGAAACGAAATGAACGCGGACAAATGCTCATGAATTTTGCAGAACAACAAAATGTATATGTAATGAATACTTTCTTTAAAAAGAAACCCAGTATAAAGTGGACATGGGTCAGCCCTAACGGAGAATATAAAAACGAAATAGATTACATTTTATCATCAAATAAAGATATTGTTAAAGATATAACATCACTAAACAATATTGGCACAGGAAGCGACCATAGGATACTGAGAACAAGAATAGAAATAAGAACGAGATTGGAAAGAAAGAAAAGAATTAGCACTCCAAAAACAATGATAGACACAAGGATTTTAAAAGAAAAACAAGCACAGTATGAATACGAATTAAACAAGAATTTAGAATCCTCTGAAATACAGGAAATGACAAGGAACTACATGAATACTACCATATACAAATGTATGTTAGACGCAGGCCTTAAAGTAGCCGCAGTTCGTAAGAAAAAAGAAAAAAGTTGGAGTGACAGAACAGAAGAACTATTCCGTATAAGACGAGAACTGTTGAAAAACGGAAAACGGAACACGATAGAATTTACAGAAACCAATAAGACACTGAAGAAATCAATAAGAGAAGATAAAAGGAAACAGTTAGAAGCACAAATTGAAAAATAATCCAAGAAAATAAAATATGAAAAGCATAAGAAGATCATTAGGTAGAGCAAATATCACAGCATTTAAAGACAATGAGGAAAAGAAGTAAGAGATAAAAACGAAATTTTAAGGACCATAGAACTATACTATGAAAAGCTATACAAACAAAAACGAAACGCCGAAAGATGTGGAACAGGAATTAAAAAAGAAAATAATAAATGTAAATTCAGAAGATATCCAGAAATTACTAATGAGGAGATTAAATTCAACATAAAGTCCATCAAAATCACAAGTGCCCTGGACAAGATGGCGTAATAGGCGAGTTAATAAAAGAAGGAGGAGATACGATAATTCAAGCATTACAAATATTCTTTAATAAATGTCTGGAGGAAGGAAGGATTCCTGATGATTGGAGCAACGCACTAATTATCCTCATATACAAAAGGAGACAAAACAATACTTGATAATTATAGGCCAATATCTCTATTGCCCCAAATATACAAACTCTTCACAAAATCATAGTAAACAGATTAGATGCAAAACTAGAATTCTACCAGACGATCGAACAGGCTGGATTTAGGAAAAATTTCAGCACAAACGACCACATCCTCACAATAAGAACATTAATAGAAAAGCCATCGAATACAATTTACCTTTATATATGGCGCTGGTCGATTTTGAAAAAGCTTTCGACTCGATTGAACTGTGGGCGATAGAAAAAGCCCTTCAAAACAGTAGAATAGACTATAGATACACTAAAATGATCCACTCCATCTATGAAAAATCAACAATGACAGTGAGGTTGCACGAAAACACTAATAAAATCCAGGTCGGTAGAGGAGTAAGGCAAGGAGACTCGATGAGTCCTAAGTTGTTTATAACAGCACTAGAAGATGTGATAAAGTCACTTAACTGGGAAAACAAAGCAGTGAATATAAATGGCAAAATGCTCAATCACCTGGCCTATGCAGATGACCTAATCATCATATCAAACTCAGCAGTGGACTTACAAAACATGCTCAAAGAACTCAAGAACAAATCAGCAAAAGTTGGGCTAAAAATAAATAAACAAAAAACAAAAATAATGACTAACCAACAAGACAACATAAACATAAAAATTGACAACCAAACTGTAGAGACAGTACAAGAATATGTTTATTTAGGTTAATTGATAACATGCAAAAAATTTAACCAAAATCTGCAAATTGATAGACGCATACGCCAAGCATGGTCGGCCTTTGGGAAACAAAATAAAATACTAAAAACCAAACAATCCCCTTAAAACTGAGAAAAGCTGTGTATGACCAATGCGTACTCCCAGTACTTACTTACGCGGCACAAACATGGACATTAAACAAAACATTAATGGGAAAACTTGCCAAAGCCCAGCAATGGAAATGCAAATGCTAAATATAAAGTTGAAAGATAGAATAAGAAATGAGAGTATAAGGGAAAAAACAAAAGTAATAGACGTCAAGAGACATGTAGCATCATTGAAATGGAGATGGGCAGGCCACACCATGAGGCAAAAAGATGAACGATGGAACAAGGTAATACAGGAATGGAGACCATGGACGGGCAGAAGGAGTGTGGGCCGCCCACAAACCAGATGGAAAGATGACATAAAATTAATAGCAGGATTAACATGGATAAGGACAGCTCAAGACAGAGACAAATGGAGATTTAAAGGGGAGGCCTATGTCCAACATTGGATAGATACAGGCTGATAAAGAAGAAGAAGAAAAATACCTCAAAGAAATAATTTTAAAAATAGATTAATTGTAATACAAAATTACTTTATGTGTTATGTGTGTTACAAATTAGTTGAATTAATTGAGTATAAAAAATAAAAACAATCAATAACTAATTACTCTTTTATTAACACAGCTGTCTACACAATTTTTGTTTTACATTCTTTTTAAACCAGTAATAAGAGAAATATATACACTTATCAAAAAATTAATTAATATATGTTAAACCAAAACATGTTGCATGCAATTGGCTTCGAAAAACTGTAAGTATTTCCCTACAACAGCATCTTCCTAGTTCTGTTAGTTTTCGACACCCTTGTATTAAACATAAAAGTCACCCTGTATATCATGGTAACTACTAATTATTTTAATTTTTAAGGCGCTTCTGAAAGAAATTAGAAAACCTTTGAAGAAATGAGAATCTGGTATACATTTCGGCGCTTAAAACAAATTAAAAGCCGACAATCTATTTGCTGCTTATACCGCAACGGTAACATTACCTATACCTGCTCAATGGAAAACCCGGGGCTCGACCTCAAAGCCACGACTGCTTAAATCGAATTGCTGCGGTGAAATTGACAATTACGTTTCTAAAGCAATATAAATAAATAATTTTAACCGCCGCGCTCTACGTAACCCACAAGCTTAGACTGCTCTATCCAATTTTGTGCTCCGATAATGCGTAACGCAAAGATTTAGTCTAATTCGAGCCGTAAATTTCGGACGACACGGCGGAAGAATGGCTCATAGTTTGAGAAGGGTCCATGCCCAAGTGGACCGAATGTTATAAACAAAAACCCAACAAATGGCCAACTCCGCTCGGGCATTGTTATCTCCAAGCGTTAATTTTCCGCTGCTTTCTGTGAAAATTTAGTCTTAAGCAAAAAGCGAAACGCGCCAAAATAAATCACAACTACTTAAAGAATACAAAGTACCGCGGCGATTAACCGCCACATTTGCCAGGAGTCGGTAGGTTCGAGCGGAGCCTTGCATTACTTAATATTTCTAATTTATTGCTAGACTGCTGCCTCTAACTCGATTAGAGGAAAACTAATTTCTGCAGTAAATTGCGTTCCTGCTGTAAAAACTGGTCACGCTGAGAAGGGGCGCCGTTAAAACAAGCAAAAATTACATAAACTTTATTACACTTCTGATTTCGCTTCATGCAGCAAGAACGCTGTCTAGTTTATAACAAATTGTGCTTTCAAAATGTTTCGGGACTGCTCGTGTTATTTTTCATTAGGGTGTAATTTAGTTTTCTGTTTTAGCACAGCTTTTCTTACTAATTAAAATGGTAGCGCTGTAACCATTGCAATTAGTTATTAATTGAGCTATATATTATCTTGTTTATGATCATCATAAATAGGATTTCTATCGCAATTTAAATTAAGCAACTTAATAGGAAGGCATTAATAGCATTATTTACTGCTTTTAAATATCTTGAGTGATGTGTTAGTATATTGATACAATTAAGTCTGTGTCTCAGTCCCACAACTATTTATTACTAATGGTAATGCCATTTCTCTTTACTATTTGAATATTATTAAATTAGATTAGTGAAATTTATGCGGACTTCCTTCTTCTTCTTCTTATGGTCCTTCTCCTTCACGGAGGTTGGTTATCATCATTCTTATACGGATTTTGTCGACGGCCGATCGAAATAGTTCAATGCTGCTGCAATTAAACCAATCTCTGATATATTTTAGCCAAGACATTTTAGGCCTACCAACATTTCTTTTACCCTTTATCTTCCCTTGCATGATGAGTTGGAGCAGTGCGTGTTTGGGATTTCTCATTACATGGCCTAAGTACTCTAGTTTTCTCTTTTTTAATGTATTTATTATTTCACATTTCTTGTTCATTCTTGTCAAAACTTCTCTGTTAGTTATTCTTTCAATCCAGGCTATACGCAACATTCTGCGGTAACACCACATTTCAAAGGCTTGTATTTTGTTTGTTTGCTCTTTCTTAAGTGTCCAAGCTTCTACGCCATAGAGCATGATATTAAATACATAACAGCGAGCATTCGTATTCTGAGCCCAATGTTTATGTTTCGGTTGCAAAGTACTTTCTTTAATTTTGCAAAGCAGGATCTAGCTATTTCTATAGAGTTCTTATCTCCGTTGTTTGATCAGCTGTTTGTTCTATCCACGTCCCGAGGTATTTGTATTTCCTTACCGTTCTATTAATATGTTTGCAACTCTTAAGTTTCCTTGAATGTGTGGAGTTTTTGTAACTACCATCCATTTGGTTTTATTAAAATTTATTTTTAAGCCGTAGTGGTTACAGCGATCATTTACTTTTTCACGCAGATGTTGTATGTCAGTAAGGTTGCTTGCTAAGAGGATTGTGTCATCTGCGTATCTCATGTTGTTAACTATTTCTCCATTTATAATAATACCCGCAGATTCCTCATCTAAGGCTTCTCTAAAGATGGCTTCGCTGTACATGTTAAACAGAAGTGGAGATAGGATGCATCCCTGTCTCACTCCACGGCGTATCTCAATTTCCTCGGTTATTTCTGTTCCAACTTTTATGTTAGCACTCTGTCCCCAATATAGGTTACTAATTATTCTCACATCTCTCCTATCTATGCCTTTCTTAAGTAAAAGTTCTTGTAGTTTACCATGTGTCACTTTATCAAACGCCTTTTCGAAATCGATGAAGCAGGTAAACACATCTTGGTTCATATCCATGCATCGCTGGTATAGCACATTAACCCCAAAGAAAGCTTCACACGTTCCAAGACCTGCGCGGAAACCAAACTGGGAGTTACTTATTCGTTCTTCCAATGTTTTGTAAATTCTTTTATGAATTATTTTCAAGAATAGTTTTAAAATATGTCCCATAAGTGCAATAGTTCGGTAATCTGAGCAATCTCTTGCATTAATTTTCTTGGAAATTAAAATAAAGGTAGATAGCAACCATTGTTTGGGAAGTTGCCCAGCGTCATAAATAGTGTTAAAAAGGTCTAAAATAACATCTAATGTTTCATCGTTACAAAGTTTAACAATTTCTATTGGTATCTCGTCCGGGCCAGCAACTTTGCCTGTTTTCATGTTTTCTAGTGCATAATTTAGTTCCGATTTTAGAATTTTAAAATTTTCGTCCTTTACTTCTAAACTGGTGTTTTCCAGCCTTTCGTCATTGTAAAGTTCTTGGATATATATCTTCCATCTGTTTATTTGATCTTTTATATCTGTTAGTATATGTCCATCAGCATCTTTGATGACATTATTGGCGGACTTCCTAGATGGATGAAATTTGGAAACATTTTTTAAAACTTTCTTACTTAAAATGGTTAAATGGGGACGTACAGACAAAGTGAGAAAATATTATTTAACCTTCTGGACAATTTCTAAAGAAATAAGAGTAATAACAATTATGCAAGACTTATTTTACACTTATCAAATTTATTTAAGTTCTATCCCAATATATTTCTTTACTACAGTGATCAACTATTTATAGTTTAAGCCATATACTAAATGCCAAAATTGTAATTGTTATGCTAGTTAAGACAAACATTCTAAGAAAATTAATTATAGAAATACTTTTCATATAGGATTAATTCACTGAAACGTTTAATATATTTAAGTTCAGAAGATTAATATGCAATAAGGAAATATTTATAATTAACACGGTTCCTATAACGTAAAAATTATTATCAAATTTTATAGCGTTTTTCGGAAATCGCCGACAAAAATTATTGTGTGGTTTGACTGTGCAAAAAAATCCAAGACGTACATAGAATCAGATCAGCAAGAAAAGGTAAGTTATGTTAGAGAACTCAGCAAGTTAAGTGATGAATTCGTCCGCGAATTAAAACAGAAAATCGATTAGAATACTGAGTGGAGTATAACTGACATGATAAAAGAAATAGGCGTGGAGAAGTTAACAGTCACTTTAGTAGTATACCAAAACTTGCACTACAAGTATTTCCTCTTGAGGAACCGCCAACTGTTGACTGGGAAAACAACATGGACAGGAAGTTAAAGGCCCAAGCACTGCTGAACGACATCAAGCGCGACATTGCTGGTTCCCTGAGAAAGTACTTTGTCCATTATAGAAAGGTGAATTGCCGAAACAATTGTTAAATCTGCCAACATAACTTTGAACTGCTTACCGTCATGCGTCTGCGATGATACTGGGACTTGTGAGCAGTGAAGGAGATCTCACGACGCTCCACTTTTTTGATGAAGGCCTGAAGGTAACCTCTTACAGCTACATCAACGTGTAAGAGAGAGTTATCAAGTTCTGAATAGAGAAGGTGGCCGCTGAGTTGAAGTACGTGTTCCTATAAAGTAAAAAAGAAATAGCTATACAATTTGTACTACCACTGGACCCCGGACTTATGGCCATTCTTTAGCCTCGACTGAAATTGTCCTGACTACTGCATATGGGGCGTCGTCGAGACGAAGGACACTGAGATGAATCATAACACCAAAGATAGCATAATGATACATAGGTATGGACAAGGAGAAAGTTGTGGTAGTTCGCAGCTGGTTTAAGTTCCGGCTCGAGAAGGTTGTAAGCACTGATGAGGGCTACATTGAATAATATAATTCTCTAACGTATTTAGTACATTAAGTTGTTCTTATATTTAAGGTAATTTTTATTTTTTATTCATTTTCCAGGTTTACCTCAATAATTCTGCGGATTTTAAGAATAATATTGTTAATATGATAGTGTCTTATTTAAATTAACTTATTTTTTATTTTAAGCGTGTAAACTTATCAATAAGACTTTGTATTCTAACTTAAATCTAATAGTCCCACCCATAAACATAAAACGTTTCACGATCTTAATTTAGATTAAGCTTATTAATTAAACCATACTTGATATATGCTCAATATCTAATTTCACTTGCCTGTATTAGTCTACAAATAGCAACTACAGTGAAATACGTTGTAGTTTCACTTTAATAAAGAGCACTGTAAGCACAAACTACTAGCAGGCACCGATCTTTATTTAACAACTGATGTAATACTCAGAAACGGAAATGAATATTTTATGGTCTTGCACTCAAAAGCACAGTTTAGAATCACGTTATGAATAGCTTGGAAGTATAAAGTTGATGAACAAACTAAGGTTTTCAAACAATATGTTGCTTAATTATAAAAAAACTTTATTATTTTGTTTTGCTATTTTTTAAGTTTATCAACAACATCATTTCAAAGACATAGCAAAATGCTAAAGACTTATGTTTGCAAATTTGCTCTGAATATGTGGGTGTGTTGTTTATAATGTAGAGGCGATATGCCCGACGATTGTGTAATCACTTTTTAAAAATTCGATTTACTGAGGTTGAGATGATGGGCCGTGTATCAATATGTCGACGGTAACTCGTGATGTAAGGTTTATAACGATGCAGCTCTTGAAAACGAAGTGCAAAAAACAGTCATGGTAATTGAAAGTGATGACTCCAATAAATAAGTAATATTTCAATATAACAACAATATATCGGGAGAATCATAAAATAAAGGCAAACGAAAGATACAAATATAACGTTCTTGAATAAAAAAAAGTTTCCAGAAAAAGTGCAATAGAAAAATTAAATCAGATAATCGGCAGTATTAAAATTTATAAATCAAATTGCATTTGTGAGGAAGGAAAATACACAATTAGAAAAATAAACCAATAAGTAAATTAACAAAAAAATGAGTTAAAGGTGGCTACTGAAAATCTCTATTGTTAGTGTCGGGATACAAATTGAGATAATGGAATTAATAAAGCCAACCACTTGCAAATCTCTGAAAGTTTTAATAAGAAAAAATTTTATTAAAAATTGTAAGATTTTTTTAAATAAATATTTAGCAAACAGTGATGCAAACGTAAATTAGAAAATTAAAAACAGATAACAGTAGATAATGCAATAATAATTCTTTATTTTTTAGCAAGTTTTTGAGTTTTAAAATCCAAATGACGAATTATATTAAACTTTCTAAAATTAAGCAGTTATATATTCTGTACATTTTGGTAAAAGAAACATTATGCAAAATGTTTAGTCGATTGTCGGAAACTGTTTTGAAAGAAGTGTTTCAGCAAAGGAAGCAACGAAGTTGTGTAAAAAGATTAAAGAAGAAGTATAACATAAAGATGGCACTATAAAATAATTTAAAACATTAAAAACTTCAGTATATAACTTTTTTAGTGCGGTATATAGAAATACAAGAACAGTTTTTTAAGTAATCTATCTAGTCATAAAAGAAAACATTTTAACTTTAATAAAAATTTGTTTTTTCTCAAATTCCTTTAACTCTTATATATTTAGTTTATCTAGTCTGCAGCTACCGCAACTCTTCGAAAAGTATTACTTCGGAACGTTTGTAAAATTACATTAAGACTTCTATGCAACAAGAAATTTTTTGTCTTAGAAATTTATAGCAATTTAATTTTTTTAAATTCTAGTTCGACTTACTTGAATAGAATAGAGCCTTTATGGAACCTAAGCTTATTGACCTCATCTTTCTTTGATGTAGACAAATTCTTTTTAATAGGTGTATAAATAAGTTCTCAGCTTATTTTGCAATTATTATTAAATCAAACAATACTTAAAGAATCAAAGTATTCCGTTGGACCAATCGATTGTACCTTTTGACAAATTCTTTATCGGGTAGCTAATGAATTCCCTTTGGTGAAATTAGAAGCTAACAACAAAACGGCTTCGAGACGATAAAGTTATCGATTGCATTTTCGGACTTCATTCTGTTTGAAGTGCGTATCAGACCATATGTGATTTGTTTCTGTTTAACAGTACCGGAATAAATGATAATCGAAAGGGACCATGTCCGGGCTATACGCCGCATGTGGGAGAAGTTCCCAGCCTAACGCATCTGCAGCTCATCTGTGTCAAATGTTTGAGGTCGTCCAGCGCGTGGTTGATCTTCAAGACTAAACTCTCCTCCGCGAAATCTTTGGTACCACTTTTTGCACGTTGCATGACTTACAGCATTCTCACCATATGCAGCACAAATCATTTTGGTGGCTTCAGCAGCGTTTTTCTTAAGATGAAACGCGAAGTGGATAGAAAATCGAATATGCTCTTTTGTGATTGCCATCGCGAACACAGCTGATTATTGAGGTTATATGCATCAAACGCCAAATCGCATGATGTTTGAAAGACCAAATGTCATTGCTTTAAAACCGCAAGAGAGCGGACCAATACGTTACATGTAAACGGTGATTTGCGTCCTGCGAAATCTAAAGCTGAGAATCTTTCTCTTTGGTAGAGGGTATTCTCAGAATCTAGCATGCATTAACTTTCCCATTCTTAAATTATTATGTAATACTTCAGAAGAGTTGTCTTAGATATCCGCATAGTTTTATTCATCGAACTAATTGGTATATCTTTTCCACAATTTATTTACTTATTGATTTCACTAGTCTTTCGCTTTTTGGCTCACCCTCAACCAATTGTACACCTCACTAAAACTGCTTGCATCAACATCGTTGGATAATGAAATGGCTTTTTTACAGTTGTAATCATTTTGTGAACTTCTTTTGGATCACTACCTATCTTTGTGAGAAACTTTATAATATACCCGAGTGCCAATTTTATTTTGTTATTATAACACTTTCTGTATTGTTGAAAATGTTTTAAACTAGAATATAATTTTAAGTATACCTACAAAACCACTTAACAAAAAAAAATTCTTTCTGACATCAATATTCTAACAAATGTTCTAGAAATATAATAGAATAGCTAATATTTAAGTATGCCTAATAATTTACTAGTTGCACTTACACTTATAGAAATTATAAAGTTAAAAGCAAAAACAAAATAAAGGCATTACAATGATATTTCTTAAGAATTGTGTACAAAGCAAAATAATTTACGGTAATAAGTAATATATTATGAATACAAACAACAACTAATGTTGGCAAAACTAGCATTAAACAGATGAAACAGTATCTAAAAGCTAAAATCTGAAATAGTAAACAAAAGAAAAACCTAAAAAATATAGATCAAAAAGTTGAATTACTGACAATTAGTAGAAATAAAAGTGCCACCAATACTTTGAAAATGAGTACAAAAATAGAAGGAATCAACTCATAATCAGCACTAAAATACTTTAAAAAGTAAGCGTAGGTATTGATAAATGTAATACTTTAATTTTAGAACCTCCCTCTGATTTTTTTATATGTTTTGTATATTCAAAGAGATATTACCTTTCTAGTAATGACTCCATCTGCATTTCCATGTTATATTTGCTTTTTGTTTAGATTAAAGATAATGCCTTATTATAATAAATTCTAGAATTATCAGATTCAAATATTTTATAAAGTGTTAATTTGTTGACAACTAATAATCTTGTTTAACAATTCAGACTTCTTATCCTATATTATATATTTATATGTCATGTCTAGAACTTTATTCTCTACCTGGAACTTGTTACTTTAAAGTTGAGGCGACCATGTTGTCTGGCTTTTGTCGATTAAATTTGTTATTTAAAAGGACGAGGCGCGTGTCCAATAATCATTGGTATTAAATAAACAGTACAAGACAAAATTGATTTGTACTTAAATTTTGCTACTCATTATAACCTGACTCGGTCGCACGGCCTTTCTCTTTTCGCCTGCGTGTTCTCCTATGCAATTTCACTTCCTCTTCATTTGTATTTTAGTTTCAAGCGTTGATTGATCCGTTTAATTAATTTTAATCGGCTATGACTATTTTCGACCCAAATCAAAATTTCATAGTAATTTTTTCGTCTGTCTGATCTATCGAATATAAATTTCGAAACATTTTATGAACACCCGGTATATTAAAACTCGAACTTCAATTTTTCGAGTTCCTATTTTATCAACTTTATTTTAAATTCATGTTTACTTATGATAACAAGTCATTTTATTCTCATAAATTTTTTGTATCTTCAACGTTTAGATTCGCGACCGCTTTGCGACCGATTTTGCGACCTTCGACCAAACGGCTCTGCCGATTTTACCAAAGCTTGCACTGCGTCCCCTACTAAGTAACTTGCATACCAAATTTCAAGTCTCTAACTCTTACGGTTCTCGATCTATCCTGTTTACTGACAGACCAACACACACACACACACACACACACACACACACACACACACACACACACACACACACACACACACACACACACACAACACACACACACACACACACACACACACACACACACACACACACACACACACACACACACACACACACACACACACACACACACACACACACACACACACACACACACACACACACACACACACACACACACACACACACAAAACACACATACACACACAACACACACATACACTACACACACACACACACACACACAAATATCAATACAATATATCATATATACATAATATAATATATATATATAACATATATATATATATTATATATATATATATATAGATAATATATATATATTATATACTATATGTCATATATATATTAATATATATATATTATATATATAATATATATACATATACACAAAATATACAACTATAATAAAACAAACATAATATACCACACTACATAACATATACAACACAATATACAAATATAATAATAACTATACTATTACACAACACACAACACACATACAACACACACAACACACACACACACACACACACACACACACACACACACAACACACACACACACACACACAACTACTCTAAATATCATTTTATTATTACTTATAAGGACAAGTGACAACAAAAAAATGATATAATTACAAGAAAAAGTCATCGTTGGTAAAGACAAAGACTTGTTATTTGGTTTTCAGTTTCATCTCTTATATTAGTATCTTTATTTTTGCAATTCTTATAGTACTGTAAACTGGTCAGTTATTTTTCTTTTCATATATTATAGGCTAATGAATTTATAATTATTTCTAACTAGTTTTCTACTTTATGTCTTTGATGTGTCTATGACCATTAAGTATTGTTATTTATGATTAATGTTGATTTTCTATATCTATTAATTGTATTTGTTGTAATGTATTTAATCGACACTATTTTGTCTTATTTGAGTTATTCCTAACATATTTACCATTTTTACTTTACCTGAAATATCTTCTGTTTTTTTATATATACTTGTAAATGTACTACTTATATATAGATATATTTTTATTAATTTTATTATTTTATTTAGTATTTTTCAAGTTTCTTAAATCAGGTTTGTTAGATGTTTCCATGTTACTATGTTACTATATATGACTATTGTTTAACTTTGTTCCTTAAAGCATTTATCTTTTATAATGATAATAATGGTATTACAGTCTGCAAACTAGAGGTTATTTATACTTTCTTTCTGTCGTACCATCTTGATGATTTCAAGTTCGTAAGACAGATTACCTTGTTCGAATGAACGCAGATACTCAATTATTTTTAGTGACTGAGTAGCCATCGCGGCATCAGAAGCACCGTTGAACCGATCCTACAGCATTCCGGGACCACTATACACTTCCTTATAATAATTATTATTCTTTTTTCTAGTACTCTTGTACTACAATCATTTGTTGCTCTTTTTATGTGTGAACTAAAACTATGCATGATTTAACTCACTCGTACAAAATGTGGTCTATAGTTTATAGTTTTTATAATACATATTAGTTATAATTTTTTATTAACTGCTTTACATCATTTAAAAAATATGTGGCAATACTTTAAGGCTTTGGTAATTTAACGCCTTTTCGCATTTTAAAATTTTTATTTAAAATTTATTTTAGCGCGCTACTTATGAGTTGTCTATTGTACTTTTATTTTAGTGTACAGACTTAGATGTTGCATTTCTTCCTATGCTTTCTTGAATTTATTGGAATGTACTGTATTGCATATCTTTCTTATGCCGTGTAAAATGTATACTCTATTCTTCTGTAACTTAAGTTTTAATATATGTTTTTCAATAAATATATGTATATCTCGATTTGAGTAAATACCCTGTTAGTCATTTTAAACTTCAAAAAAAATATTTTACATATTTTATATTAAATATCCCTAGTTTCTTCTTTTGTGTTACTATGTTGCTTTATCTGTATCTTCCATTTCTTTAAAATATATATTTAGCAATAATCTTAAACTACGTTTTCAAATTTGGTTTCTTATATTCTGTCAATCTAAAGTTATTTACGTTCTACCATAGTCAGATATTTTAGGTTTTGAAACATAGCGCTACGAAAACCAGCTGCCTACGCAGTGGGTAGTACTGTGGTTCGCAACTTTAGGAATTTCGATTCTCAGTGCCACAATAAATAAAGAACGTTGGATGGGTTATTTTGATTTAAGTTGTCATATTCTTTAATGTTGATTATTGCTTATTTAAGATATTCTTGGGTTATGTTGATTTTTATTGGCGATTTACACAATTCTAAAGGATAGCCCAAATGAAAAACTAAATTTTAAATAAAAGTGCTCTTGAAGAGCCTTTAAGATTTAATTTTCTTATAGTATTATAGCACACAATCTCCTATTGAACATTAAAAATTATGTCTGACAAATACCCACTTCGGCTATAATTGCCGATTATGTTTTTTCATAAAATTTTTAATTACAATTTCGCACATTTTTGCTGGTGCAGATCTTGTATTTCAGGTAACCCTACAAAAATAATCCGCACTGTGTTAAATCGCAAGATTTTGCTGTCCAGTTGTCGGTATTTCGTAAAACTACATGACCAGGAAACTGTTTTTCGACTCTTATTTGAGCTGTATGACAGATTGGCTTGTACCTCATTTATTTAAGATCCATGTTACTCAGTTAATGTTAAAAAAATTGATTAATCATGTAACAGTTACGATCGCCATTTACAGTTACAGAAGTACAGGTTTAACACGCCACGTGTCCAAAATTCATACCAGACAGAAACTTCTTGGAGATGCATTTCTTTTTTATAAAGAATATTCTCAACCAAAAATGCAAATATTTTGTTTTTTATGAACCTGTCGACTTGAAAATGCGCCTCATAACTGAATTTTCAACTGAACTGTACAATGAATTATAAACAGTGAGAATGATCAGTAAACTTAAGCCATTCCGACAGTTGAATTTTATAAGCATTGAAGTGCAGGTTTTTAGTAAATATTAGCTGATAAGAGCTTCGCGAAATGTGCAATTGTGTACGATGCCAAGTCAATGTTTTCAGATTTGCAGCTACAGTTTGACTAATTATGGCAACAGTTTTGTGGAACCTTACCCTACATTACTCACAAAGCTTTGTATCTACTACCGATCCGGTTTCATCAAATTTTGTAACCAGTTTTTGAACAGTTGATTTATTTGGTGCACTATTTCAATCAAAATTTTGTGAAGTTTGTGTACCACCTCCGCATAATTTTCACCGAATTTGCAATGACTTCTGACTAATAACTAGCCTTTTTTGTATAATGTTCTGTTTTTAATGATAGGATGACTCATAAAAAATATTTGTTAAAGACCAGAGTTTCCGACAAACAAAATAAAAAGGCGGGAAGTTTAAATATGGCGTTTGGTTTGGAACATTTACTTAAATGTATACAGTGGATGTGAATTTTATAGAACGTCCATCCGAATTTTGCAACGTGTCTTACAGCTTTCAATTGAATTTGTATCTGTCTTGACTGAAAGTTTTTAGAATTTAGATTAGTTATCATCGTAACAAGGAATCAAAGATGGCAATTTAGATCTTCACATTTTGTTCGTTCAGATATTTTTGTTATTTATTTTATTAGATACATTTCTATCTCGTGTGTAAGTAATTATAACTCTCAGTTAACTCAAGTTGTGATATCTTAATGTTGTCTAAATCATTTTCACTAATCCGCAACAAATATTCAATTTGATATGCACTTTTTAAATGTAATAAACTAATGAGGTAGTATTTAATTTGTGGCTGACGGTTACATATGTAGCTGTGTTCATAAACGTAATTTGCCCTTTACTACCTCTACTGCTGTAACTTCACAAATTAGAACTATAATTGAACAATGCAACTGTGAGAAATTTAAACGCACATACGTCAGTCACATGTTTCTTACCACTTACAAATTATTATCTGCCGCCAATTTAATATTTCTGCTGCGCTACATATTAACATTTTTTTTTGATATCATAGCACAATATTCTAGGTAACTTTATATATTTTGGAGTAGCATTTTTAAGACACTTTTGCATAACTTAAAATAATAATTTTAAGTTATTGATACTTATGCTACATCATAGCAATTTTTGATGGTATATTATTACACACAAAAATTTTTACGAAATATTGTACATATTGTGCACAATAATAAGTTTAGTATGAATATTATTTTATACATAAAATAAATGAATATTATGGAGTATATTATTTTTTGGCTTAACCTTAAACTGGCCACTAAAATTCATAAACTTTGAAATCGAAAATCACAACGACGCATTTAATTCTTAAGCATATAATAATTATTATTTTATTATTATTATTAATTACCAAATAACCCAACAGAAACCCTAATACTAGTCAATAAATATCTTACTGTATTTTCCTAGCAGTCTAAAAGAATGAAAAAGTCGTGCAGGCAAAAATACTATTTCTATTTTGCTGAACTATATTTTTCTTTACGGGATTTTCCTTTTTTAAATTTAAAACCCACAACTTAAAAGCTTTTGGGAAATTTGTTAATTACGCCCATTTGTAATAAAAGTTTTGGGTTTATTTAAAAAGTCGACCATTTTTTATTCCTTTCGGGCCTTTCCAATTTTTCCTTTTTTTTGGGGTTTATAAATATAGTTTGTCTTCTTAATTGGACAATGTTTGGCCTGTTTTGCCTTTTCCAAATTATCCCCTTTCCTAATTATTTCTTCTTTACACATTAAAATTAATATGATATTGGTGTATTTGTTTAATTTATTGGGCATTTAATCCAAAACTGATGAATTCTTAAATTTTTGTATGTTATACCAAATTAATTTTAAGTTTGTAACTGTTGGATATTTGAAGTATTAGGTATGCCACTCTTGCTGAGATAGATCTTATTTCTTTTATGTTTTGTTCTACCTTTTGTGTATCATAAATCCAAATCCCGCTGTGTTTGTGTTATTTTCTAGTATACTTTTGGTATGATATAATGTATTTCCAGATGATAGTTTTGTACACTGTTCTTCTTTTCTTCTTGTCTCGTTTAGTCCTATTACGTCCCATCTTTTATCTTTAATTTCATTTTCAAATTCTACTAGTCGTTCTTCAGTTCTAAGGGTCTGTGCGTTGTACGTAGCTATAGTCAACTTCGTCGTCATTTGGCAGCCTTTCCTCATCCGGTGATTCTTCGCACCCTCTGGTTGTCGGTAGGATTCACCGCTGCCGTGGTGAGCTACTTTCAACCTGCCGGGGACTGAGGGCCTTTTGTTTATTTGTGTATTCATGAAGGGATTTGTTGGGTTTTCGGCCTTTACTCGCCGCGCTGGCCAGACGTGTTGGCAAGTCGCAGTACCGGAGCCGTGTTTATCAGTTCGTGATAGTCGCCTCCGATTTTCTAGTGATAAACTGTACCAAAGATTTTCTTTTCCACTTTAACCTAGTACTGACATTGCTGCTGCCCTATGTCAGGTTTCACCATATCTGGCTATCCTCTCCTAGTTTAGCCTGTAGGTCAATACAGTTTTCCGGGGTGTGGCACTTGGGGCCATAGGTGAGAATTGGGTGCCTCAGTTATCAAGAACCACTTCCGGTAAGACCGTTGGTGTGACCGTTCCCGGTATAAAGGTACTACCTCTATGACGCGACCCCTACACCCCTTTCGTGTGTAAGTAATTATAACTCTCAGTTAACACAAGTTGTGATATCTTAATATTGTCTAAATCATTTTCACTAATCCGCAACAAATATTCAGTTTGATATGCACTTTTTAAATGTAATAAACTAATGAGGTAGTATTTAATTTGTGGCTGACGGTTACATATGTAGCTGTGTTCATAAACGTAATTTGCCCTTTACTAATTCTACTGCTGTAACTTCACAAATTAGAACTATAATTGAGCAATGCAACTCTGAGAAATTTAAACGCACATACGTCAGTCACATGTTTCTTACCACTTACAAATTATTATCTGCGGCCAATTTAATATTTCTGCTGCGCTACATATTAACAATTTTTTTTGATATCATAGTACAATATTCTAGATAACTTTATATATTTTTGAGTAGCATTTTTAAGACACTTTTGTATAACTTAAAATAATAATTTTAAGTTATTGATACTTGCTACATCATAGCAATTTTTGATGGTATATTATTACACACGAAAATTTTTACTAAATATTGTACATAAATGTAATTCAAACAACTGTAATGAGCACAATAATAAGTTTAGTATGAATATTATTTTATACATAAATAAATGAATATTATGGAGTATATTATTTTTTGGCTTAACCTTAAACTGGCTACTAAAATTCATAAACTTTGAAATCGAAAATCACAACGACGCATTTAATTCTTAAGCATATAATAATAATTATTTTATTATTATTATTAATTACCAAAAAACCCAACAGAAACCCTAATACTAGTCAATAAATATCTTACTGCATTTTCCTAGCAGTCTAAAAGATTGAAAAAGTCGTGCAGGCAAAAAATACTATTTCTATTTTGCTGAACTATATTTTTCTTTACGGGCAAAATCAATATTCCACTTTATTAAATGTGAAAGGACGCACAACTCAAGGAAGCTTTGAAAAATATTGTACTCTATATGTAGACGACCCATTTTAGTATAAGTTAAAAGTTTCGTAAAGTTTATTTACAGCATGTGCTTCAGAAAACCAGTGGTTGTTTATACACTTTCAGGACGTTTCAATTTATTCATATTATTAGCTGTTGGTTATAAATAATACGATTGTCCTACATAATGACAAGTGTTATGCTAAAATACAGAATTAGTACTTGCTGGCCGAAATTATGGCACCCTCGGGGACTAATATTCGTCTATTAAAAACACATTAATCATTAAATGTATTTGATGTACATTCTACGCTGCTGCAACTTACAATAGGCCATAATCAAAACAAACTGAATGATATGACAGTAAATTTATAAATGTTTATTATTCAAATGCACAAAACAATATGCAGCCGTTTAGTAAACTGTATTTTATTATATAATTCTATACATATAAAGAACCATTACAAAAATTGTATTTATAAAAAGAACTATTTAAATTTAATCAAATGTAAATTAAATTTCATACAATTCGCAGGTATTATCATATATGAAAATAATAAACATTTTATTTTTGCAATGATACTAATATTTAGAAATATTGCACTCTAACCCAGTTTTGTTTTGTTGAGATTTTATTTATTACTAGCTATTTGTGTTATTTGCTACTTCATTTTTTTTAAACGACCAAATAAATATTTTTTATATTTTATTAACTCCAAGGTTATTTTTATTTATTTTTAATTTTAACTTTTGTCTTTTCAGACTTTTTTTGATTTTATATTTAGAGATCTTTATTTTATTATTATTTAATATACTTTACTTTCCATTCTTATTACTGTATATTAATTTATTAACATCAGGTTGTAATGTGCTCTGTTTTATGTTGGTCTGTACAATCAAAAAGAGCTAGTAAGGGTATGATAGAAGAGATCAAACTTTCCCAACAGTATTCATCACTCTGCGTCTGACTGAAGTTTTAGATTATCTGTTTTGACGCAGGCTTTACTTATATTTAATTAGTATTCTGTTGTAAACCACGTCTACCCTCATCTGAATACTTAATTAGCTATTATTGCAAATAATGCAGTTAAACATCACTCAATAAGTTCATAGAACGACTAATAAAACTACAAATGTGCGCCAAATTTTTCTTTAAAAAAATGGCAAATTCTAAACCCTTATATTAATAACGAGTTAAACAAAGTTTAGCTTTACATTAACTGGCTTGGAGCAGATCCAAGCCAGATTGTTGAAGCAGAATGAAAAAAAGGCGGAGAGTCCGGACCAATTCTGATTTTTATTATAACATCTTGACCTATGCCAAGAAGTTCGTTACAAATCCGCTCTTTCTGGAAGGTGATTGTTCGGTACCGACCGTTACTGACCGTTGGAATCTCCGATTTCGATTCCGAGAGTCAGCGTTCAGGGAGTCAGAGTTTTAGAGTATTAAATGCTGTTTTATGGATTAACGAACACATAATTATAACAGACTTTTAACCGAATTCTCTGTCTTACATTTTTGCCTCTAAAAATGCCTGAACTACTCAGGGATTGTACAACTGTTATGCAAAATACGAATTTATTCAGTAAGTTGGTCTCCTTCAAGAGTGATGCATTCATTCCAACGCTTCTCTAACACTTCGATGCCTTTTTTGTAGAACGATTTATTTTTAGCCTCAAAATAGGCTTCAGTTTTGGCAATCACTTTTTCATTTGAGGTAAATCTTTTTCTCTGGAGCATTCTTTTTAGATTTTAGTCGCTGGGAGCCAGATCCGGAGGATACGGTGGTTGGAAAAGCAATTTAAAGTACAATTAGTGCAATTTTGCCATCATTGCGATCGACTTGTGACATGATGCGTTGGCTTGGTGAAAGAGAACTTTTCTTCTTCATTTGGGGTCGTTTTTTTACAATGTCTTCCATCAAACGCACCAATAACGCCATATAATATTTGCCAATCGATGAATTAATACCGAGCGCATCCCAAAACCTTACCAGCTGACATTTGCGTTTTTGGTGGCTTTGGGTGGTCAATTTTATAACGCCGATCAGTAGCTTAGACTTTATTCGTATTGTTTCGTGTCGCATGCGTTTAATGTTTCTCTATTATTGAATATACGGTTGTAAAGGTTCTGAAGAAAAAATCACTTTTGCATGTTATAGGTTCATTGACGTCAGTGTCGGCGAACCACTAAGTTGGCAACCTCGAATGGGTTACCTCTATCCTAATCCTCTTATCCACTTTCAACTTCAACGCTGGAGAATATTTCTTTAACTTTAATAATTTCAGTATTTATACTACAATTAATACATTTGCATTTACGCTTAACTTTCTTATTCATTTCGTGTGCAGACTCTTCTTCATTTTTAAAGTGCCAAAGCACGAGTCGCGCTGTTATCGCCAATATTAAGTTTGAGTTCATGCTTTATTAAGCTAGCGGTAGATCTCAGTAATATATGTTCTTATTTTGGCTTTTCACCTCAACCCGATACTCGGGTGGCAAATAGCCAAGCACCTGGGTTACTACTTTTACTTCTTCTATCTTAATGTCGGCAAACTATTTGCTCTATTAGTTTTTCCACTCTGACCATGAATGCGGCTATTTTTTGATCAGCATATATTCTCTAAGCTATAAAACTTCTGTAGCAGTATAGTTCAACTTACGCGAGACTGCTCTTCAAAAAACAGTCGCTTCCAAGCACTACGAGCGCTCTGACGCCCGACAAGTATAGCTGACAACAACAGTACAAATGCCTTTTTGTTCTTCTCTTGGTTTACCTCTTTATGAAACTCTTAGACCATATCGGTTTATATCAAATATGGAAATACTTGCTGCACAAACTATACCATTGGCACTTGTATGTCCTTGCTTCTGCCAAGAACCATCCAGAGCAATAGTCAAATCAGTAGAACCTTTTTGCACTGTACAAAATTATTCAATACACGTGCCAGTATTTGAATATTAGTTATATGGTTTATTTGGTTTAATTGTTTATTGACACACTCATTATTTTTTCACAATCAATAAAAAGCAAAAAGGGGGTCGTTACCCGAACTGTCATAATGACATTTAAATCACATTTAAGACCTTTAGAGATGATTTTTACAAAAATTAGTAAAGGTATATTATAAAATAGACCACGTAAAACTATAACACACAAAAAACAAAAAAAAATATTTTTTTGGCTGCAAATGTTGTACCACCGCGCACTCTCCGCGCATCCGTTTTCTTTTGCTATAAGCTTATAGGGCAGCCGGGCTTATTACCCACAGAAATGTAAAGAAGTTTTGCTCTTACACAATGATATTGTTTAACTTAATATTCTTCCTTGCATTTATAATAATTATTTTGTCTTTAATAGCGTAATTTTAATTTTTTATTTTTTAAACTTCTATTGTGTAATTAATATCTTGGTTTCGCCTTAATTCTATCTATACATTGGAACAGAAAGTAAACAGACAGCTGATATGAAATGTGGCGTAGATGCGTAAGTTTGGTTGTCACCACACCGATTGTTATGGTTTGTAAATAAACTGTTCCACGTTTACACCTTGATGAAAAATTGTCAGCCTGGAACCCCTCGTTTTCTTAATATTTCATAAAAAGTAATATTGTATTAAGAAGAATAGGCAGTGTTCATGAAAGTCTTATTGACACTGCATTACCTGTTCTATTATGAAAGTATAATTGTTAGTGCTTGTACTTTTGTTCTAAGGGGAAGAATTCTTGGTTGTGTATTGTAAAAATATGTAAAATATGATGAAAACCTTACCTTAGTAGGAATTTAAAAAGTGAAATATTTCCCTGAGAAGACTGTTTACGAAAATGTATACTCCATACAATTAAACATCTGACCAGTATTATGTTACATTTAATAGGTTGCCTAGTAGATTTTATTTTTAGAAGAACCCACATTATTTAAATAAACTACTTGCTGATGAGTACCTATAAAATTTACAAAAAAAATTAACTAGAGCAACCCACGTATCAACCCTATAAAAATTATGGCACAGACAGCAAACTTTAAATCTAGAAAGAGACTAACTACAAAAATTAAATTAATCAAATATCTAGTTTATGTTTTGTGTCTCTTTATATTGAAAGAGGATTTATGAGGAATGGTAAACTAAAAAAAACCTATTAATTAAAATTATAATAAAAATTATAAAATAAAAATTACCCCTTAATCGCCAGAATTTGACATACATTGATAATAATTTTGCTAAACAAGAAAAATGAATATGAAAGCAAATTTAAAATCTGTTGAATACAGCAATTTGAAATGTGTGGTAACGCATATAAGATTAAAGCGTATTCCACTTAGTAGAGAATAGCACTCCTTTCTAAAAAGCAAATTAAAAGCATCTTCTGCAAAATGCATTATTAGATAGTGTGTGTGTGTGTGCAGGTGCTTGTCAGTTTTAGCGAAGAGCCGGGTTAAACCGCAGCAAGTACGAGCACGAGCGGACGTTCTGTTTCTGAATTCAAATTTTGCTCTTTTACATGCGCACGCTCCGAGGTAAATTATTGATGATACGAAGAGAAGGAAATTCTTTGTAAAACCAAATTCGGTTATCGGCTCCCTTAAATATTTTCCATTGTATCCTAGCAAAAGCAGGAACCTTTTCTGCGTCCAAAACGTTCGATATCTTGGTGTAGGAATATCTCTACTTGCTGTAAAATAGGACGCTTGTGATATACGGCAAGAGAGAGCGGGAGCCAGCCTCATAAACACTTGCATTAGTGAATCGTTAGTACTCTGAGATAATAATTCAAGGTAATTGATGGTTTTCTTGTTGAATTAACCTGCAAATTGAGCACAAATGCAAACGTACGACTTCATCAAGTTTTCAGCACCTGCAGGTAAATCTTGCACTGCTGCTTGTGCATATTTGACGTGATGAGGATCAACGAGCCTTGAAACGTTTAGATTTTAATTTAGATAGGCAAACAGACGCAAGCAATAAAGGAGGAATAAAACTTTTCAATATTCTCCGTCGCTAGCTGTATGCACTTCTGATAGGTACAACGAAATGTGCCAACCGGACATCCAGCAGCACGACAGGATACGAGATGCACTTACACATTGCGGGAATACAAATGAGCCAACGAAACAGCTGAATTATTTAAATGTTGAGTTGGATTTCAGTTTGTAGTTTATGCATGCTGCCATTAATCTAGAACTGATGTGCTACTTTCGTTGCGCACAAAGGGAAGGTGAAACCCTTTTAGGTTTGCCATTGTGCGTGGCACAAAAACAACTCAAAACAAAAGAAGTTTAGTTCCAATAGATTAGATACGCTTCTGATTAAAGTAGCTTCGGTCGTTAATATACTTATCCAAGCCAAAAGCAGTTTGTTTACAAAGTTGCTGATTTATAACGCCATAGCACGGTAGATATTAAAAGCCTTACATGTTAATAGATAAAGTTATAGACCGGGCGATAATGACAGATTTCCTAACATGAACTTATCCCGTCTGCCCTTTTAAATATAAAAAGTAGAGATCATAATTGATTAAAGAATCTACGTATCTCGCGGTTATAGGTGATACGTAGTTCATACTCTCTTCATCAAATCGATTTTTGAAACAATAATTTTTAATAAATTTATGCCGTCTGCCGTTTGTACGATACGAAATTACATGGCAAAATAATCCGGCGCTAGCTTGTCGGCAGACAATTTAACAAAATGGCAGACGGAATAATGTTATGTAAACATTCAATGAAAGTTTAGCGAATTCATTTATATCAAGTAATTACTTACATCACTTCAAACCGTCTGCCTTTCGTTTTCTCTTTTATATTATGATATGTAGTTTATTAATATACATATTCGAAGTTGTATAAAGTTATGTTTCGACGATTGTATTTCGACCGATTTAGACTGTAGTGACCAAACGATAGTAATTCACCGATTTGTCTGCCTCGCGATTTTTATGACTTTTTCGATGAATGGAAGACCCCTATATAACAGGCAGACGGTATACTTACATTATAAAATTAGTAATTTGTTTATAGAATAAAATTTGCGTTCTTAAACGAAACTTCATTGGAAACCGTCTGCCGACAAGTTAGCGCCGGATTATTTTTCCATTTAATTTCGTATCGTACAAACGGCAGTCGGCATAAAGTTATTAAAAATTATTGTTTCAAAAATCGATTTGATGAAGACAGTATGCACTACGTATGACCTATAACTGCGAGATACGTAGATTCTTTAATCAATTATGATCTCTCCTTTTTATATTTAAAAGGGACAGACGGGATAACTAGGAAATCTGTCATTATCGCCCGGTCTATTGTGTGGTCTTTATAGTGTGACACATGCGTTACTTTGTAGATCTGCCCTTTTTATATTTTAAGTAGTAAATCAATAAGAATTAATTATAGAAAATTCGCAACTTTGTTATTGGTTTTTATTAAATGACTATAGTCATCCCAATCTATACAACTGTAACTACAATAAACTTTAAAACAACTATACCTGCCGCTATAAAACTTATATTAAATGTATTACATGAACTTAAAAGTGATATACAAGCTTTCTATGATATACACACTTAATTGTTTGTCTAGTCACATAATTCGAGAACTACTAGCAAAAGGTTAGTTTAAAAAACCACGAGAGGTTAAAAACGTCTTCACTTACCTCATACCTTTCAGGCTTAGCAAATTACATAACAATTGGAAAATAATTTGCTACTAAAATTACAGTTGAGCTTATATAAGACACAAAAATTACAAAAAATGTCTTAAAAAATGGTAGTAACAACACTGAATGAAATATTATATGCAGCTTATGAAAGAAATTTGTACAGGGTGGCGAACTAAAATAATTTTTTAGTATGAAACTTTTTTATTAACACCAAAATAATATGGAATAATTGCAATTTTTATAAGTATTTAATTACGAAAGATTATATCAAACAGATTACGTTCTTCTTGCTATACATCAACATTTTTGGTGGTACAGTTACAATTTCTACGCAAATGGCAATTTTTAGTTTATTTATTATAAAACAATTTCGAATGTGGTCTTTCGGTTTGAGGTAACCTCAAAAAAAATCGCAGAGACAAATTTGGTGAGCGTAGAAACCAAGAAAGATCGCCAAAATTGAAGTCAAAGCCCTTGACGAGCGGGCTATAGCTCCACCTTTTTAGAATCATTCCATATTCACGTACTGTGAAATCACTGATACTGTAGCTCCTCTTCTTCAAATAAGTAAGGTCCAACTATTTTTCGATTGCCAAGCCAAACTGTAATCTTAACGCTTTGAAGAGGTTTGTAGTGTAATTATCGTTGATTCTTGTTGCCTAAAATCTACATTTTTTTATTATTGACATAAACATCCAAATGGAAATAAGTCTTATCACTCATCATTACAAATACACTGGTAGAAGTAATAATTTAAAGTATTGTTTCACAAAACACCTTTCACTAGACAAAATTACTTTGAAAAAGGTTTTGAAAAAAGACGATTTTGTTTTGATGGAATTTTAATGCGTCGTATAGAATGCGCTGCAGTGAACAACAACCTTCTTACTTTCTCAACATTTTTTCGGTTAGTTGATTTCTTCTTCATAAACGACTTTGTTTGTGTGAAACGATTCAACCCATCGAAGTATTGTGTTACGGTTAGTTATTGCACTATTACGCGCAACATAGAACCGTTGGCGGAAAATATGTTCAAGCGTAACAGCAAAATTGCTGTGGCTACTAAAACTGAACCTTATGACCTCCCCCCGAATACTACCTATTTCTAAAACAAACGCAGAGTATATCACAAAAAAAACATAAATGTGATCTCGAGAGACAACTTCTGTTTTTATAAGAAAAACACGCATACAAATAAGACAAATTGGAATATTTTTTTCAAAAGGCTTACGATTCTATAATAATTGTGTAACTAATAAATGTTTGTTCAGTTAAAAATATTCTTTAAATGCTTTGGAAAGTTAGATTCGAGGTCGTTAAATTAACCATCAAATCTGTAATGGTGCATATAGCACAAAATATTTAGTTTGCAATGTAAATTAAACACTAAGCATACATAGAGCTCCAGTTTACCATTTGAACTCCTCTTAAATTTTTTGTGCAGCCAATGACTCAGGCAGAACTTTGTAGCTTTACTACCCTAAGGTCTAAGTTCTACTAAGAATTTAAGCAAATATTATCTCTATCAACTATTTGCATTAAAGAATTTTAATCGACTTCCAAAGAATGTAACAAATTTCAGAAATTTACTTTTATGCAGTTTTTGCAGGAAATAATAGTTTCTTTCTATTTGATACTCTAATATAATCAAAGGTTAGGTTTGAATTATACATTTTCATCCTGGGAGAAATTATTTTTGTAAAAAATAATGTTGCATGAAAAACAACGTTCTTGTATAGTATAATATATTCACTTATAGATTTTCTTGAGGATTCTTTATAAGAATATTTTTAATACTTGTATTGTAATTTTGCCTCGCTTATTTTCAATTGCAAAAAGTTTAGAAACTGAATGTATTCTTTTTATATATTGTTAAAGTCTTTTACAAATACATCAACTGATCAGCATTAACTCGTTATGCATGATATTGTATTTATATTATGGCTAGCTTTTTATATAATATATTTTATATGTTAATATTAAACCAACATGCAGGAGTCACTATAACGTCATATCATTTGAAAATCGTCCAATAGTAAATCGAAGGTGCACATTAAATGTCTAGTGTTTTAAATAAAAACTAGCAGTAAGCGTCTAAACAAACAAAACTTAAAATTAATCATCGAAGGATTAAAAAAATCGGAAAACCATTCAAGATTCGAAGACGTTAGAAAGCAAAAATTCCCTTTCTGTGTTGACGCAAGATATGTTAGATGTCCCGGCTTATTATATAGCACAAGCTTTTATTACTGATAAAGAAAAGACTTTATTTTTAGAAATACAGTTGGTCGTTTAAACAAATTACGGCGATAGTATCCTATTATACTAAGTAAAAGTTCAGAAGTATCACACGAGCAACATTCTGTATATTCTTCTTCTTCCGGCGTAGGCTTCTTGTCAGAAGCGTCGTGACCCAAGAACTACTTGTTCTGCATGCTTTTTTTACGATGTCTCACTATCGACTTCTGTTTTGGGCTGTTCTTGTAGCCTATTCGATAGTATGTCCGGTGACCCCATTGATCTGGTCCGTCCACTTTTTGGTATTCATCTCCGCGGTCTTAATCCCTGAGTTCTGCTCTGTACAACTAATCATTCGAGATTGTCTAAATTTCTTCGTGGTCTATCTATATATGTATTAGTTGGTAATAAAGTAACTGTCATAATGCAAATTATCTATATATGTAAAGAGCTCTTGTTTAGAAAAAAATATAAACTGGATATAAACAAGTTGACGGTACCAAAAACTGGATGTGCCTTTGAACGACTATATTAGCGGAGTATTGCGAAGTATACTAGAAGTACTCTTTCAAGGTACGGAGATAACAGATTACCGTATACAATCTTAACCATAGTGTACGATGCTCAAGAAAAATGATTTACTGTTATAAGGACTGCTCGATGTACTAAACACGGAACTTTAAACTGCAGCTATTTTTAAGTAATGAGCCTTGATCGTATCTGCTGAGTATTGGCTTGTAATTGTTACTATTGTTTAACAACAGCTGACAACTAATAAGCAATAAAGTGAATTGATGTTGAGATTAAAGAGCTAATCTTTGCAAAAATGGTATTCAGAAAATTTTTCTTGCAAAACTTACAAAAATTATAAAGTGTTCAAAGTAGATGGTTTTCCAAATCATCATAAGCTTGATGATTTGCCTAAATTGAGATATCGAGGTGGTAAATATAACAGCCAAGAAAATTGTTTTGAAAAAGGGTGACGTCAGTCTAGGTACTGTTCAAAATATTACAAAATGAACAACAGTATTTAGAAAAAGTAGAAAAAAACTTGTGGAAGATTTACAGCATTTTAATTTAAAACCAAACCCTTTATTGTTATTGAGGATATCGTAACATACGTCAAAATGGCAGTACATTACCAAAACATTTTATAAAGCCGTTGTTGGACAATATGCACCTGATAATATAAGAAGAATTAAAATATATAAATTCTTTAAGTAAACTTTTGTATGGCAGGCCATAAGTTCTTGTGCTTAGAAGTCTCAAATTTTTTAGAACTCTTACAATTGGAGACGAAGTGTACAAGAAAGAATACACACATAAATGGTTTGTATTTTTATATCGTAAGCATAACAGTCTCCCATTATTTTACACAGACTTAGCATCTGCTCATTACTTAATTTTGTGAAAAAATAGATAATCCGCCAGACTGCCTTGAGCTTCGTCCTATTGAATGTTACTGGACTTTTGTAGAAAGACATTTAAGAAAGATGGCTGAGAAGCTAACACAATCCAGGAATTTAAACCGAAATCTTTCAAAATCTTATGGTAGGGGTTACGATTGTATATAGCTTTTATATCGCAGACAGATTTCGATTGTGTTATTTTGTAATTTTAAATTTGTAATTTAAAAAGTTTATTATTATTGATAAGAATTTATTGTCCGTTTAGATAAATTAACAGCCTTTACTTACTACAATTACATGTGCAATCTCTAGAAAACGTGTCGAATTTATTACAACTCGTTCTACAAGTCGAGGGTCATTCCGGAGCGGTTTTAAAGAGGAAGCAATACAGTAATGGTGCACAACATTCAGAGAAGTTGAAGATTCTAGAACCAGTGGGCGAATATTCAAGCGTGTATGAGGGCAGTTGCGGTAAGACGCAGTTTACGTTGTGATCTAAGTGTTCTGAAGAGCAGATGGCTAGCGGAAATAAATAGCGATAGCGTTAATTTATTAGCTGCTAATTTAGCGTGGGGAGAAATAGTGTCTGTATATTCTTAAACAATTGTCAAGTGAAAGTAAAAAACCTAATTTATACACCGACTTCATCACAATAGGATCTCTTAAAAATGCTATAAATATATAAATGTAATATATTTAGAATAATCAAAAAAGTATTCGATTAGAAAGTGAAGAAGGAAAATTTCCTTGTATTGTTAAATGGTTAAGGTTTGCTACATGTGAGGAGCGCACATCTTGAGATAAACAAATGTAGTCACATGTGGCGGGCTAGCATTGAAGGTGTTAATGTTGTTTGATTTTAGTGAAGTATTACATGGTTTGTCAATAATAAAATATTGCTGACTTTTGCATTATTTTCTCTTTCAATAAATAATAATAATAATAATACATTCTTAAAAAAATTCTAAATAATGACTTTTTTTTGCAAGAATAGCTTTAAAATAAATATATATATCAAAAAAGTATGTGAAGCATTGTTTTTAATTTTTATACTTTACTAAGAGAAATTTGGTTTTGTAGTGAATAATATTCTTGGATTTTCTTAACAGTTATTACTAAATATTTCCACCTTACTAATCTTTTTTTATTTGCTCAGTAGTGTTATAAATAATAATAAATCACTGAAAAATATCAACTTTCTTAATAGTTTTTTTCTTGCTTCCCGTCTTTTGTTAATGTTAGACGATATTTTTAAATACCCAACTTTTTATTACTGAAGTTTTTTAAGCTGATGTTTAGATTAGTGTTATTAAATCCTGTACAGTCTAACTTACCCACATTCATCTTTCATTAAAAGAATGTTCAATTTACTTATTATGCTTCTCATTATATAGAAATTTGCAACCTTATCTCTTTCTTTTCACATGTTACTGATACACACTTGCACGTCTAAAAATATTTTTACAAAAAACTCAATTATATTAAATCTGGATGATATACCCTTTACTAAATTAATGATAAGTATGTGTTTTTGTTTCTTGCTATAAGAAAGAAAATTTTAGTCAGGACTACTAATAAAAGTTTATCGAAAGATTATGTATGGAGTGAAAGAAACAGAAGCTAAATAAATAATTCTTATTCAAATATTAGCTTTCAGAAAATAGTTTGACTTCCCAAAATAGACGTTTTAAAATCCCTAACAAATTAACCCGCTAAAAAACAGATATGGATATTTTTGGCCATTAAATATTTCCTTTTTTACAGAGCCAGCATAAAACAGTTCATTACAATGTACTAATTACCAACCGATACGCAAATACTCTTACGATCATTAAAACTTTTCTGCACGAAAAATAGTTATAATACTATTACAGTCTATTGACTGTTAATTCTACTTGATGTACCTAAAATAACTCGACAGTGGCAAATGCAAATAAAATCGTAAATAAATTATTAGGTACTTATGTGCAAGCGCATTACAGTATGGTATTTTACTCTTAGCTTATTCCACACTAGCATCTTCGACACTTGCATAGGAAATGTATAGAAATTACGGCAATAAATAAAACAACTGATGTAGTAATAAGTTATCTGAATGTATGCTAGCAATAAAATAAACTTATTATTAGAAGTAAGGAATATGATGGATTACGGATATATGTATGAATAGATTAAATATAACTTTATGGTGCATGGATTAATTTAAATGATTACAGATAAGTAAGCTGTATATGTTTAATACGCCTTTAAGGCTAATCTCATACATATCAGTATAATGCCGCAACTCGTTGCTGTGCTTTTGCTTATACAAAGCCGTACTTGGATTTCCTTTGATTTTATGTAATTTCTAGAAACATTTTTATCAAAAAGCTGTTTTTGGTCATATATTAATAAGATTGTTATACCCCATATTTTCGTACTTTCTATAGCATATGATCCGTCATATGTTTGCTGTTTTTAAATGCATTTATAAATAACTCTTGAATAATATAAAAACCACATAATACTAACATTTTAACAATATTTGAAGAATAATAAGATAGATAAGTACCGTATGAATTAAACGTTCATCTGTCATTGCAAATTACTAAAAAGAGAAAAAGACTAATAAGGCAAACTTTATATATAATTAATATACAGGATCTTTATTATCAAGTAAAAGAGTTTTTTTATTGCCATGGTCAAATTTTTCAGACAATTTTATGTTTGAGGTTTCTTGTAGCTAGGTCAATTTTTAGAGCTTTGTTTATACTCTAGGTCAATACCGAATATGGCGTCAGCTAAGACCAACTATTCAACCCAAGAAAGGGTCGTCATTGTGGCTGTTTTTTACGAGAGGGGCCGCGATGCTAGTGGAGCGCTAACTACCTTCAAGGTGAAGTTTGAAAAGCACATTACCTTGTTTGTCTCTACACTAAAAAGCTAAAAATACTATAATAAAATTTGCTCTATAATTAAATTGTCTATTTTACCATGCCATAATAGGCCGATTAGGAAGTTTAAGAAGACATGAAGTGTACTGGATGACAATTTGACAAAAATGGAGTAGTCACTATGACTTCTCCCGGGAACTGTATGACGAAGTTCGGTCTCTAAAGTCGCAGCTCGACTCGGTGCACACTGTTCTCTCCAGGAAAACGAATATATTTCCGTATAAGATTCAATTGCAAACACCTCTAACCGAAGTCAATATTGGCAAAAGATTCACTTAACAAAAGTAATTATAGTTGGACATAAAACACTTCCATTTATTATATATATATATTATATATTAACAAACAAAATTACTGAGATTGGGGTACTAAGAACCCACATTTGACAGAAGTTTTGTCGACTGCACCCAGAACAAGTGAGTATGCTGTGCAATTTTTCAATATGAAATTGTCGCTCCACTATTTCTCACAAAATATGTGAATAAAGAAGTTTGTCACATGGAAGTTCTGAAAAATTTATTCCAATTGTGAAAGACAGAAGATAAGTCAACCAATACTGGTTTCAGCAAGATGGAACTATCGTTCATCGGACTCACAGCATCTCTGACATCCTTACGGAAGTCTATGGAAAAAGGATCGTAAGTCTGGACGCTCCCCGTAAAATATATAAATTCCCCCGATTTAAACCCATATAATTACTTCCTACAGGGTTATCTTAAGGATCAAGGCGCACGATAGTACTTCAGACCAAATTCCGACCTAACGCATACAGTGTGTATATTACACGAACCCACTTGCGTCAATTTTTACCTTCTCGTAATTTTGCTTTCCTTTATAATAAAATTATGAGATTTAGAACATAGTTTAAAAATCATCATACGATATTATGTGCGTATTCAAAATTCTGTAATAATTTTGACCAAAATATAGAGTATTAAAAGTTGCAAATTTTACTACTGACTGACTCAACCACACATCAAAATTAAGAAGCACTCACCTTGGGGGTTGAGACTTAAGATTTGGCATCGCGATAGGTCTTAGCACAAAAATACAGAATAAATCGCAATCCTCCCAACGATTTACCTCAAAGACTCAAAACACTTCGAATGCTACGGCAGTGGTCGAGTCCAAACATTAGCGTTTAGTTTATCTGTTTAATTAAACTTTTGTCTTAGTTTACATGGTTAATTATTTCTTACATGTATTTGAAAATATTGTTAATTTGTGTTTGTTATTGTTAGATGATATCTATATGATTTATTCTTATTAGGTTTATACCTCTCTACACACACTTTCTTAACTTTTTTAACCTGCATAAATCTTAGTTATACGACACAAAACCGAAGATACCTACATAAAAATCTGGTGTGAACGTCACACGACTTTCCTTATCCTATTATTTGGGTACTTCTGTCAAATCCTGGGCCTCAATTTTTTTTTCGAGTTCCTATTTTACCAACTTTTACTTTAAATTCATGTTTATCTCGTGATAACAAATCATTTTTATTCTCATGAATTTTTTGTATCTTCAACCGCTTTGCGACCTTGCGACCAAACGGCTCAGCCAATTTTTGCAAAAGTTTTGCACTGCGTCCTCTACCTATAAGTAACTTGCATACCAAATTTCAAGTCTCTAGCTCTTACGATTCTCGAGATATCCTGTTTACTGACAGACCGACAGACAGACACAGACACAGACACAGACACATACACAGACACGTACACAGACACAGACACACACACACGCACACACATTACTTTCCTTATTATAGGATAAGGAAAGTAAAAATAATTCACACTCTGAGGACAATCTCAATGGCTAATAAATTTTTTCCATCAATGCAAGTTATAATTTTAAATCCTAATCACCTAATTACATACTAGTGCATGATTTTTATCAAAGGAATTAAATAAATAAAAATATAACTTAAAATTTTGAGAAAAAGAGTAAAATACAAAAAAAAACAAATATTAAAAATAAGGCCAAGTTTCTATCCAAAAAACCTTCAGCCCATAAAATGTGTGAGGTCCAAACCAATTAAGGCCGAGACATTTGTTCAGAAAGACCGGTCCAACTGAACGCCAAAAAGATTTTCCCTATAAACATAACTCGGCTCCAGGTTCTTCGTGTATCTACCCCCACCGTATTTAAAACAATTAAACAATTTAAATATTTGTTAGCGGCGGGGGGGGGGGATTATGAGCCTACATCGGCACCGAGGATTAAACATTTAGCGTTTATTGATAACAAATCAATAGTTAAATAATAAAATATGACTCAACAATTATTTATTATAATGTTAATTGAAATTTTTTATAAATACTTATTATACATGTTATGTTATACACACTTATATACTCTTACAATAAATTTTCTGACTTTGTTGCATCACAAATAATTGCATATATTTTATAATAATAATTTCCTATCTTATGGATTACTAAATATTTAAATAATATTACTGAAATTAAGTATTTGATCACTACTAGTTTGATAGATGTATCGCCTAGGCTATTAAATTATTATCGCACATATTACATCTTAATATATTTTTAATTCTTGCCAATACAATAAAAACTTTTCAGCTTGAACCACAGTTGCTGGTAATCTACAAAATAGTTATAGAGCCACTAAAACGTTTGTAAAAACGGTTTGATTACGTATTCATTAATTTTATTTAATAATATTAATTGGCAACTATTTGTTGATTATTGTATTAAAAATTTCTTTAATTTATCACATATATTTTTCAACTTTAATTTTAATGTTTTGACTTTAACTGTTAACTAATGCAATAAAGATCTAAATTAAAGGCAGATTTTATTTATAATTTGATATCACCAAGTTATATTTCCACCTACAGCATCTATAACTTTATAAACTACTTAAGTTTTTAAGTGTTTTTACATAAAAATGTCTAAATAGCTACATATATGTAGCTGCAGATATTTTTCTAAATTTGCATTTTTTGGCAAGTGCATACGTAAAATGTTCACAATTGAGCCTTTATCTTGATTTCTTCGTTATCAGTTGTTGCTTTGTCTTGGTGAAAAGCACTTTTTTCTTTTTCATTTCGGATCATTTTTTCACAATTTCTTTTTTCAGTTGCACCAATATCGCCACATAATATTTTCTGTTGATGGTCCTTTCTTTCTGAAGGCAATCGATGAATAAAATACCGTGCGTATCCCTAAATACGGAGGCCAAAACCTTACCAGCTGACATTTTGGTCGCTGTGAGCGGCTTTCACCCATTACTGTTTACTCAGATAACTGCCAATTTGACTCTAGAATGTGGAGATGGGTGCGTGTTTCATCTATTGTCACATATCGCATAAAAAATTCTTTTTATTGCGTTAGAACAGCTCCAAACAGCGCTCTGAATTGTCAACGCGTTGTTGTTTTTGAGCGACTATGAGCAAACGCGGTACCCACTTCGAACAGAGCTTTTTCATGGTCAAATGCTTATGCAAAATTAATACACTGCCTCTGGTATCTTCAAGGTGTCAGCTAATTCACGTAATTTCAATTTACGATCGGCCAACACTATTTTGTGGATTTTTCTGTTTTTTGATCAACTGCCGAATATGAACATCATTGATGTTTGTACGGTCGCGTTTAAAATCAGAAAATTACTTCTATACCATTTACTTTGATGGAACAGAATCCTAATAACACTTGACGAGTCGTTGCTTTGCCTGAACGATACTTTTCTCCATTAAAAAGTAATGCTTTATCAACACACGAAATTCAGAAAGTAGCCCCACTAAAACCACTGTAACTTGTAAACTAAACGTCAGATTGTTACGAAATTTTGACACGTATAATTAATTTGCAACTTCTAACCATTTTTAAATATTTTCTGACGCTTCTTTATGCTATATATACATATACATACATACATACATATACATATATATATATATATATATATATAATATCATACATATATATATATATATATATATATATATATATATATATATATATATATATATATATATATATAGTGGTGCATCCAAAAGTAGTAGGCTGATTGAAGCTATTGTACATTTTGGTACATCGACTTAATACTCTTCAAAATAGGCCCTTGGGCATCCACACACTTCTGGTAGCGAGCCTTCCAGGTCGCGAAGGCCTTCTGGAAGTCGTCCTCCGGGATGCTGTTCAGCGCCCTCGTCGTTGTCGCTTGGACTGCTTCCACCGAGTCGAAACGATGGCCCTTGAGCTGCCTCTTGATCCGAGGGAACAGGAAGAAATCCGGTTGTGCCACATCAGGGCTTTAGGGGGGGGGGGGGGTGAGGCAATGTGCAAACGTCGAATTTCGCCAGGAGATCTTTTACAATCCACGCGCCGTAGCACGGCACGTTGTCATGGTGGAGCTTCCACTTCCCCACCAGATTTGGTCGCACGCGTGTGAGCGATTTCGACTTCTTTTTACGGGGTGATTGTGCGGTATGCCACTCTTCGCTCTGACGTTTTGTTTCCGGGTCATATTAGAAGACCCAGGTTTCATCTCCGGTGATGACATTATCGAGAAAATGTTCGTCTTCTTCCAAACAGTTCAGTATTTCTTGGAAAATTTCAACACGCAGTTCTTTTTGCTCGTCACTCAACACTTTCGGCACCATTTTTGTGCACACTTTTCTTATCGACAAATCCTCTGTGATGATGCGTTGGACTGTCCCATACGAAAGATTCAGCTCATCACTAATTAATTTAATGCCCAACCGTCGGTCAGAGTTCAAAAGTTGCTTAACTTTCAGCACATTGTCGTCTGTTCGCGAGGTTGACGGACGCCCGGCGCGTTAATCGTCCTCGACGAGCTCTCTCCCCTCCCGAAACAACTTGTGCCACTCCAATATCGAGGAACGGCTCATGGTATCCTTCCCTGTAGGCCTGCGTAAGCATGTCCTTGGTTTCGGTCGCTAATTTTCCAAGTTTGTAGCAAAACTTGATGGCTTACCGCTGCTCCAAATTTCGCTCCATCGCAACTGACGACGAGGCGTCACAACAGGAGGTCACTAAAACAGTGGTTCACACTCAACTGACGCACGCAGGCGACTGCCGCAGGTCGAAACCTGTTCCCAAGGCTTCCCTCCATAACATCCGGCCTTGCAAATCCCCCTCCATCGCTGTGCGCGCGCGGAAAAAAACAGTCCTACTACCTCTGGATACAACCCTGTATATAGTTCGATTTTGTATGTCGTTGCTTTAACACTAGTTTGCATTTAGTTTTTTTGTGTCAGTGCAGGGCAGAATTTAAAACTTGCTGAACAATCCGCAAGGACAAGGAAACACCAGAAGAAGCAGCAATTTTACCAGCTGTCATTTGAGAATTTAATTCAATTCCTCGTTATTCCTTCTTAGAATAAGGTTTTGGCTCCTCTGCAATTTTTATCCATAATTTTCTGGATTTTTAATAAAATTGTTAATTATCTTTGGAGCTCTTTAACACTGCAGCACGTTTTCAATTTGACCAACCCAACTGCATTTGCGCTGTAATGTGACTCTCAAAGTCTGATAAACTTTTTGCCGACGGCATTACGACGATTACGCGAAAAAATAACAGAACTAATGTAGGACTTTACTGTGACAACTATTCCACGTAAATAAATTGCCAAATGAACAAATAACACAAAATAATCAGTTCAAACTGAAAATTTTGTTTTGCTAGATTTAAATTTTTTATTTAACATATGCTCCCAGCTCTTGAAATTTTAATAAATATATTTGTGTTGATATCACAATTTATTGTTTCTGGAAAATTTAAAATTTTATTGGTGAAGCCAAAAGTCCTGACTCAACGTTTGAAGTAAGAGTAGTTAATATTATTTGTAGGCATTTATTTACATCTGAAAATCAATCCCCAAGAAAATGGTTTTTAAGTTATTGAAGACATCTCATGCAAAAGGTATGACTCAGTCTCATTTCAGTAAATCACAGCTAATTTATTTATTTATTTTTATTTTGTAATGAATGAACTGTAAGTTAATACAAAATCTGGAGTACACCTGTTCACTCGAAGTGAAGTACTTGCACACAATCTAATATTTAATTATATTTAGTATACAAATGTATTTTGAAAACTAAAACAATGTTTAAGATTTTTATCTAATACATTAAGTAATCAAGATAGTTATGTCGTTTTTGAAAATGAGAAACAAGCACGCATATTTTTACTATTTCTCAGCGAAGAGATTTATATTATTCCATTTTTATGAAACTGATTCATTTTATTTTCGAAACATGCAGACATCTCCGTTTTTAATTTTACATTATTATTAAATTGTTTGCGGGCATATGATTATCTAAAGATATAAGCAGGTGATAATCGGATGGAGATGTACCTGGGAAGCAAGTGGGGAAGGATCTTTCACCCTAAATTCTTCATTGATCTACTGGAATGCGTAGTCGGACGTCATTTTACAAAAATAAAACGTTGGTGCAATTTATCAGTGCTGGTTGCTTTTGTTGCAATGTGTCATATACTTGGAGTTGTTCACTATAAATGTTTGCCGTGAGGTTTGGATCAACTCATAGATATTCATTCCTTTTGAAGTCCACCAAAGTTTCCGTGGTGTCAATATTTCTTCGGGACTTTCTAGCACAGGATCCGTGGACTATAGCCAACAGTAAGTACGTATAGTTGGAATACATAATTTATTTTTAATTAGTGGTCATAATTTAATCCAAAAAGTTAATTTGGTTATAATCATGAAATAAGATAGGTACAGATTATAATATACTAAAATTTGTTATTGGAAGTTAATTCGTGTGGCACCCAATCATTTAATTTCCACCCCATTCCTATTTTGTGTAAGCGCTTCCGTATTGTCACTTTGCTGTGTATTGTTGACAAGTAAAATGGAATTTGTTTTAATCTGATGGTTTTTTTGGTTCGATTTTGTCTTGTAAGGATTTATCACCTCCATAATTTTTACTTTCCTTATCCTATAATAAGAAAAGTAATGTAATCGGCGGAAATTTGACCTACCCAGTTTTTCACATTTCTGGACGAAATATAGCCTCAGGACACCAAAAAAGTTGTTTTTAGCCATTGGTTCGTGTGTGTGTGTGTGTAGTGTGTGTGTGTGTCTGTCTGTCACTAAACAAGATATCTCGAGAACCGTAAGAGCTAAAGACTTGAAATTTGGTATGCAAGTTACTTGTAGGTAGGGGACGCAGTGCGAAGCTTTTGGTAAAAATCGGCCATTTAAAATAAAAGTTGGTAAAATAGGAACTCGAAAAAAAATTGAAACTCCGGATTTTTAACATACCGGGTGTTCATAAAATATTTCGGTAAATTTATATTACTGGATAGATCAAACCGAGACGAACAAAAAATTACGATGAAATTTTTTGATTCGAGGTCAAATAAATAAGCTATAGCCGATTAAAAATTAATTAAACGGACCAATCACAGCGCGCTCGGAGAGCTACCGGGCCGACTTCGGGAGGACGGGGGGGGAGCGCTTGGCCGCTAGGAGGGAGCACGCAGGCTGTGCCACCGAGCTCGCACGGTTACCTTCAGTGACGTAACAAAATTGTAAGTACGAGTCAATTATTGTCTTGTACTGTTTATTTTAATCAGCTTTCGAGTGTTGGACTCGCGCCTCGTCCTTTTTTAAAATAACAAGTTCTGGGACGAGAGCAGCGAGGCCGATATATATATATATATATATATATATATATATATATATATATAATAGGATAAGGAAAGTCGTGTGATGTTCACACCAGATTTTTTTAAACCATATCTGGGCCGTTCTTAATGGTATTTTTTTTTAAATGGAGTACATTTTGTAGCTTCTGTAGCATTAGTTCCAAGTTTAAATTCCTAAAATAAAACACGCAGGTATTCTACTATTTTTCAGTAATTTTCAAGGGTTGAAATTATATTCTAAATTACAATGAATAATTCGAAATTCAGTGAATAACCCAAATAAGCAAAATAATGGATAAACAATTCTCGAAACTTTGTCTGATGAGGTGCGCAAACAATTCTCGGAATTTTCTGTTATCAGTAATTATCGATACTGAAGATTAAATATAACTATGTATATAATTGCAATTTCAAAGGTTAATTAAAACCTCATAATCATAATTTATGGGTACTCTAAAATTCGTTTTTCTTTATTTACAGTTAATTATTAGTTTTATTTGTTAAACTTGAAATATTGCAAAAAAATTCTGTTTTACCACCCACGTGTGCAAACGTAAATGTGTTTAGTTAATGTGCTCCTAAGTGTTTACTTAGTTTCGTTTTGTGTTATAAACAAAACTATGTTTTAACAAACAATTAACTTTATTCATTTTTGATGCTCAGCATTCATCTATAACCTTACATTTCTATTCTCGAGTTAAATTTACATCTGTGAATTTGACTGACGAGTCTCATAGCTACGAGGAGTAATTACATTATGTGTTGTCAATAATTAAGCGCATAAAAGAGTCTAATGCAGCATCCTTCGATTCAGTCCCCTAGCTCACATTTTATGTTTTGCCTAATGGTTACCAAGCGAATATTGCTTTCTATAATTCAAGTAACTACTGTCTGGAAGAAGTACATTCCTTTTGATCTTACAAGATATTCTTACTGAAAATAGATAAGAACGTAATAGTTTCTGAAAGCAAATTTATGGCGTTAAATGACTACGATATTGGATTTGGCTTTTAATTATACTAATCTGCATCTGGCGTTTTCAAATGAAGAGATGTGTCGAAATGAATATTTTCCGCAGATTCCGAAAATGACGTTCAAATTCCATATCACGTCAGGTTCTTCCACAATTCACAAAAATGTAAAAATTAACAAAAACGTAATTTTTTAACGACCTTGATATATGGCAATACTGTATCATGTGAACATGTTTTCTGGGGGGACGGATAGAACGTATAAAGAGTAAGTAAACATAAATACATATTTGATAACGAAAATAAAACTGGAAAGTATGCAGTACAAGCTTAATGAATGGTCTGTGTGCGGGGATTTCAAGATGATTGGAGTATTGTTCAGCCAACAAGCAGGCAACACCAAATGTTTTTGCTTTTTGTGTGGATGTGACTCCAGAATTAGGACGGAACATTGGGTTCTTAAGCAGTGACTAGTCAGAAGTACATTCACACCTAGCCAAGAAAACATTGTTTCACTTCCACCGATTGATCCCTCGAAAAAACTAATGCGACCTTTACATCTCAAAGTTGGCTAAATGAAGCCATTTGTGACAGCTTTAAGCAGGAACAGTAAATGCTTTCAGTATCATAGTGTTAAGTTTTCATCAATCACATTTTCAAAAATTACAATTGGCATTTTTGTGGACACCATATTCGAGAAATTATGAGTGAGTGCAAATTGCGAGCTTGGGCTACATTTAAAAATGTAGTGCAAAACTTTTTGGTAAACACGAAAACTTAAAATTACACCATGTTAATCGAGAAGATGTTAGAATCCTATAAACTACTTGACTGCAACATGAGCGTCAAAGTTCACCTTCTTCATGCTCATCTAAATTACTTTCATGGCGATCTTGGTGATTGTACGGAAGTGATAAAAAAAGGTTTCAAGGAAAGTGGACTGTACATATAATGGCCGACTATTTTAGCATGTCCAAAGACTATACGGGCGAACGCCGAAGACAATCTAAGACAAGAAAATTTCAAGGAGACCCCAGTGGTAATGTTAGGTATGTTTGCTTTTAAATATGTATTTATGTTTATCTGTTCCTTACACATTCATTCTGTTTTTTTAATGTTTACATTTTCTCCATCTTTGAAATTTGCGGGAAAAATCCATTCCGATATACCTCTTCATTTCAAAACAACAAAACCTTGCATATTAGTGTTGTTGAATGATTAATTTTTATGGTTATGGATCAATCTAAAGCATGGAACTAAAATAAATTTATTAAGATGTGAAGATTAGTTACGACAGAATTGGTTATGACACAGAGAAATTGACCCTGAATCATGTTCACAGCAAAATTGTCCATTTTTGTTTGTAATGAAACGTAATCTATTTTATTATAACTTTACTAGGCTTATAAATTTACAATTAAAATAAAGTTTACATAGTTTCTATTAGAAGTAACTAATTTTTAAAATTACCTTGAATACTTATCCTTTCCCTGATTTTTGTTTGTTAATGTTGATTAATAGAATACAACGCTGTTTTATATATTTATAATAGGCCAATTAATTAACAATAATTATGTTAATATTTTTTAAGAATTCTATTAATAATATACATAAAATATTTATTAGGTACTTAAAATATGCACTCAAATCATAGAAAAATATAAAATGTTGGATAAATCTGCAGAAATTCTTACTTATTAAAATAATTTGCGAAGGTATAAAACTAGATAATTAAAATTTTAAAATAAGAAAAATACATATACAAGTTTCCTCTTCATTATAACCATTTATTTGATCTTTGCTGTATTACTTAACTGTTTTTAAATTATAGAATTTTTATAATTATATTATAATGCAAAATAAAAAATAAACTTTAAATACTATGGTATTATGGTATTAGTATTATTATTAACTAAATATTTTTACTATAATTCAACGTTTTACTTTTTAATATCTATTGATTCTCTTTTCTTCGATATAATTACCATAAGTCTTTTGATGTACTTAATGATTTTAAATATCAAGAAAGTTTGTTTGGATTATACAATACTATCTAAATGCTGGTTGTATTACTAAGTATCTGTAAACAAACCTTCGAGGTTAATTTTTATTTAATTTACAAAAAAATTAGAACTAATTTATTGATTTGTAATATTCAACGTTATTTTTGTAAAAGGTAGGATATTATTACCCTTTTAAATTTAGCCACATATCGTTTCGGATACGGACAACAAAGGTTTAACCTTACCTGCTATACATGTGGTTATATTCAGTCATCATCATCATCATCTGCCCAATTCAGTCCCTTGTTGGACGTAGGCCTCTCCAAGCATCTTCCATTGGTCCCTGTTTTTCGCCTTCTGCATCCAATTATAATCTGCTACTCTTTTGATGTCGTCAGTCCATCTGAGGGGGGGGGGCTGCCTCTATGCCTTTTGCCTATTCTTGGTCTCCACTGCAGCATGCTCTTCGTCCATCTTTCATCTTCTAGTCTGGCAATATGTCCGGCCCACAGCCATTTCCCTTTAAATATATGTTCTATTACATCTTTTACTTTTGTTTTATTTCGAATCCATATATTTGTCATCCTATCTCTTAGACTGATTCCCAGCATTGCCCGCTCCATTCCTCTCTGCGCTACCCTCAGTTTTTGCATATTTTTTATTGTTAACGTCCATGTCTCTGCTGCGTAGGTTAAAACAGGGAATATATTCTGGTTGTATAATTTAGTCTTTAGTGTTTGGTCTATGTTACTTTTAAATATTTCTTTCCATCTACCGAATGCGGCCCAACCAAGTTTTATTCGCCTTTCTATTTCTTTTGTTTGATTATCCGATTGTAGTGAGATGTATTGTCCAAGGTATATATAACTTCCTACTTGTTCTAAAGTTTCCCCGTCAATCTGTATATCAACTATGTCATCTACTAGATCGTTTATCATTATTTTAGTTTTCCCTCTGTTCATTTTTAATCCTATGTCTTTGGCCTTTTCGTTTAGGTCTGTTATCATTTCTTCTAATTCTTCTACATTGTCCGATATGAGCACGACGTCATCAGCAAATCGTAGATGGTTCAATCGTTTCCCATCTACTCTTATTCCTTTATTTTCCCAAGCGCATTTTTAAACACATCTTCTAAACATAGGGTAAATAATTTTGGAGATAGTGTCTCCCTGTCTTACTCCTCGTTCTACATTTATCGGATTGGTAGTACTTTGCAATTTGATTGTACAGGTAGCGTTTGTATATATATATTTTATTAATTCCGTGTATCTGTAATCTACGCGGCTGTTCTGTAGAGATTGTATTATGGCCCAGTGTTCAACCGAATCGAATGCCTTTTCAAAATCTATGAAGGCAAGACATAATGGTAAGTTATATTCTTTTGATTTTTCTATTAAATTTCGCATAACTTGTAGATGGTCTTGGGTACTATAGCCGCTACGAAATCCTGCTTGTTCTGGTGGTTGGTAGTTGTCTAATTTGTTAACCAGTCTATTCGTAATGATCTTTGTCAGCAATTTATACATTTGTGGGAATAGACTGATTGGTCTATAATTTTCCAATCTATGTTTGTCGCCTTTTTTGAATATTAATATTACAACTGCGTTATCCCATTCTTTAGGTATTTTCCCTTCTTGCAGGCATTGGTTTAATAGTACTTTTAGTTCTTGTAGTATCGGCTGTCCCCCTTCTTTTAGCATTTCTGGGGTTATATTCAGTATTTTATTTAAAATATCTTTAAATTTCGTAAAACGTTACAGGGTAGCAAATGTTTTGAACATCAGCGTTTTATACGTGCAAATAGTCATTAGTAAAATTATTCTTCTATGACTCAGTTTTAAAAAGTCCACCAAAGAAGAAGAAAATTAAAAATTTGCCATATATTTGTAATAATATGACAAGCAGATATATTCTAAAATTACGCTGAATAGTGGAAACGATTTGTCTCTATTGGTTTTTTGCGGAAGAATAAATTATGATACTAACATTAAATGCGGACACTAAACAATATCCATATTACCGAGCAGCAGTTGCTTACATTATGTTTTATATATTTATTTTAATAAGAAAAAGAGTGTAATTGCGTTATTCACACGTTTTCTTTTGTGGTACACAAGCGCCTCACCTAATCTGAAGTAGATAAGAGTTCTAGTGGTAGCAGTAATTTACAATCCACTAAGTAAAACGAATATGCAGCATTCTTTCAGAATTTGGAAATCGATTCATAGCCATCCAATCTGGAGTTCTATCCTAACTATGCCAATAAAGAGGAGAACTGTACAAAATTATAATAACAAATAATTATAACCGAATGTCCACTGGTAAGTCTACGTATTAGTTATCAGATTTAAACAAAATAATTCTGAATTTTAGAATTGCAAGTAAACGTTTTAATTTTAAACGTGCTTGAAGTTGTTTTAAGCTGTACTTTTAATTTTTACCCGTCACTTATAAATAATCACTTAGATCTCATGTCACCTAATTTTTGGTATATCTTTTATGATGTATTGGACTTTTGTTTCTAAAAGTCGTTTTCAAGTGTTTATTTATTAGTTTGTTAAATTATATTTCTTTTTCTGAAAATTAAATATTTGAATCAGTGTTTTTATATTTTTAAACAATTTATTTGTATCAAATAAAGATGCGTATAATAATTTAGAAATAATTAGTATATAGTGTACTAAAACATAACGTAAATTTAATTAAACAATAACTAACAGGCGAATATAACACTGAGGTGTGATAAAACGCGACACACCAGAACTAAAGGACGTGACTCGTGTCGCGAAAAAATTGAGGAAAACCCCCGTTACTTTTGCGCCACACAAAGTCGCAAAGTAAATCTTCCACTTGGTGATATTGCGAATGTTTCTGCCACAGCTTTAACACTCTTTGGTATTCAACGAATTTATTCGTTTCGTCTTTGTCAACGCGTGCCGGGATGTGACCGAAATTGTTATCAGCAACTCGCGCGAACGCCGCGTCGAAAGCGTTAAAGCTGTCAGGTATCGCGTTAAAGAAGTCATGTTTGCGTAAAGTTTGGACTTAAGTGACAGTTTGGCTGCGAGAAAATGCACCGTTACTGCCACTGAGGGGAAAGACCTGGAATACTATATATTCTTCCTGGCCTGGCAGGAAGCTAATAACTTCGCTGATGTTCGTCGCTTGTAGTCGGAGGCAACTTTTGTTTGAGTTGTACTTTTTATTTATCGATTATTCTTAAACTGATATCAAACATAAAACATTTTTTTACCGTTTTTCTTGGTTCGTTAAATAAAAGTAAGAATTTTATATTTATTTTAATTCACACTTAATTTTGGGAATTTTTGTAAATGCTAGTTATCTGTGTTCACACATTAGATTTTATTTCAAAAGGCTTTTATATAGTATAAGTATATTATCTCCCTACCTTATTTATATAAATAATCTAAACAGTATCTTTGTCTTTGTGTAGTACTTTAAAATAGTATAACCGTATGACGTGGTGGTACATTTTTGGATTATTCAGAGTAAACAGTTTTTAATTATAATTTTTCCTACGTTTTTCCCATTTATCTGATTGTACATGACGACAGTAACAGTTTAACAATTTTTAGGTGTTACTGTGTTGAAAATCACAAAATTATTAAATATTGGACAATCTCTGTATTACCAAAAATTTAATGCAATCTATTGTTAAAGATATGAGCTAAAATGTAAAAGCATCGATATATTTAATGTGGAAGCCGTAGGAAAAATATATCGGTCAGTACTTGCACAAGGAACAGTAAAACAATTAAGCTACGTATTTTACAGATAATATAATACGATATGTTTATAAATTAACGTAATTATTGTAATTGATTTTACTATTTAAGCATACGAAAACAACAGAAACAACAAAACAATAAAAAATTGTGTAACATGTGCAGCATTGGGAATCACTAATATGAAGCGATAAATCAAAGTTTCAAATTTGTCCTAGAGAACATCGCAAACACGGGATTTGAACTGCAGCTCTCTAATGGTTTGGGGATGTACATCCGCTTAAAAGGTGGGACGTCTTTCATTTTATAAATGGAGCTGCGAATGTTTTAAAATATTAAGATATATTAGAAAATAATCTCTTACTGTCTGTTCCTAAAAGAAACTTTGCTAATGATGGCAGAAATCTTTAACACTTAATTTTGAAAAATAAATTTTATACTATAAACTATCCCTCCGTTTGCCTATGAACTCTTTATGAAAAAAAAACGAAAAAGGAGCTTTGACGAAATCCTTCTAATTCAAAACTTAATTTGCATAAAAACAACATATTTTATATATGATTGTAAGGGGAGATCGTAAAAAGCTTATAAACATCACGCCTTCTAGAATACAGGGAGTCATTAAGAAAAAGGGAAGTTATACAGTAATATTTTTAGTATTGACTATAACCTCTAATTTTAGGGGTTTTTCGCATTGCAGGTGTCATTTTAAAAACATCTCGTACGTTTTTCTAATATTTTTCTAAACACTGAGTCGGCTTTGTGCCATAATGATTTTGACTTAATTCTTCAAAATACAGTTATAAAGCTTTGAACAAATGGCATCACTGATAGTTTAGAGTCCAAATATTTCTATAAGAAGGTAATTTTTATAAAGATGGTGAGACGCAATATTAAGTTTATTGGGCTTCAACGTACGCGACAAGGGATAAATGTAGAATTACAAAGTAAGGAAAATTGACTTGTGTTCAAATAATCAATAAACTGTAACTTCTTAAGTATTAAACAAAAAATGCAATAAATCTGATTTGTTTGCAATAACGAAATTTAGTTTTGCAATTTTTTTCACTCACTGCATCAAATTTTCTTAAAAATTTATGACTTTTTGTTTAAATTCAAGAAAAATAAAAAAGTTTATAACTATATTTTTTGTAAATTTAAATTTGAAGTAAGTGTAATTTTTATCAAATATTTTTTTATTCTGAAAAGAAACGCTTAAACCTAGTAGTCTTAGCTGCTAGTGGGCAGAACAGGTAAGATGTGCAACTTTTCAAAACAAGAAACTTCTCCAGTGACACGTAGCTACTTATTGTACTCATGGCAACGAAAGGATGATCGTTTCTGGTTTCTCTGAAATGAACAAGCGTGTGACATGGGCGACATTCGGTTTTTCATTTTCATTTTTTTTTTGGGTAGGAAAGTGACCATTCAAGTAGAGACAATTTTTTTGGGACAGACTTGGGCACAATGTGGTACTGCGAATAGTCGGGTATTCTTTAAGAATCTCCTTCACTAATGTTTTCACAAATAATTTGTATCGTCGTCTTAAAGTCGGGTGAAGTTTCTTATACCCTCTGAAGCTATTATAGATGGTGTGGTCATAGAGGTGAAAGTGCACCTTTTTGTATCACTTAAGGCTTTTCCGGGTTGATTGGTTAGGTTTCATAACTTTGTCCGCATCGTCTAAACTGTCCATTTTTGAATTATAAACCAAAACCATGTTAGATTTTTCCTGTAATTATCGTGGTTTAACTATTTTATGAGAAAGAAAGCTATTTGTCATAAGCATCTGTCTTCGGTCAATGCAACTGCAAAATAAAAAAATATTTCTCAAAGTATTTTTTTCTTAATTCTTTCGGATTTGTAAGACTCGACTTCGCCCGTCTTCAGTTTTTGATTTATTTGTATCTTTACCTTTCCAAGTCGCCTCTTCTGTAAGGTGCCAGTGCAAGTGGCAACAATGGAGCCCCTATGCTAAAGTACCTAAATGCTAGGTTCAGCCCAGTTCATTTTCCTTGGCATGGAATCGTACTTACGACCGCTTTCGTACTACAGTCGACCAAAACGAAAAACTTGGCCCCAAAGCAGGCGCGTTTTGTAAAAACATACTGCTTAAAACTCAAACGACCCTTGAAAGGCATGAGGGACTCATCAACGTAAAGGAACCGTTAAAACCGTTATATCAGAATTTTGAAATTCGAAATACTTCCTTTCCCTCACTGGAAGCAAACCTCAAATATTCACCAATTTTTATAAAATTTATTTTGTAGGAATAAATGGAAACACAAAAACTTATTAATTTACTGCCTAACCTTTGCACTCGTCTGTAACTTAGCTATTTTTTCCTTTGATTACTTGATCTAAATAAAATAGCTAAGTTACAGGCTAAGAAATAATTGCTAGGCTAAAGCAGTATAGAAATTTGGGTTGAATTACAAGTACGGCTGGGTAAATACATGACCAGGGGCGGGTTAGGTATGCAAAAGAAAGCCTTTTGGAATAAATTGCTTGCCCTTAATTGGTTTAGATCTCACAAATTTTATGGGCTGAATGTTTTTGGATAGGAACTTGGCCTTATTTTTAACATTGTTCTTGGGGGCATTTTACCCATTTCTTGCATCGGTTTTGCCAAAGATTAAATTCTGGAATACGTTGTCTTTTCTCCACAAGTCTCTCATCACCACGTTTCACCAGTCCTATCAATGCAGATAGGCCCATAAATTTACAAAATTCTTCGCATCTTAACGGACTCCATTTTAGAAGTGCTTGGGTTTTACATTTTTTTTTGTTAGCCTTTTTGGCGCCCAGTATTGAGCATAGGCCTCCCTTTTTGGGGGGGATTTGGCAATTAAACGCCACGCTTGCCGGGCGGGTTGGCGAGTGGCTAGGGCAGAATGTACTTTTACGATCGTCAAAGGTGTTTGTATGACGGCCGGAGAGCATTAGATGTTTGTTATTGCCGGGGTTCGAACCCGGGGTCGCTGCGCGCCAGTTTGGCAGGTCGAGGCCTTTACCTCACGGCTGTCGTGCTCTCTTTTTACATTATCCCAGTAATATTTCAAAAGTCCCAGAGGTGTTGAATATTGATAAAAATCGAAGTCCGAGAGGTACTTGTCAGGACTGAAAGTAAATTATGTTGTTTTTGGCCGACAGTCAACATCGTTCGCCCACTTCGTGTTAGCGGATGTCCTAAAACGTTGGGCTAGAACAAGCTATAAAAACGGAGCTACAGCGACCCTTTTCCTGATTCTGCTAATTGGAGATAGATTGGAAGATCTTGAAACGGCTGACAATTCGTCGGATTAACGTCGCCAATGTCTTCACCATCATTGTCATCGTTTTCTTCCCTATACCAGTGCTTTCTGTATAGTTTTTTCTTCCTAGGTCAGGTAAGTCTTCATCCCTGGAATTTCCACTAGAATTCTCGTCGTACTCTGACATTGGTTCTAAAACATTGTCTGTATAGTCCTTAACTACAAAAAAAAACATAAAGTAATTTTGTTCCTAGATGTGGAAAATAATGTTACTCTAATATGAAAGAAAAACATCTTACATTCACTTATGTTTTCTTTGGCAAGGAAATAGTTGGACCATTGGGTTTCAAAGGCAAATTATAAATGTTAAAATTTTGATATTTAGGTTCATAGCAGTGAAAACCATTTACAAAATATTGACAGTTGATACCACAAGAGCAACAAAAATTGTCGAAATATTGTCACTTGAGAAATAACCCCAAATAAACGAAGTCAATAAAATGACGCTTGGTACCCAAGAGATTAAATGAAGGACCGTATGAAGGTGCGTTGCGACCACGTATAAGATCCATACTATTAACGGTATCTAGCCAAATAGCAATAAGAAAAGTTAATGTTTAAGAATATAAAAAAATAACAGATTTATTGGTAGAACTTAAACAAGAAGCACAAGCAGTCAATAAATATAACCATAATAAACACTAAAAAAAACTGGTAGTAGATAAAAGATAAATATCAGGGTCTGGCAATGAAGCCAACAGCGTAGAAGCAATAAATAAATTTATCTATAAAAGTAAAAAACAATACAAAGCAATACACAGAAGTTTTATGATGATATTAACAAATTATGTAAAAGGGGAATAAGCAAACATACAAAAATGTTGGTGTATGCAGCAGCATATTTGCCATTGCTAACTTATGGTAGTAAATTCCGGGCATTATCGACAAAAGTCAAAGCTACAAATAAATGAGATACGATATCTGCGAAAAATAATTAGAGTAACCAAATACAAGTGGATAAAGAACAAAGTATAAGGGTACAAGCTGGAGTACAACTTCTTTTAATATTGTAGAAAGTACTCAATTACAACGGCACAGGCATTTCAAAAAATAGAAAGTGACAGGTTCTCAAGAACGATATGGGAATGTAAGACGGCAGGAGAAACAAAAGAGTAATAAACCAAGCAAAAGTGGAACTTTGGAAAGAAGTAAAGTATTTTGTGGAAAATAAAAAACTTATAAAGCCATGTACATGGTCTAAAGGACTATACTTGTGTCAAACTCTCATACCTATTGCAGTAGGTTGCAGGGTTAATTACAAAACGAATCGAAAAAGAAATGCCTCTTGATAAAGGTGAATAAAATCAAAAGTTAATAATTAAACAAAAGGGAGTTTTTACTTTTATAATCTAAAAATTACCAATTACTAATTTTTTAATTTATTTGGTGCCACCAATTAATGACAAACCTAGCTTGCCAGTTTAATGAATAAGTTTAATGAAAACATTAAATGAATTTACATTTCCAAGTTGCACTGAAAGTCGTTGTTTGACTTTCAAAATATATGCGTGCTTGTGAATTACTTCGATGTGACCATTATGTTTATTAACAGAGTTTAAGTAACGAAGGTCAGGTAACATATATATTATTTTTTTAAATAGATGCAACAATTCCGTATTTTGAATTTTAAATATGCAAACACAACAGTTGCCAATAAAAACAAAACTCACAGCCTATATTAACGTCATTTACCCCCAAAGCATTTATTACTGCAATAATATAAACAAACTTGCAGTCAGAGAAGAGAATAGGAAGAGGTGAATTACAAAAAAACGCGACAGAGGAGACAGTCCAAGGCACACCAAAAATTGCTAAACAAACACAATTGCAAGATTATTAGTTAAGTACTCGTACCGACATATATAACAGTGAAGGAAAAAGTACTCTTAAATCACCAGTAATATTTATAAACGACGTCAAATTCAATGAATTCTTAACTAAAGGGCTGTAAATAGAGCAAAGATTAATTATACAATAAAAACCATGCATAACGAATCAGTTAGGTTGCAATCAATGTTAATAAACAGTTAAAGTTTAATACGAAAAGCACACAAAGTTCCATATCTACCAAGTTAATGTGAACTAGTTTTACGAAAGATCCACCCATTGACGGACCAAACAATATTAGAAAAAGAGTTAGAACCTCTTGGGCACAATATTTTTCAAAGGAAAACTAAAATAGCTTCCTCACTATTTTACATTGAACTAACACTTAATTCTAATAATAAAGACATATACAGCGTATACTGCGAGGGAAATACTACTGTGCATTAAATGCCAAAAGTTTTGCTTCAGACAACCAAGATGCAGGCAGGCATCCACAAAAGAAAAACATGTTAAAGGAAAAGGTCAGTAAATATGTTAAATGCATTTTATGAAACGGTAACTATTTTTCAAACTATAAGAATTATTCTATTTACAAATAATTACTTGTTTGTGTCCATGAGATCTTCAATATTCTTCTGTAGCACCATATCTTAAAGGATTTTAGTTTGTTTTGGTTTCCTTTACTATATTCCGCAAAAATATCGAACCATTAACGGCTTGGAGAATATTGTAATGAATTTCCAAACTTCATCATAAAGGCATCGTTACTTTGTGAAATTTGCGTCTAACACTGGTATCGCCGCCGTGCCGTCGCATTGAGTGGCGAACGTAATGCCTTCAATGTGGGCAGAATACTCAAAAGTCCTGACACCCGAGAAGAATTTAGAACAGGTGCTGCAGGTATATAATATTATTCTATAATAGTAAATACTTGTGTAGTGTACATAAATATTAGTAAATTGTTGCATGTAAATTCAACAAGTAGTTGTAAATAAATATAAGCTTTATATTCACCACCCTAAGAGCAAAAACATTGCAATAGTATAGCTAGAATGATGGAAAAGATGAAAACATTACTAAATATCTTTAAAACTGTGTTTAGTAAAACGCTTTAATGACCAACCCTCCTAAAATTGTAGAATAAAATCTCCAATCGATTACCGGGAAAACCTTAAAATAACTTCTAGGCAGGGAGGGTGGTCAAGGTGATCACAATAAATGTTAATGCTGTCCTAAAACTTTTTTATTCAGTGGAAAGTAGTCCAAATAATCCTAATACCGAAACCAAGCAAACAACCAACCTTAGTAGTCGTACAGATCTATTAGCCTCCTTATTTATTTATCAAAAATATTTGTAATCTCTTGTTGCAAAGAATGTTGCCTTTTATTGACAAAAGGAAATGAATACCAAGGAGTTAATTCGGCTTTCGAAGACAACATTCCAATGACATGTAGGTACATTGAGTTGCCACTAAAATAAAATATGACCTTAATACCAAAAATATTGCTCTGTTGAATTCGTAGATTTAACACAGGCAAAAATTTTAAACAAACAGTACTTGCCACCTTTGCCGACGACGCCGTCTTAATGGACTCACACCACAATTCAATTTTTGTCCCGAGATACTTACAAAATTACCTTAGCAAAAATAGAGGAGTGAGATAAAATATGACGTGTTCGGGTTAATGTGCAAAAATATTTTCAGGTAACATTTACAACTCGAAAAAGAAAATGTTCCCCTGCTCGGTTAAATAGAAATGTCATTATTCTTCAGCTAAGCTATAATTATCAACTCTCTTTTGAGAATAAGCTCTTTGTGTACAAGGTGTCTATCAAATCCATTTAGTGCTGCGATATTCAAATAGAGAGTGCAGCTAGCAACTCCAGCCAAAAAAAAAATTACAGGCGCTAACAATCTACAGTATTGCGAATAATAACCAACACCTCATGGTTCATACCGAATTGGATTTTACAAGAAAACCTCTAAGTAGATACAGTTTAATAGAAAATAAAGCATTAAATAACACGAAAGATTAAAAATTATCCAAATATTTTAGCTCTTGATCCAAGAAAGATTAAAAAAACTGCAATTTAATTTCCAAGTTATCATAACTAATATAATTTGTATATTACATATTGTTTCTTAAATATTTGCTACAGGATAGGCCCGCACTGTGACATGTTTACTTTAGTAATTTTTATCTTTTATTTAATATCCTTACAGTAAAATAATTTTGGTGTTAAATAACAAGAAATAGACTGTATACCATCATCTCAATTAATTTTGACAAGGATTTAAACTACATTTATGTTCAAGTTAAAATATCTATATATGTCAGACATTAATTTTATATTAATAAATACATTTTTTCCCAATTTTGTCTTAATACTAAAACTAATTCAATCACATCAACAAGCCTCCGAAGAAATTTGACAGCTCAGCAACTAAACTTAGTGATAGTTAAGGAGTACATTATTATTGGATTGTACTACAATTAACGTTTATTGTGTCATAGGTTAACATAACAAAATAATAGAAATTGGTTTTTATCCACTTTGGAATGATATAACTAAATAAAATGTAATATTTATAATAAAGTTTCATTTAATAAAACTAAACAAAATTATAAAAACTAACTACAATACTTATTTTCGCAATTTATGCAAATGAAATTGTTTTTTTCAATTTAATTTGACTGGCATTGGCAATTTTATTTCCATTTATATGTTTTTAACGTGTTCAGTGAGGTCTATTGTAACCTATTGTTCAATGGACCTAAATTATTTAGATAAGTTCATTACTCAACACAATAGTGTGTATTTAGTTAAAATCGTATAAGCATTGTATAACTTAGACAAACGGTGCCTTTATGTAGTAAACAGTGAAAACCATGTAGCAATGTTAATTGTCGTTTATCAATCTTTGCTACAACTGGGTCTGGAATTCATGAATAAGTAAGTTGTATGTAAATTACAAGCACTTATATATAGAATACGGAAATGAAAATTACATAGCACATTTCGCATATTTACATTGTTTATGAAGTTTTAATTTTATATACTATTCTATAAATTTTCATAAAGATAAAATTAGTTTTGTTTTTACAATTAAGAACAAGTTTGAAGAAAACAATGAAATTGTTAATAAAAAACCAGTCGAAAGTTAAATTGTTTAATTTTTACACGAAATTCTGTTAACTTGACCAAATATCTCTTAAACTCTATATTCCCCCTCTTCTTCTTTTCTAAATAAATAAAAAATAGTTCTGCTGGTACTGTCAAACAGTTCTGTTTATTGTATGTGAGTGTATAGGAGCACAAGATGCAAATTAAACATCAGTTAGCAGATTATCCACCCAACCGTGCGAGCTGAAATTCGACGAAAAATAGCAAACACACAAACATGATCCCACGAAAGCTCCTCGCACTCAGCCGTCCTAGAGCTTCCTGCGAGACCCCCGATCTGCTTTGACGGAACAGTTTTACATACAAATGTGTTTGATTTGCAATTACGCACTTGTTTACTGAAACGTGTTTACGATGGAGTTACCGAGCCGGCAAAATGTGCCCTTCTTTTAATTTGGCTCGATGCGGACGAGAACTTCGCGAACACATTAAATCGACACGGTAGTTGCACGACCTAATTGCGTCACACTGTTCTGTCATCTTTCCTTTGCTATGGGTCATTTGCTTTTTATTGATTTATAAGGTCTGTTGTAAGAACAAAAATATTATTTTGTAATTGAGCATGTATTGCATATCGCTGATTACGTTTTCTATTAATACTTTTCTATGCATAACCAATAATACCATTAAATTCTGTAAATAAATAATATAATAATATAATCTATACCTCTCCTATCGTTAGGTGTAGAGGATTTTAAATAGATAACATGGATTAAATTAAATAATTTATCAAATCACATGCAAATAAGTCTAAATGTGTAAATAAAAATAACAGACATTTTTATTTCAGCAAGATTTTATGGTTTCGGTAGATTTTTATAACAATGTTTAACTTACTGTTGCAAGTGAAGTAAGCTTTGGAATTATATGGTTAATTTTACGTAATATAATTTTGTTTAGATTACCCAAATAATAAAATTATGTTTTAAGAATTTCTAAAAGGTAGTAAATATAAAAAGAGAAAAGTTATAAAAATAATGGGAGATTGAAATGACAAGACTATATAGCACCACCATATGGGGAGGAAAAAATAAATAGAAATTATAAAAAATCTTTTATTTGGTCGAGGAAAATAATTTGTATATTGGAAATACTTTCTGGGGAAAGAAATAGAAAATATCATCAAATATCTTTAAAGCGCAATGCGGAGGTCCCCAGCCCCCGGCCGTGTGAGACGCATTAGTTGCCAGAGTAACGTGTTCGAAGTCACGCGTAAATACACGGACGAGCGTTGCTATATATTTCGTAATGTCAACATAACGTCAACGCCTATTACGGCGATGCACCAGGGTGAGATGGAATTCGTAACTGGCACAATTATTGGAGGGCAGCAATAGTAACGATTGGCACAGAAAGTTCGTAACATTTGCATACTCTGTAGTAGCCAAGCGTAGCTGACATGATTTTTTTAGTGTATACATATATAGCAGAAGAATAGTTAGGATATATAGTTAGAATAAGAAAAACAAGCTTGTTAAAGAAATAATAGAAACTGATAAAGACAAGAAAAAAAACGAAAAGAAAGACATGGAAAAAATTATAACAGGTAAAAGAGTAAAAACAATAGAAAAAATGACAAAATTTACTATGAACAAATTAGAGGGTAAAGAATAAATCTATAAGCAATTGAAAAATGAAGCAAACAACATATATCCGATGCTCTATAAAGAAATAGAGAATAAGAGAGGAAAACGGAATTTTTTTATCTACTATAATGCTCTATGAATAATTTTTGGTTATTTATTTTGCAAATTTAACTCGTGATTTCTAATATGTATTTTTATTTCTTATTTACATCATTTTATGGTTAATAAAGAACCTCATAGATTAGATATGTAATAGAATTCTAATTTTTGCTATTGTAGTGCTACATGCTTTGTTGTAAATTATTAATAAAACATTCTTAGACTGGGATTTGTAGTTAGGAATCTTGCCCTGCGCGAATAGTTTGTTTTTGGTCGGCTATATTAAGTGGGTAGAGAAATACACAAATTAGTGTTTTCTACTCATAATATAAATAATGTATGGGTATACTTTACAGATTTAAATTATCTATCATAAAATTTATCATTTTATATATAAAAACAAACTCTCCTAAATTATAAAGATTGGAGCTTAACATTCACATTTGAAATTTTCATTGAGTTTAGTTTAGAATTTAATACTCTATTGTTCCATAAACATATGCTTTATCTGATCAAAGGTAACATCCGTTTACAACTTTTATAGCAATTACCTTATGCAAAGAATTTCAATAGTTGGCATTAATTTGAAGTGGACCTACTTTAGTTTTGATAAGAATTCTAACTTTGCGAAAAAGACAATAAATTAGATATCGAAATGGAAAAGCTATACCGACATCTTTAAAAATGCTATTAAATGCATACATTTATATAAAAAAAAATGCTTTTAACTTTTCCAATAGCTGATTTACCTTCTACCGTTTTCTGTTGTTCTTCATTTCAGTGATTTCCTGTAGAAATTCAAAATTTATATGTATTTATGTGTAGACTGTTCTAATAAGTTTTTATTTTATTATCAAATTTTTGATAAGCAATCAGAATAGCATACATTCTATGAGCTTATAGTATTTTATATCAGGCGCGAGTGGAGGGGTTCCCATGGAGTCAGTCCGCTATTTATCTGCGAGATCTTTTGGCCATTTCTTCTTAAGACGTCTAAGAAGCGGGTCTTTTATGAGAGGTGTCACAAGTTTGTTGAGGTAAAGTTCCAATGTCGTTTGGTGCTTTGCAGCGTATTGATTGATTATCTTAGTTACGTATCAAGGTTTGTACGGAGAGTTTGGTTGTATACATACCAAGGAACGCCTGCCATAGTGCGCATGGTTTTTGATTGGAAGCGCTGGATGATATCATTGTTTGATCGACTTGCAAAACCCCATAGTTGGCAACTGTAGGTTCATATGGGCCGAATTATGCATTTGTATAGCAGTACTTTGTTGGCTAGTAGAAACTGCGAGTTTTTTCCGATGAGCCAATGTAGCTTCTTCAACTTTAAATCCATTTCTTTACTATTTTTTGCTAATATACGTTTTCCACGTCAGTATATTTTCCCAGTAGAGTCCCAAGTATTTGATATCATTGGACTGGGGGATGGGTATATTACGAAGAGTAACGGGTGGACAAGTTTGGTCGTAAATGTAATGTATGTTGATTTGTTTTCATTCACTTAGATTTTCCACTTAGTTAGCCACTGTTCTATTTTATTTAAATGTCTGTAAAGAAGCTGATGCTGCTACAGGATCTTCATTGCATGTAATTATCGCTGTGTCGTCAGCGAATGTACCAATTTCCGTTTGTTCTGCTGTAGGTAGGTCATGGGTGTATAGGAAGTATAATAGAGGCCCTAACACGCTTCCCTGAAGTACACTTGCATTGATGTCTTTAATTTGGGATACTTCCTCACCATGCTTGATTTGAAATGTTCTTTCTTCCTACTAAGTTGAGCTTAAAAATATTAATTACAGCATAATATGTTTCTATCACGAAAGGCTTGTAATTTACAACTTTATTTTTATTGAAAGGAATTTTTGGCTTTTTCCTTCTTGTAATGTCTTTGTAGCAGATATCAGTTATTCACATCAATTTTGCCTTATAAAGTCATTTTTATGGCAAAGAGTCTTTATAAAACTTCTGAAGTACTGTATAGAATAATGACATTTGTTGTGTTTGTACTTTCTTTTTTAAGCTTTCATTCACTTCTTAAGACTTTATAAGAACATTGTTCTACACTACCATTAGTGCAATTTCAAGACTGTAAAGTTTTTCCAATATCACATTTGCATTATTCTGTGAGTCTTTAGTTTGAATATAGTGTATGTTTGTCAAAGCGTCAAGAACCACCTAGTATGATTTGTATAATGGCCACTGGCCACTTCATCAGCTTGGCGACAAATTTGCTTTTTTAAGATAAGATTACGTAATATTCAATCTTTTGGTTGGCTTGGAAGTAAAAAAGTTATAAATTTGTTGTTATAAAGAAAAAAATTAGCAAAGTACTTGCGGTTCTCTGCGACTGCAGAACCAATTACTAGTAAACATTGGTCCGCCCAAGGGAGGTATAAATTTTATCTTAAAGACCTTTGTACACTCAGATATGTTGCTAGAATATAGATCAAGACATTACAACATTTGCAATCTCTTTATCTTTATGGCCACAGTTAAGAATAAATGTCAAAAATCACTCAACAGGAGTTGCCGTAGGTAGCACATAGCTTGTGTATAACAAGAGCTAGTTAGTTTGTGTGCGTTGATTCCTTAATTATGGAACAACACTTGACATTTACAATCCCTTGGACAACCTCTGTTTTAATTTGCGTAAGGATTTTATTGATAGTTGTACTTGAATCTGAGGAAATATTTCCTATATTTCCAAATTTTTCTACATGTTTGGCCATAAAAGGATAATATTTTAAAATCAGTTCTACTTCTACTAACAAGAAAGTTATTAGTTCTTTCAGAGCCTAATGTTTTATTATCGCCGTGAATTGGCAGTCTACGGGAAGCTAAAAGTCTCACAAATCTAAGATTTCTTAAGAGAATAATTCGCCAATACAAAGTTTCTTCCTTGAACTATTTTACTATTTTACAATCCAGTTGTTGTTAAACCACTTTTGTTAATAAAATATGTAATGTACTCTCTGTATACAGACGTATGGTCAGTTTATTATAAGGTCATTTTTTCAATCATCAAGCACCATAAGTCCTTAAGAACTTCATTCTGCCATAGAATTTTCACGGAAATTTCGACTAAACCAAGCAATTTCGCTTAATGTATTCTCTATTCATTAACAAGTGATTGGAATAAAATATTTTTTGAGTGGCATACTGTCTTTCAAATTTTCTCCATCTTCCCGTCTTATATTAATAAGATTCTGGAATATGAACTCGAGGGTGTCGCTAGAAATGGTTAGAAATTTTAATAGTTATAACTTATTCAAAGTTTCTGTGATTGAGCTCACTTTTTCGTTTACCCAACTCAAAATTTAACGAATTCCAAATCCTGGCTCATTAATCTTACTCAGCCTATAGCTCAATCAAGCCTTGCTGCCAGGTATCGCTTTTTAATGATTCGTTAAACCCAAACCCTATTTACCGAAATTTATCACTCCAAACCGAACGTTTCGAATCGTCTACAGTTTCAGCATTTACGACAAAAATTTTTAACTGATGAATGACTATTCAACTTTGGTACCTGTTTGTCTCAACTCTCAGCATACAGGAATAGTGCTGGCTGGATAACCAGTGGGAATCTAAAACTCTTTACTTAATTTTTTGTATTCATCTAACTTTAACTTGGGCAAATTAAAACAGAAATGTCTCTAATCAATTTAGTAATCGATAAATTAACCACGCTCTAAGTCACTGAGTTTATTTGACTTAATTATTCTTTTGTATGGCTTAGCACTGAACAACACATAATTCGATGTTTATTTTTATACCTACTAGTTAACTCATGGTGAGGTTTAGATGCTAGGTTAGTATATATTTGATTGTATAGTGTGTGTATTAACTACAATATAAAAAAAAAGCTGACCTTTATATATTTTATATTAAATTGCGTATTTTTAATTATAAATTAATAACATTTGGTTTGTTCTACAAAAATGTTTATTTAATAAAAAATTTATTTTAAACTTTAAATGTACATTTTTTAAACTTTCAACACTATTTTTGTAAAGAATCAACAAAACGCTAACATAAATTATATGCCCTCAATGTTACGTAAGCACTTCTATTTTACTATATACTTCTGTATATTGTGTACGGCGCTTTTTTGTATAACATATCATAAAAAGCTAATTAGAACGAAATGCTAAACGGTTTTTGGATACGACTTTTTACTCGAAACTAATGAATATATAAACCAAAAATGAATGCAAATAGTCACCGATTGAAAAGCTATACAGAAGTTTTACAAATTCCGCCAGTACATTAATTAACATTTAAACGAACGGCCGCTAAAAATATAAATCCCAGCCATTTGCTTCCACCCTGTTTCCAGTCGCCACATTCAACGGCGCATAATAAAAGCAATTTACGGTGTTTGCGCGAAATTAAAGGAGCTGTAAATTTTACTCAGAAATGATCACTTTTTGCTTTAAGCTTGCGTTTCTTCCCTGGTTTAAGCGGTGAAACTTTTACCGCGCAATGCCGCGTGCTAATTGCGAGCAATTTATAGGTTTTTTACGCGACCAACCCTTCACAGCGCTGCCGCTCGTAACTGCGAAGACCGTAACCCTTGCCCTGTACCCCACCGCAATTTATCAGTTGCCGTTCTTTCAACCCCACATGCATTCGGCACTGTGTTGGAAGGCAAGTTCATGTGGGCCTATTGTGCTTGGCTTCGCTTTCTACGTGGTTATAGAGCAATCAGCGAAAAACCTTCAAATAAAGGTGTCGTGATATAAATGAGTTGACAACAACAGACCACCATAGTTTTAGCTATTAAAATGATTAAAGTAAAACAAATATTATTGCTTAGTAAAAGCAACATTGTTGCTTATTATAACAACAAAAGATGACAATCCACAGCAAAAAATGAATTTTTAGGAATACATTGACGTTCCATAAATAGCACTTAGATTTCCACTACTTCAGATGTAATATTTTAGATGATTTACAAAGTTATATGTAGAAAAATAAGCTTTGTTGCGCTTAGTATGAGTTTTTTCGCAAAAATCATCATCGACTTCTGTGTACTTTGAAACCCAGTTTACAAATGGACGAAATTTTTGGTGGACTTTGCTATGTGTTTAGATACTAACAAAAGAAATGCAAACTTTCGAAGTTTCGAAAACGCAAACGCAGCGCAATTTAAAACATAAAGTTTAATTTGGATTACGCTACATTTAAAGTAGCTAAGTCACAAAGACGCATGTTGGTAGAAATAATCATTTGCACATTTATTATGCTAAGCTTATTATTTCTTCATACAAGATGTAATCGCTTAGATATGAGGGGCAAACCTAGCAAGCATTTTGTTCTAGAGCGTGTTTATACAAATACACCAAACTTCTGAAATAATAATGTAGGGTACAATAAGTTACAATTCTCTTTTATTGTCTATGTTTGTGGAGGAACGCTTAATTAAGAACCGGCAACTTTCAAAATATTTTTCAAACCAAACTGCTGTTTGTTTACAAGGAACAAAACTACTATTCCAACGGTGTACATATTGCGCTTGTTAATTAATAAGCGTTTTGGAATATAATATTTTTGTTTTAACCAAAAAGATCCTAAAACCACCTCTTTTTAAACGCATGGTTGTGGGACATGATGAGACAACTTTTCTTTTATTTTTTGTTACATATGTTAGATTTATCCATACGAGTGAATAAATGTAAGAGCATTTTTAGCGGTGCTCAAACGAAGAGACCTTTGAAAAACACAAATGGCCCGGGTAGTTGGATGGAATCATAAGTCTTCGGTTTCACCGGAATTGGGCGGGAATGGGCAACCGGCCGTCTAGAGGCTCGAGCCCTTCGATACGGTTGATCGCTTAAGTAATTGGAAATGATTCACATGGTCAGGTGGATTGATTATCGAACAGACCTAGGTTGGGCCTTCGGTTCCGATGTCATATGGTTGCATGTAGGCGAAGAACCGTCTGGTAAATAGTTTTAGCGGCATTCCGAGGCATCAAGACAGCATTGTTAAAAATACGGGTTTGTAGATATAGTTAATAAGCAATGAAGTATTACAAACTTTTTTAAATTCTTTCGTTTATTTGGCGTCATCCTTACAAAGTATTGGAACTGGTGCGGCCGGAATAAGTGCTCTGTATAGGTAATTTTGAATTTTGAATAGAGACAAACAACTCTAAAATTAAAAAACACTAACCTGTGGAAACGGCGCTTCCCGCAGATTCCGATTGCCTGCTGTTGGTCCTGGGGCTTCCAGAAGAAAAGGAGAAGGATATGGATAAAAATTAGGACAAGCTACCCCAGTCTTCACAGCAGACGAAACGGGGGCGTCTTCCTGGTGTAAAGGTTCCCTCGTCGAGCTGATAATTTGTAGGCGAGAGCACAGCGAAAAAATGCCAAATGCAAAAGCGCGAACAAAGGCAAATGTGTAATGCCGCGAACAAAAATGCAAAATGCAGGTTTTAATAAAGCAAAAGTATAAAGTCGCGTGAACTTAACGTAATTGAAATGATCAGTTTAAAATGAATAAAGCAAAGGCTTAATGTCGCGCGAACTTAACGAAACCAACGTGCCAAAGCAAGTGCTGAAAGCCAATTGCACGAGCGCAGCTCGCGGCCTTAATCGCCACGCTTGCTTGCAGTCAAATTGGGCCAATATAACAAATTTCACATATATGAGAGGGAATCAAATTATAGCCGGCCCTAATTTAAAAATTTCAAAAAATAAATATAATTAGGAGATTGGCGCGAACAGGGTCAATGTATTATAAGATAGTATTTTCCACGTATGTGAGTATATATATATGTGTGAGTGTGTGTGTGTGTGTGTGTGTTTAGCAAGCTGTATAACAAAAAAAAATAGAAATATAATAAGAAAAAACCTATATATTTAGTAAAAATTTAGTAAAATGATGTATTAAGTTTCAATGCTTTTCAAAGTGAACACCTTGCTTTCTTAAGCTTTCTGCGGCCTTATGCTCTTTCTTTGGACGCAATGAACCATTAGAACGATTGAGTGTTTTTCTTATCGTAACCGCATCTGTCTGAACAAATTATGGGCGAAAGATAGGGGGTGCGGATACAGCGGAAAGTTTCTGTTTGAGCTTAAGAAACGAAAGACTGGTGCAATATTGTCAAAAAAATTTGTTTGTCACAAATACATTTTATGACTTATCTATGAGAACATTGTGCACGTGATATAATAAGAAATTAAATAAATTTTATCATAATAAACAAATGTTGTTAAAAGCATAAAAACTTATTCAAGTGCAGACGCAAGTTCCGATAATAATTTATTAGTGTCCAATGCAAAACTAAAATTTAAAAAAATAAAAAGAAGCCCAGGGAGAGAAGAATGAACTTAAAAAGGCATAATAAAAACTGCCAACAACAAATTAACAAGGTAATAGTAAAAAAACTTTATGATGTTACAATAAATTATATTAATAATGCATGAAAAGATATAAGGTTTACAATTATATGCGCCAGAAAGCAAATAGCTGGCAATAAATATCAAATTCTGAAAAGGCACAACAAATTATCTACCTTATGAATAAAGAACAAAAATATAAAAACAAAAATAAGGAAAAGTATAAGCAGCTAAATATACAAATAGAATATGAAGTAAACAAAGCCCTTAAATAAAAGAAATAAATGGCAAACACAATAATGCTAACCCGCGTACGAAATTTAAAGAAATCACAAATATTACAAGAAAAACAATCCCACTAGTAGTAAGAAACACGAAATGAGAAATTCACCTCCGCGAAGACCGCAAAATAGAAACCTGAGAGAAATACATACAGGAGCTGTCTTTAGAAAATAGAGAAAATAGAAACGAGACTGAAAAATTATTTGGAGATCTTAAAATCAGAAATTAAATATGTAACTAAAAAGCTAAAAACGGCAAATCATTAGATTGTCAGCTAACTATCGTGCTAATTAAAGTACTAGATGGCAACAACACGTATCGCCTGACTAAACTATATAACTAAATGTATGGTTGAGCTAGTGCGATCGCCTTGAGCGGACGCGCCCGTGTTCTATTTAGTTTCCGTGTGCGATATCCGATCCACTGCAGGTCAAGTTTAACATTATTAAATTCTCCAGCTGGAGCTTAATTGCTTCGAAATGTCTCAAAATACAAACAATTTATCAACCAAAAGAAAATTATCGCCAATCAGTGAGTACCGTCAAAAGTATATTTATACAGAAATAGCGTCATTATCCGAAAATAGATATTTTATATCACAAGTACTTGAAAATCAGATAACTGATTCAGATAAAGCCAAGTCCACTGCCAGCCCTCAACAATCTAAAATTTCTCTTATATTCTTATATGATGTCAACAATAATCAAGTAATAATTAATGATATCAATTGATTAACAACTTATGAGTTCACAAACCAACACAGAAATGACGGGTTAAAAATTAATCTAACTTAAATGGAAGATTTCCGAACTCTTGGTAAATACTACACTGAAAACAACCTTTCTTTTCATACTTACCACAACCCCACTGAAGATACATCAAATGTCATTTTATGTAATGTACCAATCTCCATCACAGTTCAAAGGATTTTTAACGAACTTTGAAAAAACTACCCCATCCAAATAGTCACCCGACTACTTAACAAGGAAAAAGTTCCAATGCCGCTATGTGCTGTACAGTTAAACAAAAGCGACAAAGGCAACTCAGTCTTTAAGCTAGATAAGTTTTTCTATTCGATAATTTTTATAGAACCAAGGCGTAAGCCAAAAGTCATGCTCCGGTGCCCACGCTGCCAGCGATATAGACAAACTAAGAACTATTGCCGTCTACCACCCCGTTGTGTTAAATGTCAAGAATATCATCTGTACACACAATGCAAAAAAGCGGTTGGAACCAGACCTGCGTGTCTGAATCGTGTCAATGAATATACTCCAATCTATAAAAGCTGCTCTTGTTATCAAAGTATTAAATATAAAAATCATTTCTAATAATGACTAATAGAGCCTTCACTTTACCAACCAATCGCTTACTACAGGTTCAACTGGAGTCACTGTAGATTACAAACGAGTTTCTACAACCACCTACTCCTAGATAAAACTTAACACAATATGAAGTTCACAGAACTTATCTCAAATGTTATTGCTAGATGTTTCTATACTGGCAAATAATACTTCAAGAGCTTTTAGCAAGTTAGTTATTTTAAGTTTCAATGTTAATGGAATCAAACACCAAAAAAATGTGTTTTCACTATTTCTCCTAAGACATAACATAGATATATCTATGACTATAGCCTGCATTAGCAAAACTCATCTAACTAACAATGAACCACTCCGTATCAAAGGATTTAAAATCTATGGACAGGGCAGGAACACCAATCAAGCTGCTAGAGGCGTAGCCATAATTGCCAAGAAAAATATCCCACATTTTCAAATCACTCTTCCCAATATTAAATCACTAGAGGCTACAGCTATTAAAATAAAACAACACTATGGAAGCGACCTAATACTCATTCCTTCGTACAAACCGGTTGCAATTAAGTACCAATGATGTTTTATACTTGTTTACTAATAATACTCCTACAATATTACTAGGAGATCTCAACAGCAAAAGTACCCAATATGGTTGCTTAGCCAACAACCTAAGTGGAATAAATCTCCAAACAATAACTTCCAATTAAGGCATACGTATATCATGGCTCCATCTAAACCAACACGCATCCCATACAGCATCAACTAACGTCCCGATATTTTAGACATCGGCTTAGTAAAAAATACTACAATACCGTTCTTTCAAAGTGTGATTTGTGAGTTAGAATCTGATCCGATTATTCTCGCCTTAAATATTAAATGCCAACCTTATCATTTAATCCCAACATTACTAACTGGAAAAGTTGACTGGGACAGATTCCATGATAAACTAGACAATTATTTAAAAATAAGCAAAATTGATACAATTAACGATATTGACACTGAAGTTATACAATTCACTGAATTATTTACAAAGGTTACCCAAACTTTCCTAATACCTAACACAGATAAAAATTATCTAAAATATTGCAAACCTCCGACATATGGACTCAATCTAATTAAAGAAAAAATAAAACCCGAAGACTTTGAAACCGTAAAAAAGATCAAACATATAAGCGCCTATTTAATCGACTATTACGCCAAGTCAATACAGAAATAGACAACTTTAGAATTGCATTTTACCAAAAGTACATATCTGAAATAAATTCCGACGATATTTCCCTTTGGGTATAATGGAAGAAATCGCCATGCTGAAACACAATGGTGTCAATTACGAAAGTCATAAAGCAAAGTGTAATTTATTTGCCCAATACCTTCAAAACGTGTTTACTCCCAACCCATCACCTGCACAGTATAACAATCTGCACGTGGTAGGAATACATAACCAAGAAAATTACCCAATAGACTCTAATCACGTTTTACCTACATAATCTAGAGAAATTAACAAAATTATCAATAAGCTTTCTGCAAAGAAGTCCCTAGGTCACGATCTTACATCAAATATTATTTTAAAACATTTAAGTCGTAAGGCGTTAGTCTTCCTGGCCAGTTTATATAACACCTGTCTAAGACTAGGATATTTTCCCGACTTTTGGAAAGACGCCAAAGTCATAGTTTTTTCTAAAGCTAAAAAGGATAACTTTTATAAAAAATCATCCACCGACGTTTTACTGATTTTATAAATGTGGAAAACATTATATCTGCAATTTAATGCGGCTTTCAAAATAGTTGTTCCACCACTTACCAATTATTAAGAATTACCAACATTATACCGGAAGGTTTCTAAAACAAGGAGCACACAATAACAGTTTTTTTACATAGCCCAAGCCTTCGATAAAGTTTGGATCGAAGGCTTAATGCACAAAATAATCAAAATAGATATACCTGCACATCTTACTTTTATTATTTTATCTTTTTTAACCTCCAAAACATTTAAGGTCAAACTTATGCCACATACTCAGAGCTTAATAATGTCACGGTTCTCGACATAATACAAAAATGGTTATACAGGTGGCGCATACATATTAATGAAACCAAATCTACAACTATTTCGTTTACGACGAAACAGAACTCTGCTCCCCCGGTTACACTAAATGGTATACAAATCCCCATCCAACAGGAAGTAAAATATTTTGGTTTGACCCTGGACAGGCGATTAATATGGAAACCCCATATTACAAAAAAGATAAGACAACTGGATGCTATGGTCAAAAAGATGTATTAGCTTTTAGGGAAAAAATCCAAGTTATCGATAGAAAATAAAGTTTTAGTTCCGGTGTGGGCGTACGGCATACATCTATGGGACAGTGCTAAAACATCGAACATTGATATTCTGCAAAGATTCCAGATCAAAACTCTTCGTATAATGACCAACGCTGAATGGTTTAGAAGCAACAAAACACTTCACGACGACCTAAAAGTTCCATCGATCAGAGATGAAGTTAAAAGACGAACAGTCACTTATGTCAATCGAATAAGAACTCACCCCAATGTGTTGGTGCTAAATTTACTAGACATTAATAATACCACTCGTAGATTAAAAATACTTAAAACGCTAGATCTTACTAACTAGTACTCGTTATATTAGTATATTCAGGGACTCGACAATGGGCGACACTCCCTCCACATGTCAGTATTTTAGTTTAGTTTAGTAATTAAGTATTACATCAAATTTGCTCGTTAGCCTTTGGGCTAGTTGTAAATTAAGTATATAAAATAAACAAAAAAAAATAATATCACGGTTGGAGTCCCACAAGGCTCAATTTTTGACTAAATACTTTACAATATCTACAACTACGATTCTCCTCATTTTAATCAAGTAGAATTGGTGATGTACGCAGATGATACTACTATCATTGTTAGAAATTCAGTTATCCAGCAAGCAATTAATGACCTCCAAAGAGGAGTCGGCTCATATCAGGAATGGTGCAAACAGTGGTGAATTAAACTTATCGTATCTAAATGACCAGCAAAAATGTTTACCTTACGATATGCTACCAACCCAACTGAATTAGAAATCAAAAGTATATACCTCGACAGAAAACTTACTTAATGAATGCCACACAAGCCTAAACCAGTTATACCTATAATCGCTTATACTCCCAATTATATTGTAAGGTTGTGTCATTTGGAGGAGCTTTAAAGACGCAGTCTAACGAAGTGCAGTTAATTCAAAATAAGATCCTTTGCATAATATGTAACTGTAAGCTAGAAAGCTTGTTAGTTAGAAATGATCAAATTCATAGAGAATTAAAGTGTTATAAATAGTTTGCTTAAATTTTATGCATCTACAAATAACGAACGCTCACCAATCATATTTATAGTGTTTAAGCTCTTTAATGTTATGCATTGCATATTTGTCGCTAATGTAATACATATCTATTATGCATTGCACTATATTGATAAAAAAGCCAAATATACAAGAAAAAAAATAATAATGGTTTAAATCAGTGCTCAAACTTAAACCTAAAGAATAATCTTTCTTCTTCTTCTTCTTTATCTTTTCCCTCTTTGCCTAAACGGCGTCGGGTGCCTCTATCTATTTTCCATAGTTGTTTCTGTCTCCTGTTAATCTGTTTACTTCCCAATCGTTTTTCCTTTTCTTCCTGCCATTTCCTGGATGCTGTCTGTCCACAATCTCTTTGGCCTACCGCTTGGTCGTCTGTCTTTCGTTTTTGCTACTGAATTCCTTTTAGGATTTGGTGTTCTGTCATTGTTTTCGTATGTCCATACCATTTTAATAGTTTATTTTCTATTATTACTTGCGGTATTTGTTGCAGTTGGTCTCTAAACGTTGTATTTCTTATTCTATGATTCTAAGACATAAATGTCGGTTAATAAGCCTGATGAGTCATAAATTGAAGATTCTTCTAAGTTATACAAAATTATATATACAAAAATGTAAAGAACAATTTGATTACAATCAGTTTGGATTTTGAGGAGGAATGTGCACTAGAGAGGCATTAGTCACAACGACTGTCCTAGTACAAAAGTGCCGAAAATATAACAAGAATATGTGTATATGTTACATAAACTTCGAAAAGGCTTTTATCAGGTGCAACACAGTAAAGTTATTATAGGATTAAAAAACATCAATTTAGATGAAACAGACTTCAAACTTATATATCAAAAATATGTAATGCAATTAAATGGTGACAATACGAATAGACTACGCTGAAACAACTGCACCTGACATACAAAAAGGTGTCAAATAAGGTCGTATACTATCGCCTCAACTATTTGACGTTTATGCAATCATGACCGAAAGCATTGAGGAGCTACAAAAACTTTTGAAAGTGTTAATAAGGAGAGTCGAGAGATAAAAATAAATATACATCGAAAAAATCAAATACATGATCCTGTTTAAAAGCCATGCAAATGTAAATACTTTTGCTCTAGAAGGGAAATAAATAAAACGAGTTAACAAAGATCTCTGTGTAACTATAAACTCTCCGTCAGATCAGAACGAGAAAATAAGAAATAGAATATAAATAACCCGGACAGCGTTTGTAAAGTATGCCTTAATGTTTACAAACAAAAATTTTAATTTGTTAATAAGAAAAGCTATGTATGATCTTAGCTGTTGTACTGAGTAGAAATCTGGATGGCAAAAGCACAAACTATAAGAAAACATAGTCGTTTAAAATGTGACCCTATAGTCAAATGTTGAAGATTTCTCAGATCGTTAGTTGCAAACGGAGGGCTTCTAAAGCGTAGTTGATGCGACCAAAAACTTGTGAACATCGTTAAAATAAGAAAACCCGTCTATTAAGGATATGCCAAATATGTGTTATATCATCAGCTATCACGTTATATCACGGCCGTGCAAACTATTTTCATTGCATAAATATTTGCTCGATATATTCTGGACAGATTGTGTACACTGATGTCTGCTAGGTACTTAAAATATTTTGTCTGAAATATGGTGCTTTAGTCACAATAAGTTAATTACCTTTAATTTTCATTTTAATTAAATATACTCTGAAGTTGTTGTATTCTGTTGGCGTATGAAGTTCAAAATTAAATGTTTAAAAAGTAAAAATATAAATACAGTCAATTTCTATGACTTATCTTCAACTAATCGAATAAAATGGTCGCATAAGGTAAAATACAACGGGAAGTGACTATTTTAAAAGAAGTTACAGCTGTATCTTATAAATACAAATGTGATAAATATTAAAAAGGAGAATACAGATAATCGTAACATCTCAGTCTAGATAAAAAAGTTTTGATGTTCTATGTCAGCTAGCTAAAATTTTTTGCACTTCACGCTAAAAGGGACTCACGGCTTTTTTTTATAAATTCTGGGCCGAGCACACCGGGGTTCAAATTTCTCGGGCATCTAGGTAACTTATTCCTTGAATTTTTTCAATCCCTTATTGACATGTGTTCGTATTTCGCGGCTCACTGACGCGCACATATTTCGATGATATCAATTTCGGCTACATCATGGTCCGTTAATGTTTCCAATTTGAGGCGCCGGCTAAGAATTTCGCCCGCGGTTCCTCGAGATGGCCAAAACTATTCGATTAGGTGCAGAGGGGAGCAAATTGCGATAACGTCGTTAAAGGGCAAATTGCAACCCGCATAAAGTGGATTAACTGAATTCAACAGCTCGCAACTAACACACTTTGCTTAAATTTGGACGGATATGACAAATCCATAATTGTTGCTTCCGGCACTGAAGGCTCCTGTATAATTTGTTGGTCTTATTAACGGGGATTGGGGGCGGCAATGGCCGCAGATCATTTCCTGCGGAGTAACACGCAATAGTAGCGGGAAATGGCCATAGCAGGCATACGCGCCGTAGGTTTGCGGACGCCTGAAAACACTTAAATGAATGAATTCTGGACGCCTACGAAATTGTTAGCGGTAGTCACGGTCCCTTTGTGCCCGGAATAAGGGTGGATGTCATCATTAACTGCTGCTCAGTTATAAAACCAACATGCTGTAGAAATGAAGGCAATAGAGGTGATGATTATTATTGTTTAGACTACAGAGATTCAGAAACTGTCTTGTTGAACAATGGACTATTTGTGGTAACAAGCTAAAATGTAATTTTGCTCCAGTCATAACCGAACGCAGAGACTTCCGTCATGATAATGCGAGTTTCTAATATAGTGAATAGATTAAACATAGTCTATTGATGAATTCACAACACTATATGTATTTATTAATAGATACAATTTTTATTAGAAAGATATTTTATAACAACGGTTAATTCTACTTGAATAAAGTATTCGTGTTATTATATTTATTGTAATTTAAAAGATATTTTGATAATTTATAAAAAATAATAAATGAACTCCCGATATTAAAGTGTCAAGTAAAATAAATGTTGTACTTTTTCCTGCAGCTGGCACTTAATAAACAATCATAAATCAGTACTCTCACGTAGATTTCTATTTAGCTGAATTTAGCAATTTTGGTGTTTAGCTATATTATAATAAAAATGCATATAAAATTTTTTATATATTATACTTGTTTTATTTTCAAAATATTTGGTTTTGCGGGTTTCGTATTTATGCAAATTAACTGCATTGTAATTTTTCTAATGAAAATTGTGTCCACTGAAGCATATCAATTTTAAACAACAAGAAGCTGAGTTCATGTTGGCGTATGTTTACAGTAAACAAAATGTTAATCCCCTGGCAGTCCCTTTTTGTTATCGAAACCTGACTTTACAAAACCCAACTGACACCGTCAGCAAGTAATTAGAAGCTGCTGTAAATACGTATCCTATGTCATCGACTTTCAGCACGCATACTACACCCTTAAACTGGAAAATATAACAATATTTAATAAGATACAAATAGAGTAAATGTAAACACAGAATTCTCAAGTAATTTGTGAACAAAAAAATGTGCGAATTAAAATGTACCTTAAAACAAATGCGGAACAAGGCAATTAAAATTAACGGACAACTATTAATAGCTTATATTAACAATTTTCTAGTATTAGTAGAAATTACAATTGATTTGAATAAAACTTAAAGTGACATAGAAGGAGTTTCTTAATATAAAAATAGTATAATTGCTATTATATTGGAAAACATCAAATGAAGGAGGAATATTTGGTTGACATAATTTTTTTAGCTTAAGGATACACATAACTAGATGGAAAATAAAAAATGAAATTAAAAAAATATTTTAAAGAAAGATTTAAAAAAAAACAAAGATTATAGATAGAAAAGCTATTTTATGATAGTCTTGTACATCAGGAAACAATTTCAAGATAAACACTCGGAAGTTAGATTATGGTATTGTTAATGTAATACGGAAACAAACATTATTTAAGTTAATATTCCGTACCTATGATGTAACTATAAATCACTTTTTAGAATCAGCAACAGTACTATTAAACATAAACCTAATTAGGTTTAATCGTATGCCCTACTATCAATTTATTAATGTTCAGATTTATTTTTTAAAATAATTCTAATGTGCTATTTGCAAGAGGTTTCTTTTTTTAGTTATCATCCTGATAACCACACTGGATTGTATTAAATACGATAAAAAAATTGTATCATAATTCACTATTTCATGATAAAGTGCAGATAACTGCTTTTGCAGGTACCTACATATACTGCTAATTAATTTTTTATTTAATTTTAAATTTATTATTTGTAATTAATTATATCGGTTTACTTGTAATTTTGAAGTTCAACCTGCGATTGTATTACAAGAGAAATTCAAAACTTAAGTGGATATGTTAATTTAAAAAGTATCTGCAAAAGGCTTTAATTGCTGATTATAGGTAAGCAAGACTTCAATGTGCTCTTCTACTGTGTATTTCATTTATACATAAAAAGTTTTGTCACAAACGCAAATTTTTTTAATTAAATTTTATTAGCAATAAAAATACATAGTATTCTATCAGCTCATCCAGTGATGAGACCTTTAATACTATTTTATAAGTTAGCTGGCCACTGTTTTTTTAATCCTCTTATTGTAGCATCTTCTAATAAGGGCTGCATCAAAGGATTTGTGTGTGTTTACAATTTTTGGTGGTATATGACGCCTTTCTCATAGATGACCTCCTTGACAGTTGATATCTTTAAGCCTTAATGGATCATTTCGTTTGTTACGTATCATGGAGGGTTAACTATTATTCTTAGAATTGTGATCTGACACCTTTGAATTATTTCCACATTGGACTTGCTGGCACAACCCCACAGCTCTATTCCATAAGTCCAAATGGGTTTGATTACCGATTGGTACAACAATAATTTGTTTCTATGGATATCGGAGACTTTCTACTAATCAACCAATATAACTCTCTTTGTTTTAAATCCATTTGCTTTCTTTTTGCCGATGTGATCTCTCCAGTTTAATTTGGAACCTAAGTAGGATCCTAGGTATGTTACTGTCTCGGTTTGTGGTATTTCTATGTTGTTAAGATATATGGGTGAACATGGGTCTTTTCTTAGGATAATGTTATATGAGCAGACTTTGACTCATTTACTATGACATTTTACTTTTTAGCCAACGTTCTAAAGCATATAAATTGTCTTGTATTTGAGTGCGTGCTCGGAGGATTTCATTGTGGCTAGCCAGTATGATAGTATGATCAGCAAATGTGTCTATTATGATATTTAATGAGACTGGAAGATCCGAGGTAGATAATAGATAAAGTAAAGGGGCCGGAACACTACCCTGGGATACCTCAAAGTTGGTTGGACGTATAGTTGAGACTTCTTGCCTTACTTTTTTTCTAAATTTCCTGTCATTTAAATATGTTTTGAATAGATTGTAAAACTCTGGTATGTGCTGTTTAATTTTATACAATAATCCTGAGTATTAGACTCTATCAAAAGCTAGATTACATCTAGGAATACTGAAACACAGTATTCTTTTTTTTGTTTAAACTGGCAAGAATGGTTTCCGATATACGGTGGCATTGTCGAATGGCCTTGACGGAATTGTAATAAGTAGTTTTTCGAGCAATTTTGAAATAGTTGGTAGTAAGCTTGTAGGACGATATGATTTTGTACTATGTGGGTCCCTACCAGGTTTAATGATTAAAATTATCTCGACGATTTTTAATTTTTGGGGCCAGTAGTAAATTTGGAGAATTGCATTAAAAATAGACGTCTAATAATGGTATGCCCTTTTTTGGCAGTTCTTTAAGTATCTTTGTTGTTATAAGGTCCATGCCCGGGGTTTTCTTGGGTTCAGGCATCTTATTTTTTTAGGTGTGACTGCTTTAACTGGTTGTACTGCTAGCACGGGACTCTAATATTTCTACTATTTCCTCATCCAGTTCATTTTCATGAGGCTGAAATACATCCGCAAGGTGTTTTTCAAATGCTTATGCTTTCTCCTTGTCACTTTTTATCCACTGTTGTAGTGTTAGCTGTTTTATTCTTAAAGGGGAGTTGTTGTTGGTTTATTTTTAGATTTAGTTGGTTTCCATATAAAATTGTCATTACTGATAAACGCAAATGGAACCGGTTTTGTTTTGATTACATTTAATCCATCGCCTAAGAATTGTATATTTGTTTCGTTAAATGTGTTACGCAAATCTACATAATTTTTAGAATCAATCAATTGCATTATTTGTGTTTTCTAGGAACTGTACCACTTAAATTTACTTAAATTTAGCAACTAAATGTTGGAGATAAGTCACACTACAGTTAATACATTTGCTACTCTGAAAAGCTATTTATGCTGCTAAAGTAGCACTAATCGCAACTGATAAAATATTACTCATATCTTTTACTTTAAAAAATTCTTCGAGTTTGTAAAATATCCATTATTCCATAATATCAAATTGCAAAATTTTAGCACATAAGAATTTTTAAAAATTTTTTCGTTTTTTATAAAGTGCACATATTCTAATGAAAAGCCTAATTTCCTAGCAAAGGCGATTGATCAGGTTTTATAAAAAACTTAATTTTATTAAATTTTTGACACCTTAGTCCATTTTATCAGTTTTTTTTAAGTATTATCCTGAAAAGAAATTTTCTTGATTATATTACCCTAGTGTGTATACTAGTACATGGTGTTTTATTTATAATCAATAGAATTATTTCTTTGCTATTAACTTGAATGATAATAGTGAAAGTAACCTCTGGTTGAATACTGACAGTTAAAACGTCATTGAAAACTAACAGGAAGATGACAAACTGGATGTAAACTATTAAATAACGTAAAATAAGTGATTTCCCAGCATATGGATGTAATATCGCATGTTCTGTTAGCAAAAGTCCACAAGTCCACTAATACAGATGATAACTGTAAAGGTTATTGCTTCAATGTTAATTTATGCGCACCGTTGGAGACTGTGGCCAATTTGGTTAGAGCGAATTCTAACATATTTTCAATACCCCAGTCGCTCTGGTACGACTATAAAATTAACTAAATTAATTACAACGTATCAGGAATATGTAGTATAAAACTTTTGAAAATTACGTAACCATTTTTGCCAAAAATTTAAAGAATAAGACGCACCCGAGTTTGAGTACCAATTGTTTGGCATCGAATTGATGTTTTTAAATTGGCCTAATCATTGCTATTATTTTACACACCCTTGTGGTTTGGTTTCTGAATTTGCTACAAAACTATTTTTTGCTGTTGGCTGCTTTGGCCATCACTTTGCAGCAATTTCGGCTTACTCTTATGTTAAGATCTGTGAATTAGTAAACATTTAGTTTAGCATCACTGGCAACAGCACTTCTATGGTCTTGTTTGATTCGCGCAGTACATCGGAAGTTTCTTCAACATTCGAATGCCGATGTAATCTTGTAGTAAACAACTTGTTCTTTGTCGAGTGATTGGTTAAAGTCAGCCAACTGCTTCTTAAGGTTTTTTACTGCTGCGACATGCTCCATGATAGTAGTGTCTGGTAAAGGAGAAAAATCGATGTCTTTTTATTCTATTCATATATAGTGGGTAGTCGTTTCCACATCTTAACCTCTATCTTCATGTTTATCACTTGACACACAATAGCCGTTTGAAGCTCGTACCTGATTATAAATTGCGCACTGTTGTTCTTTTCGTCTGGGACGTATTATCGCTCGCGTTATCACCTGGCATCTTTCTCGGTCTTCACCCACTTTCAGCGAATTATACTCCTGAAATAGTTTCCACAATTGAAATTTTCAGACCAGGAAATCGCATCATTAAATTTGGAAATTGCGATATTTTCTATTTTTGTTGTGGTTAAAACCAACACTGTTCACTGCCCAATACAAGTCACAAAAAAATAGAAGCCACATGCACCTTCAGTAACAAATAAATTTGGCCATACTTGCCAAACGCACAAAAATGTCAATAGCAGTCACTAGCGCAATTAAATTACCTGAATGAATTTAATTTAACATGCAAACGTACCGAGTTCATAAGCTGTCTAGTTTCATAATAATAGTGAAAATGGCCATCCACTAACTAACAGTTAAAATATTATTGAGAACTAAATGCAACTTAACACGACGGATGACAAATTTGAAGTAACTAATGAAATAAATAAAATAAATGCTTAACTCGTCCATGGAAATACTATCGCACGCCCGGTCAATACAAATGCCAGGTACGCTAACACGAAGGATAATTGTAAAATAAGAAAAATATAATATATGGAAACTTTTATTTTATGGATAAAAACAATAACACAATCTTTTGTACGTAATCTGTAAATGTCAAACCGATCAATAAAATAAGGATTAAAAAAGGTTAAAAACATGTACTATTCTTATCCAAGTGTCACAAAATTTGATAACAATCTAAGTCAGCTTTTACAAGCGTTCCTTATTTATAGTACCGTATTGTAAGCAAATAATTACGCGCACGTATTCCAGCTGCACGACACGTGCATCTGCCAATATTTGATGGTTAAGGTTGCATTACCATCCGATACATTTACTGGGTCTGGTTTGTGAAATGGAATAAAGGATGTTGCAACATGCATTCTTGTATGTAAATACTAAATAGTAACCTAGCAAAAAATAGATAATACAAAATATTATTACGCTTAGTCTTAGGTGAACATTGAACAATCACGGAATTCAATTCCAGAGGGAATATTATAATTTTCATTTAGCTTATTCTACTGTGTTATATAACAGGAAATTCTTACTAAGCTAATATGTATTATAATTTACTTTTTGCAAACATGTTTTTATAAAAAAAGAATTGGGCGAGCTTTACTAAATATTGGCCCACTCACTACATCACAATATTTGTGATAATTAAAGGAATATGTTTTAATTAAATTTAAATTTAAATTAAATTAAAGATTATTCGAAAAATGGACGATTTAGTTTGATTAAGAATTTGTTGTAATGTGTTTTCTAAAAATTGTATTTCAGTTGATTAACAAATTTCAGACTGGAAACACAATCCGAATATCTCTCAGTCGACTTAGCCACAGATTGGCGACAACTTGCATTATTTATGTCCATTTGGAGAACAAACATAATTTCTATAATTTTATGTTACAAAAAAGTTTTCCATAAGATTTTATTTGAAGCTATCTGTTTTACTTGGCTCTAAGTACTTCTTATCTCCTTACATTCCTCTAATATATTTCTTTTCCAAGTTAGAGTTAGAAGACCTTTTATCCGTTTTCCTCTGAAATTGTACTCTAACGCTCGTTTTGCTATATCTGTGCTAGTTTTCCTTAAAGTATGCTCTATCCAGTTCCAACGAAATTTTCGAAGATTTTCCATAATTCCTTATTTGAAATTACATTTGGCCAGAATATCATTTGAATCTTTCTTAAACACTTGTTTACAAAGTTTGTATTTTTTTGTTTGTTGTTTAGTTAGGACCTACGATTCTATCCTTATAATAATACACTGAGTATATTTGGTCTAAAGATTTGGACTTTTGTATTCATGTATCATGAGTACCAGATTTTTGTAGTGAATAGAAGGATCTTTGTGTCTTACAAATCTTAAATTTTACAACGGCTTAGTAACCTTCTTGATTCTCTATTATACTACGAAGGTAGCTGAAATTCTGATTATTTTTTACCTGCTCCCCAATCAATTATTTCTGTAACATCGGAGTGGTTTGTCGTTAGTAAGCATGTCTCTTTAAAATTTATTTTAAGTCCTCTATTTCTTGAATTTGACTATACCGACAATGACTTTTAATTTATTTATAAATGGTTTTTATTTTTCGCTATAAGGCAGACATCATTTGTCCTCTGTTTTTTTTATCGAACCTCCACATTAATCCTCTCCTATTATCTAGCGATTTTTTCATAATCCACTCAATAATTAATAGGAAAAGGAGAGATTATAGAATGCAACCTTGCCTTACTCCAACATTGGTCGCTTTATTCTCTGATCTCATCCCGTTGATTTTATGATACCAATAGTTTAATAAGTGTCAGAGTACAAATCCTCTAGATTTAGGTTTATACTACACTTTAATAACATACCATTGTAACCTTTGTTGTGAAGCATTTTTTTCTTTAATAATTTGTTAAACAGATATAAATTATGGCTTAATATTAATCATATTTAAAAACAAATTATGTGATTACAATTTTTTTTATTTATAAATACAAATGATTAAATGAGTTTTAATTACTTTCCACAATTTGAAAATGTTGAGAAAAATACATCAACATAAATCCAAATTCAAATTGAAAAAAATTATTTATTTGTCATTTATCATTTGGCTATTACTGGTGCGATGGGCCATCACTGGCTAAAGGATAATAAAACAATTGCTTTTTTTGTTAATAATTTTTTAACTATTTTGTTTCTTTAATGCACAACAATTTTTGTCATATTATCAGAGGGTGTCTAGCTATGGGACTGTTCCAATAAAACAAGAATAGACATAATACAGCAAGTCCCATTTAAAATCGTTAGGACTCTACCTAACGCACCCTGGTACGTTAGTAATATAATAATAGAGTATACTTGATGACTTTAATTAGCTACTTTAACAGAATAAGTGGGAATGAAAATAACCTGGTAGAGCAGTTGATCGAACCGCTACCGACAAGAAGGCTGAAAAAGCAATGGCCCATTGACTTGAGCTGAAGTGAATTTTAACTCCGCCAACACAACTCCAGAGGTACCGTCAATGGATGAGGACTCTATGACCACATGCACACACATTTGCTAAATACTCACTACTAAATTATAGATTAGATTATTATTTAACTGTATAAATAAATAAAAAGAAATATTATAAGGGGACCAAAATACAAATTCTTCCATCTCATTCAAGATAAATTTGAAGAAAAAATATGGATCTGAAGACAAGTTATGTCATGGCTGCGTAAATACTGGACGGCTACAGATCGCGGAGAATTAGAGCGTATTAAAAAGAATTAAAGGATACTAAAAACAAGCACACAATAGAAACAATTTTAATAAGGAAAATCCTTTACTATTCTTATTATTTAAAATATATGTTTTGTGGTCCCACAAGTTATAGATAAATGCAGCTTTGTATACGAGAAAATATGATAATAGAATATGATTGAATGTTAAGATCGTTTAAAATATTTTGCCATTTTTTTACTTTTAATCTATGTGGGTTTTATTTTTAGTATGTTCGAGCTATTTTAGATTTGCTTTTTGCGATTACTTTACCATGGCTATGGCACAGTCCAATTTAATTTCAAGCCGATTGGCTAACAACTGTGAGGATGAAGATGAAAGACTTCTAGAGATCTAATTTTAAGTTGTTTTATTGCTTGTTGAGTAAATCTCAACTAATGTACAAATTTGGTGGAAGATTGTAATTTATCGCAACAAACTTTGTTTATGAGTTTAATTATTTATATCCAATTAACAATTATTTAATGGTTTACGAATAATATTTGTTATTATGGTGAACTAGCAGCTCATTAACTAATGCACCATTATTAAATACTTTTTTAATCTAGTTATTCTGTATATACAGAATAGAATAAACAAGTATGTTACGGACGTGGAAATCCGGTTCCAGAGATGTCCGGGGCTTCTATACATAAACAAACATTTGCGGCCACTTCTGGCCAAACCGGTCTTGAGACTTTCCAATCAGGTTGAAATATGGCATCTGGACTTCATTTACTGTTCTTAGTTAAATACTGAATACGTTATTTCTCTATCTGTCACAGATCAAAAATTATAAGGCTTGACACATGTCAAAAATGACAGAAATAGAAACTTATCTCCAGCTTGGAAGCTGCCTTGAACAAAAGTTGAAAGATAAAAGGACGGACAGCTCATACGTGCTTAAATACTTGCGCAATTCTATTTTAAAGTTTTCGCATCCATACCAAGCAGATTACCATAACTCTTCTTTGCGACTATGACAGAAATAGCGAGAATTGTTAGGAAAATTCAAAAATTATATTTTAGTGGCTAAGATTCTTAAAGCCGACCGTTTCAGTATATATGTATTTGATTACAACTACTTACTGTTAGATTTCTACTTATATAATAACATTTATTATGTTGTATTATTGTTTACCTTTTAAGCTGTTTTGCATGATTCCTTTATTTTATTTATAATTTTTAATTATTTCGTGTTCAAGAATCTATATTTATATTTGTTAATTTTTTTGTCTCCAAATGCATTACTTACTATAAATATTATTGATGTTCTATATAATGAAAGGTAAATTTTCTTATTTTTGTTTGTATACTTGTTATGTTATTCTACCTTGTTTTACATTTTGGAAGGGATTTTTTTATTCATCTTTTAGTGCTACTAGATTTACAGTCGTATATATTTTATGTATAACATTCTGGCCAGTTGAAAATTAAATTTAATCTTATTAAACATTTTGAAGTGTTATTAAATCTTAAATTTTGATAAAACGCCATTTTACTTTCTCTTATGTAGCACATTAGAAATACATACCTATTATTGTAAATCTTTGTCCTCTTCCCAAAACAGTATTGATCACCTTTTTATTTGCCTTTTTTAGAGAAATGTGTTTTGCGATTTGAAAACAAACAGAATTTAAAGGCAGCTAAATCGGGACAACGAATACGAAAGGATATTACATTTCAAGTCGATTAATATTTAATGAGCAATCGAATAGGACATGCCCTTGTAAAAAACAGTTCTCTTTTTGCATTCCCTCTTTTCACTGATTTATTTTAGTATTAGTTACTATAAGGATGGTTTAGCGAGTAACTTTTTATTGAGGCACACGTACTAGCATTGCAGCCTCCAGGAGCTTCATTACTCGTGATTAGTCTACCACAGCAATAGCCTTGCCACGAGTAGCTTGTTTTTATACCAAAGGTAACAATTTCGGTTTCATAAACACTCTGTTTTTAGTATAGTCCCCTCTAAGTTCAACGCACTTGCACCAACATTTCTAGGTTCACGATTTTTTCTCAAAATAAGTGATTTTAACAATAAAGGTTTGAGTTTTAGGAACAAATAGTAATTAGAATAAAATACATTAAACCGCTAGAGCGCAGTCAGTAAAAATTCAAACTTTAGTTGAAACAATTTTTGCTCTTAGTACAGTTTGAATAAGTCTTCTTATCGCAGTAAAACCATATTTTTGGCTATTCCAGGACGTTTTAAGTCTGTCTTTAATATCTCCAAAGGTGCCGCGTAATATTCGCGGGTAATGGTTTTTGCTTTTCAAGATAATCAGACTACTTTATTAAGACGCCTAACCTTTATTAATTCGCATACTTTCACTCGGTCAAAACATCATAGACTTTTCGTCATGAAAACTATATTCGGACTTTTAAGACAAGTTTTATAGATAATAAACAATATCAATAATTAATTTTGCCATTTTCTTTCTAAAACATTGTGATGGACGACAAATTTCCACTATCACTCAAGGTGCATACGTTTAAACAGTTAATTAGTGCCATGATGATTTATGGTCATAAAACAGTTATCTAGAAGAAGAAAGTTTTAGACTATATGTAAGCTGTTTTTTCTCGCCTTATATGTATATGTGAACTAAGTTACTCATGAAACTACATAATTGATTAACAAAATTGCTTATAAGGTAATAGAAAAGTCACGTGACCTCCATTGCTAAAAATTATCTCACAAAGTTATTTACAAGTAATCTAAACATTGGTCTGTGTTTTGGCCTTATACGAAGGGTGTCTGGTATTAAAAGTACAAGCCAAATTATACTAACGTTTATATTTGAAGAAAATATTTTATACATATTCCAAAAAACTATATACTTTAGTTTACTTTTTAACAAAATCTCTGTACACGTTGAGTCATTTATCCCAGTGTGATAGTAGTTTGAACATCGGTATCTTTACAAACTTTAATGCGACGATCTTCTCTAACCAAACGTTTGACAATTGTACAGTTATCACCCGTGTGTGAGGTCATTGGTCTGCCTCTTTTCATTCCCAGATCATCATTCAGGTCCGTTCGTCCATCTTTAAATTTTTTGCACCAAACACTGACTTTTTTAGCTTAAAACGTTTGGGCCATAAACTCCAGATTAACTCCACACACCTCTCATTTCGAATAGTCTGCGATTACACACGCCTTGTTTGTTTGCTCCCCGAAAGCTAAATTGAGTCCTAAACAAAACAACGCTCCAGACTACTAGTATGCGCATGAACGTATATGACGGCGAGATGCGCATGCGCCAGTTATAACACGGCCACATGTACCTTTAAAATTGGACACTCCTTGTACATGTTTCTGTATCAAGCTAAATAGTTACAGCATTTATTTGAGTAAACGTCATTTTTTTCTACATATTGTGCATAAATAATATAAATTAAACAGTAAAATATATTTTAAAATGTTGATTTATATAGGTAGCTGTAAAGTTAGGATATTATCAAAATAAATTTTAAGAAAAAATTTTTGACGAATTGCTACATATTTTCATCCGTTGGTTTTAGCAACAAAATTAGTGGTGCAACACAGAAAAATTAAGAATAAATTATAATTTTGATTTTAATATTAAAACATGGGGCCGGCGAAGAGATTGCTCTGTAAGCAATCCCAGAACGAACTTAAAAAAACCTTTCGATTTTGATTTCGAATTTCGGGAAAATTCGAAATCGAATATCTGGAAAATTATTCGACATAGAATTTTTTCTTCACTTTCGAATTCAGCGTAAAATTTCCTATAAGAATCACATTTAAAATCGTAATGTCGAAAATTTTCCCGAAATTCGAAGTCAAATATCTCGAAAACTATTCGAGATAGAAACTTTTTGATTTCGATTTTGAAATCAGCGTAAAATTTCCTATAAGAATCCATTTTAAAATTTTAAAAATCCATAATTTTGTGACAGCGACAGACAGACCGACAGACCGACAGACATATAGAATTCAATAACGAACTTTTTAAGGTTTTTTTAAGTTCGTTCTGGGATTGCTTACAGAGCAATCTCTTCGCCGGCCCCATGTTTTTTATATATATAATTAAATAAATACTAAAATATTACCTGCAACGTCTCGATTGACGTCAGCAGCTAGCCCGATCACGTTTTCTACCATCCCGGTGACGTCAACCTAGCTCCCCAACGCCATTCCTACCATATTCCCACGAGTATAAAAGCGAAAACGCACGAGACAGTCACTTAATTTTTAGAACATTTTCTTCTAAAGTTGTCAGCCACAGTTGTGAACGAAACGTCAAGAGTTTCTGAACTCCGACCACGGCCTTATAACCCGAGAACCAACCACACCAAATACTACTGTATTTTAAAAAGAAAACTTTTCTTAAAATCAGATAGTTAAAAAAATAATTTTTGTAACTGTATTATAAGTGTATTAAGTAATATATTTTTAATTAGCCCTTGGTTTAATTTAATCAAGGGAAACGTATTTATAGTGAATTAAGATTGAAATTACATATCAAACATTGCGAAACACACCTGGATATACAGCAATTTGCTTTTAATTTAAAATTTTGACGATTTAAGAATATTTTCGCCTAGATGTTAATATTAAATTCAGTGGTGCAACACAGAAAAATTAAGAATAAATTAAAGTTGTAGAAAAAATACTGTTGAGGCTATTTTTCTTAATTTAAATTATAATTTTGATTTTAATATTAAATTAAATAAATGCTAAAATATTACCTGCAACGTCTCGATTGACGTCAGCAGCTAGCCCGATCACGTTTTCTACCATCCCGGTGACGTCAACCACCCCCAACGCCATTCCTACCATATTCGCAAGAGTATAAAAGCAAAAAACGCACGAGACAGTCACTTAATTTTTAGAAGGTTTTCTTCTGAAGATGTCCGCCGCAGTTGTGGACGAAACGTCAAGAGTTTCGGAACTCCGAGCACGGCCTTATAACCCGAAAACCAACCACACGATGCACCAAATACTACTGTATTTTAAAAAGAAAACTTTTCTTAAAATCAGATAGATAAAAAAAATAATTTTTGTGTTTGTATTATAAGTGTATTAAGTAATATATTTTTAATTAGCCCTTGGTTTAATGTAATCAAGGGAAAAGTATTTATAGTGAATTAAGATTGAAATTACATATCAAACATTGCGGAACACACCTGGATTATACAGCAATTCTGCGTTATTTAATTTAAATTATCTGAGAAACATCTCCAACATACACTTTACGGGATGTTCTAATGTGCGCTGAAGAATTTTATTACTTTTGGCTAAACGCGCATTTGATAAAAAAAGACCATGACCGGAGAGAAAACTCATCTATGATACCTTCACGTGAGTTACCACGTTACCATGTTGTACTAATTTAGAAGCAAAATTTTTTGTTCTTCTATATGCCTTTCTTATAATGAAAGTTCCTGTAATGTTGATCGGAAAGAAATAATTTTTACATGTAACTTTAAACCATATTTGGAGAGACCTAAGTTTCTTTCTTGCGGAGTTTCATTTGAATATAGCACAGCAAAAAACGTGATTTATTTTCAAAGAAACGCAAAATTACTTCATCCCTTTTCGTTGTTGAGACGCGGGCTGTTTTCCTCCCTGGCGGATTTTCTACATTCCCAAACTCCAAATATCGTTTTATCCGCTTCTTAACGAATACTTTTGACTTTCGCATATATTTTTCAGCTGCTTTACGCGTCAGTTTCAGTTAACCCACTCGCACGATTCACTAAAAACACTGCCTCGTATGGCTTTAGAAATTTTGTACTCATTGTGAAAATAATGAATTCACTGACATCAACACGATGTGCCGACAAACTAATACTGCGCAAAATAGTAGGAATAAAATATTACAACTAATTAACGTAGATGGCGCTATGGTGCTTACTTTTGACATACAGTCTGTACTTTGAGTTTCTGTAACTACCGTAATTCTTTTCTGCTTTTTCTATCACTACCACACTTTTTAAATTTAAAAACTTTTTATTTAATTGTTTGCTATTTTTGAATATTCTGACATGATTCATTGTAAGCTATTAAAGTTATATAATTAAAAGCCGTCGTACTTGTAATGGTCAAATAAGTAGAGATGGATAGAAAAATCTTTAAAATTTTATCCTTATACTAAAGACACAAAATTGACACCAATCGACTCATCTGGCTATGTTGATAAAGGTTCTTATAAGGCACTTTTTAATTTAATTAAAGTTTCAAGTGCACATGAAAACCAAAAAGAATGCTTTGGTTTTTCAATCGCTTATTTGAAGATTATATTAGAGTTAGCTTTAAAGTTACATGGAAATTTTATGACTTGTTTGTGTATATAACCAACATTAATTTCCATCACCCATATGGTCATATTAAGCAGAAGGTAATAGACGAAGAGCATTCAACATTAAATCAATACCATTTTATTACTCAAATGAAATATTTTGTTTGACATACTCTGTTAAATTAACTCTTGATTTTCTATTAACCAATGTAATGCAACGTACATCAATTGAACAGCACTAAAAGATTAAAGATATAAAAATTGAGTTTAATACCATTGGAATAAGTAATGGTTTCGTCCGTTAACATATCAGCTACAATCTTATTTTGTAGGAAGCGTACGTTTCCTTGTTTTTTCTCTGGTGATTAGACTTTTTGTCTAATGATTACTTTGTACCAAAAGTATTTTTCATGTTATTCATAATGAACATGTTAATATAACTTTCCCAAACTAACCTTAAATTATTGTACGTAAGAAAAGCAATAAGTAGTTGTTAAAATATCTGTTTTGAAGTAATGTCTTATTATAATCAAAGATTTTTCTTTGCACAAAATCGATTTCCTATCACCAAGCTCTACCAAGTAATAATCTAAATCCGGAGTAAGCGACTTCTTTCACCTGCGAGCAGTATTAGGGGCCGACAAACTTGCCGAGCCCCCAACTTGTCCTGGGAGCAAAAAAGTCCCACATACACGTAGTTGAAGTAGTAGAGCTTAGTTTCACGAACGCTTTCCTGCATTTCAACTACGGTTCGGACTTGATACCGCACCTTAATTGTCTTCCTGTGCAGATAAATAAAATCGATATCAATCGGACAACGAAACTGCTAATTGAAAACCAGGCCGAGACCCTCCTCCTTGCAGTTTGTTCGGCGGCGCGCAGATTTGAAAAATTCAACATTTAAATGTGAGGAGGCTGCGAGTAATGGAATACTTTGAAAATTGCAATAGGATTCAAATGAGACACTTGAGCGCAAGAGGGGCGAAATAATGGCATATTGTTTTTGCATGTGTTAATCTGATTTGAAGATGCAGTTTGCTTGGAACGGCCGGTCTCGCTCCCACGCAGAAACTGAGCTAATCCTTCTACAAGTGCTACAACTGGAAGAAACTTTGTAAATACTAAAAGCTTTGATGTTCTGTATGCTAAAAGTTTTGTGGTTTATTTTATGCCCCAATAAAAATTTGCTCGAACTTTTAACTTTCTGATTCAGATAAATTATGAAGTTGTAAAAAGTTTGTTATACCCAAGTCCAAGTATTTTAGCATAGAGTAAATAATATACGTTTTATAATATTATAAGCATTAAAACAAATAGTAATATTTGTTTTACAATTCCTTAATTAAGTGAGCTCTTTTGAATTAACTTTATCAAATTTTTAGTATTTTTAGTATGTCTAAAGACTTGATAGTGCACAAATTGATAAAGCTGCATAGATTTTTTTAAGATCATTAATTAAACGACCTTAAAAATAACTTACTTTTCTATTATCCTTATAAAACATTTTTAGTAAGTAAAATAATCCCACAGATAAAATACATTCTATCATTTTAAAAACAGCAACGGAAATTATACTAAATTTTATTTTTTATTAGGAATAATACTAGTAATAAAAACTAGCTAGAAATAAAAACAAACTAAACGTGATATAATTTGTAAAACTATGCTTTATTGTGAAACGTACTAAAGTATTCTAAGATATTCTAAATGTATATACATACATAATTCTTAACTTGTCTACCCTTTATGGTGTAAGGCAATTGTGGGATTTTAGTTTTCTGTATTGAGTAGTCTCTTCTGTACTTCTTTCTAAGTGTTTTGTATTGTTCCTATTGTTTGATCCTGTAAAATGCACCTTTTTATCACCGCACATCTAACGTTTTCGATTTAAGATCTGGGGCTTCCTCTTGGCCTCTTTGTACTTGTCTAACTAGTTTATCATCTGTTATTCTTTTACATGCCCATATCATCTTAACTGCCATTTTTTGTTTTCCCCCATTGCTTTTACTTTTAGTTTTACTCTATACGAAACATGTCTGATCTCATCTATTTAGGTTTTACCCACAATTTTTCTTTAGTATCTTATTTCTGTAGCTACAATTTTCTTTTTTTGTCGTTAAGATGATGTCCACGTTTCTACACCAAATGTAAGAGTAAAACTGTTTTTCCTGTTCCCCTGTTTTCTGTCGAAAGGCTGTCTTAATTTTTATATCTTTTCTTTTCTCATTCATTCTTCCATTTCTGTACTAATTGAAACTAAATATTTAAATTTTTGTTCTCGGCCTAGTTTTCTTCTAAATATACAATGTGTTTCTGTAGTTGTTTTCCTATTACCATAATATTTTTTGCGTTGTTTATTTTTGTATTAAATTTATCTAATATTTTTCTGTAAATTTTGAAGTTTCTGATCACAGTTCTTTTATTCTCTGCTATAACAATCATATCGCTTATTTTAATTTGTCTCATCTAGTAAATTAACCATTTGATACAATTTACTTTCTTACTTTGCCTATTTACTTTGTCTAACGCCAACGAAAACAATAATAGATTTAATGTTTACTCTTGTCTTATATCTGATATTCTTTTAGATAAATTTGAATTTTCTTGTCTTATTGTAACATAATTCTGTGTATTTCCATATAGACTTTAATATTGTATGTGTTACTCTTCTTTTCCGTAGTATCTCTCAGGTGCCTCTTTGTTAATTCCGTTTAAGGATTTTTCCATGTCGATAAATTACAGATGTCTGTCTCTATCTTCTTTAATTGCTTATTCTTTTATTATGTCGTAATTATTTTATGATTTACCTCTGTGTTTGGCATGTATACTTAAATTGCGTTTCTTGGAGTATGTCTTCTATAATTTATTTTAGTTTTTTTCTCTATTAGTCTAACGTATATTTTGACTACGATACTGAGAAAAATTATTTATTTATAATTCTGACAGTTTTTACTCTTTCATTTTTTTTAAATATCGGGGTTACAAAGTCCACTCTCCATTTTTTGAATGTAATTTCTTTCAATGTTTCATTTATCATTCCGCTTAGTTCTTCTAGTGGTGTTTTCAACATACCTGTGGTTATCATGTATTATCTGGGTGCCTTTCTTGTTTAGTTTTTCCATTTGCCTTTCTCAATTTTTTCTAGTTATTTCTTCTTTACATGATATTTCTATTTATAGGTTTGAAGTGTTGTCTTTATCTTTCCGTTATTTTGTCTTTACCTTGTATGATGTTTTTTATTTTTGTATTTTTAATTGTGATCTTTTCTGGCTACCACAAAATAATTTTTAATTAAGTGGTATGATTTTCCATTTTTCGTCAAGCTCTCCCTGTATTTTTTTCTTTCTTTACTATACGTAAACCTTATTTTTTCAGTTTTCGTATTATTGATAGTCCTCTAGACTTTTCGATTCTAAATAATTTCTTTATTTTTGTATCTTTTCTTCTACTGATAACTAAATTGTTTTCGTTCACTAGTTTGATCTTTTTATATTTGTATTAATCACTTTACTTACACCACAACTGCTCTCTGCTGTTGCTAAAATTATTTCGTTGAAATTTTTTAACTGTTTTCTATGCTTTTTTGTTTTGGTGTTTTGTTGTCTGTTTTCAATCGCTAAGAAAGGTTAATAGCAAACAGACAACCATTACTTTTTATCTTTAAATATTCTCTTTTACATAGCGTTTTGGAATTGTCAAAGATAACTTTATTGTTGGGTTTTTTTGTAGTATTAAGTATTTGAGAGGCTTAATTAGTGCTAATAAATTTGTAAAGCTTTTAGTTCTACATTTTTTTTGGTTATTAACATACCTTATTTACTGGACACATAGGTGTATATCTATACATCAGTTGTGTATAAGAATTAATTCTCGATTACTTTTATTAAAAATTGGCGTTTATTTGTACAAGTTTAGAATTTTTAATCAACATATTACAACAGCATCATCTAAATATTTTTACCATATTCCAATTAGCTAACAATTTACATCGATAAATTGATGCTAGTTTAGAGTTGGTGAAATCGTAAATATACTTTAGACCTCCTCGAACTTTTAAATTGAAAATGCGGCAAATACTACTGGAATTGGCAGAAGTAAAAACTTAACAGAGCTATGTCTACTTACTATGTAAGATGTGGCATAACTTTGCAGCTTAACAAATCAGGTGTATCTTATTCTTCCATATGTCTCTTCGTATTACCATGCAGTATAATAACTAGCCCGTAACGATTTTCTTCCTTTGATTTGGTAGATTATTTTTGCATTGGGCATTAGATTTTCTAAGGTTTAATTGACTTGCTTTGGACATCATTATGATATAATCCGTTTTTATAATTGATAAGTCCCTTATTTTATCCATGGTTTCGTGTAGTAATTCTATTTATATTAAGTATGAATTTTTGGCAAAGTACTTTTTACATTGATGTTTTTTATTTTAAATATAACGTTTTTATTTTGTAATTTTTGTTTTCATTCAAATTCTGGTATCTTATTTTACATTAAAGTACACCAACATTTAATTTGAGTTTATTTGCAATACAATTAGCTAATCAAAACAATTATATTGCATTTTTGTTACATAGAATCTGTATTTATTAAACGTATGTATAAGAAACAATTGAAAACAATTCAAGTGGACAGTTGAAATAATGTCCAATGTTAAATTCCACTTATATGATTGAATAGATTCCTATCGTAACTCAGTAGTAAACCATACCAAGCACAATTTTGGAAGCTTCTCACGATCTCTCTAGAAACTTGCATATTACGAGGTGCATGCAAGTTATAACACCTCCGATTTTTTTCTCACAAATTAATTACACGAAAACTGTGAAACATGTGTTATTTCTCGACGTAATATCTCTGCAGCCGTACACATTTTTCACAGCATCGACGCCATGATTCATAGCCGCTGCGAACTTTTCTTTAGGACTCTTTTTTGACCACTGATAAATGGCTGATGCAATAGAGGCACGACTAGTGAATTTGCGACCACGGACAGTGTCTTTCGTCGTTGAAAACAGCCAAAATTCGCTAGAAGCCAGGCCGTGAGACCAGCCTGGAGACTTTTTGCATTTTTAGGTCTTCTTGCAGGATTGTGTGCACAGATTCCACGGAAATGCCAACTTTGTAGGCGATGTCTTCCACATTCATTCGGCGATCCTCCAAAACAAGTTTATGTCGTCATACCGGCTGGTGCGAGGCCGAGATTGTCTTGGTTTGTTGTCACACGACGTTTTGCCTTCTTTGACCTGTCGCATCCACAAACGCATATTAGACACATCCATAACACCATCACCATATGTCTCACTCAACTGGCGGTGAATTTCAATCGGTATCACACCACGCAAATAGAGAAAACGAATGATTACACGCTGTTCTTGTAATGGAAACGTCGTCATTTTAAGTATAAAAAACAGTCCTCATTCTCGCCGCTGCCGCTAGACTTCTGTGTGCCGTGCAATACTACCATCTCTGTCACGCATTCACAAAGAGTGCGCCCGTATTTTGAAACAAATCGCATATTTCTATCTGTTCCCAGTCCCGAGAAAAAAATTCGGAGGTGTTATAATTTGAATGCACGTCGTACATATCATACATTTTATCCCTTATTTGATAAAATATGAGGGTGAAACTGTGTTATCGGTAGATACTTGAAAACATTTCTTCAAGTTTCTCACGTCAAAAGCCGACAAACCAAGACGGTCTGGAAATAACATCCCTAAGAATAGTCAGATATATGCGTAGTAGAAACAGCTTTAGCAGAACAAAAATCAATTAAAAATAAAGATCACAGGCATCGCTCAAAAACCAGAAAATTTACATTATTTATCCCTTTTCGAGGATTGCTGCTAAAATGTATTCCGTCAACTTTTGGACAAAACAAAACTCAAATGTGTTCAAAAAGTTCCCAATCCAAGACTTCAGTTTCGTCATAACTCCCGGCACCATACATCTGCCCGAAATTGACACAATTGAGTTTTTTTCTGAATTACATAAAAGCACCCTCCTCATAGCCCAAATAAATGATAATCACAGGGCGATTACTTGAACATTTAGGAAGCACAGACATACTGATAATATTGTTGCTGATGAAGTGTTCACATGCAATTTGGTAGTGTCATAACCTCTTGCATTTTACGATAGCAGGATCAAAAAAATAACTCTGTATTTTTGTATTCTTATAAAACTTTATTAAATAACACAATTTTGGTTTATATTTAATTCACCTTTATAAAAAAAATTTGACTTGGGCTTTATCTAATTTTAAGTTAGTGTTGGAACAAAAAGTTTGCTGCTTTAACATATTTTGCTAAAACGTTTTTATATGAACTACAAAATTAAGTAAAAATTTGTTCGTTTATTAATAAAGTCAATACCGACTAACAGAGATTGGAGAAGTCAAACGGATTCTGAGCATTGCCCAAATAAATACAATTAAATGGTTAATAGTAGTCGGTAATTAATGAAACTCGTTCTTTCCCAGAAGGATTTGGGTTATATTGGTTTAATTGTATAAATATAGCAACTTTTTGTTTGTTCTCCTCTTATCAATAACCTACTCGTTTTGGTACCGCCTATTTCTATACTAACGTTATTACATATTTTAGTTGCTTCCATATGTCTCCAACCTTCTTGGTTTTATTAAAACCCATCAGCTTGATATTCCGTGATCGATCTGATATGTGACCTTTACATTTAGAACATGTTATTTTCCTTTGTTTATATGTGCTTATAATCTATAGTTTTTTTATTAATGTAAAATTACCAAGACGACCACCATTTTTATTAGTCTTCATCATGTTTGTTGTGGCTGTCGATGGTTTTTTCTTAATCATTGCATTGTTATCATCCTAAATTGTTATATGGCTATATACAGTCTTTCTTCACCTTATTAACCACAGTATTATCATGTATCGATGCTCATTTACAATTCTCTCTCTCTCTCTCTCTCTCTCTCTCTCTCTCTCTCTCTCTCTCTCTCTCTCTCTCTCTCTCTCCTGACACATCTTCATATCTAATTACCGTGTTCTTTATTTTATTTTATTAATTAGGAAACTTGCCCCTATCATCTCCATTTCGCTCCCGTTGTTGAGTAGTATCGTATAGTAGTCTTCTACTTCTGATATAGAAACGTTACATCTATTCTTTACTTTCTCGCTTCCGTTACCACATTTTCAGTGCTTCTTTGTAATATGCTTTTCTTAGGTTCTATGAAGCTAGAATTAGTTCTCTTCTATTACTATCTTTACCTTTCCTTTTACTGTAAACTTTAAATTTTTTCTTGCTCATATTCATTTACTTGCTTTGATCGTACAGTTGTGTGTTTCTTTGTCTCTTATTTGCAAAATTTTTTAAAGGAATATTGTCTCCACAACTGCCACTGCCACCTGTTCTTGTAAATTATTCTATTTCTGCATTTCAAGTTCATGTATCATTTCTAACAATAAGTTTTTGATAAACTACTTTGACTTTTTAATCGATATATAATTTACGATTCTTAGTCTTATTCGCATTATGCATCACTATGAGTTATTCATTCCATTGTTGCGGTTCAGTTACTGCTATGCTTTCTCCCTACCTGCTGTTATATCTGATACGCATTTTTTGGTTAGATATTTCTGCACTTATTAGTTTAACATCTTCGTCATCATTCTTTTCAAGCCTTGTATCTAAATTTCTTTAAAATTCTTTTTCTGATCTTATCTGTTTCATTCTAATTCGTTCAACACCTTGCCTATCAATTATATTATTCCTTCTTTTCCATCTACTTCTTTTTGTCATAATATTGGCTTTAATTAGAATTTTTGCGGACTTTGCAAACTGTATAAATAATTTCGGAAATCTTGTTCTTTCTTGTGCTGTTGATCCGTTGCGCTCTTTAGCCGATTTCTTTAGGTTATATAGTTAGCGTCTATTCTGACACATACTAATTTTGAAACATTTAAAATACAGGTTTCTGATGACGCTATATGCTCAGTAGCAATGCCATTTTTCTATCTGGTGCAAGGTCGCTTCTTCCTCTTCTAACCTCACGCATTTTGGTAAGTTTGTTAGCTAATACGTTATGTTATATATATATTCGTCTCCTCTATTATTCTGCCCTTTTTGTTATAATACCCAGCAGCCACATTGTGTTAAAATTTATCAATAACTTCAGAACGACTCACTTATATTGGAGTATATTCAAATCATGTATATAAGATAAACATCGTCGCTATAGTCAATTGACAGTAGTTTAATTAAAATAAAACTTTCCGAAATTTAAAAAATGTAAGTAGCAACTCGTTATCGTTATTTGTCGAAAGATACGACCCATTTTATTCATCTGACGTATGTATCTATCTATTTGCTAATAATCAAAGTTTGTAAAACTCAAATATTTAGTGTTACATTATTGTGAACAACTTTAACTAGCGTATATCGATAGATTTATTATTTCTAACAGCATAAAGTTTACCGAAGCTGACATAACGTGGTTAGACCTCTTTATAAGTTGAATAAATTTTACGAGCAAATGCGATGAATATTTATTAACCTTGAGCACAACGCCTAAAAAACCAATGTCAGTTTTTCAGCTATAAAATGAAGACTAAACATCGCGTTCAATTATTGTATAAATTAGCCACAATCCTTCAGTAAAATGCATGTCAACGGCAACCCCTGATTAAACATTCTGAGACACACTGTAGTTGATACGAAATTTGCATCTAGAATATATGAATAATAAAACCCCAATTAAACCAGGACGGATTAGTGTTCCAAGTAGACCATCGTTAAAAGATTCAAATCAGATATTTCCATATTTAAAGAGAGTTTACCGTTTCTTATTTTCCGTAAGCCATTCTAGGCGAGCACAGGCTACTCCGTGCAACGGAGATTAGCATCAGCATTTTTGGCGCCGAACGCGCGCCTTCTTATTTTTGGAGCTTGAATTCGCACTCAAGCAAGTGCGCTGTGACTGTTTGCTCTAGTTATTATAGTACAGGATCCGAGTGTCGGTTAAGACACGAGAGCGTTCATGAATTCAAAAGCTTTTCTTAATCAGCTTTTTGGGGATAAACGTTCTGTGCAAACAAACTCCGGTTAAAACTCGCGGAGCGTTTGCGCAGGAGGGCGAATCCGCGCCAGTATAAAATTAACCACGCTCCCCGTGTGGCTGGCAGCAAAATTAATAGCTAATCGTAACTTCATGTACAAGAAGTCACTACTCAGGCGAAGACGCCGCCTGCCACATCCCGCCGCCGGGTTGCTGTGCTTTATTGGAAACGGAAGCGGATTTCGTCAATTGATTGACTGACGTGTGCGCTAAAAAGGTAATAAATTCAATGTGTGTAGCACTAAAGCAGGCGGCAAATACAGCGCTATAACTTAGTCTAATCAGCCCATCAGTTGATCGATCGATGAAATCAAAGCGCAATTATTATGTGCAATAGGATTTTTAAAAAATAAGCTCTGCTACATTTTTGTCGTTAGAACAAATTGAATTTTTGTTGTATTATAAAACTTTTTTATTTAAATATAGAAAGTTTTAATCAAGTTGACGAAGTTTAGATAAATTTATAAAAAAGAATTTATACATGACGGTATTACATAATGATTTCTAAATTACTCAACAGAGTATTTAGTGACTTATGTTATTTGGTTCTATTTTGACATTAAATTTGGGGCTGAGCATTTATTTGATGGTTAAATTTAAGTTTAAAAAATGAGTAATAGGATAATTATAGACTACATTGAGGAAATAGTGACACATTCATGTTTATCTTATGTAATAAAAAGGAATAATTTGAAATATTGTTTCTATTAGAGGAAATTATGGATTAGAACTTCTCTAAAGTTCGAAATTCTAAAATAATAATTGTTACAAAAAGTTCTATGTTGATAACAATCTAAAACTGACACCAAGTATATACATAACTAGACGTTATGCTCCTTTTAAAATAATTTATATGAGTGAATAGCTATTTCTATAGACAACGTTATACATACATCAGCATAACATTAAATGTTGTATGACCGAATTTTGTGTAAAACTCCATGAAAACCTAAATTAAACGTATTGTGTTTATATAGATAAACCATTTATAGAGTATAGCATTTGAATAGTTTTACAGCATTCCTCACTCTATTGAAGTATTTATCGTTTTTCTTAGCTGTGAAATAAAAATCACCTGTAATGCTAACACTTTATATATAAACATCTAAAAGGTTTGAGCGGATATAATTAAAATCCGCTACATCAGACGACTTCTCCACAACTACATCTCCGAACTTACGTAACCTCTCTAAGGACCTACTTTAAAGGTAATGTACAATTTCACAAAAATGAAAACAGTGATTAATGTTGTGTTTATAGTTTATCTGTGCAACGTTTATTATTAAGGATTTTTTTACATTACCTGTCATTTTATTTACAGTTTCTGATAATAGTTATTAATTATTAAATTAGGTGTTTAATCTTAGCATTTCATTACTTTTAATATTTTTTAAAATTATAATGATAGATTTGAAATGATTATTATTATTATGATTTTAACCATTTCTGAGCTGAATTTTAATTTTGCTAATGAAATTGTTTTAAATACATGTCTTTGTGTCTAAAATATTAAATGCGTTTCTAAAAATTAAATTTTAAATTAAAAATTGTAACATGATTTAATTTGATATTATTGAAATATTAGTCGACTTTATGAAAATAGTTCTAAATAGGGAAGTTTTCAGTTTTATATATTACTTTCTATTTAAAAATATAAAACAAAATTAAGTATTAGAGAAACATCAAATTAAAAATATTCAATTGGTAAGTTTAAAGTTATGTTACTTGCAATTCTTTAAAAAAAATTTCAAACAAACTGAAACATTACATTTCCCACATTTCACGTTACTGCAACGCTTGGTACATAATTTATATCACTACTTATTAAGAAGGTATTCTGGCCAATAATTCATACTATGGTAACACGAGAACAAGGTGCTTTTTCTACCCCTTCTTCTTAGATATTTTTGACTTTGGCGAGTCTGCTAGACGCCCTTTTTGCTTACTCCTTTTTTTATAAAAATATGTAATGATCTACACTTTTCATTCTTTTGATTAGAATGTCTTCTATACAAGAGTGATGCATTGACACAGTCCACATTGATCAAGTGAAATATAACTCTTCGGAAAAGAAATTAAACTTAATGTGGGTGTGTTATAGTTAAACGAGCACATCAGGAAAATCAATATCATTAATAAGAGTTATATTTACTTACTATTGATAAAATAAAGCATTAAACCATTTTTTGACATTTTCAACAGACTTTTGACTTTTATAAGTAAAGATAAGGCAAGCTGCTTGTTGTCAAATTATTTTAAAAACTAATAATAAATAATATTTGCATTAGTCTATACTCTATAATCATAAGAAGCTCCGATATTTTCTTTAAAAAAGCTTTGTCTACAAGGAGCAGCATGTCAGTTTGTTTTTTCTCGTAGTTCTCATTATGTGTATGCCCAAGTTTTTACTTTCCTTATCCTATAATGAGGAAAGTAATGTAATCGGCGGAAATTTGACCTACCCAGTTTTTCACATTTCTGGACGAATTATAGCCTCAGGACACCAAAAAAGTTGGTTTGAGCCATTGGTTCGTGTGTGTGTGTGTGTGTGTGTCTGTGGTTCTGTCAGTAAACAAGATATCTTGAGAACCGTAAGAGCTAGAGACTTGAAATTTGGTATGCAAGTTACTCGTAGATAGAGGTAGCAGTGTAAATTTTTTGCGTTTACTGCACATTACGCGGTAATGTAATGGGCATATTTGATCTCATCTGTTCTAGCTACTCCTGACTAATTGTAAGTATCTAAATAAATTTAAATACTCTATTGATATTCAATTTTTTCAAAATTGATTGATTGAAAAATAACAATTGCCTTCTTCACTTTGAGATGTGATTTAAAGCATTTAATCTCAATGAAATGAGCCGAAATATTTGTTTTTATTGAAAATATACGTATTCAAAATCGATCTCCTGGAGGGTGTGCATTGTACAATGTAAATTACGCCCTCAGGATTTTTTTGAAAAAAATAATATTGTTTCTTACCCTGGAGGTCCTACAAAAAACTTTTTTTTTCAAAATTTGTAGAAAAATAGCAGCTATCGATTGGTAATAACGCGATTTCCATATAAATTGTACTGAAAAAGATTTTTTTTTTTTATTTATTTAATTAGCAATCAAAACACAAGGTATTCTATAAGCTAATTTGTTAACCTACAATCTAAATTTAGGATTTAGATCGATTAATAACATGATGAGATCTCATCCAGCGATGAGCTCTCTAAGTCTATTTATAGGTCAGCTGGCCACTGTCTTTTTAATCATCTTATTGCTGTGTCTTCTAGGATTTGTGTGAGCTTCCAATTTTTGGTGGTGGGTGATGCTTCTCTCATGGACAACTTCTTTTATAGTTGGTATCTTCAAATCTTTGTGGATCATTTCATTTGCAATATACCATGGGGCATTAACTATCGCTCTTAGTATTTTGGACTGGCACCTTTGGATTATTTCGATATTGGACTTGCTAGCACAACCCCATAGTTCTATTCCATACGTCCATATGGGTTTGATTACTGATTTGTACAACAATAGTTTGTTTTCTATAGATAGCGGAACTGAAAAAGATATGCGAGTTTTTTGGGTAAATTTTTTTATCGATATTTAAGTCCATTGTTTGAATATTTGAAATTCCTATAAAAATCGCGCTCTCATTATACGTGATACTAAATCTCTTTAGAAAAAATTTAAGCTCTAGCACGTTTCTCTAAGTGCTCCAAAACCTGTTTAAATCGAATTCTACGAAAGCACCTTTTTTACGAAAAAATCGATTTGCGTAAAATCTGTGCAATATTTTTGCACAAAACAAAAAACTCACTTTTTTTACTTGTTACGTACTATATTTGTTCAAAATGTTAGAGCGAAATCTTTTGTTTTCGAAGAGATACAAGCATTAAAAAAAACACGATTTCAAACAGTTTTTTTGCGATAACTACGTCATTTTTGCATTGATTTTAACAAAAAACAATTTGTTTTGTAGATTTTTACAAAATCTACAACTTTTATTTGAAACTTTTTTTATACGAAACTTAGATTTTTTTAATCGCGAAAAACCGTTTTTTGCCAACTTTAGGCGCCATTTTGAATAACTTCTGCAACGATTCAGCTGTTTAATTTTATTTCATCGAATTCTACGGAATTTTTCCTATTTTTTCCATATTTTACCTTTTAGATGGGGAGTTTGGCACGTAAAAATACAAATTACCTGGTCTATAAATAGTTTTTATGTTTGTTTGGAACTTATTTACCTGCAAATAGTTTTCGCTTTGCAAAATAATTGTTACGTCAAACCATTTTGATAACATAATATACTCATTGGTTTCTACTTAATAATCATGAGTCTCAACTATTTTTTTTTACAAATAAATTATGGTTTTGATGTTTAAGCAAATTTTTTATTAGCTTCAAGACAACTTTGTCACTTATACCTAAAGAACCATTTTTCGTTATCGTGCCCCTGCTTACATAAATCTGAAATTTATAAACTATCCTAGTTATACCTATATCTCCCGTCTATATAATAAGCCACATCTTATTTATCACATATTGTACCATACATGTATGGAACTTCAGTGGTATTAATTTATCCACAAAATTGGATTCCTTTGGCTCGATTTGCATAAATTTTTTTAGACATTTAATTAATGGTCTAATCTTGAAGAGTTTTACATTTGTTTTAAACTATGTTATCATTATTATATTTACGCAAAGGCTTTTTTGGGTTGCAAAATCAATTAGGTAATATATAGTTTTTGCAATGGGCTCGTAACAAGTAGAAAGCCTAGTGTATTCTATATTTTGGCATCTGAACAACCGTTACTAAAATATTGCAGATGATTTTATCCCTGTTTTTTATGTAAAACACAAATTTATTTTATCTACTACATTTTCAGTGATGCTATTATAAATACATTTTTTAAAGTAGTTCAGGGGACTTAAGTCATTATTTAGGGTATTAGAAAATGTGGCTGTTGCTTTTTTGTGTCACCAATATCGATTTCTTATCCCATATATAGGTAATTCAAATTGATTTTGTAGCACGCTGAAGAGTATATTATTTTTATATTCCTTTATATTATTTTTACTTACGTTTTTAATGCACACTGTAACGGTTTACATTTAACGGTCACTTTCATTTGCAGCAGTTCCTTCACTTAAAGCCCTGACTTTTTTAGTTTGCATATAACAATTTATATTTTTTTGTATTTGTTATACAAAATACTTGATTATTATTATTAAGTTATTTTATTAAATATATAACTTTTGTTTGTGCTTGTCTATACAATATTTATTAAAATTATATACTCTAAAGGTATATAAATGTATTCTAAATTATTTAATAAAGAACTTCCGTAATATGGTCATCATAAAAATATTCTTAACATATTTATACATCTATTTTAAAAACCCTGGTGATTTTTCTAGTTATTAAGTTTGTCCCGTTTATTAATTTACCTAACGTTTCTTGACTAGTGAGCTAAAGATATTCTTTCTGAGCAGTTGGCAAATTTTTTAAAGTTTTCCATTTTTCTGAACTTCTTTAGAATTGTTTAGTTTAGTTTTATAGATGGCCGAATGAGATACAGATCTATTTAATATTGTAAGCACACGGTAATGAATTTTATACTTGTAGATACAGATTCCGCTGGATTTATGGAATTGAAATAGTTATAGTTGCAGTTTTAATATGACAAGAATTATAAGAGAACAAAGAAAACAAATAAACTACTTGGGTGAAGCCGATTGCCCAGATTACAATTAAAATACTTCGTATAGGGTGGCTCAACTGATCTATAACTTTTAAAAGTGTATCTTACAAAAAGTATAAGAAAAACCTTGCCTTTAAAATAAATGGTGGCAATTACAGTAAATTATTCATTTAAAGGAGATAGAAACTGCAGTCTGAGGGCGGTAATAATTGCAGACAAATGGTGGCAGCCATTATAGATAAATTGCTCAATATTTGGGAACTAAAAACAAAGCTCTTAGATTTAAAAAAAGCAGCGTAAGTATAACGAAAATAACACAATATTTTTTGAAAGCAAAATACGAATTTTTAAGAAATGCTTATTGGCAATAGCTTATATAAAAACAAATCTATAGTTTTACTACCTAACTTGTCTATATGGCAAACTAAGTTAATTTTTAATCACATACGAAATATTCTTATTGTGTAAATTACTTTACTATTATATAATTTAATTTTTTTCAGTTATTTAATACATTAAAAAAACTTAATTTTGTTTTGTGACTCATAATATTGCTTTCATACTGTAGAATTATTTTAAAATTTCTGGTATAGTAATTTATAAAACACTCCTGAATTATACTAACAAAAATTTAATTTTCAAATATATGAGATTATGATTTTTGTTTAAAATGTATACGGTTGATTATAGCCAAGAGAAATTTAAATTTTCTGTTTTATATTGATTTTTGTAAAGCATTGTAAGAAAGGGATATTATTATATACGTGTAACAATGAAGAGAAAAAACTACATTTATAATGCAGATTCTCCAAGAAACCCTCACTTTAATTAACCAGTTAAGTAGTTATTATTGTATATCGTTAAACTTCTGGTGCATACATCGTAGAGACATCAGACTAGTATCATTCGACTCAGATTGAAGAGTAGAATCCGAAAAACTAAGTGCCATCCTCGGGCGCTTAAAGGTTAAAAAGTTATAAAAGATTAAACGACAATTACCGTCTTGCAACCCTACTCTTATATTTATATTTGATTATTTTTAATTAAAGACTATAGGAACTTATTTGACACAGTCTTATTGCAGCAGTTTGTAGGTAGAAGAGTACAAATAAAATAGTAACAGTTAATTTGTAAAAATGAAATGGTAAACTTTTGTCTTCACTTAAAAATTTATATTATTCTTTGTGCTGGGAACAATCAAAAATTCTGATTTAAAATTTATTTTGAGATATAGCAAAAAATATTTTGTACATGTTGTGTTTTGCACGACTTCGCCCATACTTTACTCATACAGACCACGTTTATCTAGTATGATACAAATAATCAAAGCTCAATTACCACAATGCATACACACGTAAATGCCTACATGTGCTAGTATGCAATACACACAAGCTTAACAATATGTACAACATTTCAAACAATTACGATAAAGTCACAATTAATCAAGTCAATCTCCGCAAAACCAACGTCCACCAAAAAGTTAATCTACTATACAAAAACCAAATGACTTAATTTAAAGTAACGTTTTGCAAGTTGGCGACGAGTTCAAGGAATACATTTCCACATTCACAACTTATACAGCAACAATACAATAAAAGTCAATACCACTATCAAACACTGATAGGAGACAAGATTACAAATTAAAAATACAAATAAAAAAATTACAAATTAAAACGGTCGACCATTTCCTACTAATAAAAAAAATTCTCAGATCACAAGCAGCAGAAAAAATGAAAATCCATAATTAAAATAATAAAGAAAGGAATACACAATCAGAAACCCAAAAGCAAAAACATTTTAGATACATGATGAAAATAATAAGAACCATATTTGACATTATTGAATAAGTCGGTTCCGTAGTAAATAGCTTAATTGCATCATCAAAAAGTCCTAAGATTCCAATAATCCCTATATTATTAGGACCTTTACGAATTTGAATATACCTTAGGATCTTCAGTTTCATTTAAGTCCAAAAATCCATTCCAACCAAAACACAAATTGTTAATACCAGAACACCAACAAAAATCGATTATACTCTGTTAATGTAATTATTATGATTAAAACCGTAAATAATCTATTCAACATTTGACCCTTTTATATTAAAATATACAAAATGAATAAAGACAGAATCCAAGTTGACTTTCACTGATTTAAATTCACTATCAGATTATGTGAAATTTTAAAAGTAGAACAGTCTTAATGTTTAAGTTTCTATGCTTAACATTTACTTTAATGGAACATCGAAAGCTCAGTATTTCTGTTAAATAATAAGTTTAAGAAATAAAACGTCATTACTTTTAAGGTCATTTATTTTAGGTTTCATAATTCCAGATTTCTTAACTCAAGAATTCTAGAACTCAAAATTCCTAATGATTAACTAACAAAAGAGTTAAGTCTGTCTTTTAGTCGCTCAACCACATATTAATCAATATCAACAAATACAGTTCTAATTAAAAATTGTACCAATAAATATTAAACCCTATAAAACATATTAAAAAAATGCAGCTAAAATTAAAAATAGAAATTGTTTTCTAGACAAGTTAGCGGCGACATAACAAAAAGTCACTGTCGTCACCCCATCGCAATCTATGTTAATTCGCTTTGAATCTAAATTTCGTGTTCTTTTGTGGAGTATATGGTTTGCGGGCATATTGTGTTGTTGATAATGATAAAAATTTTTATCTTTACAATTGATGCAAAACTACCGAATGGATTCGAGCTATTGTCGGAAGCATTCGTTAAAAAGCGAGTAAAGCGATATTTGAAGGTTCGAAATGCAGAAGATCTATCGGAGAGGGAAATAGACCGAGTCACAACAACGAAAAAAAAATAAAAGGTTTTGTGTCTTTTTGAATTTAACCGCGCCATTCTTTGCACTCTGATCTCTCTAAATGGTATTTGAAGTCGCCTTCCTTTCAATCACCTTTGAAGACACCTTTATTATCAGAAAAACACGCGGAAAAAATAGTGGCGTGGATAAAGAAAGATTTGAATTGAGATTTGATATATGTTATCTTCACGGACTTCTTTTTTCTGGGCATAGTTTTTCTTATCGAAAGCATGCTGAGTGAAAAGTAATAGTATTTTTCAGCGCACAGTAAAACTCTGTAATAATGCATGCTAAGTGATGCTTCTGTAAATGCGGTTCTGGTTATCTCTTTTGATTTACGGACAATTGAAATGCCGAGAAGATGCACACAATCTACCAGAAAATCTTGCTGAAATTTTTATTTCTATCCGAACAAGTTGGGTGCTGCTGGAAGACGATGATACCAAACATCGCAGCTAACTCTGCGCGGAAATAATGAAATAACATCATTCTACAGTGGAGTGGCCGGTTTGTCAAAAACATGGAAAAATGTAAAACTATAATTGAAGGTGATTAGATCTGATATTGGGTTAGTGCGCAGGAGCTCATAATGCATACTTCAATAAAAAATAAAATATACTTACTATTTTATTTTTTTAAGCGGTCACTTTATATTTGAACAGACTGTAACAGGTAGGGGCTGGGATAAAGAAGCAACTTAGTTTTTTGTATTGTAGCACTTCCAAAATATTGCAGTTCAGTATGTGTAAGAAGCACACATAAAAATACAAATATTGACATACAACTAAACGCGAATAATTTCTGGTACTAAATCATCTTCAGTCGTTCTCACTATTTAGTAAGATTTGTCTCCCGAAATACCAGCAGTTTAGTGCTTTTAATAGTAAATAAAAAAATACAACAGAATACTTTGTTACGCATACATCAATGCATCATAGCAAAAGGTTATGTTTTTATTTATTTAATTCCTTTGATACAAATCATGCACTAGTATGTAATTAGGTGATTAGGATTTAAAATTATAACTTGCATTGATGGAAAAAATTTATTAGGCATTGGAAATTGTCCTCAGAGTGTGGATTATTTTTACTTTCCTTATCCTATAATAAGGAAATTTGACCTACCCAGTTTTTCACATTTTTGGACGAATTATAGCCTCAGGACACCAAAAAAGTTGGTTTGAGCCACTGGTTCGTGTGTGTGTGTGCGTGTGTTTGTGTGTTACTTGTAAGTAGGGGACGCGGAGCGAAGCTTTTGGTAAAAATCGGCTGAGTCGTTTGGTCGCAAGGTCGCAAAATCGGTCGCAAAGCTGTCGCGAATCTAAACGTTTGAAGATACAAAAAATTCATGAGAATAAAAATGATTTGTTATCATGGGATAAACATGAATTTAAAATAAAAGTTGGTAAAATAGGAACTCGAAAAAAAATTGAAGCTCAGAATTTTTAATATACCGGGTGTTCATAAAATGTTTCAGGAAATTTATATTACCGGATAGATCACACGGAGACGAACAAAAAATTATAATAAAATTTTTTGATCCGAGGTCAAATAAATAAGTTATAGCCGATTAAAAATTAATTAAACGGACCAATAACAGCGCGCTCGGAGAGCTTTCTGGCCGACTGCGGGAGGATGGGGGGAAGGGGGGGGGGGGGCTTGGCCGCTAGGAAGGAGCACGCAGGCGATAATGGGGCAAAAATACCTTCAGTGACGTAGCAAAATTTTAAGTACAAGTCAATTATTGTCTTGTACTGTCGCGCTTCGTCCTTTTTTAAAATAAGTTCCGGGACGAGAGCAGCGCAGGGCCGAGACGATGGACCCGGTATAATATATAATAATAGGATAATAAAAGTCTTGTGATTTTCACAACAGATTTTTGTTATATATATATGACATATAAAATAAAATAAATTTAATAACCACTTCTCTTACAAATAGATATCTAGAATACTACAGAATAACGATTTACTATACCACACTTGCTAAAGATTTAATCATTGAGGTTACATTTTAAGTAAAATGTAAAGCGACCCAGCTAATGGAGTAAGAATTATTGACTTTTTATTAGTTGCCGTAATAACTGCTGATATCAAATTTTAATTGGGATGTTACAAATAATATGTCCATTTTTATAATGAAATAAAATCGATACGCCAATCAACTGAAAAAAGTTTTGTGTTACTAATCCTCGGGGCTAGCGGATGTTTTATACTACAGGGTTTTCTATAGCTGAAGCCGGGCACGCTAGTGGTGATTTCACTTGTGATTGATATATGCAAAAGTTTTTTATGGGCAAAGTTAAAAATAACAACCAACCAGAAACGAAATATTTACTAGGCAAGTAATGTGGCAGCGTGATTTTAAGCATTGAGGCTGGTAATAAATAAATTTGAATATTACTATTGCGATTGGGTACTTGAGAATAATTTTTTTAAGGCATTTTATGTAAATTTAAATTTAAGTACTTTTCCTTAACGAATTTTATTGTAGTTACTGCACTGTGTTTTAAAATGATAAACGAATTTTTTACGTTTTTCATAATAATTCGCCTTTATCTGCCAAATAACCTCGGCGTATACGAACTTTCACAACGTAGCTAATTTTAGCCCAAAAAATAACGTGGTCGGTGTTTACATCTTTTGCTCTTGTAACTTTATGAAGAGTACTAAAACCTTCCAGCTCCATTTATCCCATTACACGAAGCACTCCTTTTCAAGCTGACAATGACGTTAGTAAAGTAGATTCTACCTGACGGCAAGATCTCATTCCACTACAGTAAAACACTGCAAGTTTTGAACTTAACAGACATTTCAGTTTCTGTAGCCTAGATAGTAATCATTTGTCTTATTTCTAAACATAAATTGAGAATTTTTATCGCCAAGTATTGTAATTTACCTAATTCATTTAAAATTAGTAAAAACGTTAACTTTCATATTTATTGAAATAATTTTTAGTAATCTACTTCGTTTAACTTCGTAGCTGTTGAGCGTTTTGTAATCTTGAAATTTCATAATTTTCCTTTAAAATGGAAATGCAAATATAATGTAGTTTAAGGGTAATTTTTATGGGCACTTAAAATCAAGCTTGCTGTTTCCACTGGATGTTCCTCTTTCTTGCGCTTTGGTCGTTTCTTAGGGTATTCTAATTTAAAGCCAGGGGTAGAATTAAATTAGAGAAGTGTCTTATAACTCATTTCCATAATTCGTTAAATCTGCTCATTGTAAGAATAATCCTTAGTAATGGGGGTGTGCAAGCTTCCCAATAATTATCAAACGAAAACTGAATATAAACTTAATATGCTAATTTATAAAGCAATACATCTTATCAGCTATTACACGAAGTCTAATACATGCTATACTATTAAAGAGCATTCAATTTTAACGAGGAAAAGTTACGTATGAATTTTTATCGAAATTAGATGCTGTGTAGTTCGACTTTTTGATGGTTAAATAATTTTTGCATGTTATAATTAATATTTCATAAATTACATTTAAATACAAAAATGCAAGTATTAAATAACATTCTTTATTTTTATGTTATATTTTTTAATCGTGTGTTTTAGAATTGGAACGACGTTTAGAACGACTATCTGTTAGTATTCGTATATTTTACTATAGTGAGGTTCCCGTGACAGTCTCAAGTTGATCTATCAACCTTTTTGTAGATCAAACCTTTTCCAGATTATCGTTATCTCTTTTGGCAATGCGGCTGAGATATTTTAGCATACGACATTTAACTGTTATAGATAGACAATCTTCTATGTTTACTGGTTTTAATATAAACATATTGATTCTATGATCTGTCTGTAAAATAGTTGGGAGTTTCTTACAGCACTATCTTGAAGGAATCCAATTTGTTTTCGCCAAACTTCTGCATATACAGCGTTACTGGAAAAAGCTAATGTTATAACCATTCTCTTCTTAGTGGCTTTAGATATATGGCAGTATTTCTATATCTTATTTACTTTAGTAAGCAATACCAATTGTTCTTTGTATCTCAGTTGAACAGTAACGAGTGCGACCATATAAAAAACATTAACTACAATTTATGTATGTTGTATGTTGGTTTTATTGTTTATTATACTTGTTCTGTCTATTATTATTAATTCAGTTTTTGACAGTTTGATTTTAGTTTATAGTTGAATCCTTTGGTTTTAACTTATATCAGTAGCTTAATCATTTCATTTTCGTCGTTGAAAAAAGCCTGGTGTTACCGACAAAATGTAAATTCTGATTATAGATGTTGAATAGGATAAGGGAAAGTATGCGGCCTTACCATACTCCTTTTTCTATTTGAAATTTATAAGGTCTTCTAATCTAACTATTGCTGACAAACTTTTATAAAACTGCTTTATGATTAAAATAAGGTCCGGTGAAACTTTCTCTATTACTGTTTACAACTTTGGCCAATCCGTACAGGAAAGGCTCTATTGTTGTTCAGAAAGCATACTTTTGTAGGCATGACAAACTCTCTCGTATTAACAAATATTTCTGGACGTTCAGAATTTATTCTCTAATAATCTGTTTGTCCTTGAAGTCTGCCTGTTCTTGCGCAATTTGCCATTCCAGATAATTCTTAAGCATTTCAGTAAAATTGTGAGTGTTATTTTACTAGCATGTGAGATGAGGGCAATAATTTAGTAGTAGTTCCAGCTTTATGTTGAACCTCTTATGTGAATCACAACAACTGGTCTGGTCCAATCACTCGGTTATTTATCGCATATTTTTCAAAGTAGCTCTACTCCTTTACTATTACTTTGTTTTCTGTATTACTTTCATTATTTCTTACCGATTTGTTATACTTTAGTCCTTAAATTGCCTGTATTGCATATTCTTTCTATAAGTTTAGTTCTTATTTTGGAACTTTAATCTAATATTCGGTTGGTTTGGCTGGTTTGTTATAATTTCTATCTGAGTAATGATTTTTACAGTATTTCCTCCATTCGGATAGTCGTTTATATTAGTAGTAGTTTTTTAAATAATATTTTTTGTTTTGCATAACCTATGTATATCTGTCGTTAGTTGTTTAATTTTTTGGAAAAAGTCTTGTGTTTTATTGTTCTTAGGGCTGTTTCTATATATTTGTACATTATATCTAAATATTGTCTTTTGTCTCTTCTGAAAAATCTTTTAACTTCTCTATTTAGGTGGTGATATTCTGTTCTTTTTATTACTTTTAAGACCCGTTTGTGTTGGTTTCTTTCTTTTTTACGATGTTCCATATTTTTGCATTTATACAATTTTTGTTCTTTATGTTCTTGTTGACTTTGTGCTCCTTTATTGCTTACTTTATTGCTTGTTTTTTGGTGCCCAGAATAACATTTTTAAATGTTTACCACAATTTTTCAACAATTATGTATATACTTCTTAAGGAATGTTTTATAGTTTGGTACCTATAGGTTGTCTGTATCGTTTTAAACGCTGGAGATTTAGTGATATAATTTTCATCTTCGAGCTCTTTACTATTTTAATGTGTATTTTGATTTTAGCTACTAAGAGCGTGTGATCACTGCCGCAGTCTAGTCCGGGATATATTATTTATTAATGGCATTTGATTTCCGTCTCTTCTGCAGTAAAATATAATAAATTTGGTTCCTGTATTTGCCTTCCGGTGTTACCTATATGTAACACCATTTAGAGTAGACTGTATAAAATAGTTAAAATAGTGTATTCTTTTGTCTGATTTAAATTTTTCTACCAAGTATTTTATGTGATTGTCCTCCTCAGTATTGCTAATTTTGATGTTGAAGTCGCTTATAACGAATATTATTTTTGTCTGGTATTTCTTATTTGATTTAAGTTGGTAACCGATTTACAGTTTCGTCTTTGTTGTTTTTGCAAAAAAGAACGTATATTTAAATTACACGTGTTATACATGATTTTGCGTTTATTTTTATTGATAAATTTTATCGTTTATTAGATTATAATATAGCAGGGAAATCAAAACAAGAGAATATTTTGCTTCTGTATATATTTTACTTTGACACAAACTATTAAATTATCTGGTAATACTTATATAAAGTAGTTTTCCGTTGCTTTCTCCGCAGTTATGGAATACGTGATAAGCGATTCGGTAGGCGAATGGAACTAAGGTTAGTTCTTCTATTTAGAAAATGAGAGAGAAAATCAAAGCTTACCCGAAGCATTCCTGAAGTCAATTTATTTTTTTATCGGATTCATCAGGAAGTACCGTTACCTATATTTATATATGGCCATGTTATCCACTATATTTTATTTTCCCATTTATTAAGTAAGTTATCTAAAAATATTTTTAAATAAAGGTAAAACATATGAAATTAAGCTTAATATATAAAAGCAGTTGACAAAAAAGTAACAGATTAAAAATTATTACAAGAAATATAAAAAATATATACAGTTTGTTAGGATAAGAAGTCGATTACAATAAGGTAAAATGAATATAAAATATAAATATTTAAAAAACACGTGCTCTTAGTTCTTCTAATTATGAAAAGATCCGTTGCATGGTTGTTAAATGGATCTAATTTCAATTATTTCCAAAAGTCTAGTCATAATTAGATAGTTCCAAATAGATCTCTTATTTATATAAGAAATGTTTTGCGGTTTTAGTGTCATGAATTTACAACTACAAAAGCTCATATTAATGATTTTGGATTTATAAAACTTAAAATATAATATTTGCGAATACAATTTTTTGCATCTACAAAACTTGAAAAGACACACACTGCAGATTTCTCTTAGTTATTTTATTGATCAAGTTTTATGAACATTTTGTAAAGATATTTGACTAATTTAGCTAATAAGTTGCTATAACTAATAATGAGACATTGGTGTCTTACTGGAAGAAAATGACGATTAGTGCAGTATACTATAAGATATTTACTACAGAAAATTAATTTGGAGTACTTCAGGAATCATTTTAATTAGATATATGTAAAAATTCAGATAAAATGTACAAATAACCAACTAAAAATTTAAAAACTGCTACACAACATTTGCACCCAAAGTGCAAAAGGATATACAAGATTTTAAAGTGGTAGGTGATGGTAAGGCACTAAAGTCCTGCGTTGGAGAACGATCCGCGAACTGAGTGGTTAAGGCTCTCATATGTTCGCTCTGTCTGCCCGGTCGTCGCGAACCATCTCTAATGCAGGGCGATATGGCAAGCACCGCGACTTAGATGACCGCCATTATTACCCTTTGTTCGAAGTGAATGCAGGTAGTACCCAATTATTTTTAGTGACTGGCCACCGCCAGGTATCAGAGAACTCGGGTCCATCCGTATCGCAATCCGTTCCCCAACCGCTTGGATCACTCTGGTGGTTAAGATTTTAAAGTATTATGAAATAGTTGTGACTGCAGTTTTGTACATTACCTATTAAAACTTCATAACTTTAATTCGTCGCCAAGCGATTAGTATTTAAAAAGTTTAACAAAAATATTTGCACAAACATGATAAAAAGTTGAAAGATGTAGGCTAATCAAAAGATCTTTTTCCGAGTGTATCCGTTGTGAAATTGCTGGAATAAACACATGTATAACTATTAAAACTACAATTTTATCTCTATTTTCTGTCGTCTATAATTAGGATAGTTTGCTATTTTTTTTTTGTAAAACATGAAATTACGCATAAATTATTAAAGAAATACACTTAAAGTTATATGGGCAAAGTCTACTAAACAGTTATGAGTAGTGGGTCACGGAGCAGCAACGGGAAGGCAAGTTACTGAAAACAAAGTGAATTATTCTAGTGCAAAATCAATTATATCGTAGGTATATAGAGTTATAGATTGTGAATCTATACCTATGTTAGTGCACATAAATATTATCGAATATATAATTAAAGAAAATTAATTAAATTGAATAATTAAATTAATTTAGGCATTTTATCTACCACATTAAAAGCAAAAACGTTATATCAATTCCAAGTGGAGTAATAGGGGCTTTCTTAACAGAAAGCTGTAATTAGGTCTTCAACTTTTTACTATTTTACAATTGCAATAGTCACTTAAATGTTTATTTTAATAGTGGAAATTAATATATAATTAATCGCCGAAATGGAATATCTGTTTTCTTAAAACAAAGGAGAGACACATTTTAAAATACATAACTGTTGACTTTTGTTTTCTTGTTTTGTTGGGACGCTCTTTAAATTTTTACTATTTTTATTAAAATAGGAAAGTCGACTATTCCAATTATTCCAATATAAATTTAGAATTATACATGTCAGCTTCATGAGACTTCTATTGTAGTCTTTGACTGAATCAATTGCAACATATTTTTATAAATTGTCCCATTTGGATGCTTTTAATATCCCCGAAAGTTTGCGAGTTTTGATAGTACTCATAACAACAATTACATAAGCTGTTGCTAAAAGCTCCTTTTTTATGTCGTACATTTTCTTATAGTATTATTTGCTGTCAACTAGACATTAAATCTGAATGATTTATTCTTCGTACATCCATCAATGTTCCGCGACGTCGATCACTTTTGCTAATCGGTTATGCCGATTAAGGTAGCGGGGTGCGTCTTTAGGATTACCGAAAGCAAGGAAATATTAATGTTAAAAAATTTGAACATGATTGAAAAAAATTAAAAATCTGCTTGGTCATTGGCACAACAACTAACAAAGGTAGCTTATACGGTTTCTATACCTGTTTTTGTAATTGAAATATGGTTTTAACATTACAAATAAAGTTATAGGTAAAGAAGTCATAATGTCCATACAAGGGTTGCTTTAAAGTAAGCTTCGCTACTTTGTCCACCTAGTATAAACATAATAAGAGCAAACTTGTGAAACGTGTACAGTTTGAGTTTTTAGTAATTCTACAGACATTTTACATTAACCGAAGCACAATAAGCAATGTGGTTTGTCACCGTTAGGAATATAAAGCAATAGTCAAGTGGGTGGTATTGTTCGCTTTTTAACTGCTAAGTGCCAATGTGCTAGTAATATATATATATATCATTATATAATTCATATAGTTCTGCGTTTGTTCTTCTCTCCCATACTCCGTCTACCTCCTTCCCACCATATATCCTTCTTAGCATTCTTCTTTCCCATACTTCCAAACTGTTTTGTGTTTTTTTTTTGTCATAGTCCATGTCTCACTGGTATACAGTACTGTCAGCCTCAATATTGTCTTATAGATCCGAATTTTGGCATTTCTGGAGATATCCTTTGATCTTATTATGCTATTCATACTCCCCGCGCATCTACTCCCTTTAGCTATTCTTAACTCTATTTCTCTTTCTTCTTTACATTTATTGGTTATTAATGCTCTCAAATACATATACTCCTCCACCTCTTCGAATTCTAGTACTTCTTCTTCTCCCATTTGTAGTCTCAGTTTGTTTTGTTCATTTGCTGCATGTCTATTCTTTAATTCCATATATTTCGTTTTACTTTTGTTTATTCTTAGGCCTATTTGTTCTGCAGCTTGCAGCAGTTTTCCAGCCATTCCTGTTAGCTCCTTTCTGCTCCTTGCTATTAAAAGTATGTCATCCGCGTAAGTGAGACACTGATGACTCTTATTCATAATCGTTCCTCTCCTATTTATTCCACTTTTCCTTATTGTCGTTTCCAGTGCCGCGTTAAATAATAGAGTAGATAGCGGGTCCCCGTTTCTTACTCCCCTTTTAACTTCAAAACTTTCTGTTATTTCCCCATTTACTTTCACCATGCATTTAGTATCTTTTAACGTCAGCTTTATCAGTCTTACTAATTTTTCTGGTATTCCTAGTGTTCTTATTGCTTCATACAATTTATCGTTAATTATGGAGTCGTAGGCGGCCTTGAAATCAATAAAAAGCATATGCATAGGGATATTATGTTCGTACGCCCCAGTTAGTATTTGTTTAACTATAAATATTTGATCATTAGTAGACCTATTCTTGCGAAATCCCGCTTGGTATTCTTCCATAGCTGCTTTCCAAATACCTTTCTAATCTTTGTTTAATCACTATTGCCAATACCTTGTACGTTATATCTGATATTGCGATTCCCCTGTAATTTCCGCAAACATATTTATCTCCCCCCTTAAAAACCGGTACTATCACCACTTTCTCCCACTGTTGTGGCATATTTTCTGTATCCCATATGGTCTTTATTAATTCATACACTTTATCACATATAATTTCACCTCCATATTTAAGGTTTTAGCTGTTATTCAATTTATTTCCCTGTTATTCCATTATATCCTCTGGGCTCTTGTTATTTTTTATTTTGTATATTACTTCTTTAATTTCGTCCTTTCTAGGCGTCCTAATTTCTTCATCATGTACCTGCTGTATTTCTTCACTATGCTTTTCTCTTTGTGATACGCTTCCCTCTCCTTGTGCCCCTTCGTATGTTATTAGCTCATACACAAAGAAACATGGAAAATTCCAGGACGAAAGGAAACAAACCAAATTGATCATGTACTGGGAGAAGAAGAAGTAGCTCAAAAAATTAAAAACGTTAAGACGTATAGAGGAGCTGACGCAAACTCAGACCACTTTATCGTAACAGCGGAAATAAAATTAAGTAAAACAATAAGAAAGAGGGGAAAACACAAAAGAAAAATAACGTATGATCTTAAGGCGCTAGAGGATACTGAAGCAGCACGGAGATATATTAATAGTATAGAGGAAGAATATAAGAACGACGATAAACAAAGTGGTGAGGTAGATCAAAAATGGAAAAAAACTGGAGGAATAAATTTTAAATGCCATGAGGAAGAATATACCACTAAATAGGAAGATTAATAAGAATCACTGGATGGATGAAGCATGCAAAGAAGAGATAAACAAGAAAACGAAGATATGGTTAAAGTTTTTACAAACACAAAATGATCAAGAGAAAAATTTGTATAAATAATAAAAAATCAAAGTAAAGCAGATGTGTAGAGCAAAAAAGCGTAACTATAAGGAGGAGGAAATAAGGAACATTGAGGAAAAGTACAAGAATAAGGAAATAAGAAATTTTTACAAAGATGTTAAAACCATTAGAACTGGATCCAAGAGAAAACAATTCTATATCAAAGGACAATATGGAGAACTATTAGGTAATACACGGGATATTCAAAAAAGATGGAAAAACTATTTTTAAAAATAACTTCTACACTTACTGTTAGTAAAATGAGTGTACGAATGCATGCTGAAAATTGCATAATAGCCATAATGCGTCAAATTATTCAAAACGTGGTAGTATTCCGTAAATTGAGTAGCAGTTGGGTATCATTGTTTTTCATTGAACATCACAAAATACAATATTTTTAGACAGGTTGACTTAATGCAATATAAAAATGAATAATCCGCCCTTCTACCTATTTTTTCCATTAAAGAAACATTTCAGCGGCAGCGAATTTTCTTTTACACTCAAAATACTAAATTTTTTAGTATTGCCTCAAAAAAATTATACGATGTTATCATAAATGTATTAAATTGTGAGTATGTGTAAAACTAACAATACTCAAAAATAAACTATTGAGTTTTAACTTATTTGCTTTACGTATAAAAAAGGATTTTTTAAATAATTCTAGCATGCAGTTGTAGATACTTATACCTATGAGACCAATTTGATTTTTCAATTTTAAGTTTTCCTTGGGATTTCTCATTAATTTTTTATGTTCAATTCTTAATGCACTTGTCTATTGCTTCGGTTATTTTGGACCTTTTTGCACATTTTCTAAATATTACTTCCATCTGGAGCTCTATAATCTTGATTAGTTTTTATATAGTATTTTATTTCGTAGTCGTGCCTTGAGCTTCACAGGATGATTGTTCACACTGAACTTGAACAGTCTTGCAACTTTTAATTTCCATATTTCATCTGTCACAAAGTTTCAATTTTAATTGAAAGTTATTTTTATTTAATGGCAGTAATACTATTCTTCGAAGCATAGATGAAAATAAATCTATTAAAAAACTAAGTGCTTGTCAGCTAAAAAAATATTAAATGAAAACAAAACCCCACACCAAACGCATATAGAGTATACACCTCAACCATACCTATAATTGCATACATCTAGCTTAAAGAAAGAGAGCCGGCGAATGTTAATATAAAAAACAAAGATTTAATACCGATTTTTATTACATCATTACTAAATAAGCGTCAAAATTTTTCGACCACACTACATTTCGGGGGTAATTAGAATAAAACAAGTTTCCAATATAGTCTCCACATTCTTCAACATATTTATTAATGGTAAAGATCTAACGTCTCGCGTGCGAGCACGTCGAGGCTCTCATATGTTTGCCCACTATGCCCGGTCGTTGAACACTATCTCTGATGCGGGGCGATGTGACAAGCACCGCATCTTAGACGACCGCCATTATTTCCCCTTGTTCGAAGTGAACCCAGGTACCCGATTATTTTTAATGACTGAATAGGCCACACGCCAGACATCAGAGAACTTCAGGAATTAACCTGGATCCGTCCGCATCGCAGCCCACGCCTCAACGCTGGCGATGAGCGTATTTATTACATCCCAAAATTAGGATTTCAATATCTTTATAATAATACCATGAATTTCTATCTAAAAAATATTTTAAATCAACCTGTTGCAACTCTTCATTGTTGTTAAATTTCTTATCTCTAAAGCATTTTCGTAGTCTGGGAAACATATAGTACTCATTGTGGACACAGTTCTTCGCAGCAATCAGCACAATTGCGACTTTATGCACAAAGGTGTAATTATTATCTTATTTGTATGAAGGTGCTGAAAAAAAATGTAATGTACGATAATATTTGTAGCACCTCACGCTCGATAAGAGCGATGTGTTTTTACGAAAGCAATTTAATTGGTCAATATGTGTATGGTTTGTCTTCGATGTTTTCTCGTCCCAAATAAAATTGTTTCTCCCACTCATTTACCATAAAATATGAAGACAAAGCTTTACTGTACATAGCATCTATACGTTGTTTAAAATCACTGTCCAGGGAATGCTTCCAGGTGTGAATCCTGGATTTTAATAAAAAGTTGGTTTTTATACTTGGAGTATATAATTATTTTGTGTGTGCTGTTTGCTCTTTTGGATACTTTATACTAAAGCCAGTTTTTGTCCGATTATACTTTTGCCCACACTCCCAAAGTAAGATTTGGGTGTTTCACTGCTGCTTTAAATAAGGTAAACTATCTCAGTGCTAGAGTGTAAGATTTTAGTGTTGGGCACGTTTTTAGCAATTTTTTAAAGAAGAAAGAGGGTTTTCGGTCGAAACAGGTTTTTAATCTGGGAGCAGATGTGGTTCGTTCTCATTTAATATATGATTTAACCACAAAAGCATACGATAATAGGCACATTTTATAATATAGTAGCTTGTCAAAAGCTAAAGTTCTAAAATTTCTATTTTCTTTGACTTGATACCCAATTTTGACCTAATGATACTCCAGCATCACTCAAATCCTGAGTGACTGTATCTTATCATTTACGAAATAGTGCTACGCAAATATGTTGAGTCTTCTGTGTAGGTGTATATCAGCTAGATTGTTAAAATTTATGTGATAGTATATTGCTTTTACTATAATATTTTATTGCCTGAAGAAGTACACGTCTAGTGGTTTTACCATTCTTGTTGGCTTTAGCGGTATAGTTAACTGATTACACTTATTTCTAAAGCATTAATTCAACAAAGATTTAGTCTTTTTGTCCAATCCATGAGTTCTCTACAAGCAAGAAAGGTTGATTGGCCACTATTGGCTTCACGCAATCAATGTAGAATTACTTCACCAAGTCTGTCGGCATCTTACCAGAGGATCTGCATTTGACAATAAGATTAAACATTGTTGCGCATAGTTTTCATAACTGTTTTTCCAAAAACACTACCTGTTTCTTGCAATATAATAAATTGCTTTCCAACAAGGTTTCTAGTCATAGTCAGCAATGGCTGTGCTGTGTAACTGTTTATTGCTTGAAGCAAGACGTCTTTCTTGCCACAGCTTTCTAAAGTGCATTTGGAATAAAACTGACAATTAAATCCTGAATGATCCGCTTTAATTACATAGCCACCATCGTACTCAGGTATAATTTTCGTGGGCGTTAATCACAAAGTCACTGGTGGATTTCGTTACCTTTTTATAGTTAATATTAAGGCGTGCTGCTACTACTTTTGTTATCTTGCACGAATTAATTCTCTAATGTTTCTTGAAACTATGCAGCTACTTGCAAGAAGTTTTAAACCCACATTGTATCTATTGACCTTTCTGGTTTGCCCGCGCTCTTAAGTGACGGTCATGCACCAGCAGATTATGTTCACTTGCGCTTCTCAACTTATTTGCAACTGCCTCATCAATCAGTTTAATCTTTTTAACTCGAGTGTCCCTGCTTTTTCAAAGCCATACAATTGTTGTGCCCAAGAAATGTTCGTAAATCTCGACTGAACTTCATTGAAAGGTCTCCTCTTGCTTCGATTCCTCACTACCATTTGCTTTTACTAGGAGGAAAAGTCATCTCCAAGCCCACTTGCTTCCATGTTCTCCAGTTTCTCATCACTGCATGAATCATCTTTGCAACATGTTTCTCTTCTTCTCTTGCTTTGCCTAACAATTGCATATTTCTAAAATAAACTTCGTAGTCTCTTTATCCTCAATGTAATGTTCTATGGGATAAGTATATTAACATTTGATAATAAAAGAAGCATGATTACGTTAGCTGTTGATTTCTAATGTAACCTGGGTAACCGAATAATGCCAACAACTCCTCCAAACCTTATCGTCCTACGACCCTCGTGTTCTCTTACCAGTGTCCTAAGTGGAATGTCTGTCAATGATAGACATACGGGACCAAATTTTAAGCTGTGTATCCTGGTCAACACGCAGGAAGGCCTTTGTACTCGGGCACCCCTCTAGCATGCTTTAACATGCGCCGTCTGTTGGTCTTATGGGCAGAGATAGTAGCGGCAGAGAAGGGGCCCTTAATGAGCGCTATGTGGTGTCTTGAGAGTTCTACTTAGAAATTTGTCAATGAATAGAGAAAGAGATAAGAAACATAATCCAAACATCGAAACAAATTCATATTACAGATTAGTTCTAAATATGTAATAAAATAACGTTCGTAATCATAAGATTAAAAAACAAATTAATGTACTAACAAATGATTAGGAAAATAAAATAATAATTATCTATTATATTACTGTGTATTATAATAAATATCGAAGTGCTAGGTGCTACAAAAATATATATTATATTTTTAATTTACTCTTTCAACATATCTAGTAAATCGCGCTATTTGAAATTGAAATAGTGCTGTTGCAGTTATTTACTGTAATTGTAATAATAAATTGTAAACGTCAATTTCAGTAAGACTTCATAGAATTTGTAGCCTGCAGATGCACAAAATTGTTTCGGATGCATCACAACAATGTAACATACATCGGTTAATATCAACTGCAATGTAGTCTAATTTGTTGCAGCTGATCAATTTGTAGTTAAAATCTACTATCAGTAATTGAACTCTAGCAGCGAGAATTTATAGGCTATCGATTAATAACAGTCCAGCGTGCAGGCGCTACATACACGAGGTCGTTTGGCTTCTTTGTAGGATATCTAAAGCAGCACTGCCAAAATTAAAAAGTACAACAGCGTGCTCGCGCAAATGCTGTTATCTGATACTGCTGTTGCAAATTTGATTTATTGGGGGCTGAAAAATTTATCCTTGACTAAATGAATGTAGGGTGAGACGCAGCTGCGACCGAATAATTCAGTGAGGGGTAGCAGCCTAACATTTGCTTTCGCCGAATATTATCTTAGGTGCACCCAGGCATTGAAGACGAAAATTAGAGCAATCCCGGTGAACCGGGTGAGCGTCGAAGGCGAAAATTAGGACAATCTCATCAAACCGTGATGTAACTCATTTACTTTACATTGCGGGGTGTCAGTTTGCTCAAGAAAACAAATCCACTTTCATTCCGCTCGTTTGGAAATAGGTCATCGTCAAAAGCTGCCGGCATCCGAGACAAAGCTTCTTTGGGCATTTTTTGCCCACGCTTGTGAGCAAAATTTGACGATTGATTGCAGCAAATGTGTACAAAAGAAATACTTTACGACGCGCATTATAAGCGTTTATGCCGTAACATTTATATATATTTTATTGCAAAAAAGTGGGCCTGATTTTTATATTCCTTAATAATGGAGATAAATACATCCCATACGCTGTAAAACATACGGTTAGATACTTTTCGATTTATTAATTTAATAAATGTAAAATAAATTGCAACAATTTTTTTGAATACAATCTATCAGTTTTTGGCCCAGCTCAGTCTTTTATAATTTACTTGTAATCTGAGCCAACAGTTTTGAAATATTGCTGAATTGATATGATTATCTTTGCTTTTTAAAGTTATATTATTTTCTCTCATACATACGCACATATAGTGTTCAATTTTAGTAATTCTCTTAGACTAAGAATTTTGCCCATTCTAAATATATTTTAAAAAAATATTGGATACTTGATCTCTTACTTATCCTGCCTCACTTAGATTGTTTGAAATGTATTTACGATGTTGTTATTCTATCTCTATTTTTAGTTATTCTTTCTTTATTTTATTACAAACAAAGACACAGAAACTTGAACTCTTATTTACATACTTCCAAGTATTTTTGAAGCTAAATTGCTCGATTTCTCAATTTCTTCTTGTGAGTAACTTCCTTAAAGATCACCAAAACAGCCATTGCAACCTTAACAGCTTTTTAATTTTTTAGGAATAACTGAAAGTTCGAAAGAACCAAATCTTGCTTAATTTGGTGGTAAAGTGGATAGCACGTGAACGTTGGCACATAAATGGTTTGGTGCGTTGTCACAATGAAACAATAATTGACTTGTCAATCTGAAGTATTTTCCGAATTTCTTCTAGTTGTCTCTTTAAGATAATAAATAAGAAAAATTCTTTTGGCGCTTTAAACTCGTAAATTTCCAACAAGTTAAATAAATTTGGTTTTTATAAGTTTTTGATATGTAATGATATGTCTAAGTTTCATTCATAGTCTCAAATTGTCTCTTGAAATTAATCGGTTTTCTTTTATGCACTTCTCTACAATCGCGCGAACTTTAGGCTCGAGTGCTGTTCCGTAGATGTTAACAAATGTAGCCCCCATCTTGCATAAAGTTATGTTAGACCTATTTTGTACTACTCGTACATACAAAATACAAATGACTTACTTGGTTTTAAACACATTTGTTCGAAAACCTACTACAATCATGTCATAGATTTTATCCAAAATCTTGAGGGTGCCAGGTGGAAACGTCCTGAATATGATGTGTATACAGATGCGTTTGAGTTCATAAAGTCACAAAGATATGGTAAAAAAAAGGTAATGAATCTTTAAGTATTATTTATATCTACATTTAATTTTTATTGCAGTTTTTTCTTCCAATTGAAACAAAAATTGATAACCCCTTAAATTTCGTTTTTATCTACAATTAAACACACAAAGTTTATTTGATTGTATGGACAATGCAATTGATGAGAACAATTAATTTATATGGAACAATTGTAGAAATATAACGTTATGTTAGTGCCTTCAGTCAGAGACTTTAAGTTACTTTTATACCCAATTTGGAACCTGTTGAGTTGAATTTTCATAAATATATTATAGGAATTTTTTCTTGTTCTATGATCAATATTTTTATTTATAAAAAAAAACTGTTTCTAACGTTAAAAATTAAATATCTTAACCGCTACTTATTTATTCGTCATTTCAGTGTCGAACTAAGGTAGCAAGTAACGGTAAAGAAATACTTCATAAAATATTCTTTGTGTGTTTGTTATTCACTGAAAGGAAGTGTTTGCGAACAGTTTAATATTTAAGGATCATACTTAAGTGAAGCCTAATTATGAATTACGCACAGGACTGTACATAGTGTGTGCTTTACCAAACTATAAAGGTGTTATAACACTTGCAAAAATTTTGATTTGCATACACTTTTGTTGTTTTTCGTATATATGGTGTAGTAATAATATCTAACCATGGATTCTAAAACTAAATTTTAAGTTTTGATCTGCTATTGTTGGAAACGAAAACTATTAACAAGGGATATTGCAAAAGAGATTTTTAATGCCGAATGGTAGAGAAATGTAAGCTATATCACTGTTTTAAAACGGTTTAAGAAAGTTTAAAAAGTATGTTAAACATTCTTTATCTGAAGACGACAGATTAGTACCATGGACAAATTTGAAAACCTGCAAAGCGTCTACAAATAGTCAGTAATAATAATTTATTTCTGTGAGTTAATTTTTTTTTATAAAATAGAAGAATATAAATATTTGTATGTTATATCAAAATGCTACTAGGTCATACTACTACATATCCCTTCCCCCAACACAGACAATAGTTTGTTAATAAGTAAACCTTTAACAGAATGTATATTTTGGCAGTCGACCTCAAAATTTTACACAACTAGTTATTTGAAAATACCCACCTTTATAGCTCTCATTTTCACTCCTCCGACTAGTTTATAACAGTTCTCCACGTCAACCGTGGTCTCTCTGTTCTTTTCTTCTACTTGTCTTTCTATAATTTTGTTTAGAATGCCTTTGTCTTTTAGGATATGGCCTGACATATGAGCTGACATCTTCTTTTTTGTATTGCCTTAATCAGTTTTCTTTCTTCATTGTTGTTCCTTCCATCAAACTTATTTTAAGTATTCTTCTGTAGCACCACAGTTCCAGTGCTTCCAGGTGTTTTCTTTATCTGCTACTCCAAAGGTCCAGCTTTCGTATCCATACATTGCAATGCTCCATACAAAGAACTGTAAAAATGATATTCTCGTCTGTAGAAAAATGTTTTTTTGCTATATTAAATTAGTTTTGTTAAGAAAAGATTTTTTTGCTTGATAGATACGATTTCTCATTTCTTTCCTATATGTTCTATCTCTGCTAATCTTGCTGTTCAAATATATGAATTTGTCTACTTCTTGTATTTTTATTATCTGCCCTGATGTGCATTTATGTTCTGTATATTGATTTGGTACATACTATACTTTTGTTTTTTTCTTGTTTTAATTTAATATATAATATTCAATGTGGTTAGATCTTGTTGTAGTTCGTTTTCATAATTTAAGAGCAATAAAATATCGTCAGTAAATCTAATTGTTTTTATGCTCAGTCCGTAGATTTTGTTTTATGAGATTAACGTGTCTATGGCTTCTTCTATGTATATGTTAAATAGTAGAGATGACAGTGTACGTCCTTATCTCACTTCCTTTTTATTATCGTTTCCATTTTCTCTTCTTCGATTTTTATTATTTATTTTTGCTTTGCGTATAAGTTATATACCTTCTGTTATTGTAGTCTAGCCGTATGTTTTTTAGAATCTTAAACAACGTGTCTCAATTGACAGTTATCAAACACTTTTTCAGCGTTAATAAAAGCTACATACACTTTCTTACTTTTTTTCTAGTGTCTTCTATAGTGTCACTCTTAGTGCTAATATTTATTTTTTTATTCTTGTGTATATGATCTTTGTTATTATTTTCCAGGCGTGTGTTATTAAATTTGTTGTTCTGTGTTTTTCACATCTTCGGTAACCGATTTTTTAGGATTGTTATCACACTCCTTGGAAAGTCATCTGGAATGTATTATGTGTTATATGTATTGTGTTTGTTAATTTATAAAGTCATCATAAGACTTTTTATTACATCCGCTGGGATTTTATCAATTCCTGGAGCTTTTTTGCTTGTGAGACTTTTTAGTGCTTTTTCAAATTCTGTTTTTAATATCGATGGTCCTTTCATACCATAATTTATTTCTTCTTTATTTTCTGTGTATTATTATTCTTATATAAGTTTTCTATATACTGCTTTTATCTGTCTGTCGTCTTTATGTATGTTATGAGTTGTTTTCTTCTCATTGAATAACTTTATTTTCCTATATGAATTTTTTTGATATATCTTTTATTTATTTCTTTGCAGTTGTTCTACATGTATCTTTTTTTTTACTTTTCTTGTTTGCTTGTTTATTTTGTTTTTTAGTTTGCACTTGTTTTGTCCTTATTCAGTATTGTTATTCTTCTATTCTTTCTTCTATTAATTTCTATTAATTCAATTACCTCTTGTGTAATCTACGGTTTTTGCGGGTTCTACTTTACTTTTTCTATCATTTTGTTTATTGCTTTCACTATGTTATCCTTTATATCTTCCCAGGTTTAATTTGTATTTTCTCGTATTTTTATATTACTTTCGTCTATCTCTGTTTGAAACTTTTCTAGTGTTGTTTAGTTGTTTTGCACTGCTTCTATGTTTCATTTCTTGATTCCTTTTTTTAAATTTTTTTGTTGTAGCTTGCGTTTTATCATGACCATATGGTCACTGTTATTGTCCAGACTAGAATAGCTTCTACTATTGTTAACTTGGTTTTTGTATCGCTCTTTGACTATTATATGGTCAATTTGGTATGGGCCTAAATTACTCGGCACCCTCCATGAATACCTTCTTCGTGAGTGGTATTGAAATAAAGTGTTACTAATTGTCAGTTTGTGATGAGAGCAAAATTCGACAAATCGTTTTATTTTCTCAGTCTGTATTTCTCTACTATGTTCTCTTCTTCTTGTTCAAATACAACAGCATTCAAATCTCCTAGTAGGATCACATTTTCGCTTCCTTTTATTTTATTCATCGTTTCGTTCAGTGCCACATATACTATTTTTACTTCTTCGTCTTCGTGATCTGTTGTTGAGATATACACTATTATTATTGTTGTATTTGCTGGTTTTGTTTGTAATCTTACTGTTAATATCATCTCATTGTATTGTCTACAGTTTATCACTCTATTTCCGAAGTCTTTATTTATCATCACTTCTGCTTTTCCTATTTCTTCAAGTGTTGCACTTGTGTGTATTATTTTTATGTTCTCGCTCCATAAGTTGCCTTCTTGTGACTATTTCATTTCACAAATGCCCATTATATCTATATTTATCTTTTTTACTTTTATTTTAGAATTTTCTAATTTTCTGGATTTTAGTAGTCCGCACGTTCCATTGGGCTATTCTTTTGATATTATTTCTTCTTTTTATTTTTTTATTTTGTCCTCGGAAATCTAATTGAAAGACTTCCAGTTTTGAATTTAACAGGAAAAGACATTTTATATTTCAAATGGTTTTTTCTTGGGAATAGACGTGTCTATGCAGTAGTTTTCCGTTTTTTTCTGTATGATGTTTACACTTTTGCGCTTAGCGCTGGGGTGGCGTTTATTTGTGCTATCATCTTGCTACCTGTTACCGTAACCATGGTTTTGGACTCTTGCTGGGTGCTGTCAGCCGGGCCAGCTAAGCTCAGGTTGTTTTACGAGGTTATTACTTCTCCTCCCTCTTTTTCCTGGTTTGGGACAAGCGGTAGGTTTATGAAGTTACATCCAATACCGCCTTCCGCACGTAACTGGCGAAGTTATTACTCATCTTTACCGCAAATAAAAAAACCCAAAATAGATAATTCCTACAGAATCCAAAAACGAACTATAATCATGGATCCAAATTTACTGAATAACAATATAATAAGATTATTGGTTTAGTGAATCGGTATCAACTAGAAATGGGTATGAAGTAACGAGAACTCAAATTATAATGTAAAACAAAAAGAGGGGGCCGAAAAGGTAAATTTATTTAATCAACTACTAGTAGAGCTAGTAAAAGAAAAGTGCACCACAAAAGTTTAAATCTCGTTTACTTCAAAGTACAGAATGAAACAGAAAGCAAAATTGAATTTTATGCTTATAAATTAAAACAAGATATAATTTTCATGGATATTTCAAAAAACATTGTCTTATTTTAACGCAAATAAAAATATGTATAATGAAAATTTAAATGTTTTTTATTGAGTAAAAAAACTATCGTATCTATTTATCGTGTTGTGCCAATTGTATTTAACACATTAAACTAAATGGGGTATTGCTTCCAGGACAATCTCTCTGTTGTTGATTACACCGTTTATTCTTGTAGTTGGTTTGTGTAAGGCCAGGTCACAAGTTTGATAAGCGAATTGGTTTTGATGTAGGGAAATATTCTTTAAAATATCCCTGATAGGTCTGCCAATTACCTTTTATAAGCTAATGGGAGTGAGAGCCTTAGCCTTGACATATGTAACCTTATTGGAATTTAAATACCAGATTTGTCTTAAAGAGGCCACATGGTGCAACAAATACTTCAAAATTATAATGCAGTAATGCAGGAAAGAACCGTGTTTGTCCCTGCAGATTTGGATAGTTTAAACTAGTTAATTGCCCGTACAAGACTTACTATGTGGTTAATTTGTAGTCGAATCTCCAGTCTTCTATCATTTTTTGAGTTATGGGTATTTTTAAATCGTCTGTATTTAAACTGTTACCTGTGTATCGGGAAAAGTGTCTGTAGCAAATCTCAAGAGTTTATTTTCTGATTTTCATTGATTTTTCAGTGGGCCTCATCTTCTTAATTTTCGTTCAATAAAGTTTTCTATAATTTAGCACACATGTGCATACTTTTAGTGTCGTTACAGTACTTCTTCCATAAAGCTTTCTTTGCTTTTCTTAAAATGTATACGTACTTTAGGCGATAATTTTGTGTTCTGAACGGGCGCTATTAAATTTGAAGTAACGGCTGACTCAGAATAGAATGCATATTTCAAAACAACGGAACATAGTAACTTCTCATAATACATTTACGTAATTATGATAAAATTGAAGCATTAATTGTGGAAATTATGTGTAAAAAATGACACCATCAAAATGTTTGCCATCAAGGCGTTGGCACTCTCCAAGCGAGACATCAAGTGCGTCAAAACACGTTGACACATGTCTTGTCCAATTGCTGTGATTTCTTCTCGTACACGGGACTTAAATTGGCGCAGATTAGTCATAGGATTCATGTAAACTCGATGTTTCAGATATCCCCACAGTAAAAAATCAGATGGGGCTAGGTTAGGACTCCGTGGTGGCCAATTAATGTCACCTCTACGCGAAATAAGCCGGTTCGAAAACAATTTTCTAATTGCGTCTAATGCCGCGCATGCTATGTGACTAGTGACCCCATCTTGTTGGAACCATATGTAGGGCCATATCCCTCCCATACTTAAAGAACCGGACTAAAGAAATTACGAATCATGGCAGTGTATCTTTTGGAATTGACAGTAAGTGCGTGTCCATGGTTATCTACAATAAAATACGGACCAATAATGCCTTTTAAAGAAATTGCAGTCCAAACGGTGACTGTGGGGCTGTGGAGATGTTTCTGATTTTTTTTTCCAAAGATTGTTTTCTAACCAATACCGCATATTTTGACGGTTAATGTACCCATCTAAGCGAAAATGGGCTTTATCACTATACAAAATGACATCAAAGTTTTCAAATTGCAAAAGCATCTCGCGCGCAAAAACGAGGTGTAACGGGTAGTCTGTTGCACTGACTAGATCTTGTAGGTGTCTTTTTGCAAAATTCTCTAAACGCTGAACCGGTTCAAATTCAAAACCGCCGCGCGTTTACGGATCGACCTTCGGGGACGTTGCCGAACGCTAGCGCACACGCGATCAATTTTTGTTGGCGTTTTCACTCTTCCCCGGCGGCCAACAGGTTGTAATTCACGGTGAAACCTTCTGAACCCAAAGCTTTATTAAATTGGCACTTGGCGCTTATTGTATGTCATGAAGCCCATATCGAACTCGAAAACGCCTACGTGACTGTTGATTTTGTACTCTAGCTCTAGAATATTATTCTATAAGTCTACTTTCAAAATAGTACTCTAAATATATATGTATAATATATAATTAACAGAAGCGATCTTAAATATTGCCTACTTTTTCCAATATTGGTGTCTCTTCTTGTTCAATTCTATGAGATAAGATGTATAATTAATAGTAAGCAGGACCTGCGAACTGAGGATTAAAGCTCTCATATACTGCCCGGTTGTCGCGCGGGGATGATGTGGCACAAGCACCGCGCTTCAGATGACCCATTATTATCCCTTGTTCGAGTGAACGCAGGTACTCATTTATTGTTAGTAACCGGGTAGGCCATCATCTAGGCATCAGAGAGCTCCAGGAATGAAACCCGGGTGATTATAGATGTTATAATTACTTTAATCAAATTTTAAATTATAAGGTGAAAATTAACTGTCTCTATAAAATTATGGTAAAACATAAACAGAAATACAAATGCCATTTAATTAATAACAAAAATAAGACACGACAATGCTAACGCTCTAAAAGGAAAATGTAACAAAGACAAATATTAATTTAGTAATATGAATACAAGTGATAAAGGCGTACGTCAAGAAATGAAAAGCCCTACTTTACATTGTTAACAGAATATAAGGTACGTTACTCAAATACATTTTATGTGCCACTATCGCAGCTAACAAAGCAAATATGTAATTGTAAAATGTATGCTTTAAAACGGTTGTTGTACTCGTAGTTTACACACAATTCGAAACGAGAATAACATGCAAAATATAAAAATAAATTTAATTTAAATGCAGAATGGTTTTTCCTTAATAAAATCCTGAATGATTCTGAAGCGGGGACCCACGACCGCCCTTTCTAACCGCATAAAAGGGCGCGAAGACCGCGAGACTAGGAATGCGTGGTTCAGCGGTGCCATTCTTCTCGATAACGCATTTATTGCGCTCATAATTCTACCTTAAGAGATCGCATAAAGGGCGCAATATATATTGTCATGCGTCATATCAAAAGCTCTTGTTACAATGTTTGCAGACATAACGCTTTTTAGAGGTTCGTAACTCTTTCGGCGCCCAGAGCTTTCCGCAAAAAATAAAAAGTTATGCTCGTTATATATTTTGTTGCAGGGAAATTAAACTATAAAACACCGACCGTGTGGTACGTGTTCGGGATGATAAGAAGCGAGGCGGTGAAATACGGCCAGATATAATACGTCATAACCGGAGAAAAACTTAGCGCCGTTCCGCGGGGAAACGCGGCTACGGCGGAGTTCGATGTTAATGTAATATTCCCAAATTGTGCTCCTAACGGCCGCATAACGCCTTATTGCTTATGTTACGCGTGAGTCCATTTTAATTTTAAAAACGTCTTTCGCCGGAATGCTCAATATTTAGATCTATTGGATCGTCGATTTCTTTGTTTGCAAAACACAGAATAAAATTAGGTTTACAAGTATTTCTTTAGAAAATGATTTTAGTGTCGTTTAAAAATTAGCAATTGTTTTGAACATTTAACTAATGCGGAAAAATGTATATTAAAGTTTTTTTTGTACCTGAAAAGGCAAAAATGAAACATATTGGTTCAGAGAAAATATAAGAAATATGAAACTTGTTTATTTATTTCTTATTATTTTTATATTGCTTTTAATATGTGTATTTTACATCGGCAGCTTCGCTTTGTTTCTAGTTATTACTTTATTGTCTTTAGTAATATTTAAGCATATACACTATCAGTTATTAACTCACAACTAGTATGAAAAGACAGTTTTTTTTTGTTATTCAAAAGAATGTATTAAATGTATTACGTTTTTTTTAACAACACTTGCATTGGTTAAATTAGCTATTAAGGTTTAAATATTCATATTTGATTCTGTTTTCGAAATTAATGTACAGTAGTCATATTTAGATAGGGTAATGATTTAGTAGTTTTTGACGTTATTTAATATTCATCATATCTGATTCTCTGTTTTCGGAGAATGTTTCCAAGGTCGGCGAACCTCGTGTTTTTGCCGCATGAGTCGAGTTATGATTTTCAAAGTGATAGTGAGATTGAACATTTCTTAAAGTTTGTTGTATGGTCTGGAAGGCCGTGGTTGAAATCTACGTTGCATTGTTGATTTCCTCTAAGGCTACTAGGTTACAAGAACATTTGAATTTATAGTTCATTATGATTCAAAATTTTGTTCAATAAACTGGACCATTAATTTATGTTCAGAGACGTGGGTAATAATAGGAAGAGCAATTAAACGTAAATATGATAAGTAGCTGGCCTGAGTCTAGTTTGGTAATCACAGTCTGATTGATTAATATGCGTATATTTTTGTACAGGATATCAAGGTCTATAAGGAAAGATGTTTTCAAATGGTGCTGACATTTTTACTCCTAATTGAGAAGTTACGTTTTCTAATTTTACTTTGTTAGGGTTGATTTTCTTGCAACTCCAATTCCCATTTTTATACTTCAGATGGCCTACCAGCAGTACAGGATATAGACTACTAAGAATTTGTTGTAAATTTGTCTCGAAATAATTTGTTAGTGGGTTGTTTTATTAGTAGAGACAACCCTAAGAGTGGTATTGTTTCTAAAGTAAGATTGATTGTTGTATTTTCTAATTGGTGGATATTTATAAAGAGTTGCAGTAAGACTGTGTTTCATTATTATTGCAGATTCTTCTCATCATATTCGTTTTCTCGTTTCGTTAACCGGGTATTGCAAATTTTTCACTTTGTACCAAATGATTTTTTGTGACGTATGCTAAGTGTCTAGTCGTGAGTAATATAAAAATTACTCTTTGTCGTTTTAATGCGTTGGCATTTCAACTTAAAAAGGTTAACTTGTTTATAACTTGCTGATTATTTTGTGCCGTTTTGAAATAATTTATGTAATATTTTTATTTCCTCTTCTTCTTTCTTTATTCTTCTAAATTTTAAAGATTAGGCTGATTAGCTTGTTCCGACACCCATCTTTGTCTCAAGTCATCTCTATCTTTTTTCTTTTTGATTAATATTCTTCTGTTGCTCTTAACAACTACATTTTGCTTGATTGTGTTTCAGCTTTTGTTTGATTAACGCCCACGATTTACTGTCTCAAATTAACGTAAGTAAAGCTATTGTTTTTAATTTTGGTGTCTCATTTTGCTTTGTGTTTTAAATTTCTACGTATTGTTCCACATACGTTTTAAACTTGTTTAGTTTTCTTTATCTTTACTACAAAATATGTCAACCGAGATAAGTAAAGTATAGTGTCCGTTTAAGAGTTAGAAGTAGTTGATGAGATTACAATTCTATTTCTGTGTATGTGTATGTATGTCACTGGTTAAATTGACACCAAATTTGGGATGCGTATACCTCAGTCCATAATAATCTAAGGCTATAATTTTGAGACAAATCGGTTAACGGAAACTGTTGGTAACCGTTACGATTTCATATCATCATACATCATGCAGTACATCATTCAACTCGCCTTTTAACACTGACAAAGATAGGCACAAATTTTTGAAATACCACCTAACGGTTTTGATAAAAAGTAATATAACACACGTATCCATCGGATAATTCATCAATTGCTCATTTTCTGTTAATTTTTATCGTGCTATTCGAAGCTTTCGGTAGTACCAAATTTGGATTTGCAATTTTCTCGTTAATTATTGTTTTAGTTCTAATCAGATATTTTCCAATTAAAGCCAGTGTTTTGGATTTATTCATTGAAATTTTTAGTGCTTAGTACTTAATGCATATATGTATGTATGTATGTATATGGGATACTTTGTCTAGGACAATACAAAGCTAAAACCATCGTTTCCATCTCCCATCTCACCAGCAGAATCGTACGTAAGGCAATCGAAATAGAAAAACGCCGACTATGGCTGAACACAAGAGATGATAGCTAACGTTTATCCGTCATATGGAAGTCCATTACTCTGCTCTGTCAATTACGCAATACCTGTCCACAACTGTCCCGTGTATCTTCTCTTTTATACTCGTGCGAGTATGGTAGGGATGGTGTTAGCGGGCCGTTGTTGACGTCACCGGGATGGTAGATAACATGATTGGGCTAGCTGCTGACGTCAATAAGATCATTGCAGGTAATATTTTGGAATTTTCTGATTTCACTGGCTCTTTCACCGAATTGCGGTCTGTTTTTGCCCCTTGAAAGCGATAAACCAAGATTTAGGTAGATTGAATCCGTCGTCTCTGTTAAAATTATTTTTACTTTCGACGGAAATTTGACCTACCCAGTTTTTCACATTTCTGGACGAATTGTAGCCTCAGGACACAAAAAAAGTTGGTTTGGGCCATTGGTTCGTGTGTGTGTCTGTCGGTCTGTCAGTAAACAGGATATCTCGAGAACCGTAAGAGCTAGAGACTTGAAATTTGGTATGCAAGTTACTTGTAGGTAGGGGACGTAGTGCGAAATCGGTAAAAAGCGGCCGAGCCGTTTGGTCGCAAGATCGGTCGCAAAGCGGTCGCGAATCTAAACGGTTGAAGATACAAAAAAAATGTGAAAATAAAAATGATTTATTATCATGAGATAAACATGAATTTAAAATAAAAGTTTATAAAATAAGAACTCGAAAAAAAATTGAAGCTCAGGATTTTTAATATACCGGGTGTTTATAAAATGTTTTGAGAAATTTATATTACCGGATAGATAAACAGACAACAAAAATTAAATGAAATTTTTTGATCCGAGGTCAAATAAATAAGTTATAGCCGATTAAAAATTAATTAAACGGACCAATTACAGCGCGCTCGGAGAGCTACCGGGCCGACTGCGGAAGGACAGGGGGGAGCGCTTGGCCGCTAAGAGGGAGCACGCAGGCGATAATGGGGAAGGCCGTGCTGCTGAGCTTGCACGGTTACCTTCAGTGACGTAGCAAAATTTTAAGTACGAGTAAATTATTGTCTTGTACTGTTTATTTTAATCAGCTTTCTAATGTTGGACTCGCGCCTCGTCCTTTTTTAAAGTAAAAATTCGGACGAGAGCAGTGCACAGCCGAGACGATGGATCCGGTATAATATATAATAATAGGATAAGGAAAGTCGTGTGATGTTCACACCAGATTTTTATATTTATAAATCTCCACCGCCTCTCTATAACCTTAGGTAATAATTCCTACAATACTTCTTACCATACTTATACGAGTATAAAAGCAAAAACGCAAGAGACAGTCACTTAATTTTTAGAAGATTTTCTTCTGAAGATGTCTGCCGCAGTTGTGGACCAAACGTCAAGAGTTTCCGAACTCCGACCACGGCTTTAAAACCCGAGAACCAACCACACGATCCACCATAACACCGGCCCTGAAAGCCTTCGCAACTATTTTAGGTTTAGTTACATTTTTATTTATTGTACACTGTGGACAGTAGTGGTGTTCTGAACATTTCACACATAGTGGTGGTAAATGTCACTAACTTTGTGTGTGTACGCCAGAGTTCTATTATTTTTTGAGGTATAGTAATCTAGTCAGGATAAAAGGTCTTATGCTTTAGCATTCTTGCATAATTTAAAATTTGACTACAAGTCGATTTAAGTATCGGTTCGGGACTTTTATGATAATTTAATAGTGGGATGGTATTTAAGGCAATCAGTAAGAATGTAATTTTTTGTTTCGTTATATAAATAGAAATATTATGTATAATTATTGATAAGTTGTTATCTTATAAGTTCTTAGGTCTAATAGTTCACTTTGTGGTCATTAAAAAACTTTTGTTGATTTTCGATAATTTTCATTCATTAGATTGATTCTGAGCTTCTTACTTTAATAGGTGGCAGCAAAATGTGATTGTTGATTTTATTTCATGAATGATATTTTGATCATTTCTTCAATTAAGGAGAACTTTTGATGAAATATAGGGTTTATTGATTGCTTCATTTGATTTTGCTGCAAAAAATTCGATTCTTCGGATTGCCGTATGCAAAATTTATCTTGAGTGAATAAACAGTCATGGTTAAATAAATAGCTTTTGTTGAAGTCATCGTTGTCTAGTGAAGGTAGCGACCCCTTATTTTTACATTCAATTGTAGTTAATAGTTAAAATAGTTTTTCCTATTAACAATATTTAATGTCTTTGACACATATTTCGGTGGATCAGAAAAATCTACTAAACCCTTCTAAAAAATGTATTCTAAATTGACAAATAAAGAGAAGACCTAAACAAATTTACATTTTTGAGATGCAACAAAGTCGGGCCTAAAGCACTGTTGGTTTATTTTATAATCAGAACTATCAAACCAGAAAAACGTGTATAAAATCTATATCTTTGTTAAACCGATGCTATGAGTCTTTGAATAAGACTGAGCTTTCGTGTGACTTGCTTGATCTTTTATAGGGCTGGAAGTGAAAGTTTGTTTGGCGGGAGATGCGTTGGGTTGGGGAAAGTTTGTAGGATTAAGGGTGTTGCGTAATTAGCGGTGCGGAGTAATAAGGGATTTCCATATGACAGGTAAACGTTGGCTGTCACCTCTTGTGCTGAGGCACTGTGGGCGTTTTTCTATTTCAATTGCCTCACGTACTATTCTGCTGGTAAAATGAGAAATGGGGGCAATGGTTTTAGCCTCAGAGAAATTAATTTTGTGGCCTGTTTCTTTGCTGTTTTTGGCAAGTGCCGAACCATTATCGCCTTTCCGTACGGTCAGAGAATGCTCGTATGTCCGGTTAGATATTTGCGAATTGTTTGACTTATGTAGGTCCTTTGGCAGTCTTCACAAGATATTTCATACACTCCTTGGGATTCATTAGGGCAGTGATCCTTTGCTGAGCGAATAAGCCCAGATATTTTATTATTGGTCGTAAAGACCGTGCGTATATTTTGCCGCATTAGTATGCGGCTTATTCTATCGGTGATGCCTCTGATGTAAGGAAGGAATGCTTTTTGTTGGTCAGGAGGGTTTAGGGATTGAGAGTTAGTGTTTTTATTTATATTTTTTATTATATTAGTTAAGGATTTGTTGGAATATCCGTTTTGCAGTAGGGTGGTGGTACTGGATTTAATTTTTGTTTGGCGATTTTCGTATCGGAAAGTGATGGATCTGGTTATAAGGGATTTTGCAACTGAATAGATTTGGGCAGGGTGGTGATGGGATTTGGCATTTAGGTAGCGGTTAGTATGAGTGGGTTTTCTGTAGACAATGTAATAAAAGCTGTCAGAAGGATTTCTTATTATGAGAATATCTAGGAAGGGAAGGGAATTGTTATATTCAGTTTCCATGGTAAATTTGATATTGGTGTGGATTTGGTTGAGGCGAGAAAGGAATTCTGGAAGGGTATCATGTCTATGAGGCCAGATAACAAAAATGTCATCGACATATCGTATCCAGCAGGTAGGTTTAAGGTGAAAGGAGGCGAGGGCTTTTGTTTCAAAATCGGTCATAAAAAGGTTAGCAATCACAGGTGAAAGTGGGGAACCCATGGGAGCACCATTAGTTTGGCGGTAAAATTTATTTTGGAAGGTAAAGTAAATATTGGATAGGCAATGGTTTATTAGGGAGAGGATATTTATATTATACGTTGACTTTAATAACTGTAGGGTATCAGGAATTGGGATGTTTCTAAACAAAGAAACGACATCAAAGCTGACCATGATGTCACCTTTGCGTATAGGGAAGATTTTCAGTATTTCTAGGAAATAATAGGAGTTTCGGACGTAGGATGAGGCCTGCTCTGTGAGAGGTTGGAGAGTCTTGGCAAGGTATTTGGCTAGGTTGTGGGTGGGAGAACAGAACGCATTAACTATAGGGTGTAAAGGAATGTTCTCTTTGTGAATTTTTGGGAGACCATACAATTTGTGAATTCAGGAAGATTTTTCTCGGGGTATGAGGAGTTTCTTGGTATCGGATGATAGGTTGGAGTTAGTAATGAGGGTTTTGGTTTTCTTTTTGAGGTAGGTAGTGGGATTATTGGGTACATGGCGATAATCAGAGGATTTAAGTAAATTGTGCATCTTTCCGATGTAGTCCGCTGTATTTAGGATCACTGAAGCGTTGCCCTTATCTGCCTGTAAAATTGTAATATTATTATTTTATTTTAGAGCTTATAAGGCGCGTAATTCGGAGGCTTTGATATTTGGTTTTGGTAATTCGGTTTGTACGTAGCACTTTGGCTACATCTCACCTGGTTTCATTTGCCACAATTTTGGGAAAGGTGGAAATGGAGGATTCTATTTGGGATATAATTTGTTCAGTGGGAATGCGGTTTGGTGTTACAGCAAAGGTAAAACCCTTTTCCAGAACCTGAATAGCTAGGTTGCTCACAGGGTAGTCAGAAAGGTTATGTACCGTCGTGTTGGTCAGGGATGGTTGGGTATTGGAAATTTGACTTTGGCACAACTTGGAAAGTTTGCGTTTCTGGTAGTCGGTTTTCTTTTCGGATATGCACGACGCTTTGTCGTTTATAATCCTAGAGAAAGCATCCCAGATAATAGGATGAATTTTGGAGGAACTTAATTTATAGAAAAGGCTATAAAGAGATTGTTATTGGCGAGGTTTTTACGGGTGGCATGGATGGAGTTTCTAAGTAGAGATAGCTCTGCTTTTTTAAAGATACGGGAGATGGTGTATCATTTCTGGTGGTGTTTTAATCACAAACCAACAGGTATCACCTGTTGGTCTCTGCAGGATTTTAAAAATGCAAGGTCACATAACAGTTTGGCCTTACGTAATGTAGGCTTTGAATATAGCTTAGTTAAGTTTAAAGTTTCCTCCCCGTAGAGGCGTATAAAATGTTCGGACAGGTTCCCGCGGTTAACTATGTTTAAACAACTTAGTTCACGGGATGAGCCGCGTCTATTTTGGGAATATTCTTGACGTTTCGGCATCGGCTTTGATGCCATTTTCAAAAGGTTAGCTTTTCACTCTGGGTCTCAATCTACCTACTCCCCAAGCAGAGCTATGAGTCTTTGAATAAGACTGACCTTTCGTGTGACTTGCTTGATCTTTTATAGGGTTGCAAGTGAAAGTTTATTTGGCGGGAGATGCGTTGTGTTGGGGAAAGTTTGCAGGATTAAGGGTGTTGTGTATATACATGTACATACATGTATATTGTTTTGACAACAAAAACATGCTATGCTTTAGTTAATATTTTGCAAACGTAACCTTATTATAGCAAAAAGGAGACAAACTTAAACAGAAAAAAATCTTAATTTACATCTACCCTAACAGTATCGTTATTTGTGAAGCGACAAGATATTAAATAATTTATATAATGATTATCTGGTACAAGCTTAATGTTATCACAATTACCGGAAAAAAACATAACCAGTTATTTAAAGAATTTTATTAACGAAAATGGAAGAATTTAATTGCGCGGGTAGAACAAATGATATTTTTTATGTGTAGTTTAGAGACAAGTTTAATAAAAACTTTTTAAAAAACGGACAAAAAACCTCTTTGAGTACTAATACCAATTTTGGGTTATTTTTTGTTGTAGGTAAAGCTCCCTTGAAAAATGTGCTTAGTATATCAAAATAATAGTGGTCTATTTGAATTATTTGCAACAGTTTTCAAGATAGTTACTTATTTTTATATTTCTAATCTTTGTTAATTAATAACAAATTTCTATTATATTATACACATTTTTATTTACGTATCTGTCAAAGGAATTAAAACATCGAACTAAAGTTTTTTATTATCGAAAAATACAATGATAAAAACCTAAGATACGTTTTACAACATACATAGATTATAGCTAATTTCTATAGAGTCATCAATTCTGTTTTATTAAACATAATGACTATAATTAAGTTTAATTTGTAATTATTTTTGGTTTTAAGAACAACACATAGATGTTGTCGACTGGTCATCCCTTCCACGATCTCAATATCATAGAAGACGTTTGGGGATGGCTATTACAAACACTATATTTAAATGCTGAGAAATTCAATTATGCTCAAGAAATTGTGCTTTATGAGATGATCTATCCAATTAACGTATTTTTGCACTCTGCTTATTGTGTCATCATCACATATTTAAAATGATATGATGCATAATTTGCCATATTCAATTACATCTTGTTATGCATTAATTTTTAGTTTTGTTGTAATTTTAATTCAACGCACTACTATATATTTTTAATTTGTAACTTTGATAAGTTATCGTCAGATTTAAATCAAATTTTACAGGTAGATATCTACGTAACTAACGTTAAATTCTGATTAGATTCACATCATATCACTATATTATCAAATCTCTTGAGGGTTTTGCCACAATGAATTTCTGTATTATCATTCCAACAGTTATTATGTTTTGTATTTTAAACTTATTAATGAAAAAGTACCATTTATTGCTCTTTTGCTAGCAAACAATTTATAATTTTTTGAAATAAATCTACATATTTATTAAATTTTATTAAACCAGTAGCATTTTTTTGATATCAATCATATTCAAATAATCTAATTGCTAAAAACAATAAGTTAAAAGTTTATGCAATTTATTTTTAATATAAACATTATTTTTAGGCACTAAGAACTTTAATTGATATATGGTATTTTATATGATTTTTACACGACATGAATTTAAAATTGAAAGTTATATTGAACTAATTCATTTATTTCTGAGATACCGTAATATATTTTTAATATTAATACATAATAGTTAAATAATGCATTGTTAGTATATTTCTAAGTGCTACATTATATTTATTAAATATACGTAGAAGCGTAGAGATACATTTAGAGCTAGAGTAGGGTCTATTTAAAGATGATCCATGCTCTTTACCTGATGCTTTAGCGTGAACTGTTCCCATTTCGCCCTCGCTGTTTTTTGGCTTAATGAATTTAGAACCGTAATGCTCTCTGAATGTTAAACCGAGTAGCAAAGCCAAAGAAGAAGCTTCTCGTAGGTAATGTAGTATCCATGTACCCTAATGCATGGGGCAAAGTGGATCGGGAACCAGTACACATTAATTACAGGTCCGAGGTCTTCTAGTGTAGCCGATGTCCAGACGCAAACGTAATGGCGGAGGGATTAGCTAAAACTAGACTTGCGGCACTTATAATCGGATTGCGCCGTCCGTAATAAATGGATATATGAGGAATGAAGACCGCAAGCCCGCGACGCGCGGACGAGGCGTAATGAATCTGCAGAAGATTAAGAGAGATTGTCTCCTGCACCAAAGTGCAGCACCAAAACGCAGCGGGGTCGCCTGCCTATTCAGCAACTGAATTGATTAGAGTGATTCAGTGAGATTCCATACCTGCAAAATTCGCTCTGTAGAGTTCACCGCAGAAAGGAACGACTTCATTTTAAAAATTGCTTAGCTCAATAACTATAACCTCGACGTTTGAACAAGTTTCTCTAATTCAGTAAGAAGGGGAGTACCTTTTGTTACAATTCAATGGAAATAAAATTAAAAAGATTGCTATGATTTTTAGATTTTTCCAGATATCAAGAATAAGTTATTTGAACTTTTATTTACTTTTCCGATATCAAAATTAATGCCAGATCCATTATCTAGAGATGATCAAAATGTCATTTTCTAGTATTTCTCATTTACTTGTAGTAGATAAGCTTTTATACGTTTTTTAAAAACTTTTAAATTATATAGTAATTAGATTTGGTACTTTGGAAATTATTTCTATTGTAAGTTTACAATAGAAAGCTAATTATTGTTACAAAAATTTAGAATAATGGCAAATTAATATAATATTTAAATTTAAAAAACTTTAACAATAGGCAATAGTTAACAAGAATTAAGTATAACTTTTAGACTTTAAAAAATAAGTTTTTATAATAAACTTTTATTGCATTGATCTGTTTTAAAGAAAAACATTGTATCTATTTGGCGATTTACATTATGATTAAGGTTAAGAATAAAAAATCTCTATGTGATAATGCACCAATATAATGTAATATTTTTAATTTTAAAACAATTTGCAAATCTGCGACAGTAAATATAAAAAATTTTAGTATATCGTTTGTCCACATTATTGAAAAGTAATGTACGTCAACTAGGCAGCATATTTGGATGCAAGTAACCGTTCATTCCAAAAATTTTATAGGAAATAGCTTCATCTAATAAAGCGTTATAAATTTAAATATAATTAATTAATGTGGCGTTGTTAGTAACAAATTAATAAGCAAAATAATTTTATGTTTACCACTAAATAGGCAAACAGAAATAAGACATTTGTAAGTCAGTCAATTATATTAATCTAATTTGCCACAGAATTTACACACATTACACTATTTTCAAAAAACTTTTATATTAAAACAAATTGCCAAGAATAATTTCTGTATTTCCATTCTGATAACAACTCCAACAGAATGTAATTCTTTGACAAATACAAGTTTTCAGACATATTAAAATGTACAGACAATATTTTTGCACAGCACCATTTTAATGATATTAATATAATAGTGACGTACGGTATTATATCGTAATATGTTAACTGCATCAATGTATGATGATTTGTGCTTGTTTTGTTAAGATAGAAGTAAAGTTTCTCTTTCTATATTATACTTAATATTACTATATATACTTAATTTAAGTATTTTATTAATTTATTTGGTTTTCTGTTATTTTTTAACACTTTTACATATTCTATTCTGTGACAGTTTTAGTTTAGAATTAAACAGTCGCACTATATATATGTAAACGATTTTATCACGCAACCATTATTATAATCAAAACCTTATTTAGTTTTCGATGTTAAGGTGTTACATTTAGCCAATTTTAATACATTTCACTTAAACTTATTATATTATTCATACATTTTGTACTACAAATTAAAAATTAAAAATACTTTCTGTAATGTTTTTTTTTACTTGACTATATATTCTTTTGGTCATTTCTTTTTATTTCTTGCCTCTCTTTTCCCTTCATTCTACGTCAGCTCCTATTTGACTCAGGTTCTCTGCTACGTCTTTATCCTCTGTATTCCTTGGTATACCTTTGCCTCTTTTCTGTTGTTCTTGTCTCCCATATTCTTCTTGTTGTTCTCTTCTCGTCCATCCTTTCTATGTATACGAACCATCTTAATAGCTGTTTTTTAATACTTTTTGTCTTGGTTTTACTACTAATTCTTCCCTAACTACCTCATTTCTAATTCTCTCTCGTCTTGTTATTCCTTTTACTCCTCATAAGTATTTCATCTCTACCACCTGTATATTACTTTCCAGTTGTTTCGTCAGGGCCCAGCTCTCGCTAATATAGGTTTAAAGATTGTTTTTTATATTGTAATTTTCGTTTCCTTTTTCCTTATAAAAGTGTTGTTTAGTGCGTGGTATACCTTTATCGCATTTTCTATTTTTTTCGTTTATTTCGGCCCTTATACTTCCATTGCACTGAATTGTCACTCCCAACTATTCAAATGCTCGTATTTGCTCAATTTCTTTCTCGTTTATTTTTATTTTTATTGGCATGTTTATACCCTTATTACCTAAAACCATAACCTTAGTCTTCTCCGCATTTATTTTAGATATCTATTTTCTAAGGCGTTCTTCCATACTTCCAAGTTGTATTGTAGGCTTGTTCATTTTTGGCGTATATCACTAAATCATCTGCATATACACTTTCTGATATTTCTACCCTTGTCATATGTGTATATCCCACTTGTAGTTTTTTTACTTTTTCTTTCACTCTTTCACTATATCATCTGTTACTAAATTAAACAGCGCTGGGATTAATACTTCAATTTAATTTCTAGTACACTATCATACAGTTTTGCTATTATCGGTAGCAAGGTAATTTCTCTATAATTGGAACAATCTTATCTATCTCCTTTTTTGAATATCGGTAGAAGTACTCCTATCTCCCACTCTTTGGGGTTCTTTTCTTCTTGGCATGCTTTATTAAACAGTTTTGTGATCTCTTCTGTGCCTTTTACTCTCAAATTTTCAACCATCTCTGGTGCTATATTGTCATAATCTGCTGCTTTTCCCATTTTCAGTTTTTTTTACCGCCTCTAATACTTCTTCTACTTGTATTTGCACTTGTTCTCTGTATTGTTCGTTATTATCTATTTTATTTGCTTTTCTTTCTTTCTCTGATTCTAGTTCAAGTGTTGTTCTGTTGCTAGCATGCCTTCAAAATATTCCTTCCATCTCTCTATTATTTCATCTTCACTCCCTAATATTATTCCTCTTTATTCTTTGTATGGCCAACATTGTGTCGTTTTCCTTTGCAAATCGACCTAAATATCTTGTGGAATAGTCTGTCCTGTTCCATTCTCTCTTCAAACTCTTTCCGGGCTTTTTGTTTCGCCTTTTTTTATCATTTCTTTTACTTTCCTTCTCTGATCCTTATATCTGTTATACTTTTCCTCTGTTTTGCTACCTTGGTACTCTTTCTATTTTTCTTTTTTTATCCTTTACTTCTCCGTTTATTTCTTCGATCCACCAGCTCATTTGTGTTTTACTCTCTACAATTTTAGTCTTTCCACACTCTATTGTTGCTGTTGTTATTAGTATTTCATTTATGTCTTTTCATGCTTCTTCAAGCGATAATGCTTTTATGTTGTTATTGAATTTATTTATCTCCTCTTCGACTCTTTCATTATAAATTCTTGCCGTCTCTTTTTCTCTCAATTTATATATTTTGATTTTTTCTCTAATTTTGTTTTTATTTTCTCCCGTTTTTTGTTACCTTGAGGTTTTCTTGTCGTACCTTCATTTTTGCTAGCACTAAATAATGGTCGGAGTATATTTTTGGCCCTCTTTTTACTCTTATATTTTGTATTTACTTTCTGTAACTTCTGCTTATAATTATGTAATTTATTATCTATTTCTCTCCCCTACTCACAACCTCTCTTGTATATTTATGTATATCTTTATCCATGAAGAATGAGTTCGTTGTTATCAGATCATTTATTATACAGAAATCTCTCAGTCTTTTACCGTTGTTGTTTCTGGTATCTTCGCCATGTATTCCTATTACATCATCTGATTCTTCGTCCTTTCTCCCTACCCGTCCATTCAGGTCATTTATTATTAATATCTTTCCATTGCTTTCTTCTACTGTCGTTGTCAATTGTTCCCAGAATTCATCTTTTACTTCCTGACACCTCGTCCTCATCGGGTCCATACACTACTATTATATTTATTTTTATTTGTCCATCTATTTCCATTTCAGTCTTAGTATTCACGCCGAGATCCCGGACCATTTGCTTATGTATTTGGCTTTATTTTTTAATTATACAGCCTACTCCTTCTTTTTCTCGAAGTTGTTTATCTATCCCGCTGTATACTAAAATACTTCCTCCTTCCATTTCTGCTTCTCCCATTCCTTTCTTTTTAGTTTCGGTTATACCCAGTATATCTAGTCTTGCTTTACTGAATTCATCTTCTAACTCATTTTCTTTATTTGTCATGCTTCTAATGTTCCATGTAGCTATTTTCCATGTCTCTACTATTTTCTTGTCTTGTTTGTTATTTTCCTTCTTCTTTCTTGCATTTCAATTTTTTGTAATTCTTTTTCATTTTCGTGTCCTTTGTCTTTGTTGTTACCTCTTTTCCTGTCCATTTCGTTCGTAATTAGTTTTTTGTTCTCCTTGTCCTTGTTATTTTGTCAACTTTTCTTCTATCCTATCCCCTTTCGGTGACCTTTCGCTAACTGTTCTTTTGTTGGGATGATAAAAAAAAGATAAAAAAAAAACATCAAATAGAGATATGAAATAAATGTTGGATGCTTTCAAAGTGTTTGACGAAGTGTGTAGAGTCCTTCATGTAACTGCTGGAAAGTTAGTTGGTAAGGTGGCAAGTTTTTTCTAATTACATCTTAAAATTCTTTCGGCAATGCCTTACGTGCAGCTACTTTATTTGGCAAGGTGTGCAATATAAACGAAAAGACAAAATAGCTATAAACAGATTGCTATCAATACATTATCATTGAAACCAGCGACATGGGTGAGATACATAGGTGTCACGTTTATGATATAAAGACACGACAAAGAGGTACTACCGCAGCTTTTTAAACACGTTAGGTCGATATACTCAAGTATCCAGTTTATCATGGAACTAAAATCAAACAATAAGATTGCTTTCCTGGACATACAAGTGTTAAGACTGGAGAACGTACATTTATGATGCAGCACGTGGGCTGCATGATATGTATTGCGAATTGGTAACCCTTGCGTGTGCTAGGTGCGATCTAATGTTTGTATTATAGAGTTTGACATTTTTGACGTCATTCGTATTCAGAACGTTTTGTCATACAGACGCTATTTGCTTTGTTTTCATTAAGTTGAATATTTTTTTTTGTGCGATGATTTTTTACAAAATTTGACTTGGATTATCTCAACAACAGTGCATCAACTCACTTCAACTTTTGGTGATGAAGCCAAACACAAAGCCACTGTAATCGTTGGTTTAATGAAGCGGTGTGCGCGTTGGATCCCTCATAACTTAACAATCGCTTAAAAAGGCTCGTGTCGATTGATCGAAAGAAATTCTCAAGAAATACGATCGAGGTGCTTTAAACATTTTTTGTAACATTGTCACAGGTGACGAATTTTGGATTTATGCGTAGGAGTCCGAAAGTAAACAGCAGTCGACTGTATGGGTTTCCAAGATGAGTCAAACCCAACAAAAGTCGTTCGTACTCAAAGTACTTTGAAGCAAATGGTCATCCGTTTTTTTTTTGGAAAAACATATCGCAACAACAGTTTTAGAGATTTATAAAGCAATTAATTTTGAATGGTTCGCAACCATTTTTTTCCAGAACTTGAAAAAATCAGAAAAATCAACGCATTACACTACGAGCTTACACACATCAACGTAAACTACTGGCTTTTTAGGGACCAAAACGTTGTCTAGTCCTGAATTGGCCTTTAATGATTTTTTTTATTCCCACACGTAAAGAACAAACTGCGTGAACAACGATTTTCGACGCCGAAAGAGGCAGCTGAAGCGTTCGAGGCCCATATTTTGGAGATACCTGATTGGATACGGATACGGAAAATGCCACTAAAATTGGTTCCAGTTTATGCAACAATGTATTGACCGTCCAAGAAAAATATTTTTAAAAATTAAATAAATTTTAACATTAAACATTTGTTTTTGTTAGTTTCTTCCAATTGATATCATGCACTCCACGTATGTGGAGAAAACTCAAGTATACGAACTGGTACATTCACAAGCTGTCGAAACGCTATTCAACTAAAAAAAGAACTATTTACAATTGTTGGTAGACTGGGCACGGCAAATATGTTAAGCTCAGTTCTTAGATAAGTATATTAAAACATCTGGAACAAGCCTTACAAGCAAATGACTACTTAAGAACCGAGATAAAATAACTAATAAAATCCACTAACACAACCAAAATCAGCCGCGATAAACAAAGCTTCGTACCTTATATTAATAGAGTTGCGGTTGGATAGGGATTCTGAACAATTACAAAAAGGTATAAACCATCTACAATCCTACTACTAATATACGAGACATTCGCCGAGCCAAAGACACAAGAAACTCACAGGGGTATACTGCGTATCTTATTCGTGTGAGAAGGTCTACATTAGGACTACGGCCATACGAGTTCCACAAAAATAAAAGAAGACCAACGACATTTAGGACTCAATCAACCCAAAAAATCAACTGTTGCTAAACATGCATTGAAAAATTATGCCCAAGAGATAGAGTTCGGGCAAACATAAGTTTTGTCTAATTGTAGGAAGGTGGTGGTAGAAATTTATAAATATAAAAATACTTTACCAGTAGATAGCCTAGTTATAGCAGCAATTAAGTCGGTGATGTCTTTTGCTCGCTCTCCCATCACCACTTCTACCAAAGGTGCGCTAAAATAAAAGCAAAAACGCACGGGACACTAACTTAATGTTTAAAATATTTTCTTCTAAATATCTACATACAGGAGCAGAATTTAAAAAATAAATTTTCAATAATGAGTTATATTGTTGCAGAAATAATTTGTGTAAAAAGACCTATTATCCGTTACTATTAAAGTAGATAATATAAGAGACGTTTAGCTAAAAAAATTAAAGATATGAATTAGGAGTAATAAGTATTGAATGGTAATTATACTATAGGCGAAAGAGAAGACAAGATACAAATATTTGAAAGCTTGGAAAAGGTGTAGTAACATTTCTTTTTCTTCATATCCTCTCATATCTTTGGAGGTACTAGAAGGCTAATTTGTGCTTTAGATAATGCAGCCTGGAAAAGAGTAGTTGATTGATTATACCATTTACTAAGGATTTTTGAGCCAAGAACTCTCTTCCACGTTTACATCTACTTTATCCTGCATTATCAATTGTTACAGTTCATATTTTGAGTTTTGTATGACATGATCCAGATATTCCAATTTTCGCTTTTTAGCTGTTGTGTTCATTCAACGTAGTATCTCCTCGTTCCGAACTCTGTCTACCCAAGATATACGTAACATAAGTCGATATATCCCCACTTCGAACGCGTTTATTCTTTTACAAAGTTTATGTGTTAAAGTCCAAGTTTCTATGCCGTAAAGTGCGAAAATATGTAACATTTTAAAATTTACTTTTTTAGTGAGATGCTAAAATCGCTATTGTACAGTAGAAGTTTTATTTTGATGAATATTTTTTAGGCCTGTTCTATTCTACACCTTATTTCTGTATCTTGTTTCTATTTCTCATTTAGAATAGTCCCCAAGTATTTGTGGTTTGTCACTTTCCCTGTTTTCTTTTTGTCCCCACTCTTATTTCTGTTGGTGCGTGTTGTGCTTTTTCTATCATCGTGTACTTCGTTTTTTTTTAAATCCATTTCAAGTCCGAATCCGCTACTAGTGACTGGCACAGAGTTTGTATCTTCTTGTGATTCAGCTGTTAGTTAACTATCATCAGTATATCTAATATTATTGACTAATATTTCGTTAATAACTATACCTTTATTACTCTTTAAAAATTGCCTCCGAGTAGGCGTTATACAGGAGAGGGTACAATACGCATTCTTGTCTCACATTAGCTTCTTAATATTTCCAATGATGGTTATATCTTGCTTATCTAGAGCCAATTTTCGCAAAACATTAATCAGCTTGTCGTGTCTAATTCGGTCAAAGGCTTTCTTGTAATCCAAAAATTTAATACACACCCTTTTGTTTATATCTTGACATTTTGTATCAGTACGTTCACAGAAAATAAAGCTTTCGTGTTCCAAATCCATGTCTGAGTCCAAATTATGTATTATTTTTAAAATGATCTTTAGCATTTGACTCGTAAGGTTAATAGTGCGGTTTTTAGCATTTAGGACAGGGAACTTTAAACAAAGCAACAGAGGTTGATTTCAACCATTCTGTGGGTACGCGGCCTATTTTATAATTTGTGTTGAAAAAACTTACTAACATTTTGAGATTGTCCTGATCAATAAGTTTTATCATTTCTGTCGTATTTAAAAAGCAATTAGTAATTACAAAGTAAGTTTATAACGTTTAAATAAAACTAGTTGATTTGGTAGCTATATAATCTATGCATAAAGACAAACAATAAACAGCAATCGAAAAAATGTATAGTCAAATAAATTATACTACGTATAATATTAATGAGGTTTGTAAATGTTGGGATAGAAAGGACTGAATAAAGAACTAGAAAATTTTAGTAACGTCGTAAAGATATTACTTAGTTTTTCTAAAGTTTAAAATAAAAGAAATTTGTAAAGTATACCTTATTCTACACACAAGGTACGTTTCGAAAGTAATGAGACTGACACCAAAAAATTTATTAAATTAAAGATATATTTATATACACTTACTATTCTTCAAAGCAACATTCTTGAGTGGGAGCTCACTGTTTTTAAACTGGAATGTTCTTCAAAGCACTCATCACAGAAATATATACTGCTTGAACAGTCCCAAAACGATTTTCTCTTAAGCTCGATTTGAGCTAGACAAAACAAAAACAATGGGTTGTAGAGAATTAAGACCAGCGTTGCTGCGATTTGCTTCACCAAAAGCTCTCTCACTAGCAGCGACACATGGTTCGGCAGGTTGTCATGGTGAAGAATCCAAGATGAGTGCTACTTTTTTCTCTAATCGTTTAAGCACTTTTACTTAAAATTCAGCGTTGGACATCTGTCTGGGTACTACAAATTTCTTATGGGCCCAACGAAAGAAGTGTATTCCTATAGATGGTAATTTTGATTTTACCAGGAACCAAACCATATCATAGAGATTCCTTTTAGTTTTATTGTTGTATTTCATTTACAATTTTAATCATTTTAAAATTCTATATTGGTGGGGATAATTGTAAAGGTTCCTCAAAGAATCCTTTTACATACATCTATTTAGCCGCTAGTTGAAAAACCCGAGCAAGGCATTGAACAAACACTTTAGCTTTTTTGCTATCAAACCTTTCCCAACTAGCATAAAGGTTTAGAATTGGGAAAACTGCACCTTTAAACATTTTTGTGGATCGTTAAATAGAGTTGTGTTTATGTTTTTTTACATTTTAATATATTTTGCTCTATTGCTATTGTGATCTTCATTTTTTCAAGCAGTTTTATTAATTATATATATATATATATATATATATATATATATATATATATATATATATATGTATATATATATATATATATAAACACACTCCTTGTTAAATATATGTACTTTCAACATACCATTTTAAATTTAATAATCAGAATATTTCATAATGTTTTATAATTCTTATTTTAATAACTGAAAATTAAAGATAAACATTTATATGAGGTATTTAGTACGATAAATTTAAAGATATGCTTGTGTTAATTAACTTTGCGTAAATAATTTATCGATCATGATGTGTGACCAAGAAATTCACTTGGTTTTTATTGGCCCCTATTAGCATGTTATGATTATAAGATGACAATTGTTTTATGGTAAATTTTGAATGACAAATATTAAATGTAAGAATAGTTAATAATAATGACAGTTTATTATAGAGCATTATGCACAGATGTATCCACGTCCCGATTAAATGTACAAGCCAATATTACAAAAAGCTATAAAATACAGGTTTATTTTCTATTTTCATATTACAGCTGTACAATTTAGTTTTATCAAAGTGACAGAAAATGTATTGCAGCCCATGAAAAATAAAATAGCGAAAATAGTGATATTAGGTTTATATAGTTTGTACTGTGGAACTACACTTAATATATTAGGATCATAAATTTATACCGTACATACATAATAACAAATTAGTTAAGAATCTACAGTCAAATGAGACATTTACCTACAACATAAAATAAAAAGGTTGTACCGTGATAAGAGAAAATAAGTCTAGACTAGTCGCTAATAGAAAAAGGAAATATAATGTACACCAATATATTTTTAAAATAATTTTGTCCTTAATATCTGTAATAGAGTAACTTTGACACCGCTAATAGTGAAAGAAAACATGCTAAGGCTTATGCAAAATCGTAATATTGTATTTTACTTTTATAAACGCTATCCACTTTTAATGTTAAAATCTGATAAATAATAAATTTATATTGCATTTTCTTATGGTTACCAGTTCTACTGTTATATCAAAACTCCCGTCTAGTATTTTATTGCTGCTTATTACTTATTTCGAGTTTTGTAGTTAATTCCCTGCTTTGATATGACACACACGACATGTCGCTAGCGATCAATTTTTCCATTAATGCTTAATAAGCTGCCATCTTTTTCTGGCAGTCAGATAGATTCGTGATATTACTATATATATTTTATAATTAATATAATTATAAAATATAATTAAAATAATATCAGTATTATTTACAAAAAAATTTATTACAATTTTTATCTGCAAAAATTGAAATTATAAATTGTAATCGTAACTAAATGTAGTTATTCGATGCAGATATTTATCGTTTTATGTTCAAATAGGACAACGTGTAGTATCCACCGAATCCCGTCCTACAAACTTTAAATATTTACTTTCGCTTGCCATTCTAATACTTAATTGTTTGAATTGCAAACTTTTCCATTACGTGAAAAATTTGCATTCGCTCTTTGGAGCTCTGAAAGGTTTGCTTTAAAAATTTGCATTAATAATTGGAAAATGCCATCCCCAAGCAGATACTTTTAAGTCCACTTTGTCATTTCGCTGATGTGTTAATTAAAGCACCCGACCGACGAATTTTGCAGGCCGTGGAAATATCATTTTCGGTGGAGGCACTGAATTAACGACATTTTTCTGTTTCAAGCTGGAATGTTTCTTTCGGGCTGTCGCCCGGCGACTGCCGAGCCGCGGCGCGCCCGCTTTCGGGGAAATATGAGCAATATCGTTTTCTGAAAATGCCTATTTCGCCTTTTATAATATTAATAGAATATTATTGGCGCAGGGTCGTCTCCTGGGAAAGGTGGACGCATACTTCAGCTCGTTCAGGCGCTGCAACTACCCCCGCGTCAGCCCGCAAGGAGCCGTGGAGATCGTAGAGGAATGCGGTCGCTACTCAAGGTAAGGGCTCTTCACAACCACGTTATAAGCGTCTTTTTAAAAGCCCGTCAATTTTTATTGGGGCAAGCGAGAGCGAGCATGGAGGGAATATTTCGTTCGGACAAAGAATTGGCTAATTTCGAGAGTACGCTTTCAGTCTTCTTTTTCAAATAGCCGGGGGTTAGAATTTATTTATTCGTTTGTTTTACGTGTTTTTCTATGATACGGCCTGTTTTGGTTAATAAAAGATAACTAATTATATATTCTAAATGGTTTGGGAGTAATTTAATAAATTGCTATCAAATAAACGAGGATTTAACAAGCTACGTATTTTGCAAATAAGTATAATTCTTGATACACAAAAAAATACAATATAAAATGACAATAAAATAATGTTAACTGATATTCAAAAAATAAAATGTATGTAGTATATGCATCTATTGCCTTCAAGCTTAACAGAACATATGGCAACTTTATCAAGCATTATAACAGGATATTTTTATAATTTGCTGTATTTAAAATTTGTTAAATATATTAACAGGAGATGTTTAAAAGTGATTGTTGCATTTTAGAAAGCAGTAACAAAATAATTGCTCTTCTTTGTGTTGCATTTTGCTTGCTCCTCATATTTTACATAGAAATATTGGCCACAGTTTACATTTTAGAAGAAACTAAGGTAGGCGAAAGGATTACGTAGCTGAGAAAGTATGTGGGTACATGAATAAGTCAATATTCCAGTCTTAGAGAACAAGAAAAACTTGAGTCTGAAGCGGACGATTTATCTAGCAATTTGGCAACAATTCCAAGTATAATTCAAATCTCTCGCCAAAATTATTCACGCATTATTCATGTTCCAGTTCACAGCCTCGATCGTTAGTTTGCTCTGTGCGATACGATTTGTAAATTTAAAATACGAACATGCAGACGGCAAAATGCATAAAACTAGTAAAAAGCCGCTGTCTCTGGAAAAACTGAATTCCCAATTAGAGATGCTTTTTTCCTGCTGAATCAACAAGTAGTCATCAAAATTCCTGGTTGACGTGAGACGAAGCCCAAACAGCACGTAATTGAAGGATTAACATTTTCAGCAGCATTTTAGCGCAATAGTTTAATGTGTGCTGATTGGATACGCTTAGCAGCTGCTCGACTATTGATCTCTTTATGGTTCAAAATTAAGCGCGAGCAATCGCCCGCTAATGCACTAAATCCTCGATAGCATGCAGTATCACGTTTTCCATTAAAAAATTACAATTTCATTTATCAGACTCTATTAGCGACCGCTGAATTATGCACGAAAGCTAAAATAAAAAACAGGTTTTATTGCCAATAAATTAGAATTTTATTTTCATATAATCGGTGTGCTCTAACTAAAAATAGTTTTACAATTTTTTTCGTTTTGCAGGACGCGCTACTTGAAGAATTTTATTTTATTAAGCAAAAACGCGTTTAATTTATAAAATCTGATAGTTATAGCTTTACTATCGTATATAGCAAATACAAAATTTTAAACATTTAATACTGCCAAATATTGGGAAAATATGAGAAAAACATTTGTAACTACAGTTCGATATTTATAAAGTTAATTGAAAATAATCAAATTTTAGAACGTAGCATTTTATATATATATATAATTAAAATGATAGTCAGATGAAAAGAGACAGATACAAAATTTAATAAATGCTTTAATTTAGAACATCAAATACGCATATACAGTCTTGTCGAGCCTTAGAAGTGTGAGTGAGACTTATCAACACCTACATATAGCGATAACTGCATAACGAAGATCACATAATTTTTATTTCTGACAACAAAATTTTATTTAACTAGCATGAACAACTCAAAAAACGTTTTCCATCCCCTTCCCTTTCAAGAGATGAACAGCTACAAATAGCATACCCGTCAAAAAAACTCATTTATCTCAACCTATCATCGACATACAAAAATGTCATCGACAAAAAAAAATTCGAAAACCCGAATCTTTACTCGAGAAAAATGTATGCTGTCTATCTGGTCACGTTGAGCCTCTGCTGCAAACAAAACCGACGCAAAGAAAAAACCAGTTAAAATCAAAATACTACTTATCTTCCTTTACGGCTCAATAAATCACAAGGAAGTAATCAAGGATATTAGAACCCTCGCTAAGCAAGAATTTTCAACATCTCTCAGCTCAGCTTTATTAAAAATTACTCTAACAAGCCAAAACGACTATAGAACCTTGGCTAAACATTACTCAGGTAATAAAACAGAATTCCACACATAACAAATCCAAACAGCAGACCCGTTCGATAGTTATAAAGAACGTGTCACCTTCCTTAACCGAAAATGATATTCACGAACTTGCAAAGTATAACCTACAGATTAAACGTATTACAGGACTTCTAAAAAACACAAAATACCTATACCAGTATGCTCAGTACTCACAGAAACTGAAAAGGTAAACAAAACATTTATTATTTATTTAAACTAAAATCCTTGTACCGTTAGGTGTCGGATTGTAAATATATATATACATTTCATTTTACATTTTCATGAATTTTATCTTTCCATATCCTCCTGTCTTGGGCTATTCCATGAATGTCACACCACTGGATTCCCCGTTTAACCGCTGCTTGTCTTACTTGTTCTTCCTATCTAATCCTAGGTCTTCCTACTTTGTTTTTCCCCTGGGTTCTAGCTTCGTAGACTTGTCTTGATATTCTGTTTTCATCCATTCGGAGCAGGTGTCCTAACCATCTCAGCTGTCTTTCTTCTATAATAGTTCCTATTGATTTTATATTCCTTTGTTCTAATATTTTTTCATTTCTAACTCTATCTATTCTAGTAATTCCTTCAATTTTCCTGAGGAATCTCATTTCCATTGCCGTAATCCTACTTCTATTACTACTTGATATTGTCCAGGATTCGCTGCCATAAATCAATGACGGTCTTATTACTTTTTATATATTTCAGTTTTACTCGTTTTGAAATCTCCCTTTTACCAAAGAATGAGTTTTTGAGCATATTATAAGATCTTCCAACCCTTCCTAACCTCTCCGTTATCTCTTTATCTATTTTACCTCTGTCCTCTATTGTTGTACCTAAATAGTTGTAGCTACTAACTTGTTCTAGCTCTTCCCCTTCTAGATTTATTCTGTGTTTTATTTCATGTGTCGATATTACCATGGTTTTGTTTTGTTTATGTTTATTTTCATATTTATCTTCTTAAGTTCTTCTTGATAACAGTTCAGGTTCTTTTGTAGGTTTTCTCTGAGTCTGCCAACAGTATCATGTCATCAGCAAATAGTAATTCTTGGAGAGTTACTTGTTTCATTTTCCAGTTTCCTATTTTCATCTTTACACATTTTGTTTACATATTTTTACCACATCATCAACTAGTATAGAAAACAATAGGGGCTGAGAACACATCCTTGTTTTAGACCGATTTTTGTTTCGAACTCAGTTGATTCATCATTGTGTGTCCTAACTATATTTATACTGTTACTATATAACATTTTAGCACCTCAATCATATCACTGCTTACCCTCGCTCTTTTAAACTTTTCCATATATCTTTTCGTCTCACTCTGTCAAAAGCTTTTTGAAGGTCTATGAAACAGATATGCACTTCCTGGTTCTTTTTTAGTAATTTTTCTCCCAATTGTCTAACAACAAATATTAAGTCTTGAGTGCTCCTTCCTTTTCTGAAACCATGTTGTTGATCTTCTAATGTTGGTTCTAGCGTTTCTCTCAGTCTTCTCTCTAGTATTCTTGTAAATACTTTCGCAGGTGTGCTTGTCAATGAAATACCTCTATAGTTTGAGCATTCTTTCATCTCACCTTTCTTGTACAATGGTAGAATTACACTCATATTCCAGTCCTTTGGCATTTCCTTTTTCTTCATAATTTCATTTAGCAGGTTACGGAACTCTTCTTTTGCTCTCTCTCCCATATGCTTTAGCATTTCTGATGTAATTTGGTCCTGACCCGGTGCTTTGCCATTTTTAATTTCTTTATAGCTTCAGCGATTTCCTCTTTGTAACTGGTTGCTCCTTATTTTCTTCCTCTTCTTCTATTATTATGTCCTCTTCTGTTTCCACTATTCCTTCTTCTTCTTCTTTTATCTCCATCAGCTGTTCAAAATACTCTTTCCATCTTTGTAATATTTCTTTTGCTTCCGTCAATACATTTCCGTTTTGTCTTTTATATTCTTTAGCCTTGAAGTTTTTGTTTTCTCAGATACTTTAACGTACTATAGAAGAGTTTCTGGTTTTCTGTATAATTTTCATTCATTTTATGTCCGAATTCTTCCCATGAATCTTTTTTGCATCTTTGACCAGTTTATTTACTTCTATTCTTGCTACCTTGTATATGTTATGATCTTCTTCTGATCCACTTTGCATGAATTTCTTCCATTTCTCTTTTTATCCTTTACTTTTTGTTGAATATTTGTTGTCCACCACCTGCTTTTTAATAGATGTATTTGTACACTTGGTTACACCACAGCTAGTTTTTGATGCGTCCAGTAAGGTCTCCTTGAATATTTTCCATTTACGTTCTATGCCGGTAGTAGTTAAAGTTTGCGCAAGTTTTTGTCCACACTTTCTTGGTACTTTTGCCTAATGTCTATTTCTTTCAACCTATAGCATTTAATTTTCTCTTTTGTTATCTTTTGTCTTTTTCTGCTTGGTTACTTGTTATATTTATCTTAAGTTCCATTTTCAGTAGGTAATGGTCGCTGCCTATTTCTGCATGTCTTTTACTTTGACATCTTTCACCTTTTCCAAATTTTCAGTATTTACTATAAAGTAATCAATAATCGATCTTTCATTTCTGGATTTTATTTCTCTGGTATACTTATGTATCTCTTTGTGTGTAAACTTTGTGTTTGTTATAACAAAGTCATTTTCTATACACAGTCCTATTAATCTATTTCCGTTGTCATTTCTTGTTACCTCGCCGTTTTCCCCATATATTTTTCAATTCCCCTATTGTCTCTTCCTACTCTCCCATTTATGTCGCCCATTATTATTATATTTCTTTCCTCTTTATCAATTTCGGACTGCAATGTTTCGTAGAACGTATCTTTTCTTCTTTTCTTGCATTTTCATTTGGCGCATATGCCACTAGTATTGACCATGTATTACTTCCATCCATCTTTATTTTTACGGCCATTAATCTTTCGTTTATAAATCTTTCCTCAATAATCGTTTTCACTTTGTCTGGTTTGACTACCAATCCCCTCCTTCCGCTCCTCTTTCCTTTTGTTCTACTCCTGACCAAAACAGCCAGTATCCTTCTCTCAATTCTTTCATTCCTCGTCCTTTTCTTTTTGTCTCTGTTACTCCTAGATAGTCCACATTTTGCATTTTCATTTCTTCAATTATTTCGTCTTCCTTTCCTGTCATACTCCTCACATTCCATGTACCAAAATTTATTATACCTTTCTTTTGTTGTACCTTTGCCTCTTTTATATTATATATTTTGCTTTTCCATTATGTTCATTTTCCTTATCCATAGCTTGAGTTGTTTCCTTTATCCGTCCTTTATTAAGTACTATTAGTTTTTGTATTCCTTGCAGTTTTAGTTATCTTCAGCATCTTTTCTCTTAGCAGTTCATCCGAATTGTTTTCCGGTGATCTTTGGCTTAGAGTTCTCCCTTTCTTCAGTACTCCCCTTCTGTATCCCATCCCCTTTTGTGAACTTTCTATATCTTCTGTTGTCCTGCTTGTTGTATTTTTCGATACGTTTTATACAATTTTTGTGTGTTGGAACTCAGTTATATCTTTCTCCATCTATAGTTATTTTTCCGTATCCCATTTTAACTTCTTTTCCTTTTCTCTTTCTTCTCTCATAATTTTACTTATTTGGGCCTGCATTTTCTCTCTTCATATGTTAGGTCGTTTTCGATGTAAATACTTGTTCCTTCAGCAGCTTCTTTTTGACATGAGTTCTCTTTTATCCTCCCACGAGTTCAATTCCACAATCACTATTTTTTATTTTCTCCTACTGCAATATTATATCCTTTCTTGACTTTGAGTTCAATGTTTAGCTTGTTCTGTATTAAATTTTCTACTTCCTCTTTAATCAAGTTATTATCTACTGTCACACCTTTTATGACCACATTATTCCTTCTTTTTTCTCTCTCCTGTTTCTCAATCGTTGCTTCTAATTTCTTAATTCTATTTCCAAAATCTTCTTTTCTGCTTTCCACTCTTCAGCTTTCTTCTCCCATTCCATTTTGACCTTATTGAACTCTTTGTTTATTTTCGTAAGCTCCGCCTTCAATTCACTGTGTTTCTCATTGAATTCTGCTTTTATCTCGGTCTTTAATTCATCTAACTTCTGTATTATTACCTCCATATCTGTAACTTGTATTTCTGTTGTAAGTTTTTCTTCTTTATGATACCTCTTCTGTATTGTGTCTTCTTTTTTTGGCGATCTTTGTATTTTTACACTCTTTTGGAATGCTATCTGATCTGCTTCCCACTTATCGAACTCCTCCGGATCTTCCAGACTACTTTCCCGGTTATTACACTCTAAATTTGTGTTTGCACCCCTTACTCTTTCCTGCTTTCTAACTTCTTTCTTATTATTCATGTATTTGCGTTTTTCTACACTCTGTGATCCTACACACCGCCGTGATTACTTTATACTGGCCGTCTAACGCGATACTCTCTGTACGACACGCCCTTCTTTACGGTAGCGCGTCCCACACACTGTAATGACCTTCTAGTCTTTTGTTTATTTTTCTTTGTCGTGTATACAGTTCTTATCGTTCACCAGTTTATCACGGAGTTCAGCCGCGCCGCCTGACCTCGACCGCTTACCCGCGATTAGCCGCGCGATGCATCGTTTCACGCCGCTCAATTTGTTAACACCTAGTATACTCGAGGAAATTACTATATTGTTTTTTAGTTTTTTGCCTTAGATATCCACGCACTTTTGTTCCCTATTTTTCTACTAGTAATTACACTGCTTGCACTTGTCACTGCTTCGTGAAAAATATTTATATGTGGGATAGAGCCCGTAAAACGAGTAAATTTATCGCCACTAAACACTTTCACGTCCATTTCCCGTGGTCACTTTAAGTGAATCGTAAACAAAACATTCAACATTTAATAAATTTTTTTATTCAATAGTGACCGTAGAACCACAAAAGAATTGGACATACTGCAAACTGGAACCAAGATGTTTAAGGTACCAAGACAATCACCTATTTGCTAACTGTGGCAAACCACAACATGAGCTTCCGATATATACCAACTGTGGCGAAAACTACCCAGCAAACTTTAAGGAATATAAATACATTTTGGAAACAAGGTGGCCCCTAAATTAGTCTCAAAATACACTAAGAACCGACCAAATCAAACAATTCTTATTATCCAATTTCTTACGGCGGAAATTTGACCTACCCAGTTTTTCACATTTCTGGACGAATTATAGCTTCAGGGCACCGAAAAAGTTGGTTCGGGCCATTGGTTCGTGTGTGTGTCTGTCGGTAAACAGGATATCTCGAGAACCGTAAGAGCTAGAGACTTGAAATTTGGTATGCAAGTTACTTGTAGGTAGGGGACGCAGTGGGAAATCGGTAAAAAGCGGCCGAGCCGTTTGGTCGCAAGATCGCAAGATCGGTCGCAAATCGGTCGCGAATCTAAACGGTAGAAGATACAAAAAATTCATGAGAATAAAAATGATTTGTTATCACGAGATAAACATGAATTTAAAGTAAAAGTTGGTAAAATAGGAACTCGAAAAGTCTAGGATTTTTCCAGAATACCCAAATAATAGGATAAGGAAAGTCGTGTGATGTTCACACAATTTTTTTAATGAACAATAGAGTTAACATAAACTCTCAAATAAAAATCCTCAATTGAAATGCAAATGATATCAAAAAACAACTAAACTTATTTATTAAAGGTACCCACTCCCGACTTAATGACGAAGTTCTAAGATTAAATATTCTACCAATCTTTCAATTCGTTTTTAGAGAAGGCCGCTTCCCTTGCTATCAATTACAACGTGTAACTGAGACCAGCAAAGGAGAATTTAAAAGTAAACAATTTACACCAACTTTGTTTATTAATATAGCTCAAAGCTTTCGATTGCGTGTGGTCTCAAATGGCCTCAAATATAAAATTTCACGCAATTAAATACTCGACTACATTAAAGCAATCCTATTCTATTTTCTAAACAATTGCACGGTTTCCGTCAAAATTTACACAATTCAATTATCCACCAGAAGTCCCCCAAGGCGGTATATTAGGTCCACTTTTCTTCAACATTTTGACGCTGACCTCGCAATATATGCAGATAACACTCATATTAACTAAAGTCGAACGCCTGTAAATGGCAATCCCTAAACTACAAGATGATACTACATACTAAGCAGATGGTTCATGCAATGAATCCTATCTATCAACTATGCCAAATGTATTGCAAAGATATTTGCACTGAAACGAATTAACAACCCATCCGAAATTTTATTTAACGGCCCCACTATCCAGTGAAATATCGTAATTAGCCTGTTAAATATTTAACTATGTATTTTGACACTGGGCTTACCTATAAATACTAGATACTCAAAAACTAAAAGAAGGACATGGGAGCTTAATTCAATTATATAAACTTCTAAATCGCAAGCCTATCTTACTAATCCAATGTCCCACTATCCTGTACAAGTCATTGATACGCTAGTTAGTCCTCTACGAACGTGTCGTTTGGGATAACATCTCTAAAACCAATCTTCATTAAATGAAGAACAAAATCCTTAGAATTGCAGTGAAATCCCTGGTTCATCACCAACCAGCAACCACAGTAGAAAGTGCATCTCCCCACTTGAGCAACACATTACTAAGCTTTTAAATTTTTATGTTATTTTGACCTTTTGTAACAGTGCAGCGAACTACAGACTAGGTACATCCATGTAGGACTAAGCGCAAGATACCACAAGAAATATTTTTGAGTGACAACAGTAATGATGGTTAAGTGATCAGATAAAACATACCCGGTCCTCTTAGTAAACTCCAACAAACTAACAGTTGTTAACTTTCTAAGCGATCATATTTACTGTTCATGTTATTTAGTGTATTACATGACTCAGGTTGGTTGCTAAGCCTTCGTAACTATTTCGCCATGTTTTGTTTGAATATGTATTACTAATTTTAGACCAGGTTTTAGTACGAAGGCTTCTCCGACCATGAAAAACGTTGAATTTGTTGCTCCTCTTTTATATATATATATATATATATATATATATATATATATATATATATATACACACATTAAAATAACTATGTAATCGTTTTGATTGTTGTCTTCAATAGAACATACTGGTGCATATGTGAAAGCCATAAGTGTATCTATTATAAAACATATAACACAACAAAGTGGTGATTTGATATCTTGTTTAGTGAGTATTTTTTATAACCAAAAAAACCTTCTACTTGTTTATTTATTTATGCTCTGAAACTGACTGTACCGTCAATCGTAACTAAACATATTTATTTGCAGCATAGTGAGAAGTTATTGAAATATTTGGATAATTTTTTTAGATGATATAGTTTATTGGGAGCAAACATAAAATTAGATGTATTATCGATTCCTAAAATTATTTAATAGATCAAGATAGTGGTTATTGGAATTATTTATACAATTATCGTATGCATCCATAATTTGATGTAATATTTTTCAAAATTCTTATTTAAGTACCATATGTGAAATTAACTCTCTTGTCTATTTTTCTTGTGTCCTTGCAAGGACCGAAATTTAGTTTGTCTTTTTTAGCCATTTATGAAAAGCAACTAAAAATTGTAAAATATAGTGCTAAATATTTTGACAAAATTAACAAAATAATTATAAGTTATTACAGAAAGAAGACAAAACAGTTTGTAATACATTTTAAAAGAAACCAACTCTAATTATTCAAAATGTTGAAAAAAATGCTTACATTTTTGTCATCTAATTGTCTCTTATTGCAGTAATAATAGTATGACGGATAAAACCTGCACTCGCAACCTAAATCATCAAATTCTTCAAGTTCGCAAGTTTTTTTAAACATTTTGCCAAGTCATAAATTTACAATAAAGGTCGAACTTGTTGAACTGTTATTATTATCTGACATTGCATAGTTTATAAAAAGAATATTGATGTTTATCATTTATTTCTAACATTTACAGAAATAACTGCTTGGAGACCTTCTTATTATTATAGGAGATAATTTAAAATCTGAATGTAGTACAATTATTTTTCGTAACTCTATTTGGTTTTCAGATTTTGTTACACATATGTATGCCACTTAAGACAAATATGCTAACAGTAGTTTACTGAAAATATATAGGTTTTTAAGAAATACATTAATATTCTAATAATTTGTGTAGCATAACTTGGTCATAAATGTAAATTCTTTTGTATCAGGCTCTAAAGCCACCATTTTTTACATAGTGTTTTTAATTGTCTACGGATACTTATCAGTTATGCACAACTTTTAAAGCATTACTTAAGATAAACTAATTGCTACTATTTATTCCTCTGGATCGTGCACAAACAATATTTTCTAAAACCAGAGAATAAATAACAGTAATCAATAGAAACGAGACTCATTGTTACTAAAATTCTTAATCACTGCTTTCACAGTTATTCTCTAATCATTAAATTTAGACTTTTTCATACCGTTGTAAAACCAAAATTGATAACCTGAAAAGTGTTTCTTTCTGATAATATTTCTAGCAACTTTAAATGACCGCATATTTTTAGTGTATTCTAATTATTTAACTTGTTTGTAAGAAAAAGCTTTTGAAAAGTGTGTAATCTTTTATTTTTGTAATATATGAAACATATTTTAGGTTTACTTATTTATAGATTATATCACTTTAAAAACAGACGTCAAAACCAATGACTAAGGATTTTAGTAGTTTTACATTACGACTAAGCCTTTTTCCATAGACTTTATCTATTTGCTAGTACCGAAATTGTTAAATTAAACATTTAAAAAAGCACACGTTGAGACTAAAATAGCATTATTACTTTGAGCCCACATAAAAGTCATCTAAAAAAAAGCTTAATATGGTGAAAAGACATAAAGACTAATAATGAAAGAAAAGAACAGGTTTACAAATATCATACTATTAAGGTGATACTTTATTGCATACATGTAAAATTTTTAGAAAAAGATACGCATTATATCTAATACTGAAGAATATAAAAAAGTTAGGCTATATTGTTTGTATAAATAAAATTTGCGTATTTATACATTAATAAGTAGTAGTTTTTTTACACTTACTCATCTTTACGTTAATAATTGTTAATGTTAGTTTGAAATCTGCTAAAAGCAATAAGATTATTTACAATCTTTAATTGCCAGATAAGTAAGTAAAGTAAAACCACTACATAACGATACATTAATAGTTTAACTTATGAGGTGGCTATAATACCATCACATTAAATAATAGAGTAAATGTGGCGTTGCGCACTTTTATAAAATTTATAAGAAAAGCAAAGCATGCAAAATGTGTTATGTATAACGATAGGAATTCTACACATTACAGAAGCAGTTTAGTACACAGGAAATTCCAAAATAAGTTTTAAATGGACACATGAATTTAAACTAACTACAACAAAATTTAACATACAATAATACAAAGTGAAATCAAAATTTACATATGACAGTACATAGCTCTTAGAAGAATTCAAAATGTTTACACAGCTAACACAACAAAAACATGATTATAAATATGTTGTCTATTATTATAAACAAACTCATTGATTAATATCTAAATCCTTACCTATATCTCTATGGAATGTAAACGACATTTGGTTAAAGATACAAACAATTTTTAATTTAAACAACCCAGATATATTTCCCATAACAGACACAGTCCACAAAGGTAAAGCAAATTTTTATTAGAATCTCAATCATACACCATAATAAAATATGAAGAATCATTTTTTCAAGCGGCAACTATTTAACTAAGCACCAAATCCAATTACAATATCAGCGGTTTATTATCGGCTTAGAATAGCCTCAAGCCTTTCTTCGAAACACTTGCCAGCAGTTTCATATACGGTGGTTACTGTAATTGTATACATGCCTAAAGCGATTTAGATTAAGGTGTATAACCTCATACGAATGAAACTATAACTACCATTTTAAATGGGGGACCAACATATTGGTTTACAGAGTAAGATAAAATACCCAATCTATCAGACTGTTTTGCCACATACGGGATGTAAACCATTCTCCCGGATAACCTACAAATAAATATTATTCTTAATACACCACAGTAAATTGAAGAAGCTACCTAACTACTGTATTACCATGGAACTCAACCCACACAATCACAAATAAAGAGAGGGAAAATGCAAATATTCTAAACAAAATATTCCATTTAGTACCATAGAACTCCAGAATAAAGATTATATGACAGATAACTAACAATCCACCTGCCAGTCAGCTAAATCTTTTGAAAATATTATGTCTTGTCGTCCGACAAGTCTCCCCAAATATTTAAACTTCTAGAAAAGCTTGTACCTAAATGAGTATATGCAGTAATACCATCACTTTTGTTTTAGAAGACAGCATTTGACCATTCAACAGTGGAACTGTATTCTAAATATAATTAGTGTAAATTTTGGATCTAAACCATGCCGTCATGCAGTACATACAGTACTTATAAACATACGGAAACTTTTTAACAAGATTTAACATGATGGCTCCTTATACAAAATTAAGAGAACAAGTAAATACTATCTACTTGTTATCTACTGAGCGATCACTTTTTTCAAATACACTATGATTAATAATATTCTAATCTTTATTCCATATGTACTGATATTCCTTAAGGAAGCGTCTTTGAATCGTTACTGTACAACGTATGTACTACGGACATATCTATAATAGCAGAAACATACATAGGCATTATTACAGATAACAACCCTTATTTATAAACATTCAAATTTATTTGGTTCTTCTAAAAACTTAACTAAATAAGTACCAAATAATAGCTAATGAAGCAAAAAGACTATAAATGTCCACCAGTGTACATAAGTAACATTCAGTACCACAAGTCAATGAAGTACGCTACTGAGATCTAATTCGTCATTTTACTTTCAAAGCGTCAAGACGTGCTTTATCGCTGTCCCAAGTGTGTGAAAGATTAAAGTGCATTTATCCAACGAAAACGTCTTATAATATCAACTTTAAAAGTTACTTTCAATTTATTAAAATAACCGAAAACATTAATAATGATAACCCAATGGAAATACAAACGCTAAACAAGCGTAAATCTGATTCATTAACACCGCCACTTAATGAAGTGCCAAAACGCTACGCATGGACCCCAAACATTCCAACGCAAAACAAAAATGATCTACTTGCCAATCAAGAAGTTGACCCAGTTGATAACCCTTACGATAACCATAATCAGCAAAACACAAACGGAAAAACTGAAACTTCGGCAACTAAACCCAAAATACCGCCTATCTATCTACACAACGCCATAAATCACGCAGCCCTGACTGCAGATATTAAACAACTAACATCAAACGAGTTCACGACCTCTTGTAACACTAACACCTTAAGAATCAACCTAACTGAAGAGAATGACTACAGAATTTTAACAAAACACCTTAAAGATAACAACATCAAATTTCATACCTCCCAAAACCCTGTCGGCAAACCCCTCAATGTCGTGATCAAAAACGTACCACCATCCATAACAGAACAAGAAATATTCACCGAACTTAGCAAAACCCTGTCAGTTATCAAAGTCACACGCCTGCTTACAAAAAATAAACAGCCGCTTCCAATTTGCGCAGTCGACCTGAAGGATAACGAAAACGCTAAGAAAATCTTTACATTAAAAAGCATGTACTACTCAATAGTCACAGTAGAACCGAGAAGAAAGCCATCAAACATTCCACAATGCCACCGACAGGCTATGGGCATACCAAAACTACTGTACATTAGATCCGCGCTGCGTTAAATGTGGCGATAGCCACCAGCATCAACAATGCAAGAAAAACCTGAAGAAACACCCAAATGTGCCAACTGTGGAGGACCACACCCCGCAAGCTATCGCGGCTGTAGCCACCACCTAGAGATAGTACAAAAACGACAAAATAACATCAGTAACTTCAACCAATCCAGCACAAGACACAATAGGAACTATTTTGTCAATCCGAAGCGCTCATATGCAGATCAAGCTCGAAACACTGCACCGACCAACTCCACCCTTATTAACCCTAACCAGACAACCGATCCAATGACCTCACCTAACATAAATAATATAGCCAAAATCCTTGTTGATCTCCTTACCCTTACCTCCCCATAATTAAAAATTTTATCACTAGTACACTCCTTCCTCTACTCCTCAATGGATACTAAATCGCAGAAAATCATCGAAAAACTATCAATCCTAAACTGGAATGCTAATGGCGTCAAAACTCAAAGATCAATCCTTATAACCTTCCTTGCCAGACATAACATAGACATCGCGTGCATCACAGAAACCCACCTATCTGAAGTAGACACGTTTAAAATTCCAGGATACCAAATTCACAGAGCAGATAGAAACGCCCAAATAGCTGCTGGTGGAGTAGCTATCCTCATTAGAAAGAAAATTTGCCACAATCCTGTCCCCAAAACAAAAAACCTAAGCCTTGAAACAATAGGAGTTAAAATAAAAATAAACGATCAAAACCTTACACTAATCAACACATACAGACAGCCGAACAAGAAATTAATGGAGGACGACGTAAAAACCAGCTTCAACACAAACGAGCCACTCCTGATGATTGGAGACCTCAACACCAAAAACCAATTATGGGGATGCAGAGCTAACAATCCCGAGGGAATCAAGATGGAAGGCTACGCGACTAAATACTCCTTCCAAATAACAGCCCCCGAGAATTATACCTACTACCCGTATAGCAGTGATCACCAGCCGGACATACTAGACATAGTACTCCAAAAAAACTTCTATAAACCAACTTTTCAAACTGTAGTAGAAGAACTAGATTCTGACCATCTACCAGTTATAATAACATTTATTAGCTCACCTCAGCCAGTACCAAAACTAATAAACGGGATAATTAACTGGGAACAATTCCAAGCCATCCTAGATAATCAGCTGATATGCCCAACCGGTCTTATCAACCACGAGGACATTGATCTAACCATATCCAAACTAACAACATCAATAACTGACAGCGTGCAAAGATCAACACTAGCGCCCAAAACTAACAAAAAACCTAATCACCATAGCTTGCCTCGAGAAATCACAGCACTAATCAAAAGAAAAAGTCAAGTCAGACGCAAATGGCAGAGAACCAGGATACCGGAAACAAAACGATTACTGAACAGGTTAACACACCCTAAAAGATGCTTGGATGAGCTGAGAATCAACTCATATCAAAATACATAGAAGATCTCCAACCAGGTGACATCGGAATGTGGAGAGCTACAAAGCGCATATTAAAGCAAAGAGAGGACATCCCAACATTAAGCGTGAATAATACACTACTTGCTACTGACGAAGAAAAATCAACAGCCTTTGCTACCCACTACGAAAGTGTATTCACTCCAACAGTCACTTGCGCTCCAAACCACGCAACATATATAATTAATCACGTTGAAACTCATCTCCCAGTAGTTACAGAACCGATAACTCCCTCTTCTCCCTTGAAATTAAAACAATAATCGACAGTCTCCTAAAAGAAAAGCTCCTGGGCACGATCTCATTACCAACCTAATATTATCTCAGCTCACCACCAAAACCTTAGCCTATCTAGCAACAACTTTTAATGCATGTCTTCAGCAAGGTTATTTCCCACAAACATGGAAGCATGCACACATACTGGTGATTCCTAAACCAGGTAAAGACAAAAAGTTGATTAGTAGCTACAGGCCAATAAGCTTACTGACATCACTTTCCAAAGTTTTTGAGAAGATCATCCACTCCCGGCTAATGAATGAATTAACATCACTCAACATCCTACCAGCATTCCAATTCGGCTTTAGGAAATCACACTCTACGCAGCACCAACTCCAACGCATAACTGAAAAAATAGAAGAGGGCTACGAAAACAAAGGTTATACAGTTGTAGTTCTCCTCGATATAGCCCAGGCCTTCGACAAAGACTGGATCGAAGGCCTAAAAGCAATATCATCAAGATAAAAATTCCCAGCTACCTTAAAGCCATAGTCTTCTCTTCCTAGAAAACCGCACTTTTGCGGTGCGCATAAACTCCGCATCTTCTGAAACAAAGTCCATCCATGCAGGCGTACCTCAAGGAAGCGTACTGGGACCCTATTATTCAATATTTTACTTCAGATATCCCTAACATAGAGGCAACCCTAGCGACCTTCGCGGACGACACCGCAATCTTGACCCAACACACTGACCTTACCTTAGCTATTGAAAAGCAGCAGACTGCACTGAACCAAATATGCTCGTGGTTCAACCAATGGAATATGCACATCAACCACACCAAATGTCAGGCAAAATATTTTCCCTCAGAAGAATTAGAAACCCTCCCAGCTTAACAATCAACAACAACACTATTGCCTGGAATCCCGCCGATGCCGCCATCAAGTATCTGGGAGTGCTCCTTGACACTCGACTTACCTGGAAACTTCATATTAACTACAAGTTAAACCAAGGATACGCGCGATTGGCACAACTTTACCCTCTCATTAATAGAAAGTCATCTCTTAAGCCCAAATGCACCATTATGATATACAAATCTCTAATACTACCGTTGGTGCTATACGCATCAACAATCTGGAGCAACACTGCAAAGTCAAACATAGAAAAGTCCAAAGACTACAGAACAAAATTCTCCGCATAGCAGTGAATGCTCCTTGGTTCATTCGGAACGAACAACTACTTACGAACTAGACATACCAACAATCCAAAGCTACATCGCCGCGAGTGCCAAAAATTCTTTGAAAACTTACATAAATGTGAAGGTGCAGTTCTATACAACTTAGGCAGACCAAACATACACCAAAGACTCAAACGAAAATTACCACAAGATTTATATCTAACCGAACTCGACATTGATTAGTTAATATAACAATTAGTTAACATACTTGTAAGGGTACAACCTATCTCATAAACTATAAAAGAACGTACTGTTATTGCTTACCTTACTATTATTATCATTGCCATGTATAACATGTAACTGATTGTTGAGCTGGCAAATAAATGATTAAAAAAAAAGCTACTGAGATCTTCACTTCGACAGAAAACTTTTTTGGGGAAAAAAGCTGTGATGAAAAAATATGAAAATAGACCTACAAATTTAAAAAATGCATTGATCGCTTGGAAGGTAGTTTTGTCTCATTCTAGAAAATAGAATTTTCTATATAAGGTACTAATTAGGACAATTTGCACTTATAGCCTTACTCAAGGGCTGTTCGTGTAAATCTAACATCAAACAGTCAGAATTAATGCAAATTCTCTCTAGTATCTTACTTTGTAATCTAATACCACATATTGATTTTAGAATACCAACAGTAGAATAATAACGTACCATAGCGTATAACAAACATATTCACATACTGTAAGCTCTTGTATAGAGTCCCCAATATAATTCTCGTTGGTTTATAAAGAGCTTAAATCCAAGGTATGAGATAAAATTGCAATTATTTTTTTATTTCATTGATGTGTTAATTACTCACGAAATTATTTATTTGTAAATCATTTTGATTATTAATATTCTAATAAACAAAAAATTGCAATTCTTAATAAAACATATTATCTAAACCTAGTGATTTTTTATCCCCGTTATAGCTAACGGGGATAAAAAATTGTTTTAATAAAAACATGATAAAAATAATACGTAAAAAGTGGGTTGGTCAATGTGATAAAATATTTCCTAGCCTTTGGTTATAAAATAGTTAGCTCCATAACGGGAAAGAGAACACTTCTACTATCAAAGTATCAGAACAATGTAAAAATAAATTACGACTCACACTATAAACTTATTTATTTGCTTTGTATCTTGGTGAATCGTACATGTGGCTTCCACCTTGACCCGGTATTAAAGCACATGCAAAAAAATATACAAATATGTTTCACTTAATTAAGGCAAATAATTTGATTCAAATTTATTTAAAATTAAAAACTCTTAAAAGTCCTTACGCAAGACCTGCAGATTTTTCAGTATTTGAACATTTAAAACAACATCCTTATAAAAAAGCAAGCAAAATGCATTGATAATTTTTCAAAAGTTCTGCAGGGCTAATATCAGAAAAAAGTAGCCTTGAAATAAAAGCTCAAATATTTTTGGAAAAGACATTGTTGACTTGCTGCAAGAGAAGATACCAGTCATATTCACACACATCATATTTTTTATAATTCTTTATACAAAATTTGTCACATTCTTAACTTTTTGACTTATCTGATTATATTTAGAAACCTTCTAATTGTTCAAATCGTAATAAGCTTACTCTTACGTAATTTCGAGGCATAAGGGTGGATCAATAAATACTGATGCATTAGGGGAGACATTACTTTTACTGGACCTGAACTAATATTTAGAATAAGCAAAATCATAATACGTATTTGTTTAAAAGATTGTTAATGACAAGCATTAGAATTTGTCTGTGGAAGAACTGCAGCGCAATAAAAAATTGTTAAATCTTTATCTAGGAAAACAGCAAGTGATAAGTTGCAGTTTCACACAGTAAGTCAGGTTAATAACGATTTTTGAGTATTGTAACTTACGTAATCATATGTACATAAATCGTTTTTATAAAGAAATTCATTTGTGAACTATGTAACAAAGACAACAAAACAATCCTGCACACATTCATTTGTGAAGTTTTTGTTCGATGAACTTACTTTTTGAGGAAGTCAGTTCTTAAGATGCTTTAACTAAAGAAGGTGAGGTAAAAAGGATACCTATTTTGAAAAAGACAGTAAACCTTTTTCCTGAATAGATAATGAAAGGAGTAATTTAATAAGCCTTAAGGCTGTATTGCCAGTGGTTTCCAATCTCTCCTCGTCTCTCATTCTTAAAAAATCTTTTATGATGCTTTATTATATTTATGTAATTTTATATGAATGTTCACATGCTACTTTTTAAAGCATCTTAATATGTATTTGCAGTTAAGCTTTTTTATTGTAATGAAAAATAAGATACTTTGCATTTTACTAATTAAAAATTTTGAATAATTTTTTATTTTACTTTAGTATTGCACAACTAGTTCATTTCGGTTTATATCGAATAAATGTCTAAGAATCTCTGTGAGGGATAACATTATATGGATTCTTGTTTTCCCAAAACATTTATTTTGAGTCGGGTGTATGTATAACATTTTTCGATTCTGCTGTTAAGGCCAATATATATTTTAAGCTCTTTGTATTTCCTCTTCTTGTTATTGGCAACATTGTTTATGATAAGACCAGCAGTTACACTAGATTGTTTGATGTGCGATAGGACTAGGGTATCAGTACAGGTTGCATCCCAAATAAGGTTCGTACCATAGGACTACGGGGTTAAAGTTAAACCGTCCACTCTTTTGCCACGGAAGAGTCCACATGGTTCCATGTAATTTATTTTTCCAAAACTTTTTTATGTAAATTTTATATAACCTTCTAGTACCTTAAGATAATGTTTTTTTTTATTATGTAATTATATTACAGTTATTCTTTGTTTATTCTAATCTGCAATAGGTTTAATTGTATCGCTCAGGTGTATATTATTACTTTTTTGGTAGTAAAATAGTGACACTTATTTTCATTGCTTTCATTATTTATACTGATGTAGTATCTTATATAATTACAAAACTGTTTTAATTTACGTATTTTTTACTTTCACATTTTTTATTTTTGTTGTTTCTCGTAATGTTTAAAATTTTGGACAGCAACAGTATTATTTTTATAGCTTTTTTTAAGGATTTAGATCTTCAGTTTTATTATGTTGATGTGTTTTAGTTTCTGTGTAAATATTTCTTAGTTTATGTCTCTATTTGTAGGACATTGCTCTAGCTACTACAGAGAAAATAGTTTTGTAATTATCTTTTTTATTATTGAAACAATGTTATCTGTTTTTAAATATAAGAATTGTAAAGACAATATTGCATTCGGTGTTAAAATAAAAATAAACGAAAGAAGTTTTGAGAAAATAACTTTTAACAATTTTGCCCATTACGAGCAACGCGGGCTATGCAAACAGACATTCAAACTCAGTTATTAATGTTATTACACATCATGCGGAAATGATTGAAGTTGGTGGAGATTCTCCCAAATGACACTTTGCACTGCGCGATAACATTCAAGGATTATCGATCTCGCGACTTCGCATGAATTTGCGCGCGCTTATGGAAAGCAGACCAGGAAAGCTCGAAAGCCAAATTTTTGTGAACATCGGACACGGGGCGTTTTGGGCCGGACCTCCGAAAGGCGGATACATTTATAAATAACTCCGTAATATCCCCAATCTGTAGAGAAAGCCCGGCTTTCGCCGGCCAAAGTTTGTCAACTTGTAATCCCGAAACTAATATCTTGGGCCGATATTAATCCTCCGAAAGTATCTAAGGAACTTACAGGGCCCGGCTAATCGGAATTTTTAAGGCGCTGTTTTATATTTATTAACAATTGCTAATAAAATGCGGTAAAATAGAGACCGAACTTTTACGAAAATTGCTTTATGAAGAATTTTAATAGAATGAAATAACTTAAGGCTTATATAACGTTTTGTAAAACTTTCTTAAATACAAATTGCCGAAACTTTTTAAAATACTTCGATAAAGTTCTATGGAGATTTGAAATTTAAATGCGGGGAGTTTTGTCTTCCCACATATTGTGACGTAGAGTAACAAAGCCAAATTTATTAATATGTGATTTTTAAATATTGCACTGAAAGATATAAATACAATAATTAAAACTGTAAATGGACATGAAGTACTTTGTGTTTTTAGAAATATGTGATTTTCAGATATGATGAATCTTTATATATTAAAAGTTGCGTAACAAAATCTTGAGGCTTTGCTCAAAAAAGCGAATATTTGAATTGTTTAATTTAAGAAGAAATGTTACCATGGAACTATAATTAGAATTACTTTATTTGTTTTCAGGCAACTTATATTTATTCTATATTATTTATTTCTTATATATGGGAGTGTCCTAGAAAACATATTTGATTAAACGAGCTTATTCAATTTTGCTTAAAATCTTCTGCTCAAAATTTATTTCTTAACAATAGTAATATCACCTTTATCTATTTGTGTTGTATCTTTGCAAATACACGTAACAATCCTAAATGCTTTTGTCTCAAAAGAAATGTAGGATTTAGATTATGCACTATTTTTTCCTGCAAGGTACGCAGCGTTTTGCTTGGTGACATTTTATAGTAAACATACCGTGGTTAGTCAATGACGGAGGAGCAAGTGGCCATTGTTAACATTCATTACGAGCACGTAGAATGTTTCACCGAAATTGTACACAAATTATGTCGCATTTTGGGAAAGTAAGAAACAACTATGAAAAGACTAATTAAAACAAGTTTTCTTTTAAACAACAAAAAATATATCTACCTTACACTGACCGTTTAGTTGAAAACATTGCTGCGAAATTATAGAGTAATGGGAGGTCCAGAAACCTCAGTGCGTCATTGGTTACTGTAATTGAATATTTCTAAAAGCACCATGCAGCAAATTTTAACAAGATTCAGCTAACCCATAAATTAAAGCCAGATGACTATTTGAAACGTCGGGTACTTTGGATGCTAAGCGACGAGGCACATTTAGACCTTAGTGGATATGTCAATAAGCAAAATTGTCGAGACATAGAAAATCGACGGGTCATTCAATAAAGGTCTATGAATACCCCAAAAAAATAGTTTGGTGCTCATAAAACAATTGGGCCGTTCTTTTTTAAAGATAAAGCTGGAAATTAAATGGCTATCAAGAGATTATACTGAATTTTTGTGGCTGTATCTGGACGGCTTTGATTTGGATAACTTGCAGTTCCAGCAGGACGGCGCTACCCGCTTCACGACACGTGAAACAATCCAAATGTTGGAGCAAAAATTTAATGGACGACTTATCTCTCAAAACAGCGAAGTGAAGCCAACAATTATGCTACAAAAGTAAGAACGATTCCTGAATTGAAAACAAAAATTCGAAAAGTTGTCGACGAAATTGCTCCACAGTTATGCGGAAAAGTGGTCCATAATTTTGCCAGGAAAATTCGAGTGTCAAAAAATGACATTAATCACATACTCTATCCCACATTTAATAGCATTGTTTACCCTTTAAAATAATATCATAACTTATTGTTAGACAACTAGTAAATATATAAATGAGTTTTTTCTAAAATTAAATTTTGCATTGTTTTGTGTTATGTTCTTGTAATATACTGCAAATTTTTTTGGGGGGGAAATATTTCTCTCAATTGTTATTATTTTGTTAGTAGTCTTACGATAACGCAACTTTTATAATTTCTACCACATTGAAGTTGGTCACTTCGCATCCACAAGCATTATTTTGCACAAGTTGTTAAACGCCAGCATATTTATACTGGGCTGCAATTAACTCGGACGATGAGCAAAAAAACGTTTCGGCAAAAAGTCCCACGTTGTAAAAAATTAAGTGACAATTCGTGTGTCACGGGTATACTTGTAGACTCGCAAATTTTTTACAGCTCGGCGAATAATTTTCGGCTGTCGGCAGTAATTGCTTTTATAATTTTTCATGACGTGGGATTTTTCATACTTAGCAGCGACGACCGCATTTAAATGAATGGAATTTAAATTCTATCAGGCTTCATCGAATTAATATGTGCGGAAGCACCGGTCAAGCAAATATTTGTGAAATGACAAAAGTTTTGTTTAGTGTGCCCGAAATTATATATTGGGATATGATAAAATTCCCATTATTAAATAACTTCCAGAGAAATACCTTCTGGCCCGCTCAAACGTTAACCGATAATTGGTAGCGAAATTAATTACTTTCTGGCGGGTTTGGGGTCTAATATATTATAACTTCTAATAAAAAAGAATGTAGATAAATATTTTCCAAAATTTAACATTAATTTTTGGCAACCAATATTAGAAAAGCTTCTACAGAATAGAAAAAAATGTGTTTTGTTAAAATTAATTCAAGTAATACAATAGTAGGCTAGAAGTAAAGCTTACTGAATTTTATTATCTCTCTCCCCTCCACTTTCTCTCTCTCTCTCTCTTCCCTCCCCCCTCTTTCCTTCACTCCATATGCTTGCGTGTGTGTGTATGTGCACGCGCGTGCGTGCATGCGTGCGTGTGTGTGTGTACGTATACATAATACTACCAATAATTCTTTATTATTAAATTAATGCAATCCTCCGAATCCAATATTGACCTCAAAAATTAAAAACTGCCGAAATAATTTTAATCCTTAAGCCTGGAAAAGACCCAAATAGCGCAAAATCATATCGACCTATCAGCTTATTACCAGCTGTTTCAAAATTGCTTGAAAAACTAGTTCTTAAAAGAATCAATACTGAATGGATACCCGATTATCAATTTGGATTTCTACAGGCTCACTCGACCACCCAACACTGTCATCGCATATCGCAAACTATCCTCGCCAGTTTAAACAACAAAGAATACTGCGTATCTGTATTCCTAGACGTAAGCCAGGCTTTCGACAGGGTCTGGCACTCAGGATTACTGTTTAAAATTAAAAAACTCATACCAGCGTTTTACAAACTACTTAAAACATACTTAAGTGATAGACACTTCAGAACAAAAGTAAGACAGGAAGTCTCAACTATACTCCTAATCAACTCTGGGGTACCACAGGGCAGTGTCCTGGGCCCGCTACTTTATCTCTTATTTACATCAGATCTTCCAGTTTCACCAAACATCACAATGGGCACATTTGCTGACGACACTGTCATACTGGCTAGCCACAATATAGTCCTCCAAGCACACTCTAATACAAGATTATCTACATGTTCTAGAACACTGGCTTCAAAAGTGGAATGTAAAAGTAAACGAGACAAAATCTACTCATACCACATTTACCCTGAGAAAAGATCCGTGTCCACCCATATACCTAAACAACATAGTAATACCACAAACTGTGACAGTAAAATACCTGGGAATACACTTAGATTCCAAATTAAACTGGAGAGAACACATCTGCAAAAAAAGAAAGCAAATGGACCTAAAACAGAGAGAGCTATATTGGTTGATTGGTAGAAAGTCTCCGCTATCTATAGAAAACAAACTATTGTTGTACAAATCAGTAATCAAACCCATATGGGTGTATGGAATAGAACTATGGGGCTGCGCCAGCAAGCCCAATATCGAAATAATCCAAAGGTGCCAGTCCAAAATACTAAGAACGATAGTCAATGTCCCATGGTATATTGCAAATGAAATGATCCACAAAGATTTGAAGATACCAACTATAAAAGAAGTTGTCCATGAGAGAAGCATCACCCACCACCAAAAATTGGAAGCTCACACAAATCCTTTAATACAGCCCTTACTAGAAGACACAGCAATAAGAAGACTAAAAAGACAGTGGCCAGCTGACCTATAAATAGACTTAGAGAGCTCATCGCTGGATGAGATCTCATCATGTTATTAATCGATCTAAATCCTAAATTTAGATTGTAGGTTAACAAATTAGCTTATAGAATACCTTGTATTTTGATTGCTAATTAAATAAAAAAAAATAAAAATAAAATAAAATAAAATATTATTATTAAATTATGGAATTTTTATATAATTTATTTACGGATTTATGTTTCATCTAGTTTTAATTAAATAGATACTAATAAAGCTAAAGCGACTATCTATTCATAAGACAATGTTAAATTCATTATTTATTTAACTTTGCAAATTTTTAACCTCAGTAAAATTCACAACATAATTTTAGCTAGATTTTGTTAACTTATTTTTATAGTAATACAAGATTTAAACAATATTTCAGTAGCAGTATGATGAGATAAGTTATAACACGAAAAGCATTTATTTAAAATTAGTAAGTTAAGACTAATTCAATAAAAAACTGCCTCTACCTTAAGAATTACATTTAACGACTGAAAGCACTCTCCTCAACGTATTTTTCCAATTACGATCGCTTGTTTATGTAGGGTGGTTTTTATGTCTTTCGTGATGCTTTCTTTAAATATCTCAATATCAAATAGTTATTTACTTAAGACTTTCCTTTCAAATGTATTTAGATTCAAAGACAACGATGCGTCTGATAACCACTAAAGCTTAGCATTTTTTAATATAAGGCAATTTTGAATATTTTGCCCTTAATTTTTTAAAAATATACACTTTGTTACTATATTTTATTATGATACTATGTCTTATATAAAATAATTAGAGGATATAATCTATAGGCTTTAACTTGTTAAAAAATTCAAAGGTACATTTCTAATTTGTCGAAACTCGGTTTTAGAGAGTGACAACATATCTACATACTAATAGAATCTAAACACGTCTTAGGTCTTAGGTATTTCTAATTTTACATTATGTACACCAAAAAAATAACAAATTTGCTGCCATCTATAGAAGTTTCAATAATTTTTTGCGATTCAATACAAAAAAATGTATGTTGAATACCAACAATGTCACTAGAAGTTAGAGCAATACTTTTAGCAATTGATCCGGTCACGTTCCTTAAGTTTCTATACAAACATAAATATAACATAACAATACATATAAATTCTTTTTACATTTTGATCAGATATTTCCAGTTAAAGGGTATACCCATAGGGTGAACGGAGTTGAGATTTTGTAACGACCCGGTTTGTTGCATGGATATTATCTGATAGGTAAGCTTTAGGAGATTTGCTAAAATTTTCCTTTTTAAAGCTAAACCTGCTTTTAAAATTTTTAATCTACTGCAGTATAAGTTCTTTTTAAATGTTCTTGCATCTAAACGAGCTCAACCATAACTAGAAACTATATCTGTGTTGCAATAATAATTACCATATTTGATTAACCTGTGCTTTAATCATATGCGTACAGCTATTCAAAGACATTACGTCTGTGAATAGCGCCTATATAACGTTTATTTTAAATCCGGGACATATTTCTCCCACATGTACGCTTAATGTTTATGTTTGTGGATATTGGCCTTATACATCTACAAATTAGCAATTAATCTATAACACCACCTGTAATTAAAATGAATATTTCCTAGCTGATGTAATGATTTACAATCAATGTGTTGCAACTTTTGAGGTTTGCAATGGGAAGAACATTGTTTTTTTTATAAATTGCTACAATTATCTAATCTTCATAACAAATAGGTAGAAATGGATAAGCAGGATCTTTGATAATATTGAAATTAATTCAGAAAGTACATAAGGAAATGAAAATGATGAAGTTAAGCTTTATGTTTAATGATACCAAGTTTATTGAGTGGATCAAGAACAAATTTTCTCGATTCGACTTAACATGATATATTGCAATATCTACATTTTTTAAAATTTGTTTTTTATTTTAAACTTTTAAAGCTTTCTGAACGAATAATGGATCCAATGATTTTTTGAAATGGTCGTGAAAGAATATGTAAAAATGTTTAAAAAACCATAAATTTAAATAATTACTTTTAAAAACTATAGAATTTTTAATTATAATTGCACTATATTTGTGCTGAATGTGCGTAGTAGATAATGTAAAAAAGTTCTGCGATTTTACTATTGCTTTTATCAAAATGCAAAAGTTATTGTGATATCTAAAACAACAGTTAATGTGTTGTTATGGATAAGAGATTTGTAAAACTTCCAACAAAAAATATGATAATAAAAATGCAATTTACAGAATTTATTGAAGATTCTTTGGAAGCATTAAATAAAAAATTCAAAAGAGCTTGAAGGAGTGGACAAAGAACTATAACTACTAGTATATGGCAAAACAATAAAGCTAGAAACTAGGGCATTCATTTAGAAGTAATAGATATAGTAATCCACAGATCATAATGCTATAGTGAAACTAGTACATCACTGTTTTGTTCAGAGACTACAAAGTAAAGTTGCAGTAATGATGGCCAACCTCACTCAAGAAAGTCACTAAAAGAGGGGAAGAGAAAATTTTTTGTATAATTGCTTTTGTGCCAAATATTCTTAGTTGAAAAATTTGCGAACGTACTATTGCACCAATAATTATAATTGGCTGAAATCATCATTTTTCTTCAAAATTATAAAAATGCGTATCATTTATACTTATTTTTTTATATACAGAAGCGACTGAGTTTCTAAAAGTACAGGGTCGTTGAGGTAAATCCGTCGTATGCGCATGCGCAAATCTCTTGTTAGGTAACATAACAAATTAGTTTAGCTCAATCAACAACCTACGATTATTAACAAACAGAGCGCTATACTTAAATATTTTCGTGCCGAATAATCGCTGTTAGAAATTATTGCGTAGTTTGGCTACAAAAAAAACTTAAGTTTAGACGTAGTTAAGAAGCACAAGGAATCTGATCATCAGAAGAAAGTAACTGTTGACAGCCTAACTTACGGCAAACGTTCTGTTAACAAGAGAAGTAATGGATTAAATACATGCGAAGGTTTTCACGGCCGGTGTTATGGTGCATCGTGTGATTGGTTCACTGTTTCTAAACTCCAACCACGGCCTTATAACCCAAGAATCAGCCATATGATGCACAAGTGATGGATTGGTCCACAAATTAAAAGAAAAGATCGATCAGGATCCTGGATGATACGTGACTGACCTGGTAAAGGAAATGGTACATCAGAACCTACACTGTAAGTCTGTCGTCATGAGGAATCGCCAAATGTTGATCGAGGAAAATAAGAAGACTTAAGCAGCACAGTAATGACTTCCTAAAAATAAGTTTATCCAGGAGAGAAAGGCGAATCGCCAACACAACGTTTTATTTGCCAAGATGCCTCTGTAATGTCTATTGTCTTGCATACAAACTTTCCCTTCTCTGAGATGGTGCTGAGATTGTAAGTAACCAAGTTGGATTTAGGATCCGGCTCGTAAAGGTTGTGGCTGCTGGCAGTGCATTGTACAAATTGCGTTCAAGTTCTGAGATTTCCAAATTTTCTCTCAGCAATGAGAGTAAGTAAAAACATGCGGTTAATATTAAAAGGCGCGGTAAATATTTCTGAATTTGTAATATAGATGGCAGCACCTTACAAAGTACATCGGTCGAATTATCGCCATGGCAGTGAGTCTTGTTTTGTATACTTCAAATTGTGACAATTAGTGTTCCAGAACAACGTCTAATCATCCTTTTTCTCCTCTTAGATAACGAAACGCCTATCAAAATTCATCACCAAGTAGGATATGTTGTGAAGGAATTATGGATGTTAAAAATATGCGTTTGGGGATGCAAAAGTTTAAAAAAGGTCCAGATTTGTGTGACAATAAACCGAAGCACCTCGACCACGAACCAGCTGGACCGAAACCATTATTGTGCATTTTGGAAGACCGTCGATTAGGTGTGTGTGATATCGCCTCTAAACTTGCCACTTCTGTAGGGTTTGTAGACTCTATTTTGCGTGATGACCTGAAAATGCGGAGTTTTTTCAAAGTGCCGCTGTTACATCAGCGATTTTTCAGTGTGCAAAAGACACCCCTAAAGAAGTGTTCTCAGCAGCCAAGCAATTATGACTACGACGTTTGGAAAAATATGTACGTCTAAATGAAGATTGCGTTGAGAAGTAACAAAAGTTCCAACTTCGTATAATAAATAAATTACATTTTGCTTGTATTTTAATGGTATTTTTATTGTTTATTTATTTTTGGAATTTACTTCGACCACCCCATATATTAGCAGAAATAATCAAATTTTTGAATATAAAACACGGATTGTATATTCTTAAGCAGTAAATTCATTACTAGTTTCTGTAATCAATCTATTTATTGTTAAAAAAATGTTTATAAACAATTACTAGAACAATAGTTGTTTTTGAATAAACAGCTGATAAAAAAATACATGTTACTCCAATTTTGCTATGAAATAGTAACTGTAACCTGAAAGACTCAATTTCTAAAACGCTATATTAGTACATTTGTTATTAGTAGACATCTTTGTTATTCTAATCCAAACTAATGTATACACTTTCAAAATATTTTTTACATATTATTTAATTTTATAGTAAATACTAACATTGCTGGACATTGAAGAACTTTTATAAGAGAACTGAAATTAAATTTGTATGCTCCCCAACGAATTACTTCTTCTGTTGGTATTTTGAGTAATATACTATTAGGTATTGCTGTGTGAAGAATAGCAAAATATCTATGAAAATGATTAGAACTTTTAGGACTAAACCAAACTTAGCGATTTTGTGATATTTTTAGGTTTGTTTGAACTTTTTAGTAATGAAATGTGCAAGAGAAGAATTTTTTTTGTAATGTAAGAAAACTTCTAATTACATTATAAAATAACATAGAGTTTTAAGTTTTGTTTATTTTAGCTGCTTTGTTTAGATGTTTTATTAAAACAGTTATATTAAAAGCAGTTATACAATGTTTAATTAGCAGCGACAGCATGCAAACAACTTAATAAACGGGGTAAATGTTTTGAAGCTACAAATAAGTTATATAAAACTTTCTTAAGCAAGTACCCATCTGTTAGTTTAAAATTAACATTAACAGGCACTTAATTGTAAATTGTGTAATTAAAAAGTAACTATTTGCTAGGTTAAAAAACTTTAGACAATTTAATTAACTGGTTAAAGCATTAATTTACAAGTACAAGCAAATTTAAGATGTATTGTGGTCATATATAAAGCATTGCTACTTTCTGGATGTACACAAAATTTAACAGTAGTAATTTTATATATGGGTTATTTATTTGATTGGATATTGATTTAGCTAATTATAATTTTTGGTGAGAAATTAAAATATTAAAAGCTTTAACGGAAATTGTGTTTAGTAAGTTTATTAACATTTGTGTTTTCAGTTAAGCTGCAGGTTTAATTGGAATATTGGTTTGTTTATTTAATATTTTCAACAAATTTGGTTTTGGAAATTTTTATGTTAAATGGTTGTGTGGTAGTTTTAATTTTCCATTTCCATCACATTACACAGGAACTCAATCTACATACGTAAACTTTCATTTTTCAGATAATATACTAATTTATGTAATGCTTAAAAATTGCCAAATTTGCCATTGTCAATGATTCATCAAAATATATTCGAATGCTGATTAAATCAGTAATATAATTATAAAATTTTAAACACCTTTATTTTTAATAGTAATTTAATTGTTAAATTATTTATCATGCATCTGATTGTCTAAAGATGATTTCCTAGGCGATGACCCGATGGAGATTTGACTAGGTAATATGGAAGATTGTAAGAAAATCTTACATTTTAAATTTATTATTTTTTTTGGTTTCTACCGCAAAGGGTTTTCAAGCGATATTTTGCAAAAATAAAGGTTTTATTGTTTTATTGCTGAACAATTCTGCAAACTGTTGTTGACATGTTAAAGTCGAATTTGTTTAAGTCATCATCTTTAATTATTCGATATTTAAATTTGATTTTCTGCCCGATCTGGTTTTGTATTTTAAGGATTTATATCCTGTTATTTTTGTTGAAAGTTTTCTCCAAACGTAGTAAACTTTTTGCAGGTTGTGTAGCATAGTCCCAAATTTAAATTTGTAATATAAACACATACGTATTACACTATCCTTTACAGACATTTTTAAGGGTTGGAATTATATTTTAAATTAAAGTGAACAGTTCTAGATTTAGTGAACGGCTGAAGTATTAATATAATAAATAAACAATTCTTGCAATTTTGTCCTATAACATACCGAAACAATTTACAGAATTATTGTACACGCACAAACGTCAGAACTTTTTTGGTTACTTGAAATTACAACGATATATGTCATATAGATGCATGTGAACACACAACCCTAATCACTATTCCGCGTGGCCTCATTTGACCCCCACAGATTATATAACATATTCATAAGCTAGAAAAATTAAGACGATGAGTTAGTTTATCTGTTTCTGGGTAAAACTTAAAATTGTTTTTCTAGCCCTTTGATGTGTTGCAGTACTGTTATGTAACTTCTTTTTAATGTCATATGATTTGTTGTTCGTTTTTAAAATGGTATAAACAAAGAAAAAGTCACTATTTTGCAGTTTATAATAAAAGTATGATTATTTATACAATATGTCAACGTTATTTTTGTAATTTTGACCTTAGTGACCGACCACCTTGTCGCCAAACTTTACGTTTTAAAATAGATAAGCTATACCAGTTACTAATTTAAAATTGTGCGCAAAACCAAGCTGAATTTGTGGTGTGGTTTAGTGTTAACGAACAAGTTATTCTATATTATTTATATTATACGATTTATATGGTTTCAGCGAAAACAAGAAGAGATGTATAATTATTTTACTTTTTAAGGCAAACAAGAAGCTTTACGATAACTCCAATTTGACTGGAATTTCCAACACACCCACAGGGCTTCCAGAATCATCACAATAAAAGGCAGAAACTTGTTTAGAGCGATTATGACAAAAAGTTACAACTGTCATAGCACCGGGGAACCGACCCATTGGCCAACGGATCCAACCAAGCTTCCTGACCTGTCGGATTTTTACATTTCCTATGGGATAGCTTAGTCACGCTTGAACCAAATAACAATTTTACAGGAAATCATGTACCAGTAATACTTAATTTAAGGACTCGGCCTATCAACAAAGAGCTGACTCCTAAGCTTACATTAAAACATACTGATTGGCATAAATTCCAACAACACATTGAAAATAAAATCCAACTTAAACTGCAAATAAACAACCACAAGATTTAGACCAAGCAGTCCAAGACTTAGTCGCTCTTTTCCAAGAAGCTGCATGGGAAGCCACTCTTAACTAAAATGAGCTAGCACATGTCAATAACATACCTTTACATATAAAAAACTAATAGCTGAGAAAAGACAAGCTCGAGCACGATGGCAAAGAACACGTAATCTGGCTGACAAACTAAATGTTAACAGACTAACTAGACGACTTTGTGCTGCCTACTAGATTGTCAAAATGACAGCTTTAATTACTACGTTACAAACCTTAAGCAAGAATATTACACCATCTAGAGGGTTACAAAAAGGCCGCAAGTAATTATTACTCCTATATGCAAAACTGATGGCAGATGCGCTAGTTCTAACCTTATTGGGCAAACTTTTTGAGAAACTGTTCCTTGGAAGACTAATGAACAACACAGGCATGCAACACATCTTTCTGAACACCAATTTGGGTTTTGCGAGAGATACTGTACAACGCAGCAAGTACATAGTTAATGAAACAGCATGTAGCCTCGAAGAAAAGAAATATTGCACAACCGTTTTCTTAGACGTTGCCCAGGCGTTTAACGGAATCTGGCACATTGGGTTACTCTACAAACTGAAAAGGCTACTCCCAAATTACTATTATCTTTTCCTTAAATCCTATCTTACAGATAGATTTTTCACAGTCAAGCATGACAACGAATTATTCAGCTACTCTCCTATAAAATCCGGTCTCCTATAAGGTAGTGTCCTTGGCCTCTTTCTGTATCTTCTTATACACTGCTGACATACCAGAAAATGGAAACACTGTTATTGCTACTTTTGCTGCTGACACATCTACACATAAAGATCTGAGAATCTTCAACAACATGTAAACGTAATCAACGAATATCTTACTAAATGGCGTATTAAAATAAATATATCTAAATCCAATCTGGTACCCCACAAGGTAGAGTTCTGGGTCCCTTTCTTTATACGTTATATACCTCAGACCTTCCAATCTCCCCAACCACTACTATAGGAGCATATGCAGATGACACAATTATACTTGCGAGACACACAGACTTAAACCTCGCTGTGGAATATGTCCAAACTCACCTCAACTTGCTTGAAGACTGGCTCCAGCGCTGGAACATTAAGGTAAATGAATCCAAATCTACTCATGTAACCTTCACTCTTCGCAAAGGGATATGTCATCCACTACATCTTAATAACATCGAGATACCACAATCCCCATCAATGAAATACTTAGGACTACACCTAGACAGCAAGCTCACCTGGAAGGAGCACATTACTAAGAAAAAAAAACATATAGAACTCAGATTTAAAACCCTTTACTGGCTACTAGGCCGACACTCCCCATTATCCCTCTCTAACAAAATCCGTATCTACAAAACCATCATTATACCAATCTGGTCCTATGGAATAGAAATTTGGGGCTGTGCTAGCAAGACTAACCTCGCAATCATGCAACGAAGTCGAACTAAAATTTTAAGATCTCTTGTTGATGCTCCCTGATACATCACCAATCAGATGATACAAGATGACCTCGGCATCCCGATGCTCAATACGGTAATACAGGTCAGAACCAAGAAACATCTTGAAAAACTTACCACACATGACAACCTTCTTCTCCAAGAAATTCCACACCATCAAGTCATTAGACGCCTCAAGCGCCGCTGGCCTACAGACCTCCACTGAGGAGGACCCCACATGGGCCCAACACCTTAGCACTATTTTCTAGGACGAGGACCAGTCACTGGACGGGCCCTCATCATGTCAAATTTATAAACCAAAATATTAGCTTATAGAAATACAATGCATTCTGATTGCTAATGTAATAAAATAAAAAAAAAATCCGTTCCAGCAGCCTTCACAACTAGATTTAACACAAGTTCGTCAGTTAATCTGAACAATACTCCACCACTTGTCAAAATAGAAACTAAATGCCTGGAATTACACCTGGATCAAAGACTGACATGGAATAAACATATTCAGGCTAAGCGACTGCAACTGAACTTAAAGTTTTGAAAAATGTACTGATTATTAGGAAGAAGATTAAAACTATCCCTATCCTAGAAAGGGCTTCTATACAAAATCATGCTGAAGCCGATCTGGACTTACGGAGTACAACTCTGGGGTTGCGCTAAACCATTCCGAACAAAAAGTATTTACCAGTTCCAATCTAAGGTACTCCATGCCACAGCGGTACACCGTGGTATGTTACCGATCAAAATTTACATGTTAACCTTGGCATACCATTCGTCGCGGAAGAAATTAATACACTTTCCCAAAACTACTACAGTAGACTCCAAGACTACAATAACGAACTGATTCATCGGTTATCCACTGCCCACCCATCTGTAAGAAGATTAAATAGAACCTGGCCATACGATCCCCTAACACCCTAATTTGAAAGAATTCCCAAAAGAGTATCACTAATGAGTAACACTGTCTACTCGTGTATTTACTTAATACTCCTTGTAGAGTAAATTGTAAATTTTCGAATAATAAAATAAAAAAAAACTTCAATTTATGACTAGACTTATGATAACCGATGACATCTACTACAAACACTAATTTTCATATTTTGCATTTGGTAACATAGATGTTGTATATGTATAAGATATTAACATAATGTTAAAAAGTAAAGCATGCAGCATTCAAAAAAATTACTAATTTAATCAGTTTGTTGAACAAAAATGGAGTGAAAAAAAACAGTATTGATGTGCTCTTCCTTAAGCTGGATGACATGAATGTAAGGCGATGTAAAAGCTAATTTTGCGTTAAATTGAGAAATTCTATATTTATTATATATTCTATTTTCCGGGTTTATTTTCTAGTACTCCACAGATTTAAAGTTACCAAACATTTATTTTTAAAATTGACTTGTTTTCCAGTAAATAGTAAAAATTATATAAAAATTATTTTTCTAAGTCACCACAATCAGGTTTTTTCTTCACACAACTGTGAAATCCTGTTTCACACATTTTATGATGAGCATGTACCATAATTTATATGCAAAAGTTTATTTATTAAGTGTATAGTTTGTTTCGATAATAATCTCCTCAATAATGTTTGATAGCATCAAATTTTGATTTACAAAGTATCTGGCGTGGGGAAAAATAAAATAGCATTTTCTTCTATATTATCATGCTCAGTTTGGATTTTTACGTGCAATTCTCCTTGGTTATCATTTAAAATTGTTAGAAGTTACCAAGTTCTTATTTATTAAATCAAATAAACATGCAACAAATTAAAAAAAGCTGCATTTATCTCACTGTGTACCATCGCAGATACACAGTGCGACAACTCTATGAACACACTGCTTTAAAGTCCTTTTTCAATTAAACACAAATTTGTTCTTAAACAAAGTTTATATTGTAAGGAATTGATACAGAAAAGTTATAGTAGCCCTTACGTCCAGTTGACTTTGACGATATTTTTTTAATTTCTAAATTTTTATGTCAGTTTTATTTTTTACTACGAGGAATACATATAGTTCCTTTGATTTTTTTAGGAAGTTTACCATTACTTTCAAAACCTATTCTGCATAATATATTTTGTTTTTCCCCTCCAAACTCAACCAACACCCAATTGAGGGAGTTTAGAGCAGGGTTATTGTCCTGGAATTATTATGCCGTGATGAAGTTAGCTATGTCTCCATCATCTGTTAAATGTCCAGCCTAGTCCACGTCATCTTCGCTGTCTACTAAGTTGAGTTCCTAACTCCGATGACTCTTTGAAATCACGTTTTTTGACGTTCTTATTTTGCATTTTAGACCTAATTTTAAGCCTACTCTAGTTCTCTGTAGTTTTCTTTTTGAGTTTGGCTTTCTCTGGCATGTTTTTGAAAATAGACGACTTTTTTCCGCGTTGTCTTTCGATTTAATTTTCTTTCCAATGCTTTCCAAAGCTTTTGGATGTTTTCTGGTAATACAAAAGCCTCTGGAATGAGGCTGGGCTTTATAGATAGGGACCTGCAGTTGTCTTCGGTTACTAGACTCTCCTGGTGCTCCATTTGGTTCTGCCAAAGCGCGACTTTCAGTCAATTGAACTTTATAACCTAAATTTTCAGAAGATTCGACTTCTCATGTAGTAGAGCCGTCATTGATTTTTTCAGCAGCTTCTACAAAATGAGCATCCGTAAACATTTGGTCATTGAACGGAAACATTCAGGTTTTATAAAACCAGATTTGATGTTTTTTAGAGTCATCGCTAGATCATGGACAACATTTACAAAACATGCAATGTCTTTGATAGTAATTGGCTTTTCTGGTGCAGCGTTGTAAACCGATTTGAATGGCCCAAAAACAGGCTTATTTAAGGGCTGAAGGTCGTGGTTACATGAGACGGCAGCGTTACAATTGTGGCCCCTGTAGCACAAACTTTGTCAATGTCTTCAATGGACAAATAAGCATCTAGTTTGTCATAAATCAGCAGACTTGAATTTTTTCTTGGGCTGGGATGTCAACCAATTTAAAAGATTTCTCAAGCCCATTGCCTCATAAGATGCCCAACAAAGCATCTGCTGTTTAAAAGTGTGCTAACTGCACAAATAATGGCACTAGCTATGACTAAGATTACCACTAGTGCAGAAACTCACTTGCTTAATCCCTTTTTCTGCTGTGGTTTTCTTTGGATTTTGATCAGTCGTTGTGGTTGTTTCATCTAAGTTATATATTCTCGATGAATTTATCAAGGGCATATTCGTAAGTTAGTTTTTTTACTATTTTAGAGTTTAATTCATATGTCATTCTGGGACAGTGCCCCAGTCTGTACTAAGCACGCATGTCCGTCCACTGTACTGATGTACGAAATTTCTAGACATTTAACTATATCAGGAACAGTAATTAAAATATAATAATACAAAACGTAAAATTAATATTTAAAAATGATTTAGGCAGAAAAGTAAAATAAAAAAATTAATAAACAAACTAAATTTAAAAATCGTAATCAAATCAATTACTAAAAAATAAAAAATATTTATTATTATTCTAAATTACACATTAATGACATATAGTTCAACGAGAAAGGCTACTCAGTAATTAAAAAATGATCTTTTACTGTGCTTTCTTGCAGGTGGATAATAAGCTGTTAAACCAATTCGTTCTATAATTTTAGAATTTGTTACGGTAGTTTTAGCTGAAAATATTGATTTTATCGATAATAAATAGACTACAAAGATATTCATGTATAGTTTGATTGATTATATGCCAGAGGTAATTTACCGAAACATAAAGGGATTTAAACTAAAATTGTAAGCTTTGGTTATGGTCGATTTAGCACAACTTCAGATTTGAATCCTAGAGTTTCAGGTTGGCTTCTGCTTTGTCTTATAAAGTAAGAATTTTTTGCTGAAAAGTAATTTAAATTTTTTGTCTAAGAGTCAACTTTCAAAGCTTTATGTTAAGTTATTAGCACTTGGTGCGAATATGCCTACTCTAAATAAACATTTTAATACTCGATTTCACTTTTAACAGATACTAGAACATTCTTAACGGTAAGTGGAAACATTTTATTTGTATTACATGTCACTTATAGCGATTTATATTATAATGTTAGTGTACTGCTTGACAAACCACATACTTACTAAATTAAGATGGTGTTGCAGGTTTTCCGATGTTATCACAGGGTCCATATGTCTAGACAAATTAGTAGTGTAGACGGCAAAAGTTGATGTAATATTTATCAGCTTCTGCTAAGTGTTACTAACAAGTATAAATTGGTCTAAACAAGATAAAAATAGGATATTTTATTAATATTCTCAACCGGAAAATATTTGCACAGTAAATTTAGATTTAGCAGATAAAAAGCGTTTTACTCGACTATAGCAAAACCAAAAGAAAGTTATGATTTTAGCAGATTATGTATGTTAGTATGAATGAATATTCATCTGTTCTCTTGTAGCTCTTAAAATATTGATTACATTTTGACAAATAAAGTTTTGTTGGATTTGTTTCGATGTTTCGCGTGCCATAGGCTATATGACGTTAAATCCAATATGGAGTATTCGGTATCAAATAAAAGGTTTTAATATACACATTCCAAAAATATATAATTTAAACAGTCGTAGACCCCAAAGCGATTTAAATAAAAATAAAGTTAAGAAACTGAAATGTCTTTTAAAAAGTTATAAACAAAACTTTAATATTCGTATAGATCAGATGCCATCAGTAATTTGTCTTATTTGTTTGAGATACGACTTGTGACCACGGCTATACGAATATCGAAGTCGTAGTTGGGTCTTAGCCCATTTAACTTTATTTTTATTGATTCATATAGTAGGCGAGTCTAACATATCTTATCAAATACTTAGGTGATATTTAAAAACACATTCATGCAATATTTTTTTTCTATAATACTTATTAATATTTAATTTAGAATTCCATGTGCTTTTTTATGTCGTAAACTAACATTTTCTAAAGCTTAGTTGACGTAAAAGAAATATTAGGTGAATTCTTTAAGCAGTAGTTTTACTAACAAAGCCAGAAGACTAGTTAAACTATAATTACATTTTCAGGTGTTGATATTATTATTGTATTTGTTTTTGATGTCCATAAATTTTGGTCACAAGCTTATGGTTAAAACTATTCATTTACTATCATTAATTTGGAACATTTAAATACATCTAACAAGTCTTGCCCAAGCTTTTGCCTATTAAACCTTACTCATTCTTTATTACTTTTCTTAACGTCATCATAGATATTTGAATGTAATCTTTTCTTAAGGTTAATTAAGAAATTTAAACATTTTAAAAAAATTTCAACCCATATTATTATCAACAAGTAGCAAATTATAAAACTTCTATGTTTAATATTTCTGAACAAATGCAATGGACTTAATCACAACCATCCAAATAATACAACAAGAATTTTCATCTCAACATGCATCCCGGTAGTGTAATAATTTACAGTACATATGCAATATCTTCCTATGATGGAATCAAATCCCGTTTAACATAACCTGACTTGTTCTGAAGTTACGTCTCCAGAAATGGCATCAGAACACGACAAATAGATTATAGTCAAAATTCCACAACATCTCTTTTAGAGTTCAATAAATCCACTGAAAACAACAAGTCAGTTACTAATAATAAAACGGAAGTAATTGCCCATAACGACTACCAAGAGGTAATATCATCAAAGAGAAAACGAACTAATACTAGTGCATTCTCGCAGAAAACCAAACAGACAATATCTGAAACACCAACTACTAACAGGTATACGGCCTTGATTGCTGTAGACACTTCAGGACAATAAAATACCAAACAAAACAAAAAAGGAAATGTCGTACAAGTACCTCTCCTCGTACTTCACTACGTCGCAATAATTCAACTTTTGTTGTTTTAATTACAGGGCAACTTATAAAGAAACTTCCACGTGAGAGCATAGTTATGCTAACAACGCTGTGTTGACTGTTCCAGCTCGGTGAAAGTTTACCCAAGTAATTCTAATCCTAAAACCTAGCGAACCACCAAACGAAGTCAACTCTTATCGGTCTATCAGTCTCTTTCCCCTTACTTGGTAAACTATTACAAAAACTACTATTCAAATGTCTTATGCCTTATTGTAAAAGATCTCAATTTTATTCCAGGCCATTAATTTGGCTTTAGAGAGTATTTGTCCACCGTATGGCAGACTTTATAAATAAATCATTTGGATAAAAATGTATTGCACAGCAGAATTGTTTGATGGTAGCCAGGCTTTTGATAAAGTTTGTCATAATGGTCTCCCCTATAAATTAAAATCCTTGCTATCTAAAATATTACCTACATGGAAGATGCTTCCAAGTCAAATATGAACAGGAACTAACTGAACTTTATCAAATCCTATCTGGTGTACCTCAATGTAGCATGCTGGGGTCGCTTTTGTACCTTCTCTGGACTGTCGATCTGCCCACCAATGACCAATTATTTGCGTACGACAAATTGTTTATGGTAAAGCGTAAAATCACAGAATAGCTGCTGAGATCCTGCAGGAAAATTTAAATAAGATAGAGACATGGGCAAAAAGTGAAAAATAAAAATAAATTAAACTAATTACATTATATTACTTTCACAAAACTTAGGGGCAACGTACTTCAAGTCTTCATCCATAATGAATTACTACCATAAGTAACAGAGGTGAAATACCTAGGCCTATACTTTGGACAGGGGCCTGGCGTGGAAAAAGAAGAAACAACTTGATTTGAAATTTAGCAAACACTATTAGCAACTAGGAACATAATCCAAACTATTTCTTTGTAACAAACTTTTGGTATTTTTTTGGATTTATGTCTACAACTTTGGGGCACAGCAGCTAACAGAAACATTCAAATAATCGAACGCTTAAAATCCAAAGTGTTACGCGCTATGTGTGATGCTCCTTAATTCCTAAGAGTCACTTGACTTGCCTCATAGATTTATACAGCTGTAAATGTTTAATTAATAATGATTGTAATATAATGCACAATATTTGTAAGAAATCTCTGTGTTAGGATTGGTGAATTTTAACTCATATCTATTCATGACACTTTCAATCATTTATCTGTTTTGTTTATTGTATATTTTTATACAGATTGCAATTAGTTAATAAATTTAATTAAAAAATATAGTTTTGAGTTACATCAAACATGGAGGGGTAATTTTATAACTTAATATTTTAAAATGAGCTCACAAAAAATCAATGAAAAAACTCTGTTATGTATAAAGTGATCATAATTTTGTCTGCATCAAAATAATCCCGAATTTTTTTTTGAAATCTAATGCGTCACGTTTTGTATATAAACCCACACATGTGCCTAATAATAAAATGATCTATATAAAAACTTTCCTGGACATTTCTCAGGTTGCATGTATTTGATATAGTAAATCAAATATATGCAACCTGAGAAATGTCCAGGAAAGTTATTTTAAAATATTAAGTTATAAAATTACCCCTCCATGTTTGATGTAACTCAAAACTATATTTTTTAATTAATATATATATATATATATATATATATATATATATATATATATATATATATATATATAGATGCTAAATAAGACTTAATCACTGATTAAACTGTAAAAATAAATGCCTGCTTTAACACTCGTACTATCCTAGTCGGTCATGCCATAAGTTCTAAGAATTATTGCCATTTAAGACGTTGATAAGCGGCAGTTGGCGCTCCTAATTTATAGTGCTTATCTCTCATATTTTCTATTATCTTGTCAGCTAAATCTGCAACAATAAAAAGTACAATTGTAATTATTATTTTATTTTAGAATTCGTCGTCCACTGTTACTGACAGAAGCTCTTGTAGCACAGATATTAGATACAGGAATAATATTTAAATGTTCTGTAAACCCGATACCTAGCAAAATTTGTATTTGTCACTTCAGTTTTTTGGTTGAGGTACTCAGAGTCGTAATTTTTTTTGACTCGTCGTATCGTTTAAAGATACAGGTGTCAATTTTTCAGTTTATTGCAGATAGTGTAAGTTTAGAAATGTTTGTCATACATACATTTGTACCATCCACTGGTATAAGTACATTTTAAATTTTAGCGATTTAGTCACGAAAGAATGTGAAGCAATAAAAGCACTCCGTCTGCCTGAATACGGCATTACTGAAGTACCTACATCAATGTACAGCAACATAACAACTAAGCGAGGCAAGATTGAATGCTAACTTTCAGTACGGTGACTTAGAATTTATGTAAAATACTTGTGCAACAGCTGGCAAAACGCTGGTAGCAATTTTTTTACCATCACTACTTCAACATGTAGATTTACGTTTGGTGGCTCGCTTTACATATTAAACGATATGCATACTTAATATATAAATATAACTTGCTGTTATTATAGGACATAAGTACTACGGCATACTTTGTATTTAACAGCAATATTGCTTATTATTAGCAATATAGAACATCTAATAACATATAAAATAGTTATACATGCATTTTCACTAGGAAAAATAATAACAACTAATTCCGTATATAAATTAGATGTTTCCGTATGTTACAAAACACCGCGCAAGATTCTATTTTATTTGGTTGTTATTAACTTTAGCACGTAGTATAGAATGGATTCTCTTCTGTCTATAACCATTTACAGACTAAGAGCATTACGCGGATTAGACTATAAAGTGCATAGCGAATTTACTGTATTGTTAGATTAACGTCAATAATCAGTGAATTGTAGTTGACAGGGAAATAAGGTATTCGCTTAGTATAAATTGATTCTGCTTCTCTAATTTTTGCAACATAAATATTGGAGTTGCTTTCATTCTTATTATATCTTATAAATCTATTCTCGTGTTATCTGAACATCATTGTTATAACAACTTGAAGTTCTACGCTTGTTGTTCTTAACGCGACGATTGTTCTAAAGTGCTCGCGGGGTGGATTCTCAAGCGACGCGTTTCTTCGTTGCAAATAAATAATCGACAAAGGAGTAATATGCTAATTAATTCTCTCGGCGTCAAGAGAAGGGCAAATCTATATTCGTCAGCCTTTGTGACTAGGCCGTCGCTCGCGCTTTTAAATTTGAGCCCTTTGTTGATTGCAAACAAGCGCGTTTTTTAGGAGGAGGGGTGATTCATTAGACGTAGCTCAAAACGATGCATTTATACAGCGTGCCTCGCCAGCAGCGATGGATTGCGCCGATTTGTCAGGGCTACTTTCTGTTTATCAAACGCTCATGAGCGAAGTAAACTGCGCGTCGCCTTATCACATTTCGCGGGCGGTTTGCATATGGGGCGATTTTGTTCCTGATAAATCAAATTCCGGCTGAAACGCGACTGCCGGTTCCGCCGTCTCTGGACGTCTGTTATGGAATTGTGCCAATATCATATTTTATCTATTTGTACGTCTTTGTATACTTGGGTTTTTGGATGCAAAGAATGCGACACAATATATTTAAGACTAACTTAATAAACAACATAAATTTTTTGATATAGAAAAAATAATTCAGCTACGTCGCACTCCATTTTCAACTTAGTTTTAGAATTTTTTTGTATTAAATAACCCTTCTGGAAATGTATAGTATTATAATCTAATCATAACATTGATCAATCAATAATTTGATTTTAACTTATATTGGCTACAGGTTCAAAACTTAAGTAAGATTTAACTCACTAGTTCACCTCAGGTTCTAATAATTACACTACACTAATTTTAACGTGTAACTATTGCACAGATGCTCTTCTTTTCATTCATTTCACTATACTAGTTCTAAGGGCTTAGTCCTCTTGAGTCTTCTTGTCAGGCTAATGTTGTCGAAGAGCTAGAGTGGATCAACGTTCACATTCTGGGAAAGTCCCTGTTCATGACATCTTGCAATTTTGAGAATGTTTTGTTTAACTGTCTTTATTTCAAGGTGCTTATGGAGGTTACAGTTGCAGTAACAAGTACCAAGGTGCATCGACCATGTCTCTTAGTGCTTTGATTTGTAGCCCTTGAATAATTTGGATATTACTTTTGCTGACACAGCCCCAGAGTTGTAAGTCATATATCCATAGTGGTATTAAGATTTGCTTATAGAGAAGCAATTTATTGTAAATTATATTTTATTATTGGAGTTTCTTTCCAGTAACCAGTACATTTTTCTATATTTTAGGTTAAACTCTTCTTGCATATGATGGGTATGTGCTGTTAATTAATTGGTGAAGTCTACGTGCACAGACTTGCTTTCGTTGCCAAGTTCTGGTCCAGGTGTTTATTCTGTCTATGGAGGATTATAGCTTTTCAGCAGCCCCATGATGATTTTTTCCTATTGTAATAATGGCTGCATCATGTACAAACGTTGCGATGGTATTCTGTTCAAGATCAGAAATGTCACTAGTATATAGCTAGTGGAGTACTGGACCTAATACACTACCTTGTGGCACTCTTGCCTCAATTTCTCTTAATTTAGAATAGGCCTCTACCTGCTCTATTCTAAAGTATCTTCCTGAAAGGTATGATTTTAAAAATAGAGAGTGCTGTGGCAGAGTTTTGTTCAGTTTATGAAATAGGCCTTTATGCCAGACTTTATCGAAAGCCTGGACAACATCTAGAAACATAGCAGATCAGACTTTCTTTTCCTCTAAAGATTTTTAATAATGCTTAAGAATTTTTTCTGTGATTTGATCAAATCCGGGTGCTTTTCTTGGGTTAATGTTCTTTTCCATTTCTTCTAAAACTTTTTTTGAGATAGTGGGTATAATCTCGACATGCTCTTGGCTTGATTCAGTCTAGTCTTAAGTGTCTTCTCCTGCATTTGGTTGGAAGATCAGTTCTAAGTGTTATGCTTTTTGTAGGTTATTCCAGACCCAATTTCCGTCTGTCTTTCTACTTGGTGGCTTTCCACAAAGAGTAGTCAATTTTTACTGATAGTTTTTTTACAGATAGCTTTCGATTGATTTATTTTTGATGCGTTGTTTCCCTTTTTAGTTGTTGAGTAGCGTTTTTCAGAGCAGTTTTATCTGTTAGTGTTATTGTTTGATGCCATTTTCTTCTTAATTTACTTTTTTCAGACACAAGATCCCTATTTTCTTTGGGATAATTATTACCCTTGACTCAGGAGTTTCATGCTGGTTGCTGGATGTTCTCAGCAAACAGTTCTACTTCTGTATCTAACTGTTCTTCAATTCTTATCGGTACAGAAAGATTTATAAAGTTCTCAAGTCTGATTTTGAAACTTTGCCAATTAGTCCATTTATTAGCTAGCCTATGTGGAAGTTATTTTTGAATTACACTATCACTAAAAGCAAGAAATATGGGAGAGTAGTTTGAGTTTATATAAAAAGTCTATTAGGCCAATTTTTTTTTCATATTTAAGACTATTTGCAACTCTTGTTGACGTTACAGTAGTCCATTGGCGTGCCATTTCATTATACTATTTTTATTTTTAGGGATCGCTGCTTGATTGCGATTTTCTAGTTTGGTAATGCATTCATCCATTGCATTTGATTTTTCTAATATTTTTTAAAGAGTTCATTCAACTGTTGAATCTAATCTACCAGTTTTTCTATTATAAACTTCTTCCATTTTCCATTTAGCGCTTTGAATGTTTTCCTTCGGTTTTTCCGCATCTACTTGTTCGATTCTTTGGAGCTGTCGAAGTAAAGTAGGTTTTTTAGTTTGTTTGTTCTTAATTTTTTGCATTTCTTTGGGTATCAAGCATCTACGATAGTTAGCTGGGTGATCTTTGCCACAGTGAACGCATTTCAGTTTTTCATCTTTAGATTTGATTGTATCAAATCTAAAGATGGCGTTAAATGTTTCCCGGTACACCTGACACCTGGGTTTTTTGTATCTCTGTATGTGTCCGTAGGCTTGGTACGTTTTACATTGTGGTACTGATCTAATCGAGAGAATCCTAATTCCCATTATAACAATGATTGCAAAGATTTTGTTAATATCCTCATCATGTTCAAATGCTAAGATAAACATATTCAGAGATTTTGTATTTTAATTTGAGTACTGCTTCTAACGGCTTAAATCCTCTCTTTCTGAGCAACAAAACTATTTGCTGAGGTTTGCATGAGTGATATAACTTATTCACTATTACCTTGATTGGCCTGTTTTGTTTATTCTCGTAGGAGTACCAAGAGAATTTTTCTTTTTCTAATATTGCTAACAGCAGTTTAAAGCTATCTTTGTTAGTGACGTTGATTTTTGATGTTTTTATCATTAATTAGTTTAATTTTAAAATTATTTTACATTCTATTAATTTGTTCATGTAACTGATTTAAGTTTCCAATTCCGTCGACAGCTACCGGGGGAGGAGGCGTATTTTTTTTGGCTACCGATTGTTTTGTTTCCGAGACGTTTTGATTGTTTTGTGAAGGTATTACCAATGTATTCATTTTTATTTTCTTTCTATTTTTCTGGCAAATCTACCTTGTCTTATATACTACTTCCTCTTCATCGGTATAGTATTCAACTGTGTTTTTCTTCGGTATTGTCTATCTATGAGTATTTTTTGCTCAGTTCTTTATAAATCTTATGGATTTTATTTGGTTAATCTCGTTATCTAATAATTTCCAGCTATTATACAGTTGCCGTTTACTTTGCGAACGTTGATCATTTTCGTGGAATAACGTATTATTTTGATGCATTAGTATTAATTCATTTTATGATTAAGGAACAGATTGTTGGGAAAACATGTTGAGTACGATAATTTCACCACCGTATTAAGGACGCCAGATATCACTTGCATGCAATGATTTTCAGGCAGAGAGCTCTCGGCACATCGTTCAACAATCAAACTAATACTAGTTTTAAGATGAAAATGGTTAATTTACACTTAAAAACTAGTCAATTTTTATTTTTTAAAACTGGAACTAAAATTTAACTTGTTTTATTATTTAAATTTATTTAGTAATTAAGCAAATGTGTACTAATTAAAAAACTGTGCCTTACATAATGTAAAAGGATATACTGGAACCACTACCAATAAAAAAATATCATATAAGTTGCAGTCAAAAAGTATTGTTTTCGCAGTTCGGCAAAAAATAATATTGAATTGTTATATTAAGTTGGATTCCTATAATGTTTCATGATGAATACTTTAGGTATAAAAGTAATTAGTTTAATTCAGACAAAGAAATTTTAATTATAGAATATCTAGCAAGCCAGATATATAAGAATGACCTAACTAAACCAAAATTAGAAGAGATATTCTTATGGTATTAAAGTGTGAGTAATGAGTAATACCATAATGACAACACTGATTATTCATTAACTATATTTTCGGTTAGAATCTAGAGAAGATTGGAAATTGTTTCAAATGTACATTTGAACTAAATTTAAATTGAACAAATAGTTAATTTATACGATAACGTAAAATGACGTAATACATCATTTTTATTTATAAGTTGTTAATGACTGACAAAAAGGTTAAACGAAATAACTAAAGTATAGTCAATAAAGCCATAACTATTTCCATAAAAAGTATTACCAATCAAATAAATAAATTAGATAAGTCCTTTTAAATCTTCTTTTTTTGATGATATCTTCTATTGAAGGTTGGTAACTACTTTATAAACGTTTTTCTATCTCTTACTATGAGGGCGAATCAAATATAAACGAAACGTATTTTTTAAAAAATAATTGCTTTTAACTTGAAACAAAAGAATAGCAGATTATTTTTCTACATAATTTCCTGATTTAAAAACACATTTTCCCCAACGTTTAGCTAATTTTGAAATGCCTTCCTCGTAGAATGAAGTTGGTCGTGTTTCCAGCCAATTGCGTACATAGACCTCAACCTTCTCATCGCTGTCGAATCTATGCCCTCCGATGGCCTCACTGACAGGACCGAATAGGTGATAGTCGCAGGGCGATAAATCAGGGCTGTAGGGAGGGTGTTCAACTGTGAACGATGCAATTTCTGCTCAGTTGTCAGAAGGCGAGACACCCACCTTGCGCACACCTTACAAAATCCTAGCTCCTCTGTGATGATCGAAAAAGTGCTGCCATAACTTATTCCAATCTCAGATGCAATCTCATCGATGGTCAGACGTCTGTCACCCTCAATACATTGTTGAACGCGGACGATGTTTTCGTTGGTGATGCTGGTGCCAGGTCGGCGATCATGGCTCTGATTTTCAACATTCTCACGATCCTCCACGAACTTTTTGTACCATGCAAACACTCTAGCTGGTGATAGTGTCTCTTCCTTGAACTGCACAGTCAATCTCCTCAGGATTTCAGCCGGTTTTATACCTTCCGTGGCGAGAAATTTAATGATAATACGCTGCGCAATTGACGACGGCACCTCCTGCTCAGACATTGTCACGACGAGTACTGATAGAACGAACGAAATCACCCGCCTGCTTCCCCCACTCCTGACATCCCTACCTAACACCTGACGAAGCGAGAACTCTCGCCCGTTATTATTGCGCGCCCGAGATCAAAAGTTTCGTTTATAGTTGATTCACCTTCGTAGTAGCTTATAAGTCGCAGATAGCAGAGCTATTGGTTTCTAACTCTTGGGGCTATCAGCTGGTTTGCCTGGTTTTTATATAGCGATTATCTTCGATCGTTTAAATTCTTTTGGGATATTACCGGTTTGCATGATATCAGTGCAAAAGTGTGCCATCCAGACTTTTGCGTACTTGCCGCAGTTTATTAGGAATTCATGGTGGATATTGTCAAACCCTGGGGCTTTTCTTAGCTAGACATCCTTAAGAACATTTGAAACTTCTGTTTCTGTGGTTTGCGCTTTTACGGTTTTAAGTTCCTGTTTCATCTCAATTGTATGTTCTTTATCCTTTGGTACTCTGGATGTTGCTACTATGTGTGAAGCAACGTCATTTTGGCGGACAGTTGTCTTTTGGCTTTGTGTGGGGGCTCCGTTTCCTAGTTTTCTTAACAGTGTCCACGCTTATCTGCTCAATGTCTGAAAGTTCAGACTTTCTACAGTTTCTGTCCACTTTTCCCGTCTCGCCGCATCTAGGCTATGAAGTAGCTCGTCTGCTATTTTCTGATCACCACTTTCAAGGAAATTTTGTTATATTTCGTCACTGTTTTGGGACCATCCGGAAATGAATTCCTTGCGGTAGCCTCTTGGTATACACTTGTTGGCACTACTCATTACGGCGCCGACAAACTTGTAGTTTCTACTGGTAGGGGGTATCCAGCCTCAGTATTTGTCTAATTCTATGGAGAATTTTGTTCAGTTGGCCTTTTTGAAATTCCACCTTCAGCGAGGAATAGAGGTGATTAGAGAAAATTGTATTCCTAACTCTACTATCACTGGACAGTGCTCACTGTGCGGGAAGTCGGGGAGAATGTTTGGCAAAGCTTCTATGGGCTGGCCTCTGTTGTCAGTTGAAACAAAACATAAATCAGGATTGTATTTGCGTTTTCAAGCTTGTTTAACATATGTTGCTACGCCATATGATCGATGGTTCATAGTCCGGTATTTTTTCCCTTTTCCGTTACTTTTCTGTTTTACAATGCGTTTTCTGTATAGCGACTAGGCCAATGTTGTCATTTTTAAAAGTTTTGATAGATACTAGGTTTTTGAATAACTTATACTTTCTATATTTATGTAAAAAAATTCGAACAGAGGGTCCGAATTTTCTAGTCATTAAGTCCTGAGAAGGGCCATTAGCTTTGTCTAGTAGCACATCTGCCCTTGAAGATAGAATGTTAAATGTTAGATGTATCTTATGGTCAGGAGATCCTAAGATTATCTGACTTCCAGTATGTGCTAGTTCTTTAGCGTTATTTAGCGTACACCACGAGGAGGCGAATTAGCTTTATACCTTTATGTGCTATTCCAACCGGATGATGTATACAATATCATACAATTTATAGTGTGGTAGTATCATTACTACATAAGATGTAAAGTAGCTTTCAAAAATAATTACAACAGAGTGCTCCAAATCTTCTTATATAATTTCAATAGGGCATTATGAAGCAACCAGATGTAGTAAAAGAGTGGGGATGGCTTTTGTGTCGGAAAGTATACGATAATTTTAGTTGTAAACGTAATGTGGACAAACAAGACGCGCGTTTTTGCCTTGGAATTGAACATCCACTATAATGGGCTTGTAACTACCATTCTGAAAGCAGTTACAAATTTCTCATCATCCAACAACTTCGAATCTGCAATCGATTATATTGTGGGTAAAAAACTTTAAGGAAACAGAATATGTTGACAGCAAGGAAGTGGGAGTGGATGCTCTCAGACTGCTCAATTTTTCTGTCACCCAAACGCTCCATTTACAAACATCTGACTATATGTCATTCGGAAAAATCTCCGTTTTCGTCTATAGAAAATGGTCGATGTTCAAGAATTGTTAAAACGTGATTGTGGCATATGAAAAAATTATTGAAACTGTGCAGCATAACGTGATTGTTTCACTTTGTGAAAAAGACATCTTTCTAGGTGTGTAAATAAAAATAACTTTTGGTATTGGATTAAAAACTACCCGAGGGTGATTCTACAGAAGCCGCTGCATAGTAATCGTTTTTGGTGCGCAGTGTTACGAATGGGAATAATCGGTTTCTACTGTTTTTAATGTAGAAATCGGGCAACTACCGTCAATGATAAGCATATATCAGTATTTTTGACCCGTTTCTTAAAGAAAAAAAATTGTTTTCTTCTACTATTTAAGTTTTTTGTGATATTTATTATTCTCTAGGCTAAACTTTCCATTCGTAAAACTTTATAACTACTTTTTGTACTTGCTAGAATGCACAACACATTTAGCTTGCTCCACAAATTATTTTACTATCTTTTAAGGTTCTTTTTATCTAAAATTAAAAAAGAAAGATGTGCCTAAAGGGTATTTTGTCGGACACCGTTGTGACTATTGTGGTTACAGGGTATTGTTTGAGGTTACTTCAGCTTTATGTTTGATACTTTATTATGCTGCTACTATACAATGCTTTAGTAAATGTTAAAAACTTTTCCTTTGTTATTATGGCTGAAAATTAATTTGTGTACCTACAATTCGATACTTGTATTCTCAACGAGGAGTTGTATAATAAATTTAGAAGTGTACATGCAAATTCTGCCTTGCTACTGCTGACTATGGTGTTGAATATTTGAATTTGGAATTTCGCAGACAACTTTATCAGCAATACATTTGGTCAAGCCGAGAAAATTAAATTGCGTCTGTGTTACACGGAATCCATATCGAGCAGATGCACTGGAAACGTCTAGTGCAGTAGCCGGAAGCGATCCAAGCGGGTGGGTGAAGTAATACCCAATTTTAGATTTCAATTAAACGATCGAACAGGCAGGTACTGCAACGCGGCGGTGAACCTTGCAATTGTGGGCCCCGCCTTGTTTTATTGCTTGCCACTTTGCGTTAAATCGCAATCTTTTAGTTTGTCCGATATGCTTAATATTAAAACGGCGCGAAGTGGCCGAGTTTTAGTACGTTGTGGGATTTATGGCGTGTCATTTGGATTATATGGATCATAAAGGTAAATTTCATATAAAGTTGGGCCTTCAGGCAGACCGCTCGTGCGAATTACGTAGGCAATATTTGTAAATCAAAGTGCGGGCCTGTGGTTGGGGGATTTCGTATTTAGCAGCCGCCTTTACTATGGCTTATGGAAGGAAATAAGTTCTCGAATCTAATCAAATACTTATAACAACTTTTACTGATTTTGTCATCTTTAAATTACTTTCTGGCCTGTTTCAGTTCTTATAAATGAAAGTTCAACTTATAATATGATTTATAATTATTCGTTTGTTTATATGCATAGAAGAGATATGTTCATTATGTTTTGATAATTCCTTTGAATTAACTTCTTCTTAACTAATATATAAAAACGTAAAACATCGTTATATATACACAAAGTAAAGATGGAGGCTTTCTGTGGTAATTAGCATAGCTTTATCTTCCAAGACTTCTAACGAGGGTTGGCGTAAGAACCGCCTACAGATGCTAACAAATTGTTGCAAGGTGTGGCGTTAACAAAAAGAGCAATTGATTATCACACAATGCCGCGCGCTGTTTACAAAGAAAGACTCTGTAATCGGAGCCCACTAAGTCAACATTCATTAATCACTATTAAATAATCATTTCGCGAAAACGGTTTTAAACGTAAATTGAGCGGAAATGTGAATTTCGCGATATCGTATTAACTGACGAAAGGGGTCGATTTGTAGCCGGCATAAATACCAGCTTTGATTGCCGAACAGCTAACGTGGTCTGTTTGCAATTAAAGCGCGTAATTGTGTTGTCAGTAATAAAAATAAAAAGGACCTCGCTGAAACGTGAAATTTCGTACCCTACAGGCGTTGGAGTTACGAAATAGCGCCAATAATTTCGGATAAAATACCTTAGGGTTATTTAACTAAAAATCATAAAATTAATGTGGTATATGTATTTGCGGGACTCAGGAGTTAATTACAAAGTAATCTTCAGTGATTGATGAAAAATGAAAATGAATATCGGATGCAATTTTTCAATTAATTTGGGGTGAACCTGTCGATCCCCGAGGTTGTGAATTACGTCCGCGTCATAATAAAATGATGAATTTGTACATCCGACCAAAGAATTATAGTACGTAATTTAGAGAGCTACCTGAATTATATTTTACTAAACTTATACAAGTGCTTACAAAAGAGTATTTAAATAATAAAAGGCGAACAAAATCCCTAGAATTTACTTTTATTTTGGCTTAAGGAACAACTTCAATACTCTGGTGGTTATAAAAATCCTCAATTTCTCGTGAAAGTAGACAAATGAAAATTTGAAGTTGCCACCGCAGACAAATTTGATTGCCCCGCAAAATAATGCTAGGAATGCGGGGAAATATTTCTCGGCAAAATACGAGAAAAACTTTTTGATTAAGTTTGCAAATATGGTGCTGCCTTGTGCGACACAAAAATGTTGTCCGCGGCGCGATATTGCGTTTCCGCGGTTCGGCAAAATTTTAATTTTGCAAAATGCGCGACTCCAGCACAGACACCACAAAAATTTATTGCGACCCAAATTTTATTGCCATTATATTTATTACGCGGCTGCAGTCCGACGCAATAGCAGCGGCCGCCGTTAATTTATTTTGAGAGGGCGCCCGCTTGCACCTGTTGACCCAATTTTCTGCGCGTTTGGAAGAAGACAATCGAAACCGGCTCGTTTTTCTACTAAAAACATAACGGGGAATAGAGTGCCAGCATCAGAATGAAATCATTCATTGGGAGGACTATGGCATGATTGATAGGACTCCATTTGCCACGAGCTTGATTTACCGGGTACATTCATTATGGGCATCAATATTCTTGTCATTAGCAAGAGCGTTTTCCATTAGAAATGATAATAAGGCCCTGGATCCCAAAAATGTCTTCATTCTCTTGTATATATGTATGTATGTATATACGTGTGTGTGTATGCATGCATGTATGTATGTGTGTGTGTATGTACATATGTATGTATATGCATGTATGTATGTATGTATGTGTGTATGTATACAACGGTAAACAAATTCCGGACACTTCTATTTTTCTTTGCAACTTTTGTTCAGCTATCGATATGATTTTTGAATATATTATAAAACATGCCCAGGGCTTTGAAAAACCTAAACATAGGATCATTCTTATGTCTGTGCCAAAAGACATATTTGGAGACTTAGAAAAAATTTAGATAACCCAAGAAAAATTAGAAAAAAGATTTTTATTCAATGCTTTGCATCGACTCATATTTCTAGTGATTAGGGCTCACAACTCCGCTAAGGTATGGCCTCTTAAAAAGAGGGATACTTTTTTAGAAAACTTGAACTATCCGAAAAATGTAAAGCGTGTCGTTACCAACTAAACATAAAATCTTGTTCGTATTATCTAAGCTACGCTAGTGGAGTTAGTTTAAAGAGCTTTTGCTTCAGAGAGTTTCATAGCTATAACCACTTTTAGAATCACTCAAAAATATCTAAAACGCCGATTTTGCTAAAAATTGCTTCTAATCGGATAACGTTGAAAAATTTTCTCAAAAACTTACAAAAAATCTATAATCAATTCCTAAGCCAAGTTATGCCTATTTTATAGTTTTTTTCTGAAAAAAAATACAGTGAATATAAATTGCATATTTTAGTAACCTAACAGGATGTTAATTGCATTAGGCTTTATATTTATTCACATAGCAATCAAACAACTCAACACGAGTTGGGCGACATGCGTGCAGCGACCCTCTTTGCTCCCCCATTCAACAGCAAATGGCCATACTACAATGGATATAACTCAGTTTAGGTTACTATGAATAATATTTAAATTCCTGTTAAAGAAGAAGCGAAATACCTTGGTATGAATTTAGATACAAGTTTAACGTGTAAATTCTACCCGGAAAAAAAGAAAAACTGAAGAGAATGTATTGGCTGTTGAGGCAAAAGTTTTTTTCCCAGCCATTAAAGTCCACTACAGGACTTAGGTCTTTTCTTGAATTTTGCAGTTTTTGAAATTTAATTGGGGATTTGGCATTTAAACGCCATGCTTGCTGGGCGGGTTTAGCGAGTGGATGGGATAGAATGTACTTCACTACTTCCAAAGGTATTTGTATGATGGCCGGAGAAGAGCATTAGATGTTCGTCATTGCCGGGGTTCGAACCCGAGGCCTCCGCCACGAGCCAGTTTGGCGAGTCGAAGCTTTTACTTCGCGGCTGTCGTGCTCTCATAAAAACAAAAGTGCTAGTGCATAAATCAGTTTTAGTTTCCTTGTGGGCATTGAATTCACTTCTAGGGATGTGCTTCAAGAACAAACATTGATGTTGTAAAAATATTTTAAAATAAAAAAAGCTTTGCTCTATAGTGAACGCAAAATTGTACATCAGTAATAAAACACTACACGAAAACCTCAAGGCTTTGTGAATTCTAAATAAAATCAACAAATTTGCAATCAATTGCGTACACAGACAATAGCACCATCCTAGTGAAATAATGCAAAGATGTGTAAAAAGACAAAAAATATTACACTTTGCTTTTGTTTAGATATTGATTAACTATTTGTGGCTTAGGGGATTACCACTGGGCGACTTCTTCTCGTGTCATTTTCCTTTATATCATCACCTTTGCTTGTTAGCCTTATGGCTTATTGTAAATATTGCATTAAAAATAAAAAAATATCTAATATATTAAACTGATTAATTTAGTTTTGTACATTCTTTTAGTTACATAAAGTTTGTTATTTTTAGTTCTAAAATATTGTAAATGAGTTTTTAAACAAAAATATAGATACTTAGGTACTTGGGTAAGAGAAGAATGGGATAGTGACATGGAAGTTAAGACAAGAATAGAAATGGCCAGAGACGGATTTAGAAATATGAAAGTAATGTTATGTGATAAAGAATTGACCATCGATCTACGACTGAAAGTAGTTAACTGTTAAATATGGCTAATATTACAAGAATAGAAGCATTCGAAATGTGGGTCTTCCAGCGAATATTAAAAATTTCATAGGCAGACCTGTACCAATGAGGAGGTTTTAAATAGAATAGGAAGAGATAGAGAACTTTTACACATAATGAAAAGAAGAAAAGTCGAATATCTAGAACACGTACTGAGGCTTGATAGATACGACCTACTACAGAAAACAACGATGGGAAAGATAGAAGGTAGAAGAGGAGTGGAAAAAAGGAAAGTCAGCACCATTTTTAACATAACAGGAAATAGAGAAAGATTTGCAGAAATGACAATCAACCTTCACTAGTTGGAGCGACACCTACAGAAGAAGAGTTTTTAAATTATTTTACACTTAAATTGTGTAAAAAACTTCCCACTTAATTAATTTTGCTATTGGTAATAACACAAATGTTGTTGTATGTAAAATAATACTTAATATATACATGTAGAGAAAAGAGGATATCAAATTATCTTTTAATTTTTTTATCTAGAAAGTTATATTCATAATAATGAATATTGTTGGACGTTGTATCGTCAGATTTAATGTATTTTCTATTAAATCGCATAAGAAACTTTTGTTTATAATAAAGTGGTCCTATAATTTTTTCTTAATTACGTTGGTGAAAATGACCATAGTATCTCCAAGGTACTGAGCTTTGGACTGCTTAGCAAAAGATTTTAACCAAACAAAATATCTTAGAAACATAACAGCAATAGTTTTTATTTTCAACAAATTTTCGTACAAAATATAAAGGTATGACAACGAGATACTGATCAGTAGGTATAAACTATGCTGAGCTCTCAAGAAAAGCAGTATTTCTTTCAAAAATTTACTTTTAATATCAAATATGTCTCGAGTAAAAAAACATTTTTTTATTTTATAAGAAGGCAACCATATACTTGATTTGAAACACTCATAGCACATATGCTATCGTATATAAAATATACTGTTCTGTGTGATCTGCGCAACACTTTAATTTTGTTTCCACCATCTTTGGTTGGATAGCTGTATCAAAATATTTTTCTTTAACCTAGTTGTTTGTAGTTAGATGTCTGTTAGCTTCAAATCCACGTTATTTATGGAACAAGCGAATGGTTGAAAATCATTGTCATTGAAATTATCATTTTCTCGAAATAGAGGTTTCTGAAGATTTTAGTTTGTCAATTAAACTTGTCTTTTTGTCGCTGTATTAGGGAAAATTTGGGATTTTGTTTTCTATTATATTTGGCATTTTTTTAATGGTTCACTTTTAATTACGACCAAACTCACAGCAAAATAACCAAAACAGATTATTTTGTTGGGTTTTACTATAGAATCTGTCGCATGTCAAGCAGTTTCTGCTAAATGTGTCAATCTTTGAAGATGACAAATGTCATTCACTTTACATGATGAATGTTTGTTTGCTTCTGGAAATGTCAATGATCGGTCGGTCATAATATAAATTTAGTAAGTTGAATTTTAATTGTTATATAGTGTTATTGTTGTTTAACAAGGGCTTTCTAGACTAGAATACAACTAACTGTCGATTGCAGAGTTAAAGTATAATTATAAAAGATATACAAATATGTCTAGATGCTAGAGTTTGCTGTTGCAAAACAATGTTTTTTTTGTATAGAAATCATTTTGTAGAAATGTAAGTACGATTGTTGCCCATTATACCCTAAAAGATTTCAAGAAGTCTCTAACTATCTTTTTGAAGCGTTAGCACGCAATTGGCGGGTGCCATAACCAAGATAACGGAATTAGAAAAATATCTAAGTGTTGAGAAATATATTCAAAAGGTTATACAGCAAGAAAACTTTGTATATTTATATCTTTATGATACTTTAATAAATTAATTCAACCTCGTATTAAAAAACAAACTTGTAACATTCACTATACCAATGAAGAACTAAGTAGTTTCAAGGTAATTGTAATTTACATATTTTTAATTGCACAAGCCGTTTTATTCCGTAAATATGTAGTTTCAGCTGTAAAATATTCTATAAAAGTATAAGTTTTTCTAACACTGTAATTTATTTAAACAAAAGCTTATATGGTAGCTATTCTGTTACAGTAAAAAATCGAACAGCTTCTACCAAGCTCAGAATAAAAAACGTTAGTAGAGAAAAATCCTATTTTTTTCATTTTAATATTACTATAAAAATCCATTTGTGAAAAAAGTTGAGAAATCTGCATTACAGGAACTTTGTTTTTATGCTCACTAGTAGCTCTAAAAATTGTAAACCATTTAAGTGAGGTTACCTTAGCTAACCTATGAATATAGTTTAGCTTTCCATAGAGGAATCTTTAATATTATGATTTTAGACAAATCAATAGATAAACAATTTTAACTTAAATAATTATCTGAATAAGTGGAAATAAGTTTTTTTCCAAAAACCTACATTTAACACCAGTATTCGAACACCAGATAAACTTTACTCTGTAGTAACAAAACACAGATAAGAAAATACGTCAAACGAGCCACCCTCAGGAAACAATCAACTGGGACTGAAACTCAACATCATCTCTTCCCATAAGAAGCAATAACCAACTGACTACATCTCTATCATAATTACGAAAATAGTAGAGCTGCTCATACCCCACTTAGACAAACTTATGCCATTTTTAACAACATTAATCCCTACACTGATAAACTAATGGATCAAAATAGTAACCCATTAATTACTACCTTAACAGTGGCTAATTGGAACGCTAATGACCTAAAAAACAATACTCAATCTTATAGAATTCTTGTCACGACATAACATAGATATGCGTGTATTACCGAGACACACTTTATCTGCACAAAAAAATTTTGAATTCCTATTTATGAGGTGTATCGGAAGGACAGAGAAGCATTAATTGCATCTGGTGGTGTTGCAATTGTTATTAAAAAAAAAACTTAGCCACCGCCTCCTTTATATGGATGCTTTCCAAAATATTGAAGCTATCTTCATAAGCTAATTATAAAAAACAATGGTTCTCTTATATTCAAGTTTACATACAAATCACCGAATAAGCGGCTCCTAGAGAATGAAATCGGAAAGCTCTTCAATAGTAAAGAACTCACATTTTTACTGGGAGATCTAAACTCAAAGAACATTATATGAGATTGCAATGCTAGCAAAACTGACTGAATCAAATTACACAACATACTGACCTACCACGGTATACTGCTCTCATTCTCAGACCCAACAGATTTACCTAACATATATACAAAGCTGATCACCAACTAGATATTCTAGATATAATCTTACCTAAAAACGTTTATGATCCAATATTCCAAACAGTAATCTCAGAACTAGACTCCGATCACCTCCCCATAATTATCTCCTTGTGCTATATTCCTGAAATAATCCCTCCTCCAATAAAACTTGCTTACGGGAAAATTAGTTGGGAAACATTCCAATCGTCACTTGATCAAAAGCTAAGACGGATGAATTCTATCGAAACATCCAAGGATTTAGACCATCCTGTCCAGCACTATACGTCTGCAATCTAAGATAGCATTAAAGAAGCAACTACACCCTCGAAATAGAAAAATTTCTGACTACGCTAGAATTTCTGGTTTTATACTCGAACTAATCAAATTGAAGAATAGATACAGAAGAGACTGGTAGAGATCTCGCCTACCATATTTTAAAACTTTATACAACCGTCTCTGCCATTCAGTCAAATAAGAACTTGACAACCTAAGAATCCTCAGATATAGTTTTTATCTTAAAGAAATGCAACCCCGTGACCTCACCATGTGGTTGGCAACCAAAAGATTATTACGGCAACATAATGTTATGTATCCTCCGACAGATAATAATACTACTTATTTTTTTTACATTGACGAAGCCAACTTAATAAGAACACATCTTGAGCGGGTATTCACACATAACATAGTGGAGTATGATAAACATCTTGATCACCAAGTCACAAATGCAATCGAAAACTTACGCCTACAAGAGAATACAATAGACCCTGCCACGGCACGAACTTAAATCGTACATTGAACGCTTACCCATTCGTAAGGTACCTGGGCCAGATCTGATAAGAAATGAAATGCTGAAACAACTAACCAATATGGCTATCGCCTACTTAACCACAATTTGTAATGCTTTTCTCCAACTGGGATACTATCCAACCCAATGGAAAAGTGCTATTATACTCCCTATCTACAAAACTGCAAAATTGAAGAAGCGTCCAGATAGCTACAGACCCATAAGCCTTCTATCTTCCTTGGCCAAACTTCTTGAAAAAGTAATACCCTCTAGAATTCAAGAAATAATACCGGAAAAAGATATACTTCCTTCACATCAATTTGGGTTTCGTCCACTTCACTCGACCACCCACACTGCTTAGTATAAGTAAAATAATTGAGAAACGATACGAAAATATATATGATTATACTGCTTGTATCTTCTTGGACCTGGATAAAGCGTTTGAAAGTGTTAAATGTACCAGTAGCAAACCTATAAAAGCCAGGGTAACACAAGGGAGGTTATTGAGTCCAATATTATTTAACCTATACGTACACGACTTGTCTGTAGTTAATAACTCAGCACTTGCCATCTATGCCGATGAGACGGCAATTATAATTCAGGACGAAACCGCAATTATACACTTACAATATTCTCTTAAGCTAACGCTTAGATGGTTCAGCAAATGGAAAATAAAAATAAATTCTGCCAAATCTCAAGCAAGTTGTTTACTCTCAAGCGACACACGCAACTCCCAACAATCAAAATAGACAATAATGAGATAAAATGGAACCCGAGCTGTGAAGTATTTGGAAGTCTACTTGGACGCTAGGCTAAACTGGGGTTTTCACATTGCCCACAAACTCAATAAATGTCACACCCGATTGGTTATGTTAAATCATTTAATGAACTGTAACTCCCATATCAGAAATGTTCAGTTCTGATTTACAAATCAGTTCTCCGGCTAATACTCACCTACACTTGTCCTATTTGGTGCAATACGTCGAAGACGACAATGGATAAACTGCAAAATATACAGAATAAAGTGCTTCAAATTGTAATAAAGTGCCTGTAGTTTGTGCATAATACCCAAATTGACAAGAAACTAGATGTACCATTAATAACTGATTTTATCAATAAAATAACTCAGTTCTTTCAAAACCTAGTATTATGTGCAAGTGCTACCAAACTAAAACTAGGCCAAAAAGAGATCCATATACGCCTTAAACGAAAAATATCACAGAATTTAGTTTAATTTATTAAATATTTAAAACCTTTGAATATAACTTAGAGACAGAGGTGTAAGATGTAACTCATTCCTCACTAGATTATAGGTTAGTTGCAGTTAGATATATTATGTGTAACAAAGCTGTGTATTACATACTGTCTTGTAGATCAAGCTATAAATATATTAAGAAGAAAGTTAAAAGAACACAAGACTAGGAATCTACTAGAAACACTGAAATCTACATCTGCTTAATGCAGAAACATGCTAATCTTCCATTTTGTAATGTGATGATATAATATTAATTTATTTGTTTCTAGTTTGACCACCGATAAAATTTTACATAACGAAAATTGATGAAGAATAATTTAACTAGTTTACTTAATTGTTTTTTAATAATTGTTATACTTAAGCTCTTATAAAATGTACATATTTTGCCTTATATACAATTATTTAATTGGAAACAATTATGTCTGTAGAATTTTTAGTTATGGTAATAAACATATGTGGAATAAAATTTGCAACGAGATAAGTAACAGATACATTTTAACACAATTATATTTAAAATGCATTTTGTGTAATATCCAAAAATATATCTAATGATATAAGATTCCAAAGCGTAACCCATAACGTTCATAAATTAGCCGTCTTTCCGCGTCTCATGTATTTTCAAGCTTTTACCGTTGGGCTCAATTATGTATGTATCTCCAATTGCCTTTCACGGCGTAAACACTGTTGCTGAAACTTATAATCTTATATGTTGCTCGTACTCGAGAGAGCACTTTTAGTTTTCAGTACCCATTCTGACACTAACACCAAAGCCAATTTTAATGGAATCGATAAGTAAAAATAATCGTATTACTTGTTATCTGACAGATCCATCGCAGCCAGTTAGTATTGAACTTTAAAAATGAGGTAATCTCGAACCGTGGAATATTAATCTTGTATAACTGTGATTCCACTTGGCATGATAGGTATCAAGAAAGCCAGTTTAAAATATATTCTGAGAACGCTGTAGACAGCGAGCGCGAGTGGATGTGCTACATCGTGTCCGATTAAGTTATCACTAGTGCCCGCTCTTGACCCTACAACGATTTATATTTAATTCTGCCGAGTTTTACACCAAATGTGTAAGTTAAAGATCTTTACTACATTTTTAAATTTGCTGATTAAAAACTCGCAAACATCATAACAAATTCTATAAATCCAGAATATGTACAACAATGGCTGAAATATGTATATACCCCAGTCACAACTTTTATATAATCCACAACAAACTCAATTTGGAAATCAACAACCACTTCAATTCAATTACGCGCCGCTCCCGCAAACCAGTAATGTCATGCCTCTGCCACCACCACAAAATTATACTAATATAAAATTCTTCTCTTCTGTCTCAACCACTAATCAAAATCCAAACCCGCACCTAATAACAGAAGCAACAGAACAAATAGATATCGATGACTCCTCCGAAGAGTAAGTAACAGAAAATCAAAACCAACACAAATAGCAGCAATACAAAAAACCATACAAAAACGCAGAAGAACTATAGCCGAACGAACACAACCAGAAAATTCAATCAACACTCAAAATCGATTTACTGTACTAGCTAGCGGTAGCACACAAGAGACCCAACAAGGTTCTAGTGAAAGTTCCGTACAACAAATTCCCAAGCCCCCGCCTGTATACCTAGACGGCGTTACGAATTATGCCCAAATGATCGAAAATCTAACAAAAGTCTTAGAGCGGGAACAATACAGCACTAAAGCACTTTCAAACAACACAATTAAAATAAATACTAATATTGCTGACTCCTATAGAAAACTAATCGCCCATCTAAAAACTGAACGAATTATATACCATACCTATCAATTAAAGGATGAAAGAGCATACAGAGTGGTAATTCGAAATCTACATCACTCTGTTGACACCAAGAAAATTAAAGAAAAACTAAAAAAGCACGGCCACACTGTACGAAATCTCACCAATATCAGACACAGAGCAACTAAAGGGCCTCTGCCTATGTTCTTTGTTGATTTAGAACCGGCTCAGAATAATAAAAAAGTGTTTGAATTGAAGCACCTTAATTACCAACTAATAACCGTAGAACCGTCCAGAAATAAAACCACAATAATACAGTGTACACGATGCCAGGCATATGGACATAGCAAAACTTACTGTACCAAACCTTTCCTCTGTGTAAAATGTGGAGGAGAACACAATACCACTGTCTGCAAGAAATCAAAGGAAACTGCCGCGCGATGTGCACTGTGTCAAGTCCCACCCCTCACCAACTTCAAGGGTTGTCAAGTATATCAGCAACAACAAATAAATAGAGGTAAATCGTATAGTCTTCCAAGAACATCTACTGTAAAGACATCGAATACACCAATAACTGCGCAGCATGCATACACCTTAAATTTAAACAATGCAAGTTATGCCCAAGCAGCATCACAGCACCGCACGAACAGTCAACTCGAAGATAACAGCAATAATGACATCTCACTATCTCAGTTTTTAACTAAATTTGAAACAATGTTCACGCAGCTTATGAACCAGAACAGCACGATGCTTAATCTGCTCACCATGTTAGTCAAAAATTGCAATAATGGATACTTTACGCATAGGATTATGGAATGCAAATGGACGAGCCCACCATCGCATTGAAGTCAAGCTCTTTTTTAAACAACATAAAATCAACATCCTACTGATCTCAGAAACCCACTTCATTGAATACAGTTACTTAAATATCCATAATTATTCAACATACTCTACAAATCAACCAGACGGTACAGCCCACGCTAGCTCAGCAGTAATTATCAGTAATAAAATCTCTCACCACATAATGGAAGAGTTCTCCACTGACTTACAAGGTATCATCCTCAACGTCAAGAGTATTATCGGTCCGCTAGTGTTTGCAGCCATATATAGTCCACCCAGACATAATATTCGACAACACCAATACGAAACATTCTTTCAAAAATTAGAGAATAAATTTATTGCTGGGGGGGGACTATAACTCCAAAAACCTACTTTGGGGATCCAGACTAACTACCACCAAAGGCAGAGAACTGTTTAAGACGCTGCAGACACACAAATATGGCATATTGGCTACTGGTGAGCCCACATACTGGCCGTCAGATCCAAACAAGGTTCCTGACATAGTGGACTTCTTTGTTACCAAAGGCATCTCCTCAAATTACTGTAAAGTGGAAACCTGCTACGATCTTCTTTCTGATCATTCTTCCATAATCGTCACATTGAGCACATCAGTTATAACCAAACAAAAGAAACCCTCATTATATAATAGACACACGAACTGGGACATTTACAAAAAGTACCTTACTGCTAATATAGAAATTCCAGCTAATCTAAAGACACCAAACGAAGTTGACTTATCCGTGGAGCACTTTAACAATATCGTACATCACGCAGCTCACATTTCTACGCCAACCGAACATCCCAAAGCAGAGCTTATTGAAAACTATCCCTTTTACATTAAATCCAAGCTTGCCGAGAAGAGGAGAGCTAGGAATGTATGGTAACGAACCAAACATCCTGCGGACAAAACCAGACTAAATAGGCAAACCCGAGAACTCAAACAGGCACTCCAAGATTGGAAAAATGAAACATTTAAAGAGTATGTAAGCAACCTTTCTCCATCTGCACATGGTGAGTACACACTATGGAAAGCTACTAGCAAATTTAAACGTCTTAAAATGCATATACCACCGATTCGTAAAGATGATGGCACATGGGCTCGAACAGATGACGAGAAGGCCGAGCTCTTCGCGAACCACCTCTCCGGTATCTTTCAACCTCACCCAATAGCAGTCCCTCATAAAGAAGAAACTGAAATTCTCGATTACCTACAGGCTCCTTGTCAATTAAGCTCGCCTATACAACATGTTACACCTGCTGAAATAAAACTTGTGATTAAACATTTACATAACGTTAAAGCACCGGGCTACGATGTAATTAGTATTAAAGTCCTTAAAGAATTACCTCATCGAGACATAATGGCTCTCACGCATATATTCAATGCAACTTTACGATTGCAGTATTTTCCAATCCAGTGGAAATTTGGGCAAATCATTTTTATCCTTAAACCGGGTAAACCCGCTCACGAAGTCGCGTCCTACCGGCCGATAACCTTACTCCCATTACTCTCAAAAGTTCTAGAAAAACTAATCCTACAAAGATTGTTACCCATAATTGTAGATCATGAACTTATCCCACATCAGTTCGGATTCAGACAGCAACATGCTACCATAGAGCAGATACATAGAGTTGTAGATGTCATTGAGCAAGATATTGAAGAAAACAGATACTGCGTGGCGGCCTTTCTTGATGTCAGCCAGGCATTCGATAGAGTCTGGTATCTTGGCCTATTGTATAAAATCAAAAAAGTATTGCCCCACCAATACTACATTCTTATCCGATTATATTTAAGTGAAAGGCACTTTCAAGTTAAACACAGCGACAGCTTGTCCATTTTCCATCAAATTAAAGCAGGAGTTCCCCAGGCCAGCGTCATGGGACCTATCCTATACTTAATTTATACGGCAGACCTCCCTCATCAAGACCAGGTTGTCATTGCAACATATGCGGATGATACGGCATTATTAGTATCACATAGCGATCCACATCAAGCCTCCGCCATACTTCAACGCTACCTCACCACACTGCAGGAATGGCTCTGCAAATGGCGCATAAAAATAAATGAAGCAAAATCGACCGCCATAACTTTCACCACAAAGCACGGAACTGCTCCCCCCGTCTTCCTAAATGGCATCCAAATCCCAATCCAGGACGAAACAAAATATCTTGGCATGCATTTTGACAAAAAACTCACATGGAAAGCCCACATAGCTAAAAAGAGAAAGGAATTGGACATCAAAATGAAGAAAATGAGTTGGCTCCTTGGTCGAAGATCACATTTATCTTAAACTAACAAAGTGCTAGTGTATAAAACAGTGCTAATTCCAGTGTGGACTTACGGCATCCAACTGTGGGGCTGTGCAAAGCCGTCGAACACTGCAGTTATACAACGCTTCCAAAACAAAGCCCTCCGCACTCTAGCCAACGCAAAATGGTTTGTATCCAACCTAACACTTCATAACGACCTTAAAATACCCTGGGTCAAGGACGAAATCACCAGAAACATATCAAACTATGCTACCAGATTATCCAAACATCCCAATTATTTAGCACGCAACCTACTTGACAACGCCAATATTACCAGACACCTAAATCGATGTAAAACATTTGAGTTTACCAACTATTTTTAATATTTAGTTTATCGGGGTTCGTCACTGAATGGTTTCCCGTCTCATGCCTTTGTAATTCTTCAATCACATTTGCTTGTTAGCCACTTGGCTAGTTGTAAATCTGCTGTTTACTAAATAATAAATATATATATTCTATTTAAAACTAAATAATTTCGCTATTAGACAATTGAAAAATGATTTGTAGTAAAGTTTTGTTACAAATTGCTTATCAGTAATTTATTATTGTAGCAAATGTATTGTTAGATATTTGGCTAATTACTTAAGTACATCCTTTATAATTTTATTGATGATTAAGAAAAAAGTCTAGAATTGTAAAGCAATTATACATTTAAATTTTGGCACGTAGTGTATGTCACTGCATCTTATAAAGTACTATACATCAAATTTGCTTTTTTTATTTATTTAGATTAATTAGATATAGTTTTACAAAATGTTAGTTATATAATCAATTTTTTGCTGTGTAATATCGTGACGTAAGGTGTCAGTTTGCTTAATTATAGTATTACTTTAGATTTAACACTTATTTTCAAAATAAAAATCCCTTTCAAACTTTTCTGCAAAAATGCATTTAACATTAAGGACTATAGTAGATTTTATTTTAATAAAAAATTTAATACCAGCCAATTTTTAAAGAACAAAATGATGTGTTATTGAAACATGAAATTGATAAAATTTTTCCCCATTTTTACACATTTTATAGGGCTGTAGTGCATCTTATCTGATGCTAACATTTTAAACAAAAAAATATTGTACGTTCTTTTTTTAAGTAAATATTTCTTTTATTAAAATAACAATGTACCTAAAAGTTTTCAAACTGTACTAAAAATATATTGCTCAAAACACTTGCTTTGTGTCTCCATTAAAGTGTTTCTATGCTGCGACTACTTTAGAGAGTAATATAAAGTTTTAATTTCGCCCAAAACAAGCGTCTAGTCGGAAGAGTGCATGAGACAGCAATAACGTGGCCGTATCACAACTCTAGTGCCGCCGTTTCAAACCTCAGCAAAAGCCGGAGACGGCGACGTTCATTTCAATAATACGTATGTGATCCTAGAATTACGAAAAGGATCATCAGGCGACCTCGGGCAATATTTCAATTAGGAATCACCTCGCCAAGATGGTGGCTGCCGCAGTTACCCGCGCCCGTAGTAAGTTCGTGCTGATGCTTGGTTTACTTAACTCGATAGGGCGAATTGGATAACTTCTGAATAGTTTGCTAATTGAATTCGCATTCTTTTGGCGACCTTAATTTAATGTAAGCTGAGCGTCTTATTGCTCCCTTTAGCGGAATTAAGTTTATTTGGCCAGAGCACGCTGTTTAGGGTATTCTGCGAGCCTTACGAATTTCTACAATGCGTCATTAATAATAATTAGGAAAATCGGTTTTTGCTTATCGCTTTATTTATGACGACCTGGCAGTAGTTTTTTAATAGCAAAGTGCTCCTGTTTGCTATCACGACAAAAAGATACGATCCAGCGGTATCAGCATCGTTGCGAGAAAACACCGAAGCCCCACTATATAATTTTATATCAAATTTCTGAGATTCACCCTCCATATTCATTCTATTAATCAGCTGGTATCTTAATCCTGCGATAGCAGCTCCATATCTCATTCAAGGAATGTTACTTATCTCTATCCAATCTACCCTCCAAAAGCAAGAGAAACTTGTTGTTATTCAAGAAGTCCCACTACGTGGTCTATTACATGTAAAATAGTTTATTGATGTTAACCTTATCGGCGTTTAATCTTGTAGAAGTACGTCTAGGAAAATAAAATTGTTTTTAGACACAAATAATGAAATGATAAGTGGGTGAATCAAAGTTAAACTATGATTACTTTTTATTCACCATGAGAGCTTTAAGCTTTAAGATACTGTTCAGAAACAAGATTCTTAAGAAAACTCAAGTTTATGTGTACCATAAGCAATTGGAAATTAAGGTTATTGACGTCACTTAAAGAACATAGTGAGTAAGGAGAAATAATGACCGCCTATTAATGAAATTACTTCTGCGTTTGAAATAAATTACGGTAGTGCTCAGGTAATAATTACTGATCTTGGATTTTAAAAAGTGTGTATATAATCATCCCATTATTGTCTTACTGAAGATTAAAAACAGCGGCATTTTTAGGCTTCCAAACACCTTTCCTACAGTTTAAACTCATCTCCCTACTCATTTGTTTGAAACACAAAAAAAAAATACGTGAAGGGCAGGCATTTGACGATATTATTACTGTAAAAGCATTTGTGCAAAATTGGCTAGTATCATAACTATTTCACAAAATTATAGAGAAAAGGAAATTTGTAAGCTTTTATTCACAATAACTTAATGAATTAAAAAAAATTCTGCTTAGCATTTGATGCGCCAACATAAAATAATATAACATTGTAAATAAGTTCGTGTTTTAAAAGTATGTTCTAATTGGATTAAAAGGGCCAAAGTAAGCTAAATAAAAATTTATATAAATAGCTTTACATTTATTTAATTAAGAAGACGCCTATTTCCGTAGCTAAACTAGCTGTTACAAAAAGAATTATAAATTGGCTTTCAACAACTTTAATTAAATGCAATTTGTATATCTGTGTTAAGTTACTTCTTATATGTTATATAAATTACACTTCTAAGTAAACCGTTTTGATTTAGACAACAAAGATATAATTCACATGATTTTATTTGTTTTATAACAGTTTATTTATCAAATTAATATATAAACAAAAATAATAAAGGGAGTACAAATAAGTCTCCGAAGTTTTTTTATCAAAAATTGGGCATTTATTGTGAAAGAACGGAACCTTGTGTTTTATTCAAAGTATTGTCCATCGCTAGCCACTACTTTCTCTCATCATACCGCGTCGAAAGAACGCTTCATCTTTTGAAGCTATCCACGAAACAACCCAATTTTTGGTATCTTCATATGATCTGAAGTGCCAGGCCATGAGCCATCGATCGGAACAAGTGATAATCGGAAGCGGCAATATCAGGTAAATACGGCGGGTGGGGTAGGACTTCCGAATTGAGTGTTTCCAAGTAAATTTTGAGCGGCGCCGCAACATGTGGACGAGCATTATTATGCAGGAGAATAATTTTGTCGTGTCTGGAGTAGTAGTGGGCGCGTTTTTCATTGAGTGCTCGGCTTAATCTCATCAATTCTGTTCGGTAGAGAGCCCCAGTAATGGTTTCGTTCGGTTTGAGCAACTCATTATACACAATACCAAGCTGATCCAGCCAAATAGACAATATGAGTATTTTTTTCATGAATATTCGGCTTGGCTGTCGATGTTGAAGCATGGTCACGTGGTCCTCATAATTTCCTCTTCTTTGGATTATCGTAGTAGATCCATTTTTCATCACTGGTAACTATAGGATGCAAAAAACCCTTTCGTTTATGCTTGCCAAGCAGAATTTCACATGTGCAAAATCGGTGTTCAACGTTTCTCGGTTTCAGTTTATATGGAACCCAATTGCCTTACTTTTAAATCATTCCCAACGATTTTAAACGATGTGAAATTGCTTGTTGAGTCACTCCTAATGTAAGTGTAAGTTCTTCTTGCGTTTGGCAGGAATCTTTCTCCAATAATGCTTCCAATTCCGTGTCTTCGTACACTTTCGGCCTTTCGCTACGTTCTTTGTCTTTGACGTCAAACTCACCGTTCTTAAACTTATGAAACCATTTACGACAACTTCTTTCACTTAAAGAAGCCTCACCGTATGCTTCTACAAGCAATCGATGCGCCACAGCTGCAGATTTCTTCAAAGTAAGTAAATCAAAAATTTCCGCAAATGACGCTTATTCGGCTCAAAACTTGACATTTTCGCACAAAAAAAGTTATATAATTCTTATACAAAATCGCTAATATTTTAAGGTTATGGTGTTACCAGATGTCCAACCTTACGATTTGACGTTTTACATCTAACAATTTCAACCATAACTTACTGGTGGAGCCGTCTTTTGTCAAACGGCGGAGACTTATTTGTTCTCCCTTTATTTTGATCCCAATATTTTTTAAGATACTAGTCCAAATGGTATTCTATATTTAATAGAAATGTATGGCCCAAGCTAAATAGATAAATAAGAAACCTAAAAAGTAAAACCCACATCAGATTGGAATCGAGAAAGAGCATCATTTAATATTTTTTTGGTGGTGAAAAAGAATGCAAGCAACGTAAACAAAACATGACAGAAAGAGTAAAAGATAAAATCTTACTAGAAATTTTTGAAATGTTTCTTGCAAATAATCTAGTAGACCGTATCGTACATTTCAGTATTTCTTATCTATGCAAGTCAAAATAATCGTCACCAATTTATGTTGTCCGCAGACTATTCAATAAATTCTTGAAAATATTACTTTTATCTTTATATCACTCTTCATCCCAAGAGCATATGTATTGATCAAAATAAGAAAGCGTACATACAAATGTATAAGATATATGCCAAATTTCATGTAATTTAGAGTATTTTTTGATAATAACGGATGAACAAATGGTGCATTATTAAGGTCACCATTATAACGCAGAAATCTGTGAAGGTAAACTGATTAATTTTAAAACAGATACGATGTATGACGGTAATACTAAATAAGGTGACAACTACAGACAAATTAGACGAGCGTTGCTCTTATTTAGATAACTTTTTCACAAGTTTTGAATTGATAAAGAATTTAAAAGAAAAAATATATCTACAACAGAAACAGTAAGATGAATAAATGCCCATTAAAAAGGCACGGAGAACTAAAAAAAGTTTTGTTAGCCTTCTGATTGCAGGTTTAAGAAAAAAATGAAATATTTGGTCTTATTTGAGAAAACAATAATATTTTAAAAATTAATATTTTATAAAATCATTTGGAAGTTCTACCGTTGGGATTAGTGTCGCTGCCTAGTGCTATTACCAATTACAATAAGCAGATGGGCGGTGTTGATACGCTTGTATAGAATAAAACTTAGAAGCAAGGAATGGAATTTTTTAATTTTCACTATTGTAATGATTATGGATATAATCAATGCGAGCTCCTATTTGAATGTATACTTTAAATCTGATCAGAAAAATAACGGAAGTCTCTCCTGTAGCGTGAATTCACAGAAGCGCGCAGCAGAAGATGTGTGAAAAATCCTACAGAGTGTCTGGTGTGAACATCACACGACTTTCCTTATCTTATTATATGGGCAATTCTGGCAAAAATTCTGTGCTACAATTTTTTTTGAGTTCCTATTTTACCAACTTTTACTTTAAATTCATGTTTATCTTGTGATAACAAATTATTTTTATTCTCATGAATTTTTTGTATCTTCAACCGTTTAGATTCGTGACCGATTTTGCGGCCTTTCGACCAAATGGCTCTGCCGATTTTTACCAAAAGTTTCGCACTGCGTCCCCTACCTACAAGTAACTTGCATACCAAATTTCAAGTCTCTAGCTCTTACGGTTCTCGAGATATCCTGTTTACTGACAGACCGACAGACACACACACACACACACACACGAACCAATGGCCCAAACCAACTTTTTTGGTGTCCTGAGGCTATAATTCGTCCAGAAATGTGAAAAACTGGTTAAGTCAAATTTCCGCCGATTACATTACTTTTCTTATTATAGGATAAGGAAAGTAAAAAACAAAGAAAATGTGTGGTCTTCAATATGATGTCGGATTACACACATCTGTTTTATTCAATGGAATTTATAATATAATTATTTAAATATTATTTACGCAATGGGGATTTTTTAAATTAATAAAAATCATATTTATACTTTCTATACCTTAACACCCCTCGTAGGCATATCATCATCCGCGGTTGCATTTTTTTGTTGCGCCCCGCAACGCTCGGATGGGTGACATAATGCCTTCCAGTAATCCAGCTACCACTTGCACACGTGCGAGAAAGCGGGAAAGCGAACCTTTCAGATCATCGCCAGAGCTGCATTTACAGATGTTTCTCGGCCCTTATGGTAGACTCCAAATAGGTATAAATATCGCGCAGTGAGGCGACCACTAGGAATTGAAGTGAGTTCAAGCGCCAATTATAAAGTTCACAATATTTGACTCTCTGCACACTTTCCCCAATTTTTCTGTCTGTTTTGTACGAGGTATTGACAGAAAATTGAGATACCGCAAGTTCTGTGCCCATTCGCTACCACAAATCCAGTTTGAAGAGCACCAAGTGGGTTCTGCTTTGGACTTTTTCTCCTAGTATGCTGAGGAAAAATAACAAATTTTGAACAGAATTGTAACCGGTGATGTGACCTGGGTATTGCACCGCACTGGCTATGACACTGCGCTTCAAAATGTTGTTCCAAAGTAGTTTCATCTCCAGGAGGTAACATTTTTTGTCAAAAAATATAGTACTGTTCTAGTATGTCTATCATTGATACTGAACGGGTCTTTCTTTTCAAATTGTTTTTAGTCATTCTATAAGTCAATATTTTTGAATTTACATTTTTATAAAGAAAAATGTTACTTTATTTTCTATTCTGTTTTTAAGTGATTTGAACTACCGCCTATATTTTTATACATTTATGAATTTTGTATTTACTTTAATTCTAGTAATTTTTAAATAAAAATAAAATTGGTCTATTTAACAATAGTTTTACGTCTCTAATCAAGTATATTTTTCAATTAGCTACAAATAGGTTTGCTGTAGAATGAGACGTCAATGATAAAAATGTGGATTATAATCACGAAACCAACTAAAAAATATTCGCAATACATTCAGGAAATGAAAAATGGAATATAGAGCGATATATTAGAATTTCAGAAACAATATTTTATTTGGCCAGTTCAAAGTTTTTAGTTTAAATCTTATTTACAGAAGTATAGTTTGGATTTAAAGTATTTTAAGTTTAATTTTAATAGAACTGCAATGCTCCTATGCGTAAGTCTTGATATCTTGATGAAAAGTAACATGTTCGTGCTCTTGTAAATACTAAGCTGTTACACGATTATCCACCAAGAGCAGTAAGTTTTCTTATTACTTTAAATTTATTTTGTAAAGTGGTAATTGACTGTGATTTATCTGTATCGTCCTCAATGAAAATATAAAATGCATCATTTTAAACGTAAACCCAGTACTTGGATATAATTTAAATTATCCAGCCATAGCACAGCCTCCAATTAGAAGACAAATATTTCTGCTATACATCTTTAGTACCGTCACAAAATTTTATACAAGAGACTCTTCCAGTCTATAATTATTAAAGTTATTTTATGATCATCGCAACTTAATTCAAATCTTCAAAATAATACACGATACAAAAAAATGCTGCCACTAATGACTTGGAATCAACAGACAAACAAGGATCATTAACAAAAAATTAACAATACGCGGCAAGTTATAACAGTTAGTAAAAAGAGAAGAATTAACTCTCGAACATAAATCGAGAAATTCTCACTATATAACATCCACAACAGATATAATGCCCTGCCTTAATCTAAATTAACATAGACAAGTGCATTCAAGATATATTTAATAAAAAGTGTAGAGTACATCCTAAACTAACAATTAACAATGATATTATATCAATAAAGTCAGAAATCTAGGAATGCATCTTTACTAAAAGTATCCTGTCGGGTATCCCCTTTTTAAATCGACAGCCGCGCGCAATGTATTGGTAGACGGCGCTTGATTTGTACTATTTTAGTGCCTATTATGACATGGAGTGGTAAACACGGTTAGTTTGTATTGGAGACTTATTTTAAAAATGGTGATTATCTGATTTTGTTGCAACGGCTATGTTGTAGGAATTTCGGAGTAGATCCTAATAATCCCATTGAAATTAAAATGCTTATCGAAGCTGACAATAAAGGATTCATCTTGACTAGGAAAATAGCTCAATTAAAAAATAGTACCACTGCTATGAAAACTAAATTTGGGTGGACTTTGATGGGAACAATAAATTTAACTGAATCAAATACAGCCATGAATGTATTGATGCTTATGATTTTTAGTACCAATATTACTAATCTTTGAAATATAGGATCGATTGGTATTCGTGGTCCTATTGAAGTGAAGACCCAGGAAGAGAAGGATATGAGTGCTCGGCCATTTTTGGATGTTGGATCTCATTCTTTCTATTTTGCTTCGCTTACGTATGGATAATAATTGATTAGTGTCGGACATACATTTCTTATGATTGAAATCAACGTATCTGATCGAAGTTACTTACGGTTTATATGGTGGGAGGATTTCGAATTTAAAACATTTACAATTTACCGACACATCCGTGTAATTTTTGGAATAAACTGTAGTCCCTTACTTTTGGGCGCCTTAATCATTCACCATTTAAATTCATTGGTTGAGGACAAAAACAGTATAGCCGAAAAACTTTAGAATTCATTATACGTGGACAATTGTGTCCTTTGTGCTTATGATATGACGGAGTTCGGCTACCAGAATTATGTCCGAAGCTCAAATAGAACTCTGACAATAGGAATTTACCGATGATGGGCTGGGAGATGTAATCACAAGTGTGCTCGAACTTAAATGGAATAAGAAGGAGAATATATTATTTTGCACTCGGCCAGTAATTTCTTTTTCCAGTACTTGTGGTTTTTAAGATGCTACTCCAAAGAGCTTAAAAAGAGGATAAAAGTTAGGATGATCCTGTCAGTGAACATATCCAAAAAGAATTTTAGAATTGCTTGTTGGACATTTTACGAGTAATTGGAAGTCTCAAAGTTCCTAGAAATTGTACGGGTGGGGTAGAAGATGGCTTCAAGTATCAGTTACATTTCTTTTGTGATGCTAGTAAATCATTCTATGCAGCGGTAGTTTACCTTCTTTCGGAAGATGCAGATCGAGTATCTATTCAATTAAAAGGCTCGTGTTTCCTCGGTATAATCTGCACCTATTACTCGTTTGGAAATCTTGTCATGTACGGTGACAGCTCGATAAACTTCATCAATTAAGAAAGCCCTACATATGAAAATTGTACCCACATTTTATTGGTCTGACTCCAGCGCATCATTGCCTTGAATTAAACGGAGTGAAAATTAGGATACATTCGTGGGCTACATAATAAAAGAGATTTGTACACTTACCCGTTCAGAAGATTGAAGACATGTACCTGGAACTCTTAACCCAGCAGGAGAAATTAGTCCCACTAAGTTCCTAGAATATAATTGGTTGGAGGGACCTTAGTGGTTGAAATTGGATTTTATTTCATAGCTCAACCAAAAATTTCTAATTGATGAAGAGAAAGTCACTTGTGAGAAAAGAAAAACAGCAGGTGCTTTGTTGAAGATCCTTGGTATATCATTAGTACAAATTTATGTATAAGAAACTTACGTGTCATGGCCCTATTTCTACGATTCCTCAAACTGAAATTTAATGTTCAATTTAAAAGCTTCAAAGTCGGAGTTGGTGGTCCTACAACTGAGAATTCGAGTTAATAAAATTAATATAAAATGACTGTTTTTCTGAAAATGTAACTGTGATTTCTAGGCTAAAAGTGTTTATGATTATGATAGATTAGTTCGTGTTACAACCAAGTGGACAAATTGTAAGAATACGGAGTTATTCAGATTTCCAACCCTCCTTCCTAATACTCATCCTTTGGTCGACATAATGATCCGTAAGCACATAATTTTAATTGTCATGTGGGTGCTCAGTATTTAAATCTTCAATTGTCGTAGAGTCGTTAGCAAAATTATCAATTTATGTGTGACCTGAAAGCGATTTACTGCGAAGAGTTTGAGTTTTCTGTAACTGCACTTTCTAAGAACCGAGTAAAATAGTTAGTTGGGTTAGCTGAACCACTGACTCTGCTATGTGGCACTAAGTGTTATATGCGCAATGTATTGTTGTGTACACATGGAATTAATTACCAATTTATCAACTACTGTCCATTCATACAATGGAATTAATTTTGTTAGAGCGTTTAATTTGCCCCGGAAAATTAATTATAAAGAAGTCCAGCAGAAGACTCATCTTCAAAGGATTCAATGGAGATTCAACCCTTTTTCTGCACCGTGGTAGGGTGGCTAGTAGAAACAACTGATTAGCAATGTAAATGATTTTTTGAAACGGATACTGGGATTTAAGAAGTTGTCATATGTAGAATTAGAAACACGTGTCAGTGAGATGTAAAATATAAATCATAATTTATTAACTTATGTAACAGAGAACCAGATTCATTCCACTCACGCCAACAATGTTCATATATGACTTTCCAATGAATTGCTATTCCAAACCTTTAATGGTCAAGGAAACCAAAAGATGAGTCTTCAACAACTTCTGGTGAAACTCAAAGGAAGATTCAGAAAGGAGTATTTGTCTTAGTTGATCCAACGATGAAAAAACCAAAAGTGTTATAAATATAAGATTAGAGATGTCGTCTTGATGGAAGTTGACAATAAAGAAGAATCTTGTAGCCCATGGCGAAGATTTTGGAGCTTATGTTTGGGAAAAATGATATTGTTTATGTAGCTCGAATAAAGTCCAAATTTGGTAAACTAATATGATCTTTACAATGTCTATTTTCTTTGGGAGTTTCTAACAAAGATAATTTTTCATCAATACCTGATTCCGATAAGAGTAGAAGAAATTCCTGGAGCTATTCCTTCGGAATTGACAGAAATTCGAACAACGTCTGTATATCTAATCAGTGCTTCTTGTTTCAGGAATAATTAATTTGGTGATGTATTTTTATGATTTGTTTTTAGTTTACGGTTGCGATTTATTGATTGTTTGGTTTAAGAACACTTCTAACTTTTAATTAATATTTACAGTTTCAGTAACGTTAAAGTGTAAAAATAAACAATTTATTGTTTTCTGTTTTCTTTTATCTCCGACAAAAGGAAGGTGAGATTAAATGTTAGATATAGGAAATGAGTTATTTTAAGTTATAAAATGTTTGGGTTTTTACTCCCTCCAGTAGGGTATAACGTGTATTTCTCAAATGGGACTTTTCTTATTCTTATATTTTACATTACAATTCTAGTTCTTGAGAGAAGACGTAGTCTAAATATGTAGATACTTTAGACTACTAAAATACCAATTGATTATTATTGCATTGATTATGAGTTTCCTAATTGTTGGTTAAAAAACTAGGAACTTCATTATTTGTAAATCAGTTGACAGGAGTTCGTCTTAAGGCATTTTTTCAATCAACTAGTTTAATTATTCAGAGAAAGTAATTAATCTCCGGTTAGTTAAATAGTCACGCAGTTAGATGTTCACATACAAGGCTTGCATCTTATAGACGAAGACCTCTGCCGGGTAAGGAAGGATACTCTCTTCAGCAAGGCATGTTCTTTTGCTACTTCCATCTGTGTGGATACTTGAAGGCTGAAGTTTTTCAACGCAGGCCGCGGTAGCAGGAGTAGAAATGACTCGAAAAGCAATGCGGAACTTTAACGTGAGGCTGTAGGAGTGCATCGCTTGCGGGGGCAAGGATTTGAACGATATTGTCTTCAAAACTGCTTAATGACTAAATGGTAAGCATTGTTCTGTGTGATGGTACAATAAAATATTGAACAAAATCTATGTTGTACTTGTTATTGCTGTTTCAAAAGACGAGATCCTTCTGCCGGACCTTATAATTTGTGTCACTATTATTTTTTTTTATAAAATTCATTAAATTATTACACGTTTATTTCCACTATTAGAAAATGTGACTTATATACATATCTACTTCAAGCTGTAAAACTCCTCGCTTAATATTTTTTTGGTCGTTTTTGCGTAGCGCCTATTATAAATGAAGAAAATACTTTTTAAATTTATAGTTTACAGTACATATATTCACTTTATGACCATTATTGATTGACTGTTTTATCTTTAACATAAATTTAAGGCGGTTTAGCTTCATTTTATTGCTACAAATATTTTTTATTGTTAAGTAAATTGGCAATTACAATACATAAGATTATATAAGCTAATATAAATGTGGTACTGACGTTGTGAGAGTCCGCCCAGTGAGGGGTTCTCTTCATGGGGATTATTGCTAACGTGATGAAGGCCCATCCAGCGAGGGGTTCTCTTCAATGGAGTCTTCTGATAATTTGATGGTGCGGAAGTTCAAGCAGAATAGGATTGTTATGGATGGAGAGTTTGTCGAGATGTTTCGTTGATCTGTCTGTGTTAAAGAACGAGATGCCAAGATCGTCGTGTATCATTTAGTTGGTGATGTACCATGGTGCATCGATGATGGATCTTAGGATTTTAAATTGGCAGCGTTGCATAATAGTGAGGTCTGATTCGCTAGCACAGCCCCTAAGATCAATTCTATAGGACCATATGGGTTTGATGATAGCCTTATAGATCAGGAGTTTGTTATTTATAGATAATGGGGAATGACGATCTAGTAATCAGTAAATGGTTTTAATTCAAAGCTCGATGTGTTTTTATTTTAATAATGTGTTCCCTCAGATGAGCTTATTGTCAAGGTAATAACCTAAGTACTTTATTGTTGAAGATTGTGGTATCTTAATGTTGTTCAAGTGAAATGAGGGCATAGCCCTTTGCGTAAAGTGAAAGTCGCCTGGGTTGATTTAGACTCGTTAACCTTTATTTTCCAGTTCTTGAGTCATTTTTCAAGTTGATCAAGGTTGGTTTGAACGTGTTCGAATGCTATGTTTAAATCTGTATGCCTCGCAAGAATGATTGTGTCGCCAATGTATGCGCCTACAGTTGGGGTTGGGGTAGATGGAAGGTCGAATGTGAGTAACGTATAGAGGAAAGGTCCAGGACGCTTTCTTGTAGAACCCCAGATTGAATTGAATACACTGCTGAGACTTCATCGTTAAATCGTGTTCGAAATTGTCTGTCTGCTAACAAAAATTGAGGAGGTAAGATTTGTCGTATTTTATGTTTTAGTACTCTGTGCCACATTTTGTCGGACGCTTGGTGAATATCCAGAAGGTCGGCTATGCAGTAGGCTGATTGCCCGAACGCCGCATTAATCTTATGTAATGCGGTGGCACTGTTGTATAGTTGAGTGAAATCGACGGAAGCTAAACTGGTAACCCGGGATCTAGTTAGTTGCCATGAATTCAGAGTCGAGGATTCGTAGCACAAGTTTTTAAGGAGCTTCGAGGTCACTGGTAGTAATCTTTTAGGACGGTAGAATATCGCATAGTTGGAATCTTTGCTGGGCTTAGGGATGAGTATTAGCTCCGTTTTCTTGAATTATTTTGGCTAATATTAAAGTCGATGTGTAGCGTTTAATATGTATGTTAGAAGCATTATTCATTTTCTTGGGAGTTCGCGGAGCAGTTTAGGTGTAATTTGGTCCGACCCCGGTGCTTTCTTATGACTTAACCGTTGGATCTCAGATTTAATGCTGCAAATATTTAGCTAACTTTTCATGTTCATATTTTTGTCATCTTAGATATTGAATATGTACTACTCAGTGAACTAATTAGACGCTAATACCTGTGTTAACGTTAGATTGTTATTGGACAAATAAGTATTATAAGTTTTTCAATTCTGTTGCAATTGTATTATTAGGCTCATCTATAGTATCCCCTTCATAATGTAAAAAGATTAGTATTTTAAGGCTGTCGTATCTAGTCTACAAATTTAGATACTATCTAAACAGATTAAACATAAAAATATTTAAGAAATCAATTATAGACCGAGCATCAAGAATTATTTTACCCGTAACTGCACACATTATAAAACATTTCTTCGACCTTGGGATATTTAAGAGATTGATTATGAACGGCTTGAATTTTAGGACCTCACACACATACACAAATGGGTTTTCATCAATTTGGGTTTCGAGCAGAGCACTATACTACACAAGAGTGTCATCGGATAGCTAACACTATTCAAGAATCTCTAGACAATGAAAAATACTGTACAACAGCATTCCTCGATGTTAGCCTGGCCTTTGACAGAGTTTCTGTCATGCAGGTCTGTTATACAAAATCAAACGCATCCTACCGGAGTCTTACTATATATTGATAAAATAATACCTTGAAAACAGAAAATTTAGAACAAGGGTAAATGGAGAAAATTCTATCTTCCACTCAATTAAAGCAGATGTTCCCCAAGGTAGTGTCCTTGGACCCTTCCTGTTTCTGATATACACATTCGATTTTCCCACAACCACTAGCACAATCACAGGAACATTGCTGTCGACACAGTTATTATGGCTGTAAATGACAATCCCCTAATAGCATCTGCACACCTACTCAACAATGGCTAGATAAATGGAAAGTTAAAATTAACGAAACAAAGTTTCTACAAGTAACTTTCACGTTAAGGAAACAATAACGTCCACGAGTCACCATCAATAATATACAGCTCCCGGTATCAACAAGTGTAAAATACCTTGGAATTCACCTAGATTCGAAACTTACATGGAAGGAACACATACAGAAGAAAAGAAAACAAATGGACTTACGTTTTAAAGAATTATATTGGCTTTTTGGAAGAAGATCTAAGCTGTCACTAGAAAATAAAATTCTATTATATAAAGTGACCAAGCCGATATGGACATTCGGCATTGAACTATGGGGATGTACCAGCAAATCAAACAAGGCTATAATCCAAAGATCGCAATCCAAAATCATCAGAGCAATGGTTGATGCACCATGGTATGTGAGTAACCAAATGCTCCATCAAGACTTACAAATACCATTCATCACGGACGTCATTCAAGAGAGAAGTAATAAACACCACAGCAGACTAGCAACTCACACAAACCCCCTCATAAAACCACTATTTTTGGATCGGAGCAACAGACCACTAAAACGACACTGGCCAATAGACCTGAAGTAAGGTAGCGGGGTCTAATTACTGAAGAAGACCTCATCAGGACATTAGTGAATTCAGTATAATAAATGAATTCTAAGTTAGCCAAATAGCTTATAGAATATGTAATTTCTGATTGCTGTTTTAATAAATAAAAAAAAGAATGGGTTTCCATCGAGACTTGAACTCACCTGTGCCGGATCGCGGACAACAGAACAAACTCTTGACCACAAAGCCGCAAAGTCAGCCCGGAAACATATTTAGTAACCCATCTAATTTCTTTTTTAAAATTTGTCTAATTTTCCGAAAGAATCATGTGTTTAACTACATATTGAAAAACAAACTTTTATCTTATGTACATAGATATACATGTATTTAAATAATAATGCAGTTATTAAATAATAAAATTCACTGACGTTAAGACGTCAAATATTTAGTTTGCAAAGTTTTTCGCTCGCCCATAAAACGATTAATTATTTGTACTCAATCTTTTTATTACTCAAAAAATAGATAAGCTACTTGAGAACACTAATTTAAAGTGCTACTTACATGAATGACTTCTAAAGATTGTTACGTTTTCTAATCTTTAATATAAAGGAAGTAAGAGTCGGTTAAAGTTTTACAATGCATATTAAAATGTTATTGTCAATTATTCACCTAAACAATAACAATAAAACACCCTGTTTACCGAGTAATTCACTGCACGTATGTTTTCAGTAAACTCACCTGCTTTACAAAAACCATTTCTTGCGAGAACAACCAGATAACTGCATTCATTTCGTTTTATCACGTAGGCGACATTAATTTTACGCTACCCAAGCAAGGCTTTACTTGCAAAAATAAAGTTACGCTTTCCATTCTTCCTGAACTATCTGCAGCAAACCGAGATTGAATTTGCATATAAACTTTGCGTAATTAAATAAGTTACATCAGGCAAAGCGTAGGGGCAAAGTACTTGTTTCTATCGCAGCAATTGTTGCATAATTAACTTTTCACCTGAACCTGACAACTTTCTTTGAGTCCGCCGTTCCAGCTCTAAGTTTACTAGTCATTTACATAGATTATTTGCAGCTGCATCTGAGAACTACATGAGAATTGCCAGCTGCAGGGAGCTTTGAATTTTATGCACAAATAATTCTAATTTATTCTCCACATCCGGGAGAATTTAGTTAAGACCCGACATACTTGTGAAAATGCTTCAATTGAAAACGTATTATGAGCTACTTTTTATTTTATTGAGATGTAATAAATTTTGAAGTTTACAAAGACCAGTTTTTTCTTATCTAACTTCTCTGTCAATATATAACAAAACGCTTGAACAATTATATGAAGTTTTTAAACTACATACATTAATTGCACGAATACACCCATTCGATATTTTATTAGCTAATATAAGTCAAAGAATACTTGGCGTTAAATTATTAAAATATTTTAATTAGAAATTTGGAAGCGCAAATCTAATTTCGACACAGTCGTATCCGCCTCGGATTTCCAAATACAAATTAATAATTAATTTCTTTATTAAAGCTCAATCAGAGCGCGCTTTACATCACATAGCTATCAGTAGAAAGCTCTTTCAAGAAATAAATTATTAACATTATCCACCCTTATCACAGCATTTTAGAAATTATTTCGCCCATTAGGGTGGTGCCTTTTTAATGATTTGATATCCAAATTAACTTTTATTTTTAGCACAATGATGAAATATGAATGAGTCCTAAAAGTCTGTTTGCAAACTGAAGGAGATTCGCCGAGGACTATTTGAAGGATCCGTCAAGTATTGAAGAGCAGGACATAGGACCTAGCAAGTGAATAATTTTCACGGCTTTTATGGTGATGGGCCAACGTTAGATTTATTGCTTCTTCATTCGTAGAACTTATCAGGACTTCCTATGGCGTTCACTTCAACGCTTTTGCAATGATGCATGAGTTTTTTTTTTGTTATTGGTCATATTTACTGTTTTATTTAATATAATTATTAGTTTGTGAGATTTATTTTTAAATTAATAACTATAAATTTCTTATTTTACTTACATATTTCAAACATTTGGATTGGAAAAAGCTAATTTACACTTTTCTAAATAATGTAAAATAGGAATAAAGCTACTGAGTGATTCACAACAACTGGACTCAATTTTATAGGGCTACATTTTCTGAACTTTACACTACGTGAATGATTCATATTATATTTCAAATAGGATGTGCTAAAGTGTCAAATACTACTGCTACAACGATTGCACCTAGCGCAGTCATGCTGCGGCGTTAGTTGTTGTCGAGGTGGCTATAGTGCAAAATAAGGTTTTTTGCATTCCTGAGATCAGTTAATAAGTTTACTGAACTTTAATAAAAAAATTCAGCTACTGTGGTATAACCTGCATTTGTAATCATTACAACATTGAATCTCAAACGTTGGAATGATCTATTTGATCAAACTGGCTGTTTATGTAAAATAAAAGCACAGGTCGACCGCGTCTAGGAAAGATAAAGTGTGAGGAATTTAAGAGAGACTAAACCGTAATCCAATTAAATCAACACGTAGAATGAGCAGAATACTTGGACTATCATAAACAACTGTCTGATGTGTGTTGGGGCGCCATTTAACGTTCAAACCATACAGCCTATAATTGCTACTGGCTGTACGCTCAAAAAACAAGCTAAAGCGTGTAGAATTTTCCAATAGTACGCTCAAAATATGGTTGAGTTTAACTTTTAATGACGAAGAAACGTTTCACCTAAATGGGCAAGTGAACCGATACAATGTTTGGCGATGGGGACTACAAAATCACCATGCAACGCTGAAAGTAAAATGTGTTCTGTGCTGTATCAAGAATAAAAGTCTATAAACCTTTTCTTTTTGATGGTAAGAAGATTACTGGGGTATCATGTGTCACGATATTTGGAAACTGGTTTCTTTCTCAAATCAGGGAAGTTAGGAAACAATAGAAAAAATCAAAAACATGAAGTGCTTGAGACAAAATTTAGGACAAACACATATAAACATTCGTATAAATAACGACGAGGAGATTATAACAAATAAGGAACAAATATTAAAGACCATTGAGGAGTAACATACCGACTTATATGAATCCAAATTAAAAAAGATATAAAAGAACAATATAACCCAGCACGAGGGATAAGAAATGTGGGATCAGAAGAACTACCAGAATTTATCAGAGAAGAAGTAGAGAAGGCATTGAAGGACATGAAAAAAAAATCGCCTGGAAAAGACGAGACCACCACGGGTATGATAAAGGAAGGGAGTAACGCTATAATAACAATAATAACAAAGCTATTAAACGAATGTCTTCAACAAGGTAAGATCCGATATGTATGGAATATAGCTAAGGTTGTCTTGTTATTTAAAAAAAGAAATGAAAAAACTAAAAAATTATCTGTTGTCACATCTGCACAAACTGTTAAATAAAATAATAACTAATCGATTGACTTATAAACTTAAATTATTAACTCAATAAACAGACGCTTCTTAACAGTCAAATTATCAATAAAAAAATGCAATAAATATGACAAAACATTAATAACCTTAGGTATGCAGATGATACAGTAGTGATAACGAAAATCAGAAAAAAAACTACAGCAAATGATGACAAAATTAAATAAAGAATAAAAAAACATAGGATTAAAGATAAACCTAGACAAGACCAAAGTAATGTTTAATGAGAGGTATAGCATACATCTAGAAAACAAAGAAATAGACATATTGGAAGAATACATCTATTTAGGACAAAAAAATTATATTAATAAGGAAAAGTCAAACTGTGGAGATAAAAAAAATGGTCAACCAGACATGGGTAGCAATTGAGAAGCTAAATTTTATAATGAAAAAGAAAAATATCCCCAGAGATTTAAAGCCAAAAGTATCCAACGCATGCATTTTACCTGTGATGTGTTGTAAAACGGAAAATTGGACAATAACGCAACAAAATATGAACATCTTAAGAACAACACAACTCGTAGTAGAAAAAACAAGGCTGGAAATTACATTAAAGATAGAAAACCTAATGGCTGGATAAGACAACTAACTCAGGTAACAGATGTGGCAGAAAAGGCCGCAAAATTGAAATGGACATAAGCAGGTCATGTGGTAAGAAGCGATTTAGGTAGACAACCTATGACTTGGGTAGACGACGTCAAATTAACAGCAGGCCTTAAATTGATTCTACAAGCGAGAAACTGAGAACGATGGAGAGAGATTAAAGAGCCGTATGTTCAAAACTGGACGTGAAGCGCTATGGAAGAAGAAGAAGAAAAAGGAAACTTCGTTTCCCAACAGGACAGAGCTCCACCCTATTGGCACGTTCAACGTTTTCTGAATATACCTTTATCTCAACCATAGATAGGTTACATAGAGAATGAAGACTTGGTATGTGGGTTCTGTCCCCCGAAATCTTCTAATCTCACATTTTGTGATTTTTTCTTGTAGGGGTTTGTAAAGAAGTAGTTTATGTATCACTTCTACTAACAACTTCCGACGACGTAGAAACCGTATCACAGGTGCAGCGAACTCAATGATGTAAGACATTCTTTATAGTGTGTAAGACGGATTCTGCTATCGTCTAGATGTTATCCGTGCAGGAGGGACGCACATTATATATTTATAAGCTTGAATGTAAAATACAATCAAATGCAATTTACATTAAAGTTGTCACTCTTTTATTTTTTGATTGTAAACTTATAAAATTTAACATGGTTGAGAACATCAACGATATGACCACTAGTCCCCGGTAGTTCTTAGATGGGTAGGGAGTGTTAAGAATCCCCAGAAAAAAGTAGCAACCTGGAATACACTGTAGTTTTTTTGAAAGTGGTAAAACTCATAATACAATAAGGGAGATGGAAAGATTATAGGTCGATCTTCTCGGAATCAGTGAGGTGAGATG